>JANVCC010000037.1:16522859-16543866 GCA_025345505.1 Todiramphus chloris collaris | reverse complement strand
GCGCAGATGTCCCCACGAAGCGGACCCGCTGTCAGTTAAGCTTAATGTCGGGGTGTTCTATACCAGCCCTGCGTATTTCGAACGAGGCTATTCCCTATTCGCCCAAAGGTTTTACCCCTCTGCGTTTAATTGATGAATGACGAGCTCGGCCCCGTCCGTCACCAATTAGTTCAAAACCCCTTTCCTGACCTGGGGAGGGGGAATGTCCCTGTCTTCCAAGAGCTCGGGACTGCCCTTCGCTGGGGCTCTCGAACACACACACACACACACACACGCTGCCTCCCTGTGTTTAATTAGACGTTAATGTGCAATTAAAACCCCACCACACGGTCCCTTCCAGCGCGTTACCGTGGCTGGAGTAATTGCATCCCATAGGAAAAGCAGGTGCGAGAGGAAGGATGGCGGACGGGTGGTACCGTTATTGTTAATTTCCCCTCTTTTTTTTTTTTTTTGAATCGAAATACTATGAAATACGATGAAATAGAATGAAACACTCGCGGCCTCCCATTGAAAAAGACACGACGGGCTGGTTGGAGGCGGGCGCCATCACGGCACAAGCCCCGGGCGCTGGTTGAGGGTCTGGATTTCGGCTGGGGAGCGGCACGGAGCGGTGGCTGCTTTGCGATGCCGGCGGTTGCAGAGGGATCCGTGGCTGGGAGGGGCCCCCCGGGGACCGGGGTTGCTTAGCGAGGGGGAAAAGCAGCAGAGCTGGGTGTGGATGAGGTGCAGGGAAAGGAGGGGAGGGTGCAGGCTGCGCTCCGCGGCGGACGGAGCCGTGAGCTCGGCCGCCGCGGCGGGGGCTGGGGTTGTGTCGGCGGGCAGGTCGCGGCGAGGCTGCGTCTTTCAGGCGGTTCTCGTGGTGGACAGCGCCCACCGGGGACTCGAACCGCCGGCAACGCGGCCGCCTCGGCGCCGCTCGTCTCCTCCCGGCGGCGGCCGAGCGCCGGGCTCGGCTGCCTTCGGAGAGGGCTCGGAGCCCGTCGGAGGGAAGCCGAAGGGGCTCGGAAATAGCCGAAGGGACTCGTCGCCTCTTGGCAATCTGTTGCCGTGCGCTCCCGTAGCCGGAGTGCGAGTGGGAGCGTGGGAGTGCGTGCGGCACGGGGGCAGATCCGGGCCTTCAGCCCAGCTCCGCTCCAGCCAGAGTGGCTTAGCAGGTGACCCGGATATTTCTGTATCAGCTCGGTGGCCCCTGTGTCCAGCCCTCGGGGCTTCGCAAGGGACTAAACCATCATCCCTGCCTGAGGCAACGCTTTTCCCCAGGCACTGCGGGGCTGGGAGGTCTCGCTTCCAGGAGGCTGGTCTTCAGTGCACGGCATTCTCTGCAGCTTTCCCCACCAACGTCTGTGTACCCTGCTTCTGTAAAGGCTCCCAGCTTCCCCTTCCACGGTTTGAAAAGGGGGGTTTCCATCTCGACAGCTCGAGTTGCGGCTGGGGTGGGTTTGGCTTGCACTTATTTGTGTGCAAAAGGTGGATCAGGGGAGATGTTACTGCAGATGCACACCGATAAATTATTTAATGTCTAGGAACTGCTTCTGCAGAAGCATGCAAGAATGGCGGGCGATGGGGTCTGGTTGAAGGAAGAGGCGGTGGGTGCCACAGTAACAGTGCAGCAGCGCATACACACGGAGCCCACGGGCCCGAGGGCAGGCAGTGACCACGCCGGCTCACACAAACAGTGTGCGGTTGCTCGTATTTTCCAAAGAGCAGAGCTCTTGCATTTTGAAGCGAACTGCATCAGGATAATAACCTGTTTGCTAGACTAGATCCGCATATGGATGGCTGAAATATACCCTGGTTTATATATATATGTGCCTTAAAATAGCGCAGATGCTAGGCTTTCAGCTTTGTACCTGACTTGAAAATGCCGAGAAGGCTGCTCTGGTGAAAGGGCTCGTAGTGTTGGAAACTGGGAGGCGTCCGTCAGTGTGGAAACTCCAGTGAAGTGTGCGGAGGCTGGGGTGGGGACAGCGGTGTTGCTATGAGGACGGCAGCAGGCATCTGGAGAGAGCCGCGCAGCCGCGGGCACCGGGGAGAGCGATGTGCGGGGAACAACTCAGGAAAATTAACGTTTCTGAAAATTAATTTAAAGATAATGTAGGCATTAGCATTTCACCTGGTCAAGCTCCATTAGACAGGCTTGCTGAGAACCTAATGAATTCTTAATCAAGATTAAATCACATGTTCATTAGATTTTGATGAAAGAGACTGCTATTTTATTTTTTTAATACTGTGTTATTGGTGTGCTTCTAGATAATAAATCTCATCCTCATGAATGGCTAAAGCAGCTTCACACTGGGATATTGCCTTGAAAAAAGCACAGGAATCTGTGGATAGATGAGAAAACGCTAAGACAAAGGAGCAGAGAGCAGACATTGTTACCGAGGACTAGGAAGAGGTTACACTCTGTCCAGTTAATCCTTTAAATATTAGGTAGCAGAAGAAGAAGTGACAGGTGGAAATTCCAATAATTTGAGAGTGTAGCCAGGATGGGGATTAGGATTTGTAAAATTAATTAAGGATGTTTTAGTGAAATATTTGGAGATACCTTTCAGATGATGAGCAGGGAGCTACCCAGCAAAGAAGGGTGTACTGATGAATGTCAGAGAGCTGGAACTGGGGGCCAGCATGTATATCTCAAACAGTGACAACACAGACTGGAATGTCACTTTTTGTAGCACCCAAGGTCATTTTGACACCCTTAACCCTTGCTCCTTGACTATACCCATCTTGGCTGATTAGCCGTGCTTGTTTATTTTTTCACAACCAGCCCTGCACTCCAGATGCTTTCACCCATGCCTCAAAGTGCAGGGTCAGGACCAGGCTAGCCAGGGGAACAGCCCTGAAAGGCACAGTTGTGCCATGGAAGCCAATGAAATTCCGGAGCGTGACACAGTGTTGAGAATCAGGCTGTGACCAGATTCTGTTTTCACTCAGCTTAAACTAAAAACCAGCATTAACCAAGCACATCTGGGTCCTCCTTTGAAGATCCAAGCCAGAGAGTGAGAGTTACTGGACAAGAGAAATTTGTCTTCCACTGACCCATCTCAGCAAATTCCCTTTGATGTAGGACTGCAATGGATGTCAACATTTTTTAGATCTTATATCTTGAAATAAAGGTTGAGCATGTGCAGAGTTTGAAATATGTGATCTTATTGTCTGGAATGCCCGGCTTGTAGCAGGGAATCAAGACTGCTGTTATCCTAGGGTAGTCTTGTGGGCACTTTGAACTCTAGTGAACGTGTTTGCTCATCAAAAGCCCCAGCTCAGGAAGACACCAAGCATATCTCCGTCTGTTACTGCTCAGCAGAATGCTTAAATACATGCAACGGTCCAGTGGTGAGCAGGGATGACTCGGGTGGGGACACCATCCGCTGCCATCAGCATGAAGCTTCTAGGGAATTCAGTGTGTAATGGAGCTAACGCGGAGAGGCTGAGTTACCTGGCATGGCTTCAAAAACAAGGTCCTGCCACCTACTCAGCAGCAGCCGTTCTGGCTGATGAGCCGGGGCAATACTTCACCTTCCCAAATGAGGGGTTAGTGATGGCTGTGGCATTCCGGAGAAGACACGGCTTCACCTGCCCACAGGAAACATCTTAGCGTTTGGTTTTGAATTCCACCTCTGCAGAAGCAGCACCTTCTGTGCCCTGCTGAGCTGGGAGCAGAGAGCTGGGTCTGGCTTCCTTTCCCAAGATGCCAGAGCTTCCAGCCCGGCGTGTCTTCCAAAGTAGCCGTGTTTCCCTTCGCCAGCAGTCCTGGCAGCATCTCGGTTGATAGGCTTCTTTGCTCTGCCATTTTTTGCAAAATGTTTTTATGTTATCTAAGAGATGGATGGGAATATGCCATCGGGAGAAAAACACGCTAGCGTACAACGCTTATCTTTAAATATCTACTACCTTCAACCGACAGCCATCAGTCCCAATAGCCATCTGATATATTGGTTTGACCTTTTTCAAAAAGCCCCTCAAAACAGCCCCAGGCTCTACTTGCTCTCTCTGTAACTGAATTACTTGTAATCTAATGAACTTCTTCAGAGTGAGAAACAGTCCCCGCCCACTGGTTTTACAGCCCATCACAGCAATTTGATGGTAAATGCCATTGAAACGAAATGATGTGTTGTGAACACCCACTCGAGTGCTCTCTGCCGCCTGTCTGTGTTTCAAAGCTGTAGTCATCTCACACTTGCAGCCCCTTACCCCAGCAAGAGGGGCTGTTTCGCCTCCCTGTCGTGTTCTTGGGGAGGGGACTGTGAACTGCATCTTCCTGGCCTGGCCCACTCCTCAGCGCAGCTCTTCAGCCCCGTCGCACAGTGTGGCCCCCCACTCGGCCCTGCTGTGGACCCCCACTCAGCCCCACTGCAGACCCCTCCTCGTCCCTGACACCTTGCTCCCATCCAGGAACTGTCTGATTACAGGGTGAGCTGGCAGCCAGAGCATGGACTGCACTAGAGAGCATCAGGTCAGGCAGAGTCATCCTCCTTCCTCATCTCCTGCTCCGTTTTCCAGGATTTGTGTGACTTAAGGCCCCAAGCAGGGCAGCGACAGGCTGTGCCTGGGCAGTGTTTGAACTGGATGAAGTTGTGTTCTTCTCCCAAGGCCTGCTCCAGTGCCTTCTGCCCTGGGTGTGGATTTGGCACAGCACTGGCACGCTGCTGCTCTTTAGAGCCCAGCAGAGAGGCAGCTCCAGTGGGGCTGTTCTGGCAGCGAAACCTGTATCTGTAACTGTCTGCTGTGGCAGTGCTGGGCTGTAGGGATGGCAGCTGAGCAGTGCGTTGCCTGCCTTGAGGAAGGCAGAGTCTCCTGCCAGGGCAGGAGAGATATTCCAGTGGAGTCTGCTTTTTCCCCCTCCTCCTTCCCAGATGCTTTCTTGCATCCCTGGATGCTGTGGGTACCACGTTCCACGCCCTGAAATGGCACAGTGCAGGAAGGTTCCCTCTGGACCAGGTTGGGTAAGAGCTGGAAACAAAGTGAGGCTGTTCATTTTGGCTTGTGGTTGCAAAGGGTAATCATGTTTTCAGCACTTATTTCCTTCCTTTTGGATTATTAATTGCGCATGTAAGCCAGAACATTAACAACCATAGCTCGTTCTTTTATACTTAAGGTTCTTGTTAGCAGACTGAGAGAGATTTCAGAGAAAAGCAGCAACAATATTAGCAGGGGAGATGGAATACATTTTGGGTTTGGGTTTTTTTCTTTTTCCTTGACAGTTCTTAATTTGTTTCTTGTTTTAGGGACTCATAAAAGTAAAAATATCTCTCAGTGACAACAGTGAACTGCACAGCTTCTCTGCTTTCAACCTCGTCTTAAAACCTTAAAAGAAATTTGCCTGTCATATTCTGACATGACACATCTAGTCCTGTTGGAAATGTTTTAGCAATCTAATGAGATCAAAGCGGTTCTTTTAATGAGCTCTGAAGAAAGAGACAAATCAGCTGCACAAATGTAACCAGGGATCTGTTTTGTTTTATGGCTTGGCCAACCCAGTAGTTGTAAGAGACGTTAGATTGAGTCATGACAAATGAAAAAAGGTTGTGGTTTTCCTCTTCAGTCTGTCCTTTCCTGTCTGTCTGGGATACAACTTCAGATATGACGTGAGTTCTCCGGTATGTTTACCTGGGGAATACAGGGAAGAGAATCAAAATGGGGGAGAAATGAAAAAGAGACAAATAATGGAGATAAAGGCACTTTGTTGGCTCTTCTGCTTGCTCTGCTCAAAAGAAAGAGTGACATGAAGAAATGCTTCTCTGCTGGCCAAGACAGGAGCAGGTTGCTGGTCACCTGAAGACTAAGAGCCAGGCAGCCAATGTTGTCTTACAGACTCATCATTAGCTACCAGTAGGGCCAGTTTTCCTTGGGCACTTTGCAGAGTTACAGCCTACCCCTGTGAGGATCCAGCTCCCCTGGTTTCTCCTGGATTTGTCGGATACAAAATCACAAATGAGTGTTGAAGCCGTTGGATTTGCAGCCAGAAAGCCTGATGCCAGTGCAGGCTCTAAGAGCAATATTTTCCAAATTTCTGAGTTCATTCACCTCCTCCTCAAGCTGGGAGGCAAGTAAAAAGCTTGGCTGAGGAGCCAGCAGCAGTTCACAGTGCACAGAAAGACCTATCCTCTGTACTTTGAAGTCCATAGTTAAACCTTGAGCACAGGAGACAGGATTTAGTCCTTTATTCATTATGAGAGTGTGAAAAGAAGCTCTGGCAGAAGAAAATTGACAAAACCTTCCCAAATTCAGGTGGCCAGGGTACTGAAGGGTCTTGGTCGCTCTTCCTGGTGCAATTGCAAATCTTCTGAGATTTGCAGGTTTCTGTAGAGCCTGAAATTGCTTCTGTGGAGCCTGGACTCACATGATGACAGCTCAAGCTCTGTATTCAGGGGTTCTTTGCTTTGTTCTCTGTTTTTGAAAGAAAACTTCCATCTCCCCTCACTTCAGAAAAAAAATTTTAAAAATAATTGTCCTTATTCTAACCTAAGGACTCAAAAATTGTGAGCAAAATGAAAACCAGCCCAAATGAAGACAAGGAAACCAAATACATCTCAGTTGCTTGGTTATTTTTGAAGTCTGATTCCTTTGTTTGGGGTTTTTTTTTAATGCGTTAGCAAGATTGAAACCAGAAACCTCACTGAATGATATTCAAATCAGTTTGAAGGCTGCTGTCCCCAGATCCTCTCTTTGACCTCACCAGACTTTGGCCCAAGTTCTTCCTATGCTGAAGAACGTCCACTCAGTGTACGATTTCTGTGAGATCTGATGAACTTCAATTGTTTGCGTGGCACTTGGTGGGACACTGGAAATCGTTAAGTTTAGTTCACAAAAACAAAAGCAGGGAACAAAAAAGGTCTGCAAATCACATTTTAAAAAGCACTGGCACATTAAACCTAAGGCCATTTTTTGTGCCTCAGAAATTCTTTTGATTTCATTCTTAAGAGGGAAATACTAATGATTTTTGCCATGATTTTTCCTGATGCTGAAGAAGAACTCTGCCTGATGTAAAAATCCCCTCTAACTGTTAATTGAATCATTCTCATTTTATTTTGGAGATCATTCATGCAAATGGCAGATGTAGGGAGGTTGGTGTATTACAGTCCTGATTCTAAGATGCTGTTACGATTCTGCCTGAAATCACAAAAGGCTGGAACACACTACTGGAGAACACAAAGCAAAGGAACTGATGGTTTTCTAGTGCTGAGCAAAAAGGGAGAAAAAAGCCCTTTAATCCAAAGCTCAATCATTATGTGCTTATTGCGATAATAGAAGGAAACTCTTGATGGAGGCATTTCTTAGCTTACCAATAAAAATGCTTTGGGGTTAATTGAGAATGAGCTGAGGAGTGCTCTCTCAGAAGGGAGCCCGGGAAACTGTATTAAGCTGACATCACGCCTGTTTTCAAATTGCTAATCAATAATATTTTTGACATTGAAACAGAAGGATTGGCAGAGCTGAAATTGCTTTGTTTTTCTTTAACCTCGGGCACGTCCTGCTCTGCTTGGTCACCAAAAATTGTATCGGTTCAGCAGCAAACCTTTCATCTGAGTGTGAAACCTGTAAGCTTAGAACAAAGGAGCTGACATATGCCAGCTTGAGAGAGAAAAGAGGTATGAGTGACACGGGGTCCTTTCACCACTTAACAAGTTTGGGCCATGGCTATTAGTAACCCACCTCTCCCCATCAGGATCATCCTGTGGGATGCTGTGTTCTCAGGAGCCAAAGACAATTTTTCTTCTATTGTGTTTGATATGGGATAACTTGGGCAATCTTTCAACAGAAATTCTGCTGCTTAGTGTTGCGGGAGTTGCTTTTGGGGACATTATCCTAGGAGGTGTGGGGAGGTACCAGTCGCCGTTCTCTGAGAGAGCCTAAAGGTGTTGGCTGACTCTGCTGGATTGTGGTTGGTGGCCAGGGAAAACTGGGAGCAGGCTGGGGCAGAAGCTGGATCCAGTACTGGTAGGAAATACAGGGTTTAATAACAGGGAAAGGGATTTTCTTCTCTTTGGCACAGGGCAGGCTGCCTTGCATGGAGATGCAGGGGTATGCGTTTCGCATCCGGAAGCCGTGAGAGGTGTCACTGCTTTAGTGAGCGGAGAGGGGCTCAGCAGGCTTGCACCCATCCAGAAGAACACCCGACTCAGAAATATCCTACGCAGAGAATTCATCACCCCAGTGTTAGCACCTTGTCAGGGAGGCTGGGAATGGATGTTTCACCTCTGCGCCTGTCCCACCTCTGAAACATAACACCCCAGTGCTCAAACCAGTCTCAAAAGCAGAGCGGTGACTCAACATGCTTTGAGGCTCTCCAGCAACTTCAGTCTTGTATTAAAAAGCTCTTGTCTACAAGAGCATCATCAACAGCAACCTGTACACACTGGAACGGTCTGGTACAAGACTTGCAGCATTTCTGCATTCGCTGGGAATTGTTACGGAAGGGGGTGAGATAAGAATGGGCCTGTATTGAGAAGAATGTCACTTCAATGATAAAAATGTATACTACCTCCTAGCAGAATTTGGTGATTTATCCTCTCCCTGTTAGAGCTGGTGGGACTTAGTAGCTCCAATTTTCAAGCATTAAGCAGAAGTGCATAGGAAAGGCTGAGCACACAAAATGGATGTTAGACAGAAGAATCTAGATAACAAATGAGAGGTTTTATTGCTAGATTTCTGGAGCTGTGGTACGCGGTAGCTCGCAGTGATGTCGTGATGTCTCCTCGCTGTCAGCACGACGCTCCTTATTCATTACAGCCCTGTTCTTCACCGCCTTGGTAGCGTGGGCCTTGCTGCAATCCAGCTCCTGCCTTTACAGGCGGTGGAGTTACCTCCTTTTGACAGCTCTCAGTGAGAGGGTACCGTGTCCATGTTTCTGAAGGAATTTTGGGGGTGAGTTGGTACAGGCCAGCTTTGGGTCTCTGGAGTTCACGTTGAGATTTTCAGCTCGCTTTCGGGGCACTGCTACATGGATGGGTGCGCCCTGATTTGCGATCGCAAGAGCAGAGCCTGCGTGAAATCGTCATCCTCGCTCGCGCTGCTCTGCGGCTGGCAAGGCAGGGGATGTGCTCCTCCTTAGCACAGAGCTTTCTGCTTAGTTTTGTCGTCAGGAGGGACATACCATCCTCGTAACGACTTAAACGTGACAAGGTCAGGTAGGATGCTTAAGTAGTACAGAACTGAGTTTTTGATTCTATCTCAGGAATCGGTTCTTATTTATTCACAGCCCCTTTACCTCTATAAGCAGTGCTAAAGACTGTTGCAGCAGGGGTGGTTAGAGCTTGGTGCAGCTAAAACAGCTCTTCCTGCTGCCTAATGGGGCTCTTTCCACAGGGCCTTTGTGAGAATGAGAAATTAGTTACTTTTTGGGGGGTTCCCTGCCCTAGTCAGTCCACCTCTAAACTATTGTGTCCAGTGCTGGGCGTCCCAGTTCGAGAGAGACAAGGAGTCCAATGAAAGCTGTGAAGACGCTGAGGGGACTGGAGCATCTCTGTGCTGAGGAAAGGCTGAGAGCCCTGGGGCTGTTCAGCTGGAGAAGAGCAGCCTGAGAGGGGAGCTGAGCAATGCTGAGCAAGAGCTAAAGGGCCCCACTGGGGAAAGAGGACGGGGCCAGACTCTTGTCAGTGGTGTCCAGCAACAGACCAAGTTGGACAGGGCACCAACTGGAACCCAGGAGGTTCCATATGAATAGGAAGAAAAACGTCCTTGCTGTGCGGGTGTCAGAGCCGTGCCCAGGCTGCCCAGAGAGGTTGTGGAGTCTCCTTCTCTGGAGAGGTTCCAAACCTGCCTGGACAAGTTGATCCTGGGTCCCCTGCTCTGGGTGACCCTGCTGGAGCAGGGGGGTTGGACCAGATGATCTCCAGAGGTCCCTTCCAACCCCTACCATGCTGGGATTCTGTGGGTTGGTAGGATACACTGACACTCACGGGGTAGCTGCTCCTTTCCAGGACTTGGTGGGGACCCTATCTCATTGCCTACAGGTTCTAAAATGGGCAGGTATTTCTCACCGTAACGTGTGTACCCCCACCACAGACAGACACTGCACAGCCTCCATCATCACCCTTCCTCATAACACTAGCACAGATCACCGGGATGAAGGAAAATCGCCATGATGAACACACCTCAGAACGTCATCTTACTGTTCATTAATCACCAGTCACCCTTCGGTGATTAATTATTTAGCCAAATTGGACAAATTTTTCCACATGACTGAGAAGATGTTTATTAATAAAGCAGAAAGCTCCTAGTAGCATGCCCTTGTTTTCTTCAATTTAGCTGTACGATAAATTTATATTCTCCTGATTTACAGCTCAGCAAAAAACCCCAGCGCTGCATCAACTCGTTACTTTCAAGGTAGCTGCTGCCTGGACAGTTCTTCAGCAGGAAACCTGCTGTTGCTCAAGTTAAGATGTTTAAATTGAATGATAGATAGATGAGCTGACAGTCCTTGGTTTGTTGTCTGTAGCTCTCTGTATTCTCCGAGCCCTTGTGAAACACCGGTAAGGAGGAACAGGAGAGTGCTTTGCCCAGTCCCTGCTGGAGGGTCAGTATTTCTCCAGCATCGACTGGTGACATCAAGGTCATGTTAGTAAAGAGGAAATGCTCCCCAAGACCCCTGCCCTCACAGCAGCCTTCTGCTTGATAGGAACTCCCTTGTGAGCATGCTGCTGAGGTGCTGGCACCAGCCAGGTCCCACTTCTGCAGGGAGGTGGGACATGCAGGAGAGAGGAAAACTGGTGTTGGCACTGGGGGATCCAGGTACTGATGATGAATCAGCATCCTGGTATGTTCTGTGGGCTGCTCAGTGTCTTTCAGCATAGCTAATGATTAAAAGAAAATAAGAACAACGAAACCATTTGAAGATGATAGAAATACCAAGAGAGAGCCCATAAATTAGAAAGAATTAGAAATTAGTCATTTTACATGGGGTTCAGTAAATAATTCAGAATTTAGGCTTTATTCATCTACTTTTTCATTTATCTACTTCTTGTGTTTACCGATTCTTTCAAGAAATAAGTTTATTGTTAATTTGTATTTAGATAAACAAATTGTAAAGCTTTTCCTACATGACAGAGCATGAAAATTGAATTATTACACTGGTACTTTTAGTTCTGATCGGCAAGATCAAACTGTACTGCTTTTTCCCATCTGTGGTGAAACACACAGGTGAGGCCTTACGGCATAAACAGATGTTCGGGATTAAATTTAAATTCTGATTTTTTGTGAGTACTCCTGCATAGGATTTGAAATAGGTTTTTGGACTTTCCAGTGAAAAAATAGAAAAAACTTCCTACGAAGCATTCGTAACAGTGATACGAACCCAGCCAAAGTGATGGTATTTCAATATCCCAGGAACTGGAGAGATGCACGAAGCACCACAATCCTAAGGTTTTTATCGGCTCCCTCCCTAACTCGGGCACAAACCCTTGCAGCGCAGAGCCTCTCGGAAGCTCTCCAACACATCCTGCTCCGTCTGTTCCCCTCCTCCTTCAGCGGGACGATCGTCTTGGTCCTCCCGCAGCCTTGCTCAGTGCTCAGCTCGGTTTCCCGAAGCGCTGAGCCCCGCAGCCGGCTGCTTTCAGCCGCTACCAGCCGCTCAGGACTGCTGACAGCGAGGCCGTGCTGCCAAATTAGAGACGCCGCTAATCTGGATGCAGTTAAGTCGCGGTGTTCAACGGAGCTCATGTTTCATTCACGCTGGGATCCCAAACCCCAGAGCAGTTGAGTTTTCTCATAACGCGCGCACCAACCTCGACGGGCCCGAGCAGAACGGGGCGACTGCGCACAGACGGCTTTGCGTGCGCCTGGGCTGTGTTGAAGACCACGCGGTCTCTGCTTGTGCCGATCACCGCCCTGTTTTAGCGTCGCTTTGTGTATCCAACCTTTGTGCAGATATTCTGTTTCTTACACCTCGTGGAAAATAGAGATTGGGGGAAAAAAAAAACACCCACAAAAAAGAATCTTGCGTTGTGGCCTTTTTCATGCCGCCCTCGTTTCCTTTTTGCCTCAGGTACTCCCGGGTGTCATCCCTCAAGTTTATTTCAGTTACTTGTTGCTGTGTTACTTGTGTCAGGAGCAGGGAAAATACTGTCTGATTTTAGGAAGTGCAGGTTTAACTGTACTATTTTATACATGTATTTAATGACTTCCAGAAATGAGGTTGTGTGAAATCATTTGGGACTAAATCTTGCCTATTCCCCTTTGCTTCGTACTCACAAAACTAAAGCCGCAATGCTCACTTTTGGGCCTCCTGAACCAAGGGGTAAACCACTGGTAAACTGGGGCCACCATGGTGGTCAGCGCTGACACATGGGTTGAGTGAAGGTCCCTGCCCAGAGCAGGAACCTCTAGCCCAAGTTATTTTGCGATTCTGTGACAAGAAAATCCAAATTAGCCTCCTTATTCCATGTTCCTAATGTCTTCTTTAACTACAGACCTACCCCTTTGTTTGGAAACCAGCTGAGGGACAATGTCACACAGCGTTACCAGAGCTTGCTCTTAGAATGCATAAAAAGCAAGGCTTAGCCAGGAACATTTGGTTACTGTTTTTAATTCCCCTTCACACCACTTTGGTTTGGTTCTTTGCTTCTGGGTGCTGTTTTCCTGGGTTTATTCCATACAACAGTACCCCGGTAGCCTTCTGAAATCCTAAACTGGGGCTTGATTAACATCTCTTTTTGTTGGTGGTGTTGTCACCTCTGTTTGTCCCTGACCAGCTATGGGAGTAGGGTGATGCTCACCTGAAGATGTACGGTGATGTACGGCAGTGCAGTGAACCAGACTTGGGTGCTGAGCTGGGTTAACAGAACTCAAAAAACCCCAAAACGCAACCGGAAAGCAATGTCCATCAAACGGTCCCGTAAGGCAGCAGTGTACTGAAGGCTGGGATGTGAGATTGTCTTGAAAGATTCAGTCACCCCTGGCTCATTTTGTGTGTTAGGGCTTAATTTTTGAGGGTAAATAGCTCATCTTCAGAGACTTTGAGAAGTAGTTTTCAAAAGTCTTTCTGTACCTTTACATGTTTAAATTTTGGGTGTTTTGGGGTTTTTTTCCAAAACAGCCTTATTTTCCAATATTCATTCCTGCAAAAGAAATGCAAGTCTTTCACTGGCTTGAAATATCTGTGCTGGTTTATAAATTGCCTGTGATCCACAACACAGTGAAAAGGAAAGGGAAGCTGTTTGTTGCTGTTTCAGTGTATTTAGTCCACCTTTTATGTCTGTGGAGGTCAAATCCATTTCATCTGGTTATGCTATTTCAATCACATTTACATTTTTAATGCAAAGCTCAGGTTTGCTTCACACTAGAATGGTCTCTGGTTTTGTAACAAGCTTTCGTTGTCCAGGGCTTTGGAGACTTCACTCTTTTATTTCCCCTCAGCCTTAGACATGGTCTTTGTAATTTATAAGGTAACTTCCCTCCACTGGGTTGCCAAAATGCTGCAGAATCCTGACTGCACAAGCGGTGAACAACATTTTATTCCAAATACCATTTTATTGGGAGCAAGCTTGGAAGCCTGCATTAAAAGCCTGGTATGGCTGTGGTTAGCCTAGCAGTGGTGCCTGAGGTGGCTTGCCTGGATCTCTGCTGCCCTTTCAAGGGGAGAGCACTGCATACAGAATCACCACCTTCACCCAGTATCCCATTCAGACCATGAGTTATCACCACCTTCAACCAGTATCCCATTCAGACCATGAGTTATCCCACTGCTTCCTTTGCCTAAGGGCTTAGCAGTTCACAGCTTTAGTAAGGCACTTTTTGTGCTTTTACCATAAGTAAACTAGCCTAGAAAGTCCTTCCTGTGAAAGATATTTGTCCCATTCGTAGCCTCACAAAAGCTCCAGAAGGAGCCTGCCCCATCTCCCTTTTCTCCATAAGTCTTGCATTTCCTCTTTCCCTTAAAAGCAGCTTTCACACCATAAGGCTTTTTCCCAAGAGGAAGATGCCGTGTGTTAAGTAACTTAGGAAATAACAAGGACACACATCCGAAGACCCACTTGCTTCTCAACTTGAGCAAACCCCCACTCCCATGGCCTTTTGCATCAGTGACCTTCCAGCTTCAACTAAGTTCCTGCATTGTCCCTGGAATTAAGCCTTATTTTGTTGGCCTTTGGCATCTCTTATAAACAACCAGGAGATAAATGGGCATCCTGGCAGAGGTTTGGCACCACCAGTCCAGACCAGAACTTGACCAGACAGTGAAATGCAGACAAGAGGCTGAAAGAGACAGAGCCTGGGTCTTTTTAAAGCAGGAGTCAAATGTGGAATCATGGTCAAGTTCAAGCTCTGGATAACAAAACGAGGTTGTTTCCTAAGCAGTCATCCAGACTGACAACAGCTTGATATAACAGTGCCCAGGCTGGACACTGACACCTTTATGTGAACCTTGCTCAAAGCAAATGCCAAGAATAAGTGGATCAGAGCTGTCAGAGCTGTTAAGAAGGGCAAAGGCTGGCAGGAGAAATGGCAACCCCCCATTTGCAGTGTTAGATGCCCATGGTAGGGTGTGATGAGAATAGAATGCCAACCACAAGATAGATCCTAGCAAGCCCCCTTTTTGGTTCTGAAGACTCATTTCCTAAACGAGGCTGAAGGAGGAGGACCCAAAACTCTGCAAGCTAATAGACAAAATGATACCATGTGCTTTTCCTTCCTTAAAATACATCCTTCCATAACCAAGCACAGATGAAAGGGAGAGAAACTGTTTTGATTCGGCTTCAGTTACAAGTTACCCTTCTCTAATCTCTGATTTATCTCTCCTAGAAGACCTGCTTAATGTCAGTTAGCACAAGTAGTGATCCTGACTGTAAGTGTAGAGACACTGGACCATTTGCCTGAAGTTCATGAAGTGTATGTCCATCAGCAGTGTGACGAGTGTAAAAATAAACGCAAACGTACATAGGAACAGAAGCAGATCTTATATCCAATAGCGAAGTCCCGCTTAATTATTAATGACCGAACTGCTGTAGTCTTTTGCTTAGTAGCAAAACATACCCTGAATCTCCCTCAGGTTATGTCAGACTGACAGAGCATCACTGTCAAAGGCAATGCCAACTTCTCAGTGATGGATCGAGTGCCATGGATGAGAGGAGGAAAGGTGAATATTCAAATGAGGTTCTCGGTTTCCTTTGATAAAGAGCCAGGAATTCCGGGCTGAAGAACTGATTGATGGAAGTTGCCCTTGTCATGAACAAAATGGTAAACAGCTTCAGAATAATGAATTACAAGCAGAAATTGGACTAGTCAGTGATGGAGTAGATCACGGAAAGGTCACTTTGTCCAGCTCTGTCCTAATGCAGAACTCCTCTTGCTCACATATTCCTCAGTGTTCTCCGTGATTTACTTGTAAACGACCTGAAGACCCCAAGATTTTCACAACTGTACTCCTAACTGCAGATGGATTTTGCATTAAAGTACTTTCTCCAATAGCCTGAATTTTTTGTCTAAAATTTCCTCTTGCTTCTCCTAATCACTTCTCAGCACAGAAGAGCTCTTAACATCAGCTGGTGGAGCAGAAATAGGAGCTGGCGAATCTCTGGGCTAAACCCTGTCTTTCCTAACCTTTTTCTCAAAGTTTGGGTGGAGGAGTTGGTGAGGCTTTTCTTTGCCCATAGTGCAGATTTCCAGCGGAGGAGAAATCTAGAAGAGATTCTTTTTAATGCTTTTTCCAAGTCCTTGCAAACCAGAGACTGTAAACCTACACATGGCTTCCTGTGCTCCATGGTGAGAAGTGCGTAGCTCTGCAGTCCTCCGTGTCTTGCACGTGTCTCAGAGAGAGCAGATGAGTTAATGAAGAGACCAGTCTCTCTGAAAAGCAGGCTTCAAGCTTCACAGAACAAGCACGGGTATTATTTGGCCTCTTGGTGGTTTTCTAAAAGTAGAAGATGCCCAAGAACTCGCTGTATCTGCAGCTGGTGCTTGCCAGAAACGCTTGTACAATCTATATGGATGAGTGGAGAAAAGGGGGGCAGGAGGGGGAAAGGCCTCGGAGGGGAAACAGCTGAGGAGATACAAATGAAAATTCAATTAAACAGAGGACAAGGAAGATTCAAACTAGCATTGACGCCCTGCTCAAGGCTGCTGACGAGTGTTGATTTCCTCTCTAAACCTAGCGAAGAAATAAATGACCACCCTGGAAGGAGCTAAATTAGATGACCAGGAAGATAAAGCCATTCAAATAAGGATCTTCTTTTGTGATATGCCTAGGGTTTGTAACAAATTCAACCAGAACCATAGATCTTGGCCTTGTAACTATTCCAGAGATTGTCCCGTGTACAAGAATGTGGGGTTTTTTTCCTGCAGAACTGAGTTTATCTGCCAACTGGAAGACTTGCAATGGACAACGAACATACTCTCCTGTTGCTTTCCATCCTACGTAGCTATCAGAATGATGCCAATTGGGTAGATTAAAATCAGATCAGTCGCATTTGGCACTAATTTTACCTGCTGCCCTCAGATATGTTGGTATGGGATACAGCAAGTGATCTGTTGTGGTTGTTGCGGTTTCTCCTGGTTTCCCATTTTGTGGGAGGGGTGTGACACCGAGCATTTGGTCTCGTAACCTGTTGTAGCAGAGAATCTGAATGGTCTTTTCCCTCTTGGGATAAACTGTCATTCCTCCAGAAAGTGGTTGTTGTCAATTTATTTCAGCTTTATTTTTCTCTTTGCTGGCTGCATGAGGAGCACGTTCAATAGAACTGGTCATTCCAACAGCTTAATTTCTCCTGCAAGTATTTAGCTTCTTTTGGGGTGTCACCACAATCCCATTTAAAAGCCTGCTAATAGTAATTGAAAACCATTTTAAGCTTGCCTGTGGTGTCAGCATTTGAGCTGTGTTTTATTTCGGTAAAAGAGAAATAATAGTTAGCTCTGGCAGATACTAGGAAGCTAAACAACAGCCAGGGCTACCATGCTTATGGAAGCCTACGCTGCAAGAAGAAACTTGCAGTCCACAGGCTTGATCCAGGACCCAGGGAAATTAATGGGGATCTTCCCAAGGACTCCAACTGGCTTTTGATCACGTCCTGAGCGCAAAATGTGATCAGCAGTGGCCAGAAAGAGGTTAGGCACAAAATAATCAGGAGCTCTGCCTTTGCAAAGAGGGTGCCTGGGACTTCAGCCTGGGTTTCAGAGCAATATCGTTGATCCCGCTCTAGAAAGCAAAGGGGAACAGAAGCGAAAGGGTGTTGGCTGGGTTGCACTAGCCTGCCTTTAGCCCAAGAGGTCTTCTAGACCCCTCCCAGCTTTGTTGGGAAGCAGAAATTGCCTGATACTATCTGTTCAATTCTTCATTCTTAATTATTTTAGCTGATATCATCTATTTGCTAAGTCAATCCCAATGAATGGCATTTGAAACATCCAGACCGAAGTCATTACATTATCACATTCAGGCCAGGCTTTAAGTAAAAGAGATTTGGCTTGTTCTTTACACTGCTTGGCCCCTGTCCTGAATGTACTGCCATTATAACAGAGGATTATCTGCACTGGAGGCTTTCTTCATTTCCATTAGGAGAAAAAAATTTCGTTCAGCACAGCAAGGGCAGCCTGAGATGGCAGGAGGAGATTGGCTGCACGCTGACGCCTTTGTTATCCACCGAGCAGAGCCTGACATCCCCTGACACTGCCGGGGGCTTGGTGAGGGGTTCTTATTTATTTCAGTGTGTGGAACACATTGTTTTCTGAATGGGAGGAGAATCGGCCCTTTATTGAACAGGAGTCACTGGGCAGTAGTCACTGAGCTGCAGTAGCTGGGCTTTGTTGATATAGTTGGCTTTTCAGCAAGCGCCTTTGTTGGGCTTTTCTTTTAGTCTGCATCTCTTTGGTGGTGTTTAAGGTGGATCCAGGTTCCCAACCCCTCTGCCTTTTCTAACATAAAAACTCAAGGGTTGACACAGAGGGACTGATATTTTCCAAGCTTAGGTTTCTCCATGAGGCCCCTTCCCTGAGATACATAACAAACTTCTCCTCTAGAGACACCATGTATCCATCCCACCATAGTTCAGTGGGTTTCTCCAGACAATCTGTAGACCACAAACGGCCTGTACTGCTCTGGCAGGCAGCATAAGCTGGTTTTAGGGCTGCACTACACCCACACGGAAAGGCCTGCAGCTTGCTGCTCTACACCAAAGCTGCAGCAAAGCACCAGGGCCTCATCTTCATCATGTAACCCCTTGTAACAACCCCCGTGACACGTTTGCGTTGAAGCAGAAGCCAGACGCCTCGTGTCTTCCCTGAGCCGAGACATTGCACACGTGGCCCCCCTGAGAGACACCATATGAAAATAGGACAAACTACGGGAACACTTGGAAGCGGAGACCAGGCTACACTGAATTCACTTGGAAGCTGAGAAGAATCAGGCTTTTGGTTCTGGCATTAAGCACAGAACCAGCGTCAGTGTAGGTGTGGAAGCCAGAAGGAGTTTTTCTTTCTGCTATCAGGGAAGCATTAACTGGACTTGTGTGACAGATTCATCATAGAGTCAGCCCAGATTGGCCCAAGGGGAACATTTCTCAGGGGCTTGCTTGTCCCAGAAAAGTCTTCCATTTGGAAACATAAACCCAGAGGTGACTCGAGAGACTGAGCCTCAGGCTCTGCTCTGGACCAGTGGCTTACAGGGCAGGTCCTGCAAGGCACAACCCCAGAAGGGAAGAAAGCTGCTTTTCTCTGCCAAAGAAGTGGAAAACTGGCTACAAGAGCTGTGCAGTGACCCTGCCCACACAGCCACCTGCCCTTCCCCACGCTTGCTCATCTCACTGCCACCAGGCTGCAGGTACAGCCAGTCTGTGGATCAGCCCCCAGGACCAAATGTTCCCCGCAAGCCTACACCACGCTTCCGAGTAGGGTTTGGCACGTGCATTGTTCGTGCTCACGACTAAATTCAGGTCGCTATCTTGTTAGGGTGGCTGCTAAGGTAAAGATTCTGAGGGCCAGGTGACTCACCAGCCAGTTCACCAAGTGAGTTCTTCAGCTAAGAGGTTCTGCTATAAATAAACCTTTGCATAGAGGGGAGAATACATAAGCATGCAGATTGCTTTTACTTATCTTTTTTTTTATCCTAGAAACATGTCTACAGTAAAGCAGAAGGGGCAGAGCTTTTTGTCATGCGGCCATAAGGAATAACAGTAAAATGCTGTTTGCTGGGCAGGATGGACGTGTGACTTCAAACCCCAAATGAGAGAACTTCTGATCTGTAGATTTGTGCTAAGATAACTGATTCAGGGCTTGACGTCTCCAGGAAGCTAGTAGATAAATGTGCCATCTCACAGATACCCAAATATGCTGTCTCACAGATACCCAAACCAATTTCATCTGATATTGAACTTTCCATTTCCAGTTGATTTCTTACATCAGGAATCTTTTAAGTAAATCTGTCTGTGGGTATTGCAACTGGGGGAGGAGAATAGCCTGGTGTTTTAATGCCTGCACAGAACAAACTGCAAGCATCCTCAGCCTGCCGTCCAGCAGCTCAGCAAAGTCATGAAGTACCAAGGAAAATGTTTCATCCAGAGGTGCTGTTGGATATTTTGTTGGCGTCACTCTGATCAAATTTGCTTTGTTGCCGTAATAGTAAACATGGTACATGTGAAACCTGGGGCTGCAAGCCAGCATAAAGGAATAAGATAATGGATGTTGCTTGAGCCTTTTACTGCCTTTGTAGTTAGAGCAGTTATTGGAAGGCACTAATCCCTCTCCGCTGATTATCGACTTTTGAATGAATCCTCATACACTCTCCAGAAGCAAAACTGGTGGGTTTTCAGGCTCAGTAAAGCTCAATAGAACCAAGACCTTGTCATTTATTTCCAGTGTTACTATTATTTTGCTGTTTCAAAGCAGAGTTTTCTGCTGCGAATTCCCCACTGTTTGATCACAAAAGCAAGCAAGGGAAATAGTTATTTTTCATCCTGAACCTTTTGTCCTTTTTATTTTTATAATCCACGTGAGGCAACTTTGCTGGTCATTAGCCGAGTTAGTAAAGCGAGCTTTCTTTGTTGGGCAATAGCAGGGAAACATCAAATGTCTGGTTCCATGGTAGCAATTTGCTCTTGAAATAAAGCAAGCGTTGATAAGTTGCTACCCTCAGCTATATTTGTCCCAGTAAATAAACATCATCAGGATTTGAGCACAAATACACGTTGTTTTGCCCTGTTTAGCTATTCTGAGATTGTGTCAGGCTAACGAAATCTTCTCTGCATCGGGCTCGTCCTGTCGCGCTCGCGTTTCAACGCTGATGGGTGTTTCTGCACACCCAGCCAAGGATGCTTTGGCTGGGGTTTTTGTTTTGAGGCGTCGATCAGCGCAGCAAATACACCTGGAAGCGCATCCCATGAATGCAAAGCGGCACGCGCCTTTCATGGGTTCGCTATTTAGAGGCCAAGGTTTCTACGAGTGGAATGATTTGCCTCTGCGGTGCCTTGGAACGGCGGATTTGCTTAGAGGGAAGCGTGGTTTGCCAGCACGGGGCACGTGGGGGACATCATGCCCACGCTGCCCAGCCAACTTAGGGACAGCAGTTGATACCTGCTGGCTGAAGAAGGCCAGAAAAAGCCCTGAAGTGCTGCCTTTGAGTGAAAGATTCAGTTTTCCAGGAGACCCATAAAAACCATTTGGCGATGGGCTGATCAGCTTAAAAGTGAAATTTCTCATTTGAACCTCACCAAGTCAGGATCGTGCTTCTTCCCTGACAAGGCAGCAGGACCCAAAATAAAACAAAGTAGCATCAGAAGACCAAGCAAAACACAACAGTGACAGTTGTTCCGCTCGGAGCAGTGGAGCCACCGCTAATTTGGGCTGGAGGATCAGAGCACATGGCAAGAGGCGGTTCGATGGGTTCTGTAGATAAACTTAGCGGGCCAGCCCCGAGGTGCACGGGTGACCCGCTCTGCAGCGAGGCGAGTCACAGCAGAAACAGGCAAATTCCACCCCTTCGCCACCACTAAATTTCCCATAGCCCTTCCTAGAAAATCCAGAGGGATTACCCAGTTTCCAGATGGAATCCCAGTGTTTAATGGGGGGTGTGGCTGTTGTGACAGGC
>JANVCC010000037.1:16405170-16517392 GCA_025345505.1 Todiramphus chloris collaris | reverse complement strand
GGTGTCTGTGTCCCATCTCAGGGCTTTCTTCCTCTACAGTAACTGGTATTTTCTCCTGTGCTGTGGGTCCCAGCTGGTGAGGTCAGCTGTGTCCCTGGCTACATCTGAGAACTTGGAGATGAACTTCAACAGAAGCAGGACCAGAACCGTTTCCGTGCACTGAGCCTCTTTCTTCTCTTGCTATTACTCATGAACATCCGCAGAGCTCCACCGCCCTCAGCGCTGCTGCTCTGGAGGGTGACAGCGAGGACAGCCATGCGCTGTAGCCTCGAGCTGCTGCTTTACTCAGGCTGATGAGCTCCTCGTGAAGATAGCTCTAAGTGACTCAGCTCGCAGTCTGTTTAGACCAACTTCATGTACTGAGGTGGAAATTGAGCCCGAGTAAAGTTACTCCTCATCCCCCAGGTTATACCTGGATCGCAGCGCTTTGCCCGCACGTGTTTCATTGTCATGAGTGCGACCTAAATGGCAAAACCCCTTGGCTGAGAACTGCCCAGTTAATCGCTGCCATCATCTGAAGGCAAGACTGTGCACTTCAGGGTTTTCCTGTACTACCAGATTATCGCCCCGATTCCGCAGACCACAGTCACTGCCTGGCATCTTTAGCTGAGTCAGTTCCTGTCAACGCAACCCATGGGGCCTCCCACCACGGCAGAGGCAGCTCCTCGGTTTGACTGTGTGTTACATGGGCACAGGCAGCAGCTGATGCTGAGCTCACTCAGCCTTTTCCTCTGGATTCAGTCAGAGGGGGACCTCAGTGTGTGTCAGCAATGGGATCCCTGGGAAAAGGTGTCTAGCTGCAGGATTAGTCACAACAGAAATTGCTGTGGTAAGCACTGAATATCACTTGTCTCTACAGAGCTTTGTCTTGATGGTGGAGATGTAGGGGAGAGGCTGGAGCTGCTATTTCAACAGGGGAGTGAGACAGCAAATAATCTGCCCTGTACAGATGGCAGCAACCTCTAGCAGGTTCCTGCTCCCCTTTCCAAGCAGGAAGATACACTAAAATAGTCGTGTTTAAGATACTGTTAAACAGCAGAACACTGTAGCTCTCTACTGTTGCCTGACAGGAGGTTGGAGCCAGGTGGGCTTGGGCTTTTCTCACAATGAACAAGTGCCAGAACAAGAGGAAACAGCCTCAAGTTGCCCCAGGGGAGGTTTAGGTTGGACCTGAGGAACAATTTCTTCCCCGCAAGGGCTGTCCAGGCCTGGCCCAGGCTGCCCAGGGCAGTGGTGGAGTCCCCATGATCCCTGGAGGGGTTTCAAAGCCTTGGAGATGTGGTGCTGAGGGACATGGGTTAGTGGTGCCCTGGCAGTGCTGGGTTAACAGTTGAACTTGATGATCTGAAAAGTCTCTTCCCACTGGAACAATTCTATGATTTTATGATTCTATAGCATGTCCCAAGTACAGGGAACATGAAGGTGAAATCCAAGGGATGTCTGGAAGAGAAACAATGACAAAAGCTTAGTCCTGAAGACCTGAGAGAGAGGAGACACTACTCTTGCTACAGGACCATTAGAGGTGCAGAGGAGGGACACAGAAGGCTGGTTCAGGTAGTGCAGGCTGCAGAGGTTCCTGTCCTGGCAGGAGGAGATAAGGAAAAGCATAAGCAGGAAACCAATTTCCTTGTGATCTCCTCTTCCCCCCTGCCCTTCTACCTGGCAGGCTGGTGAGAGAGTGGGCTGGGTTAGAGAGCAGACTGCAAGGGCTGGTGTCCACGGTACCCCCCAGTCCCATGTTTTGAGGATGCCTTAGGCACGGAGCTCTTTTCTCCGGGACAAGTGCTTTACATTAGAGACACTGGTGGCTTGGAGGAGGGTCTCCTGTGCAGCACAGCTTCCACAGCTGGGGACCTTTGCTTTTTTCAGGTGTGAATCCAGGTAATTCCTGGAACCCCCCGGCTCCAAATGGGACTGTGGTTTCTGACTCGGGACAGCTGGGCCCGCCTTGTGCCCGGGGATTTGCTGTGCAGGGCCAGCCGACAGGCTGTGAAACCACGTGGCACAACCACAGCCCTCGCTCTACACCAGGAAAAGCCAATTGTTCTATTTCCCTGCGGTCACTTCTCCTCTTCCTCCTCCCCCACGTAATCTCCACTCATTGTCTCTTCTCTTATTACTTTCTCAATCTTCATGTTTTCTGCAAACAATTTTTGGGGTTCTTTTTCCCTGTACTTGGTTATTTTCTTCCTTTCATTTTCTTCTTCCTTCCTTCCTTCCTTCCTTAGCCACAGGTTTTCATAGCCCTTCCAACTCCTTTCCCCTCTCCCAGCCTTCCCAGGAGGGAGCTGGAGCATACAACCCATTTGCCTTCCAAATGTTGACAAGACTGTTTCGGAGGATGAGTGGCTGACAGACAAACACCAGCCTCAAATACTCGGAATGCTCAGTTACTAATAGCTTTGTTCTTGTCAACACAGTAAGCAAAATAACCCTTGAAAGGGACAGGACTTATTTTTAGCAAACCTTAAACTCAGCTTCTAAAAAAATAGCTTTATGGTCAGCTCTCTGTCTCACTCCCAGGGTTCACGTTCCCCAAGCAGATATTTAGGGGTATGCTTTTCACTTTGACCTGGTAGGGATGTGTAAGTAGACTCTTGGAAGTGTGCTGTCTTCAGATCCCTGCTGTGTTGCATAGGTGAGACCCTGAGGCTGACCCACAGCTTGGACCTGAATAGGAGGTAGGAGGCAGGGGATGCTCATCTAGGGCTTTGCTGCACATTGGGTCCCATGACTTGGACCAGCACAAAGGAACCAAAAGGGGGGAAATTTGAACCCTGCTAAAACCAATTAATCGATAGCAGAGTGCTAGGGTTTCTCCACCAGTCAAAGTCACCAGCAACTTCTGATCTTGATTATTTCAATGTATCTTGAAGGAGTTAAGATTTAGAACAGCTTAGGGTAGATAAATAAGGATGTTTCTGTGCTGGCCTTGGATGTGCATGACCTTGCCTTCCTCCTCTCCTATTGGTCTTAAGACAAGCCAGATTAAGGAGTGATCTCTTCCAAACAGTCTTCAGTTTGTTAAGCTTGTAAACAACAGCAAGGGTAGAAACCATTGCGAGGTGGATAAAGCTTAAAAATGCCGGCTGGGATTTCCCTGTGACGTGCCTGCAAGGAATGTGTGCTAGCTAACAGGGCTAATTCACTCTGTGACCTCTGCTCCCCGCTCTCCCTGCGCCTCCTGCTCCCGCCTGGTCGCTCAGGACCCTTGTTGCTCACCAAAGCCACCACAGCCTTCACAAATGGGAGGTCAGTGGGGACAAGGAGGGGGACCTTCCCCCGGGAAGAGGCTCAGGGGCTCAGCCTGCTGCGAAAGCCCAGCAGTGTCCCTTCGGCCAGGCACCCCTCGCTACCTGCCCCTGTGACAGCCGAGCTCTGGGCAGCGCTTTGATACCCAGCCAGAGCAGAACCACAGAATCACTCAGGTTGGAAAAGTCCAAGTCCCTTGGGATCATCGTGTCCAGCCATTAGCCCTGCTCTACAAGTTCACCCCTAGACCATGTCCCCCAACACCACATCCAAGCGATGTCTAAACACATCCAGGGATGGTGACTCAAGCCCCTCCCTGGGCAGCCCATTCCAATATTTCACTACCCTTTCCATGAAGAATTTTTTCCTAGTGTCCAGTCTAAACCTACCTTGTTTCAGCTTGAGGCCATTCCCTCTGGTTCTGTCCCTAATTACCTGAGAGAAGAGCCCAGCACCAGCCTCTCTACAATGTCCTTTCAGGTAGCTGTAGAGAGTGATGAGGTCTCCCCTCAGCCTCCTCTTCCTCAAACTGAGCAGGCCCAGCTCCTTCAAACGCTCCTCATATGATCTCTTCTCCAATCCCTTGACCAGCTTCGTTGCCTCCAGCACCTCAGCATCTCTCTTGTCCTGAGGTGCCCCAAACTGGACACAGTAAGCAAGAGCGTTCCTTTGCTGTTCTCTGTGCCCTCGCAGCACCTGGTGCCAACCCAGCCTTCGCTGGAGCGGCGTGGGGTCGGAGGCACCGTGCTTCGGAGAGGGGTTTGTGCTCGCCGCTCTTTCAGGCTGGAAAGAAGCCAGGGATCATTGCAGTTTGGGGAGGGTCTGGTTGGTTGCTGCTCTGTTTGTGATTTTTTTTTTTTTCCCCTGCTCCCTCACTAGGGATAAAAACCGAAAAGACTTTTAGAAAGAGGCATTACAGGCGTGAATGTTGCTGTACCTGAACTCAGTAATGAGGGATGCCATCAAAAATTAACAAGCAGACGTATAAACAGCACCGTGTATGACACGGTGTTGAGCACAGAGTGAGTGTGCAGTGGGCTGCTAAGTGCCCACGTTGTTTTTATTGGCTCTCAGATTGAGGGGATGTTTTTCCTGACATGATCTGGTCCTGCTCCCAGTGCTGTTCGATGTTCTCATTCATGTTTGGGGTAACAGCATAAGGAGAGTACAATTCAGAAGAAGACACAGCTCAAAACTGCTGGGGAGGGCTGCTGAAAAGGGCCAGGAAAAATGATGAGGTAAAACTCAGTGACAAATATAAAGGTGCTCCGTTTCGGAGGGAGGAACTAGGCAGTCCCAGAGCTGCAATTGTCCTGTCTGTGCTTCACCCAAGTTAAGCCAGGTTCTTAAGTTGGTAGGCTCAGCAGCAAGCAGGTGACCTGCGGGAAAGAGCCTCTGCTTTGGAGCCAAGAGCCAGGATCTCAGTGAACAGAGAACCCGAGTCTGCTGGCCACAGGACCAATGGCATTAAGGGAATGAAATACCCCTCAGCCAGGGCTCCAGCTTCTCGCAGGCATGGAGCAGAGCACACATCCTTCCCCAGGCATACACTGCCCCAGGGTGCCACAGCTGCACTCAGGAGGAGGGTGGCAAACCGTGTCTATTTGGACTACTGGGAAGGGCTTTTCTCTCCAGACTCAGAGGCATCTTTTCTGCTGGCAGGGTTTTGTCTGTTCCTTTGGCAGTTCCTGCAGGATACAGAGAATCCAGCCCAGCTGCAGACTTTAAGACATTGTTTTAGGACAAGACTTGTCAGGAGGAATGAGGCATTTTGGTGGCGAGTGGCTTATGCTGTGACTGTCACGTGTGCAGGAGAGGCAATGTTTGCCTTTGTGCCTGCTGTCCTTTCTGTAGCTGGAAAATGCAAGAGCCAGTGCAGTGTTTTCCTTTGGCCATTCAGCACCAACTGTACCAATAATAGCACAGTCACATGGGCCGAGGTTAGGGGAAGGGACTGTCTTCTTCACAAGGGAGAGGGCCCTGGCACGCTGGGGACAATGCTGCTCCTCACGTAACAAACAGAATGTGTCGGTCCTCAGCAAGTTTCTCCAGTTGCCTTTGCTCTTGGCATAAAGCTTTGGCGCCCTTGGTGCCTGCGGTATGGGCATGTAAATGTGAAAGGCAGGTCAGAATTCATATGCAGAAGCTTCCTCTAGTTTAAGAGGAAAGGTCAGAACCAAGTTTCTTCAGCCTCGAGAAGAGTGGTGGGGTGAGGGACAGCCAGGCTGCCTGTACCTCAGTTTGGAAAGACCGTCAGCTCTACCCCACGGTAATAGGCAAGCGGGTCTAGATGGAAGCCAGCTCTGCAGAATTACGACACCTTCTCTCCCCCAAATCAAGGAGAGCTTGAAGAAAACCTTGTGGAGGACAGGCCAAGATGCATTCAGACTCCACAGGTCAGATCAGTTCATGATGTAATCGATTGCATTGCAGGGAGTGCCTTGGGAAACCCCATCACTCTTGAATCTCGCTGTGAAGAAAACCCCAAACCCCAAATCCACGTTTGCATGTCTTGCAAGACACCAGTCCCATTTGTAGCGCGTGCATGAAGACAGGACACATCGCCCAGACCATTAAAGAAAAGGAAGTTATACAGGAGGATGGTAGGGCCAATTTCTCTGGTAAAACTTGACCGACAGCCCTGCTGCAGACCTCCTGGTGCAGCAAATACATGGAGCCAGGTCTGCGTGCAGGCGTGAGTCAGCACGAGACCTCAGAAGCTGAATGATGGAAGTTCACCCGGTCAAAGACTTTTGCCACCATGTTTCTTCAGTGGGTTTCTACCCACCACAGGTGGGGTTTCTTTTTTCATTTCTCTCAGCAGTTTCTGGTTTTCACTCCCATTTTCTGGATATTCCCCATCTGTCCCTCTCCCACCCATTGTTATCCCAAGCTTTTTCTAAACCTGCTGCAAGTCCAGCGGCCCTCAAGTTCTTGTTGAACTTCTGAACCCACCCTGCTGAAGTGGGTGCTAAATCAGGCAGGACAAGTCAAGCCAGCTCTAATTCTGATGATAGCAATTGCGCTTTTGGAAAATAATTGACAAACATTCTGCGTTTAGACAAAGCTTGTCTCAGGGAGAGAGAATACTTTATGCTCTGCAGCTCTGGTCTGCAGAGCGCCAGTGTTCAAGTAGGACATTTTAATAACATCCTTCATGGACAAGTGTTTTGCTTGGAACCCTTTCTTCCTCCCTCCACTCAGACAATTGTCAGCGAAGGGACTCACAGGGAACAAAATGGAATTAAATCTATTCAGAAAATTAGAACGGTCTGCATTTCTTTCTTTCTGTGCTGGATTCATTACTAGCGGGGCTATAATCTGCATGTTTTTGCCTGAAGCACCCTCCCACTCTTACCTCTTCACAGCGATGCTGCCATTCGGACAGATAAACAGGTCCTCCCTGAATGGATTACAGCTCTCAGCCAAAGGCAGGCTGATGACAAGGGAAAAACAAACAAATGCATTCCCAGGGCCTGATCCAGCTCTTCGGGAAGAAAATAGAAACCCTCATGGATTTCAGTAGAGTTTCTCTCCAGCCCTTAACAGCCTCGTTGCTGTCGGATAGTTGCATCGGGTCTGGGAAATTCGGGTGCTAAGGACTCTGTGTCAAGTACGTTGTGTTTCCAGTTAGCTTGGGGGGCTTAAGCCCATGGTTCCCCCCTACAGCTCTGCTACCAACCGGCTTCGCTTGGACTTGGACACGTTTGCTTTCCATGTGACATGATTCCTTCTGCTGCTGCAGGTTCACAAGGTTTTATCAAACTGTGGGTTCCTGGGTGGACAGATTGATGGAAGGAAGTAACCCAACTGCCAAAGGCAGTGGGGTAGCGAAGGGCAGCACCAAGACTGACATTAATATTCACACTCCAAGAAAAGGGGAGTGGGTGAAATAGCAAAATGGGATGCAACTGAAAGAAAAGTAAGGCAGAAATATGTATGTTGAGATAGGAAGGCACTAGGGAGGGGGTAAGAGAGACCTGAATTGAATGATGAGGAAATCTGGTTGGTCTTGAGATGAGGCTGTTGCACCCAGCCCTGGCTAGAGGGTCTGCCTGCCTCCTGCTCACACCCACCTGGGTCTGGTCCCTTCTGCTGCCCCTGGCATATCTTCCCATGGCTGTTTAAACTGCTGGTTTCTCTCTATTTCTCCCCCTCCATCCTTGCCTACTTCTACAGCTGGGGCCCAGTGCTTTCAGTGGTAATAGGCTCACTATGGCTTTGAATGAGGAGGACTTTTATCAGCCCACTGTTCTGTAATTTACCATGGTTTAGAGTGATAATGAGGATTTGGGTATGTAAAGAAACCCCAAAGTACACATGGAAATCAACACAAGGGAGTGCACCTCTGAGCCCTGGGCATTAGTGGCTCTGAATGGGGGAGTGAGTGCTTAGCACAGGAAACCAAACCAGAGCAGACAAAAGCCACACATAATCTTCCTGTGCTGGCAAATGCTGTTTATCTTATTTGTTTAAATGGCTGCAGAACAGAACCCTTTTCTTTCCCTTTGTTGCTCTGTAGCTGTGTTACAGTTTAGCCATAGCTGTGCACAGTCGCTTGCAGGACTTTGTCAAGGAAACCATCCTGGACTGGCCTGGTTGTGGGCCTGGGAGGTGGACTGGAGAGTCCAGGAACCATGGGCACGAGTCCATCACCCCACCACAGAAACCAAAAGAATTGAAGGACTGCTTATTGTGTCTGAAGAACCACAAATAAAAACCAAGAGGAGGGGAAGTTCTTCAAGATTAATGTTCTTTTTGGGTAAAAAAATGTGAAATGCTTCCTTGCCAGGGATAGTTTCTAGCAACAAACATCAACTGTGGTCACAAATAGTTCTGCCAGTGGACGTGTGGCTGCATGGAGTGGACAGAAGCAAAACTGCCTGTGCGAGCAGGGTGGAAGTGCCTTGGTTTGCTACCAGATTCCACAGCAGTCCAAATCGTTTGGAGCATTCTTGGCACTCAATTAATGCTCCCATCTATAATTTCAGAAGCCTCGTTTTGAGGTGTGTGGGGGATACATCAGGCCTGTTATTTCTGCTGGCAATGCTGGTACTAAAAATAACTATGTGAATGACATTATGGAAGCTGTATTTGAGGTCATCAATAGATAAATTTTGACTGGACAACAGGAAATGTTTCTAACGATGAAATTATTATTCCTGTGGTTTATTTTTCCTAGAGAAGGGGTGAAAACCTCATTGCCTGGGAGCTTTTAAAAGGAGGATTTAGGAATGGAGGGAACAAACTTGCATTGTGCCCTGATATTCTGGAGCATTTGGGGGTCCTTGAGAGGCATCAGTGAAGAACAGCCATAAAAATCTCACTTTCCTTAGCTGGATGAATCAGCCCCAAGACCAGGTCTGGTTCCTGGGGCTGGCAGTGGTAGGCTGGGGCTCCAGGGCCCATGTCTCCCCTTCAGAGGGCCAAATCCTGACCACTCTCGGGTGTGCATGTGCTGCCTGTTGCCACATTTCCTGGCAGGAGCTGCTGTGGCCACAATGTGCCCAGGCCAGCAGCTTGGTTGGGCTGCGGTGGTGTTGGACAAGCTGCTGCAGAGGCCAACCAGGCTCATCCTACCCACAAGAGATGCTCCTGGCCAGCCTGGAGGTGTCTGGGCAGATATACCTGCCATCCATCCCCCGAAAGGGACGGCACCTCAGGGTGCTGAGGCTGCAGGGTGTGAGGTGTGGGATGGAGGCCCCTCAGGACATCACAGCCTGCACCTTCGAGCCTTCCCTCACATTGTGGTTTGGTCCCTGGAGGGCACACTGGGGCAGTTTCAGCATGTGCCACCTTGGAGAAGTCCCTGAGAGGCCAGGTCGTAGAGGGAGGAGAGCAGCTGTGCCCCCCAGTCCTTGGAGACACTCTCAGAACTTTTTTCCCAGGAGACCCCTCCTCAGTTCATCAGTCGCATTCCCATCGTCCCCATTCCCTTGCCCCTTTCTCGGGCTCTTATTTTGGCACTAGTTGGGATAAATGTGATTTCCAGCTCTCCTCCACTCTGGTTCCCAAGCAGAGGCTGCTGTGTTTTTGTCCACCCAGTCCCGCCTGCGCCCTGCCAGGGCAGCTGAGCAGCATTTAGCCCGAGTTATTCCATTTCACTTTATCAATTGATTGGTTAATGAGCCACTCGTTCGCCTTAGGTTAGTCAGCACTATAGCCTCTGCTTATAGATTAGGTGCTGCATTGCCCCGTATCCCCATAGGAGGCTGTAAAGCTGTTGTACAGATACTAGTGAGCTACGATCATCGCTGTTCAGAGGGGACACTGCACTGTTTGGGGAACTCAAAAGCTTTGAGAAACTAAATGGGATGTCCAAGGTTTCCTAGGTACTTTCTGGAAAAACTGAAGCCTACCCCATCAAACCAGTGCATCATCCAAATGCCAGCTGTGAGTGGGAAGAGAGAGTCCAAGTAGTCTACGCTGATTAAACCACAGCCTCTATGAATCCAATCAGGCCTCTCCAGAAGGTAGGAATGTTTTACACCAGGGACAGTTAAATAATACTAGAAATGAGTTTAAACTCTGATGCCCAGATGCGGAGTAAATTTATTACAAGGCAGATTTCCCAAATCTTACTGGGTGCTTTATTGTGCAGTTCGGTGGCTTTGAACTGCGATACGTCTTCTTCTCAGCTGCTCTTGGGAAAGACTTATAGGCATTTGCAAATTAAATCAATAAGCAACTTCTCAGTTGAAGATGAGGACGTGGAGGATGACAAAGACTGATGAAAGTAGTAGGAGGAACATACTCATTTTCTGAGATGTTTGTCACAGCGGTCGCTTCCCGCCGTAATGGGCAAACACATTTACACATCCATTGAAATGCAGTTCTGCTCTGGGTTATTGTGTGCCTCGAAAGCTGGCGGTGGGTTGCTGAACCAGAACTAGTCCTTACCCAGGGACAGCTGCCTGTGCCGCAGGACCTGCTGCTTCTGCCGGGCTCTGGTGGCCACCAGGTCGTGCCGGGGATGGGGCAGAGGTGCCAGGTGTGCTGGCTTTCAGACGGCTGGCCCGAGAGGCTCGCTTCCCAGCAGGCTCTGTCTTCTTTCTTGGTAGTGCAGCGCTCCCGGGGCTCCATTAACAGAATACTGGCCTGGCAAAGAGAACTTAAGTGCCAGCCTGGCTCTAAGCCAGGCTTTCAGAGAGCGCCTGGCCAGGGTACCCCAGACACTTGATTCTTGATCACTCCCTTCTCCTCTGGCAGGAGCTGCCTTGCCAAAAGCTGACAGGAAGCTCTAGGAAAGCACAGGGACCCCGTGTCTCACCCGGTGAGCGTGGGAGAGGCTGCCCCAAGCCCTTGGTGTGCTGCGGGGCCAGGGCACCTTAGCATCCCCTCAGGCTGGTTGAGCCACCCAGGAACAAAGCGCAGCTCCTCTGCTTTCTGCCAGTGGCCACTCCTTAGTCTGCTGATCTTACAGGAGCTCTCCCAGTTAGAGCCACATCCTTCTCTCCTCTTGCCACCGAGAGGTCACGGGACAGTTCTTGGATCTGTTACAAAGCCCCAGCTCACTCTGCAGAGCAAGGACAAGTAATTATTCGTGGTCTTTTGGCAGTGGGTGCATTCATTGTGGCATATGTTTGTATTCTTCCACTACTTAGTACAGGCATGGGAATATTTGGCAGCACACTGCCTCCCAGTTCCACCCAGTGCCCCAGCAGCCTCACAGGGAGTCACTGAGTGTCTGTCCTGGCTCAGAGAGACACACACAGCAGGACCTGAAAGCAGAGTCCCTGGTGTCCCCTCTACTGAGAAATGCCATGAAATTCTGAGGATGCCCGAGGTCCTTAAATCCATTTTCAAACTGTACTGCGTTGGAATAGCTTGTCTCCAAATATTGGGGAAATGCTGGGCAAAAATTGTTCCTTCGTCCTTCTCGGGGCAGTTGTAGGTGGGAGACTTGAAGCTGAGGCAGGGCTTTCCCCCATTGCCATGAACAAGGTACCTCTCTCTGGATGCATGTGCCCAGTTAGACCAGTCAAGGTATTTTCTAAACATCAGCTGCCTTTGAGAATCCCCGAAGGGTTAACGTTATCTGACTGAACCCTTGTGGCAGGTGGCAGGGAAAAGCTGTGCATTTGTCTTCCTTTCAGATAACCTGTTCTCTGAGTGCAAGTGTAGAAGTTATGATTTAAATATATCCAAATGCATGTAATTAATCACAAGTGCAACATACCTCCTTCCTGCTGCGAAACCTTATTAACAGTGTGGGTGGAATCCTAAAATACCGTATCTGCCGCGTTTCAGCTCACACTCTCCAGCACAGCCAGCAGACCTGAGCACCCAGGCTGCAACAGCTCAGCCCCATCACCCGGGCTCCTGGGCACAGCTCTCACCACTGCCTCTCGGAGAGGTCTCTGCCTCTGCTCTGTCCGAGCGTGTTTCAGCTGTAGGCAGAGCCTTCCGTCAACCTCCAGTAAGTACAGGCAGCAGAAACCTTGCAGCTCTTCTGCAAGAAATGTCCCAGTTTGGCAGGCAAGGTTTGGGTTTATGCTGCCTGCAGCAGCAGTGGCAGTGACAGATGCCAATCTGCTGTTCCTCAGCCCAGGATTTTCATCACATCTACATGAGACCTTCCCGTTTGGATCGCAAAATTTGCCATCATTGCAGGATCCCTTGCAGTTTGGAGTTACTTAACCCCCAGCAGCCAGAACACTCTCCCTCGGACTGTGATCTGAGGGGTGTGGTGCTTGATTACACCCTCTAAGGGAAAGGCAGCCCACTGCAGAACTGGGAGCACCGTGACTCAAAGATCTCCAAGCTGAGATTAGCGGAGGCTAATGTCAGCTTGGCAGCACACCCAGGGGCTTGTGGCAAGCACACTGCTCAGAGATGGGGCCCCTGAGCTGTCACCGTGCCAGGGGAGATGGACAGGGTACGAGGAACAGCATAATCGCTCTTTCCAGAATTGATTCCTACTCAGCTTAACATGTTAAAACATCAAAAGTACTGCAAAAAAACCCACCCCATCTGCTACCAGAGCTAATCAAACACATCAATTATTGCTTCAGAAAGACAGTTGCTGCTAGATTTGATATCCCAAAAAAGCAAAGCTGCTTTAAAGCATCTTTTTATTTTAGCTGAGTGTTTTCATGACAGCACACGTCCCTAATGAGCGCTAGCAGAGCCAGGACACACAGAAAAAAGATGTCAACTGTGCAGAGATCGGTGCTAGGAAAGGCGGGGCGGGAAGAGAGGGGGTGTTTCTCTGAATCCCAAGGGATTTCAGCAGAATGGGGGGCTTTGGAAGCCCGGTTAGGATCTGGGTACATCCTACCAAAGCCTGGCTTTGATACGCTGACCCTTAATATCTGGCTGAAATGCATGAGATCGCTCTGTTCTTACAGTGGGATTCGGTGGCAGTACTTGCTCGTGGGGATGAAGTGCGCGGAGCGATGAAGAGGCTCCGTACGTCCCTTTGCTTCCTCTATTGTCCACAGAGTATTTGCTTGTGGAGAGCAATGTCTGAAAAGGTTTTGAAAGGCAAAGTCACCTTCCAGCTATCAAAACACTTCAGATGAGGCAGATGGGAAACCAAAAATATTTCAGGTTTGGGCAGTAAAACTGACATTGAACCCATTTGCCTCATTTTTCAGGCTTTGATGATAGTTAATGACAGCTTACAGAAGTTGTAAGTGATCTAAAAAAGCCATAAAAAGCTGCTTTGTGTCCTTGTTCAGGGGATGAATTTAACAAAACCATTACGGGGCTTTAAAACACTGTTTTCCCTTTCTAGAACCAGCTGTGGGATGATCCAGCTGCAGTTGGATCCCCCTCGCATCTAAGAGAACATTTAAGAGGATTAATCCCAATAATTTTAATTCAACAAAATGACCTTATGTAACATTACTGAGGAATTAATGAGAATTCTCTCATGTGGGTCATCACCAGCCTGGTGGATTTTTGTTTCTTTTTTCCCCAGGGGATCTCACTGGTCTTGGGCAGAGCGTGGACAAAGTCGATTGATTATGTAGCGCGTTGCATGGGAGCAGAAGATAAGCGACTCGGAGCAGGAACCCGTTTTCCTTCCCGGAGTTATTCTCGGGGAGCGCACAAAGCCGAAGGCAGCTGTAAGCCTCGGCTGGTGCTATTTGAAACCCTTTTTGGCTCCGAGGCTTTTTCCACAGAAAAATGCAATCTCATCTAATGCAAATGCTGCTGCAGGAATCTGTGGAGTCCAGCTGTCGTTTTTCTCATCGAAAAAAAAAAAAAGCCCTGATCTAATTGTTTTTGACTGTGTTTCTTTGCTGTTCTTACTGAGCCGAGCAGGATGCATATTACAGCTAATTAGGTGCATGTAGGGTATTCAATATTTGATCTTAATATTAAAAGCCCCAGGAGAGGGCACGTTATTGGAGTTACACAACTGCAAATTTTCGTGAAACCGAACTCTGCCAGTGGCATTGTGCAGACCTCAGGTCTGGCTGCTCCCTGCTCGGTGCAGGATGTGGGGCTCTGGGGCAGACTCACCTGCCTCCCTGCTCACGCCGCTTGCTTCCCATCTGGGCACTCCTGGCTTTGGGGACCATAAGAAGCTGATTTGGGGCAGCAGGAAAGAGGGGCTGTTGTATTTTGCTTCTGTATCAGCAAGTGGAATGGATTGGTTTTTTGTGCTGCCTGCACCCCTATGCCACCATCCCTTATCTCTGTGCTGCAGGGGAAGGCTCTGAGGTTTGGGTTTGGTACTGAGCCAGCACTTGAGGTCAGGTCCTCAGCATTGGATGGGGACTCCACCACTTTCCTGGGCAGTCTGTTCCACGACTTGACAACCCTTTTGAGGAAGGCTTTTTTTTCTGAATAATCCATCCTAAACTTCCCCTGGAGCAATTTGAGGCTGTTGCCTCTTGTCCCATTGCTTGTTCCCTGGAGAAGAGCCTGACACCCACCTGGCTCCAACCTCCTGTCAGGGAGTTGTCAAGAGCCAGAAGGTCTCCCCTGAGCCTCCTTTTCTCCAGGCTCAACAACCCCAGGCCCCTCAGCTGCTCCTCACCAGACTTGTGCTCTAGACCCTTCCCCAGCTTCATTGCCCTTCTCTGGCCACGCTCCAGCCCCTCAATGTCCTTCTGGGAGTGAGGGGCCCAAACTGAACCCAGGGTTCGAGGGGTGGCCACCCCAATGCCAAGTCCAGGGGGACAATCCCTGCCCGAGTCCTGCTGGCCACACCAGTGCTGACACAAGCCAGCGTGCTGGTGGCCTTCTGGGAGCATACCTCCATGGGCCAGCACACAGCCTGACTGACCTTCACAGGAACCAGCAGCTCCCTGTAAACGAAGAGCTCATTTATGTTTTCATTGCCTTGGGAACAGGGTAGTGCACAAGACTCCTCTGGGAACCGGTGTCCAGCGGTCTCTGCAGGAAAAAAATGTCTTTAGGGTGACAGGGCTGGGTAAGATCACTGGTATGGTTGCCTCTGTGCAGAGTTAGGCTTGCTGCAGGTAATGCTTATTCTCATGGGATGCTTTTTTTTTTCCTGGCTTTGTGGTGTTAGATTTCAAAGGATGGCTCTGTCCCCATTGCGACTGGGTGGGGTACTGGGACGGTAGCTGGATTTTCTCTGCCTGCTCAGCCTTCCCTTCTTTTGAAGTGTCAGTACTGGTGTCTTTCATTTATGAACAGGAATTAATTACTTTCAGGATTCAGTAGGCTGTTTATGCTCTTGAAGTTGTTTTATACACACACTTAACAACAGAGCATTTCACTCCACTGCTTACTGTCAGAAAACATACACGCTGGAGCAGTCCTCACAGAGTTTGCTCTGGGGTGGGCTTTTGGTGCATCCCAAACACAAACAAAACCCAGCCCAACACCCCAGTCCCATGAAGGACACGTGGCAGGGAATCATCCCTCAGGTACAGCGTGCAGCCCAACTGGGGATCGCCTCTCAAGACAACCCAAAGCCCAAATTAAGCACTGATGTAGAACTCAATTAAAAAATAATAATAATAATAAAAAAATAAAAGAAAAACAAAAATGTAGAGCTGCTTCCAAAAAGCCCTGGGACTGCAGGGACACGGCACCGTGCTGGGATTTGTTTTCTTTAGTGCGCGTGTTTCTGGTTTTGGGCTGTATTAAACTGGGAATTAGGAGTATTCTGCATATATTTTGTAGATCTGAAATCAAAGGGAAATCTGAAATCTTTGCAAGGATGCCACATCCGGCCCCTACCTGCCTAGAAGTTAATCATCATTAGCTCAAAAGCTGCTCATCTACAGGCAAAAATGAGATGGTAGCAACGTCCGTCCTGAGTAAACACGAGAGTCTTCGTTCTAAACCATCGTCTTCCAGCTTTTTGGCCAGCAGTGGAGGCACAGAAGCTCGCTCCTGGCTTTACCTCGAGCTCATGAAGGTGTCAGAGTTAGGCACAGGCACTGATAGCAGGCACAAAGGGGACACTTCTGCCTGCACAGGTCCATCAGACATTTGCAGCCGGTTTGAATAAGCTCAGACCATTTCCAGGGCCGTAGATTTTGGCGGCATTTCAATCGCCCGATGGGTTCTCTTATTTTTTAACACGAACCAGCTGGTTGGTTAGAATAATGTCTTTGCATTCAAGAAATACTTTGGTGGTAAGAATTCTGTTTGAGTGACCCAAAGGTATTTCCTCCAGTCAGGAGTTTTCCCCCAGCTGGGCATCTATCACAGGGCTCTGTCAGGAGTTCTTGGACTGGTGTTAAAAATCCACGTTGAAAAAAAAAATGATGCTTTTTAAAATGAGCTCCATTTGCGGTTTTTCGGTGACCCTGGGGAAAAAAAACAAAAAAAAAAAAGCTGGTTTTCTTTGCACAAAAGCAGGCGTGTGGGCAAACAGTCATCTTCATCTCCATCTCCATCTCCGAGGATTTCTTGTGGGAATAGGATGTACAACGTGTCATTCAAGCACAGCCAGGGGGGACGAAGAATGCGAGCTTGGAGAGCTTTGCCCCCTGTCAGGGAGCTCTGAACCGTGCCTTTGCAGTCTTTGAAACGCAAGGTCATGGGCATCTGTGTTGATTTAGTTTAACATAATCCAGGAGTTTTTAATCACATTTCAGGCTATTAAATGAGAAGAGAATCACTGGAATTTAGCTTCATAACTCCCCTGTAAACAAACTTTTTAACCTCATATCAAGATAAAAATAAATTCTAAAGTAGATGATTACCTCCAGCAGAAGATTTTCCATCAAAATTTGATCAACTCCTTCCTTTCCCTATGAATTAAAGTCATTTTTTTTCATTATTATTTTTCCCCATTTGCAAACAAAGCTTACAGGGTTTTCTTCAAAATTAGAGCTTTTTTCCTTTCTACTCAAGCTCTGCCCAGCCTCTCAAAAATAACCTTCTTGATTCTGGTATGAAACAGAAAATATTCTTTTTGAAAGAAAAAGAGGGGAAGAAGGGAGAAAAAAATATATCTGTGTGTGTTCGTTCCACAATTCTTCATGTAAAACCCACCTTGGATCAGACTGTACCTTAAAGGTATAGGTATAAATGGCACAAAAATGCATCGGTGGGCAAATGCTCAGCTGTGCCTTTCATGCCACGGTCCAGGTGACCTCCAGCAGCTGCAAGCAGCACCTTCCATCCTGTAGCACCTCGTGCTCTTTGCACTGGCTGGGAGGTTCTCCCTGCCCACGTTGTCTTTGGGGATTTGATTTGCTCCCCATCCAGAGCACTGGGGAGACCTGAGCTTCCCTGCCGTGGAAGGAGGAGACACCCATGGGGGCTGGAGTGGTGGGTGCCACCGCCAGCTGAAACTCAGCATCCCGGAGCCCCGAGAGGTGAAACCCATCACTGTGGCACAAAGTGCTGTACGAAAGCTGGGCCGTGACCTTGAAGTGCCTCAGTTTGTCCAGATGAAGGTGAGGAGTGAGGACTGATCTCACGGGAACTGGACCGTTCCTTTGCAAGGTATTTGCTCACGATACACGTGGAGTGTAATAATCTCCTGGTGATTTCTTGCCTGGCTTTATTCAAGCAAATCACTGTAATTTTAGGGATGTGCATTGATACAGGAAAGCTTTGTTCAGCTGGAAACATCTTGTGATTGGAAATAAATCACCTTAGGTAAAACAGAAGCAGTATGGGATTTATTTTCCCTGATAGACAATGGGAAGTTTCTACCTATGTCTTTACAGCGAGGCAGACAGTCTGAAGCCACACAAAGTTCCCCGAATTTAGCAGGAAACATTTTAGAGGCATTGGCTTGAGGTTTTGGGGTGATAGCACAGTGCAGGAGATGAGGCAGGGCTGTGTCAGTCAGGAAAGGAGAACCTGCAGGCAAAGCTGTGAAAGGGATGGAGGACACCGAGTGCTGGAAGGAAGACGGGGAGTCCATGGCAGCTGAGCGCTGCCATCTCCCACCATCTGGCACAAGAAAGGCAAGATTCATAAGATAAATTGTCTTCAGACCAGCTTTGTTTGAGGAGCTTCTTACTACATAGTTGCAGGCCCTGCTGGCGCCATCTCAGAAATACAAACACTTCTCCTTGAGAGCTCTTGGAGGGCAGGTGAGGTACCAGAAGACATGGAAAAAAATGTAAACATGGTGTCTATCTCTAAATATAGAGGAAGAAAAGAGGAGGAAGAATTATAGACCAGTCAACTTCTAGAAGCTTTCAAGAGAATTGAACTATCAATCAAACAATCTGCAAGCACCTAAGAGATAAAAAGGGAGATGAGTGACATCCCACATGGATTAAACAACAATGAGGCATGCTCAACTCATCTCATTTGATTTCTTGGCAGAAGTAGGAGAGGAATAGTTGGTGCCGTATCTAGATTTTGGGAGGGGTTTGACACAGCCCTACTTGGCTTTCATGGAGTGACCTGGAAAAACAGTCTAGATAAAACTACTTCATATCTTAAGCAAAGATGAGTAGCACAACTCTTCCCCAAAGACTACGGCTACTGGTGACTTGTGGCCAGAGCAGAGGACTCTGTCAACCGGGAGTCTGCAGGGGGCTGGGTTGACTTCTGTCCAAATACACCTGGCAGTGAGATGGAGCTGGGAGAGGTTCCTCAGCACATTGGAGGATCAGCTTTGTGGCCTAAAATGATCTTGGCAAGTTAGAGAAGTGAGGACTAGGCCTAGTGTGGGGCACTGTGCCTCAAGAAGGAGGAGGACCCAGCTGGAGAAGGTGTAGGGAAGAGTCATCGCAGTTACTAAACCCGGCTTAGGTTGAAAGGGCTGGCAGAAAGCACCAGGGTAGCTTGTCTGGGACCAGAGCAGGGAGAGGGGGAAACTAGAGCCTCTGCCCCAGAAGGTTTTTCGGGATAGATGGACAAGTATTCCCCACAGGAGTGACCTTGCTTGGGTCAGCCGGGACTGAGCTCCAGCCCTACTGCTGGAGCTGGCGCGCGCTTTCTTCAAAGGGGCCGTTTCCCAAGCCTCGCGGAGCGTGTCGACAGGGACGTGCAGCAAGATTACCTTGGGCTTGGCCTTTTTTCCTACGTTCGTGCGGTGGCTGAAGGCGTGTAAGTGCTCTGCTGAATGGCAGCCAGAGCGAGCTGCTGCGCCGAACGCACCCCCGCTTTCCAAGTATTTCATTTATTTTGTAATTAAGCAATAATCTCTGAGGCACCGGGCACTTACTTCTTCAGGATTAATGACTTGCTGGGGGATGGCAGAAGATCCGATCTGCAGTGGAACCATTTTCCCCAGCAAATACCTGTCTGTTAATGCCATTCTGAAAGGAGAAGGACAACATAGCGTGCAAACGTACGGGGTCTGCAGCGTTAATAGGTACACCAGGCAATCAGGTTGCTTCAGTTGCCTCTCACCATTCCATTTAGAGCACGGTGTTTCATTAGTCACTTGGTGAATGAAATGGCTTTTTAATCGTTCGTAACCGCTTGGGTTTTTTTAAATTACAGCATCGTCTCCCCCCTCCATGGCCCCCAGGGATCCTCTTCAAGCCCTTTTCTTCCTTTGCCCTGGAGAGAACCAGCTCTGGTGTGGCAAAGAGGAGCCTGCCTGCAGCAGTTTCCTTTGTATGCTGGGCAAGGAAAAAACACAAACCACTTAGAAAGCAGAGGAGTCACATTTTTAGTGCTGAAAACCCTCTCTTCCCATTAATCTGTGGGTTGCCCACCCCATCTGAACCTTTAAAGACTTCCCAGTCTCAATGTGCTGCTCACTTCATTCCTACACACTTTTTAGTGGTCCCAGCTCACTCCAGCATCCAAACTCCACCGCTTCCCGTGTCCTACAGCACAGTCTGGCTCCAGCCATCCCCCAGTACCATACACCACCCGAGAGGGTTGTTGGGGCTTGAGATGTCTCCTAGGCAGTGAAGCACAACAGTAGGCAAGGGGGCAGGTGTGTCCCAGACGGGCGAGCGGCAGCACGGACATTGCCAAAGGACTACGGAAAAAGCTGTCGTGGGAGCTCAGCCATCAGATTGCCAAGGCAAGTAAGAGGAGAAGCCCTTGCTCAAAGCATGTAGGACAATAAACCAGTTCACAGTGTCCTAGCAGGCTTTGGAACGGTGCTAGTCAGCGGGGATTTGCTCGCTCAAATATTAGGCAATGTGCTAACTGCATGATTGATTAATCCGTAGGTACTTCCTACAGCAGAACTCCAACGCTGGCCTCCGCAGCGCTGCTTTCAGTCACGGTGGCTGCCTTCCCGGAGAGATTTCAAGGCAGAACAATCAGGGTGTTTTTTTTCTCCACGCTCTTTTCTGCCCCCTTTAAAAGTAGCACTTTTATGGCTGGGCTTTGACCGAGGTCAGCATGCCTCTTGGTCAGCAGGATGTTCACTGGGGGATCCCAGAGCCACCTTCCATCACTTAGTTCTGCCCCTTCAGCACAAGGAGCCCTGTTACTTGATAGGGAGCTTACTGGCTTGGAGTATTTAGAAACATGGAGTATTTAAAAATGAAAGCGTCAGGCACCAACTTCATGGCACGAGGCCAGGGGCAGTTTAAACTCTGAAGAAGACCAAAGCTCACTTCTTTCCAGTCCTCTTTTTGCCATGTAAAGTCCCTAGCTGATGCCTGTCAGTGACAGGCAGACACAAAGCCAGACCAATGTGTGGTCACCACTTCAGTCTCTCCTGGCATGGTTGACAGCTGGACCAAACAAATTTCAGCTGCATCCTCTTGCGGTCCTTACAGTGCCTCTCGTACTCATCCTCTTCTGGCCCCTTTCTTATCCCCCTCCTACATTTCCTTCTCTTAGTTGCCCCAGAAACAACATTTACCCCACCCCACCCCAAAATCCAACCCTGAGTCAGACACCCAGGAAGAATTCATTCTTTCTGGTGATGCTTTTGCTAACAGCCTGCCTGCCTCCCACGGGCCCCCTGCTCTGCCCAGCTTCTTGCGTTCGTGCTCCTAGCTAGGAGGAACCGGTGCTCTATAGTGGCTCTTGAATTCAGACAGGATTGATGCAGATCCTTGTGCTTTGTGCCGGCCGTAACTCTTCAGGTTTGACTGCAACTTTTGACGAAGAACACATTTCCCAGGAGTTCAGCAACTTCTCTGAGTAACAGCAAATGATCCATGAGATCCAGTGCCGACACACAGCTCTGCTGGTCCCCTTCCTCCCCCATTACTCAAACGCCGCTGCTCCAAACCTTGGCACAGGCACCACATTCACAATAAAAGCTACAGGATACAAGGTCTGCTATTGCCTGAATCTCTTCATCACAATCAAAACCAGCTATAGAAAAACACTGACAAATTGGTAAGTCTGGATTTACTAAGTCGGGAAGGTTTCCATCCACCCTTGCTCTTCTCAGCCTAGGCGAGGCAAACCATCCTGGTTGCCTGGTGCCGCTCCCAGCACGCCAGAACCATTCCCCCTTCTTGGAACTGGGGTACCTGAGCAGAGGACTATGACCAGTTCCTCAGATCAGGAGCTGAAAAGTTTCCTGGACAACAATTAATTTAAACTACTGCCTGCCTTGTGCTGTCTTTGCTTGTAGCCATATTATTTTTCCGGGGCTTGGCAGGTGTTGGAGCAACATCTCCCAGGAGCTCAGTGTTCAGTGGTGAGCAAGCAAAGGTTGTGTTGGGGAGAGCAGAGAGTTGGTCGCTTGTGTTAGAACCTTTCCCTGAGCTTTGCGTGGCGGGGTGTAGACCTGTGTCTTTGTCAGCGTGTTTCTATCGGCCTTGTTCTTCATGTAGTCATCTGTTAATAACGTGGGGCTGGCATCCAGCCCCGTCCTCCGTGCTCTCCACCTCCCTCCCAGCACTGTATCTGTTACAAGCTCGCTATGATCCCCGCAAGCGCTCCCTCTCCCCGAGGGGATGCCAGCGCTGTCGGGACCTTGGGCTGCGTGTGTCTGATTTAGGAAAGAAAAGGAAGCAGAAATCCTGTTCTAGGCAAGATGTGAGGCTTTATCAGTGACCAGACCTGTTACTGAAGGACTCTCTGTTGTCCAGTGAGATCTGGGGATGAGCAAGCAAGGACTTCATTCCGGCTAAGCAGATCATCCTCTCTGCCAATATCGAAGAGACAGGATCATAACTTATGTCTTCACCAGGAAGAATGATTGTCAAACACAATTAGCTCTGCAAATCCGAGCTGTTTTCTAGACACGCCTGGGCTTAGTCCTTGAGTTACTTTAGAGAGGAAGAAATTACAGGGGTCAGTCTTCTGACCTGACTGCAGGGACTGCAGGAACTTGTGCCATCAAACAGTTCCTTTAATAGAGATGAATGCACAGAGCATCCAGCACATGGAGCTGGTAGGGCTCTGGGGCTCATTCCCACCTTGCTTTGGGAAGAGACAACATAACATGCCTTGAGGTGGTGAAACTCCCAGCACTGGTTTTAAAGGAGAGGGAAGGAGGAAAGTGGTGTGAAAGGTGGTAAATACTTTACATGCTACACCAGTAAGTCACTTCCTCTCTCTGTGTCTGTATCCTGTGTGCACAGGGATATTTCCACCACTCTGGTTCCTTTTGTAAGACACCCCAGGAGTTACCATGAAACGGCCGAAGCAAGAACTAGGGTTTTCTCTCACTTGTTTCAATGCTTGAGATCTGATCTGATCTGTTCTGATGGTCATTGTAAGCGTTGAACGTATTTCCATAGACCTCACCAGGAAAGGTGATGAAGGACCTGGAAACCTCCCCACCACATCCAGTAAGCATGAGAACACGAGGTTCTCCAGGCTGTTTGCAGTTCAGTTGAGAGGGAAGTACCATATGCGCCGACCCTGCACAAAACCTCCTTGAGAGAGAGCAAGAGGGATGCTAATTCCAGGCACTGGGCTCAGACACACCACTGGAGAACAACCAAAAAGGTTTCAAAAGAAATGCTGACTAAATTAAGTGAATGGAGCTAGCAGATGTGCTCTTTAAAAGAGCACAGCTCTCTTTTAAATGTCTCCCCCATAGAAATTACTTTCTCAAGAGGTTTTTGTCCTTTGCATTTTCTTCAGGATCATCCATGAGGATGGCTTCTCTGGAGAAGACGTGAAGCAGTACAAGCCAGTGGTCTACAGCAACACTATACAGTCACTGGCAGCTATTGTCCGTGCCATGGATACCTTGGGCATCGAATACGGTGATAAGGAGCGACGGGTAAGTTAAAATCACCACTGCTTGGGTACAGAGAGCTGAGAACCTGGAGACTCCAAAGCACAAACAGGAGGAGTTTGCACCATGGAGGGAAAAAGAGGGAGGGGGGAAGATTTACATCGCCATCGGGTGCCTATTGCAGATGTGGTTTGTGCAACAAAGAGGGGCACAGGCACAACTGTGTGTGACATGCCCTTCATACACCTACGCCAGGAAGCGTAACGCTGGGGACCCCTGTGTCACAACTGCCACAATCTCTCAGGCCCTGGCACTAGCCAGGCCAGTACAAAGCAAATTCTGTTATCTGGGGACAGACTGGCCAGAGGTACAGACAGAACCTGTGCCCTGCCTACTGTGCGTGTGCTGGTTCGCATCCCTTCCACCAGCCTGATAACACAGGAAACCTTTTAGGATTAACTTGACTTTTGCAGGGCCTTGACTGGCTTCTGCTCACACCCCTCCCCATTCAAGTGTACCCAAAGAGAAATTTCACGTGCAAACAAGGGGATGTATGACTTCAGTGAGGCTGGTATCGACAGCGTCAGCGTGTGCCTTATCAGAACAACTCTGTGATGCCTGGCAGCCCTCTCACACCACACACCTAGGCCAGCCTGCCCTTTTACAGTTGCTGCACTGTTGCCTCTTTAACCAGCTCCCTATTTTTAAACAGCGGCTTCTCTGTCAGGTGCCCCTGCCAGCCTCTGCCTGCCCTTTTTGCATTTCTGGCTCAGACCAAGACCCATGCTTGGTCTGAAACTCAGAGCCCTAGAGAAGTCAAGACCACTCTTTTCGCATGCTGCCATCCCAGAGAAAGTAAAGCTACTTGTTTTCAGTGAAAATAAAATCATTCCAGCTTAAAGACCTGGTAAAGGCCAAGTCGTATGTGCCACTCAGTTTGTCATGACTATTTTTAGGAAGCTATCAAATGACAGATGTACAACATACCCCAAACTCCTTATCTGAGGGTTGATAATAAAAGCATTCACTAGAAGGGATGCCAAAATCCTGCTGTGGTGTTACTGTATGAAGAGGTACCTTATTTCTCCCGATCGCAAAGGGGTATTTTGATTTCTTTGCATCGAGGGATTTTTTCTCCCAGGAACTCTAAATCCTGGAGACATTTCCATCCCAAACATAGAGATGATACCATAATGGAGTTCTTGTGAGCATGCCGAGAACTAATGCTGATGGCTTTCGAACTGAATGCATTAATCTGTTGATTACTCGGTGACTCAGCTCTCAGCAAGGCAACGTATCTTGTCTCAGCTGAAAACCTATGCCCAGGAAAACAGAAACAAATCATTCTCCATGTCTGAGAAATAATCTGTGGCAGACAGCTTTAAAATGTAAAATCTCTTTTTTTTTTTTTTTTTTCTTTCAATGCCTGAAGTCCTAATTTGAGGAGGGAATCTCAGAGATGCTTTAGTGCCAGGCCTGGCAGAGTGAGGGATGTGGAGGGAGAGAGCTGTTATCAGGACTGCCAGGAATGAAAGGTGAAGTACTGGGCTGCACAAAATGTCGTGTCCGCATGGAGAAGATGCCAAATGTTCCTAGGATCCTACGATAACTCAGGCTGGAAAGGAGCTCAGGAGGTGTCTAGCCCAACCTGCTCAAGCAAGGACAGCTCTGAGGTCAAACCAGGTTGCTCAGGCTTTATCCAGTTGGGTTTGAAGTCCTTTAAGGATGGAGGCTGCACAGCCCCTTTGGGCGAGAGGATGGGAAGGCTGATTCAGGGTATCTTCTCCCTTCATAGATGGGAGTAATATTCCCTCGTCCAGCAGTGGATGAAGGGGAAAGAAACCAAGTCTCTCAGGCTGTGGTCTTCCTCTTGCTCCTTTCTCTTAGTCGACCTCCTCAGGAAGTTGTTGGTATTAGTACGAAACAGTATTTATTTTAATCTTACAAAGAAGCACATGGCTTCTGCTCCCCCACTTCTGTTATTAATGCACAGCTGCTCTAAAGAGAGGCCATTAAACAGGCGATTTGTTGAGTATTATGCTACATGGTTCATCCCTTTTCGAGCAAAGCTTTTCTATTTTAGAAGTCATTCTTCAGCCAAGGGTTTCCAATGTAAATCTTTTAGTGGGGGATTTTCCCCTACTCATCGCTTAAGCCCCCAGGGGAAGAGAGCTCAGGAAGGGGAGCGGGGCTGCGGCTGCTCAAGCCTGATTCAGCAGCAGGGAAGGAGGGGGCATGGGCCCAGGACAGGCTTTCCCCAGGGACTTCGTGGCTATCACAGCTTCCCCCACACCAGTTCATGGGTGATGCTTCTGCCCCTGTATCCCTTCTAAATGGCACCCTGACAGTGTCCAGAGTGAAAAAACAACAACTCTCCCCTACTTAATAAATGGGAATGAGAAGATTTGTGCTTTTGTTATTGAGGTAAAATAACCAAATCCTCTCTCACTGTTCTCATTTTTCTCCTGCCCATAATGACACCTCAGTATTTAGTCTAATAAAAGTGAAAGATGGGGAAGAGTCCAGACTAAACCCCTTAGCTTTTCTCAGTCACAAAGTGAGATCAGGGTAGGAAATACCAGCTAAAGACAGAATAAATCACAAAAAGCAGATGCTCCAGGTCTCGCTGACCCTCTCTGATGATAAGAACCTGTCCTCAGGTTATAAACAAAACAGTCTGCGTGTAGGATTTCACTTTTATATGTGCTCCCTTTTCAGGGGAGCAGGTTTTCTTGCCACTGTGCCTGGCTCATAAAAGGTTCATGGCCTGCAGGCAGCACCCAGGTCTTTGGTTTGTACCCTTCAGTGCAGGGAGGCAGGAGCACACCCTGCCAGCTCACAGCACGTTCTCACCACACGCAGCTGGGAAGGTGAGTCTGGAGCTCCAGAAAGGCCGTGCAAGTGCAAAGTCACCAATCCCTTACATATTGCAAGAGGGCAGGTGAAAAAGGAGCCATCAGTGTGGAGATGGGAGCCGGCTGCGGGAGGAGCAGTGTCCATAGGTGTTCCTCATCTCCAGGGCCATCACTGCCCTAGGTCTGGATCACTGGAGATCCAGCAAGGACTCACATGGAGAGGGGCATGAAGGAACAGACAAGGCTTCTCTCCTCCAGACCATCCAGCTGGCCTGCAGGGCATTGCTCAGTCCTTACCTTTATAATCAGATTAGCAGGCAGGAAGGAGTCAGGCCGTAACATGCAGCCTCTGGATTAAACGGTTCTCCAAAGTGCAAATGTATTACTAAAACAAGCTCCTCGCTGATTCCCTCTCAGCATGCCCAGGAGGAGGGAAGGGAGAATGGAGGTTTAAAGCCAGGACTCCAGAAATCAGTACAAGTGTTTGGATCTGATCAGTCAGGAAGGGCAGGGAAATGGTGGATTTTCATCTCTCCATTTGAAGAGCCAGTTCCAAAGTCCAGTTTCAGAAATCCCAGGCAGAAGAAGCATAAAGTTTCTTCCTGAGTGGGTCAGTGCTGACCTCAGAAGCTGCTTGGAAATGCAACACCTACAACCCCCTCAACTTGGGAAAAATGCCAGAGCTGCAGCCAGGCTGGGAGGCCAAGGGGTGTCTGCAGCTTGGAGTGGTCCCAGGCTGCAACGAGCCTGCCCAGGCAGGCACACCAGCCTGAGTGGGCTGCTCTGAAAACAGCTGTTGAGCGTGTTCATGGCAGCAGAAACCAGACAGAAACAGGCCAAAATGGTTCTGAAATTACTCAATAGAGAATCCCAGTATCAGTCACGTGTCTCGGACACAAGTACCTAAGGTGGCAGGGTCACAGGTCCAGCATGTGGTCCTACACATTGAACTTTTTTTCCCAGTGAAAGTCTGGAGATGTCTCTGCTTAAACTGTGAAAGGGGAACTGAAAAGCTGCCAAAGTGTTAAAACATTTTGATAAGGGCTTTTCTTTCTAGTTCTGGCTTTGTAGCAGAATGTGTCTGTGGTGAACTTACACTGTATACCGGGTGTGACTCCCAGACTGTGAGCGAAACAAGGGTGTACCTGGGACATGTTAAAATACTGCCTAATAATATCAAAAAGCATCTGTTCAAGTGCAATTGAGCAGCCCACCCGAGGCATGCACCGGAGCTGCCTCTAACCTGCTTCTGAGCAGCAAAGGTGCCTCCAGCCCTGCCCTCTCTGCATGTGCCAAAGGCCAGAGGCAGTGGCAGGACCCTTCAGCCACTGTCACCTGCTGCCTTTCAGTCACTGGAAGGGAGCAGTGTGTGGGAGGCAGGAACTCTCTTTCGTGAGACCTGCTCCTCTCCTTGTAACTGGCTTTTTCTACTTGTCAGCTCAAGATATTTGTGGATTTTCCTTCATTTCAGGCAGGTATCTGTTTAGACCAGCTGGCTCCTACGGCATGTCCCTAACCCAAGCTCTCTGAGAAATGCAGAAGAGCTGCTGACAACTTCAGGGAGGGCAGGCGAGGTTAATCAGATACTGCTGTGCTGGTGGGAAGCCTCCGTTTGCTGACTGGTAGCTAATGAGGTGGTCTGGGGGATGGACGCAGGATTCCTCGGTTACCGCTGCTGCAGTGGGGATACGGCCAACCCTTGCTGGTCTGATGTTGTAATGCTTTGGGTAGGAAGGCACTTCTAAAGGTCACCTAGTCCAGCTCCCCTGCACTGAGCAGGGACATCTGCAACTAAAGCAGGTTGCTCAGAGCCCTGGCCAACCTCGCTCTGGCCCCGCTCCACCAGGTCCCTGTCTCTCCTGTGCTGAGGACTCCAGAGCTGGACACAGAATTTCACCACGGTGAAGCGTAACTTAGGGCTGCTTTGTAGAGGAGCAGGAGAGAGCGAGAGAAAAGGGAAAATGGAATAAAGGGGGCATTAGCCACCCCATTTTAGCCACAGCCTGTGGCAATAGCCACAGCCTGTATATAACCACTCCTGCTGTACTGGTGTTGCTGGGCTCATCAACGTAAAAGCACCGGACAAATATTTCAGCCTGGCCTGTGCCAAAGTGTGAGGATCTGTCAGTCTTTGCCACAAAGACCAAAGCCATCCTTCTCACACACCTCCTTCCTCCTCCCTCCACGAGGTGCATTTCAGTTACCATCATTCCTGGTGTTCAGCGGTGGAGGCAAACAACAGGCAGGGCATTTCTTGAGAGGTGGGACACGTTAAGCAGCAAGGAAAGCACTTGTGATTTTCACAGCCTGCCTTGTTGCCGGGGAGATGGTTGGCTCATTCAGGAAAGGCTGGTTGCTGTTGGCTGAGATGGCCAGAGTGCTGGGAATCATTGCTGCACCGTGAGGGTGCGGGAGAAAGAAGGAGATGGCAGAGAGCAAGGGAAAGCCCAGAGTAAGCTCTGCCTGCACACTCCGACCCTAAGCCCCGCTGCGCTGATTCTGGAGTCTCACTAACCAAAAGCTGCACCGTCCACACCCCACTAATGTGTTCTCCTCCCTCAGAAATCCCTTGAGCCCCCGAAAATGCAAAATCTTTCACTAATAACTGATCACAGTAGTGTAACAGCAAAGTGTGAAGACAGCCTATGACCCTTTGCACCAGCTAAAAGAGCCCAAAACAGTCTACGTGCCTTTGCTCTGCCTCTTAGGGACCATCAAACTCAGTCATTGCTAGGAGAGATCCCAGCCAAGTGGGCAGAGACTCACAGTCAGACCTATGAGACCTTGTTTTGCTGCAGCAGCAACAGCACAGCTTGGCTCTGCAAAGTGAGGTCATGGTCATCAAGTCAATAACACTGGATGATCTTCTTACAGCAAGAAAGCTCACCCTAGAACTGGTGTCTGGTTTGCTGCAGTTATGAGACTAATAAAGACAGCATGTAAAAGGGCAACCAAATAAGCTTGTGTCATGGCTATAAACACTCCTTGGCTTGCTTTCCCAAGCAGAATTTGTCCTAGAAGAGCCATCCAGTTAAATAAGCAGGTTGGAGGTTGCCAAGTCTTCATGTAGAGTTTTACTTAGACTAAGTTCCTCAGTCTGCCCTCCTTTCCAACCTGGATAACTACAGTAGAAAACTGGCAATTCCTTGAGGGCTAAAATGTGATCTTGGCTCCAGCAGCACACAGATTACAGCTCCTTGTAGGGCAGCAGTAGTGATGGTGAACATCAGGCAGAATCCCAGCCCTCTGCAAACGTGTCACATCGCTTGTGAGCAGGAGGAAGTCCTGAGTTTGGGAGGGAGATGATACTGGCTCTGAGGAGAAGGGGAGGGACGGGGACTCCAACAGAAATAGCCCAGAAGACTTGATAGCGGTGGAAACAGCTGGGTGCTCGAGGCAAGCGAGTGAATTGCATGGACACCACTGTACCCAGAGGCAGGCTCAGTGAAGCTTTCCTCCATCAGAAGACCATCAATCCCTGACAGAGCTTTAAAAATCCAGACTTCCCCGGAGAGGCCCAGCTCACCCAGTTGTAGTTAAAATTCCTACAGAATGAAAAAAGGCTGCGTGGAATGGAGCCGAACGGAGGCAGGGGAGAGTGGGCGGCAGTCGCGTAGCAAGTTGGAAACGTGCGTCGTGTGGAAGGCAGGCTGCTCTCTGGAAGGTGCCACCTTCCCGAGCGCTTGATGCGCCAGCGTGATGCTTTTCACGCTGGTCCTTCTTCAGGATGCTGTCTGTGGCGTTGGCATGGCAACGCTTTGATCCTCACTCCAAAGTGAACACTGGGGCTGCTTTTTGGGTTCTCCTGAACGTGTGGGCTGGGGTTAAATGGGCAGCAGTCAGGAGACAGGGTGGGACAGAGGTTCACCTGGTCTTCCAGTCCCTCTGCACAGTCAAGAAACCTGTTTCTAAGAAACATTTCTAGGGAAAAAAAAATATTTTGATGCACTTCAGCATCATTTTCTAAATGAGACAGATGAGAATAAGTGATGCAATCACACCTTAAAATGCCACTTGGATCTGTTTTGTTGGTGAGCACTTGGCATCAGCCAGGCACTGTAGATGGGTGACACTTGCTGTCCACACCACCTTCCCAGTTCTGAAATGAGCTCCGTAGCTGAGTGTCCTATAAAACCACGGACCAGAACAGATGCCATCAATTAAAATCAGCCTTTTAATTTTCCTTGGAAGAAAAACAGAAGAAGGAAAGAGATGTCTCAGAGGATCATTGATAAGAGAGAGACCTCAGTCATCTCACTCCAACTCCAAGCTCAAGATTGAATCTAATCACGTCTTTCACCACCTAAAGAGGCCTTTAAAGAAGATGGAGCCCAAGACTTCCCAGAGAGACACAGTGAGAGGACAAGGCAGCAGTCACTGGTGCCAGGAAAGGGAATTCCAGACAGATGTGGGCTTGGGCTTGCAGAGCTTTTCCTCTTCTCTCCATGCCATCAGAAGAGATCAGGACAACCCACTCTTGAAGGGCCACGTAGCCCTTTGGGCATTAGAAATGCAGAGGGAGGGATAAGAGAGGTCTGAGGATGTTTGTGTACAGGAGGATCAGGGAAAATGTGAAATACCCAAAAGGTGATTTTATAATTGTGAATATTGCCTTCCTCTTCACCAGCTGCCTGGAGAGAAGCTGGTCAGGTGAGTTCTCCTGGCATTGTTTGCTCCCTGGCTGGTGGAAAAAACATCATCTTCAGGTACAAATCCATCTTTAGAGCTGCTTTTATTTTTCTGGTTGTCTCTGCTTTCAGTTGCCATTTCAGACTTGATTTCTGAGTAATGAACAACATGAGTACTCCAAAGGATCCCCAAAAAGGGTCCTCACCTCCCCCTAAACTGTCCCACATCCCTGTTCAGCTGTGAACGTGCAGACCCCACGCCGCAGGGAGGTCAGTCCCCCCTGCTCCTCGCTTGCACGCTCTCTCTTTTCACTGAGAGGGAAGCCTTTTTCCTCCACGACCTTTACGTATTTGATACTGATTTTTTGGGTGATGCAGGGAGTATTTTTAGCTTGAAAAGAAAAACCACAACGCAACCTTGTTCCCTTGGAAGAAGGTCTGCCTTCCTTCCCCGGGAGATTTGTTATTCAAATGCTACCGAAGTCAGGGTGGCCAGGGAGGTGGTGTGACAGGGAGGCACGCAGGGGAGAGAGGAGCAGCCAGGGGACAGTGGCATTAGTGGTGAGGTAATGAGAGGTGGGGTGCTGCTTGCCATCCCCACAACATACCCGTGGGAGAGGGCTGCTCCAGGAACCTCTGGGAAGCGCCACAGCGAGACAATGCAAAAGAGGAGGTGTTCAAAAATACCTGGCAGAAGAGCACAGGTGGAGCAGAGCCCGGAGAAGGTGAAAACCTCCTTTCTGCCTGCAAAGGGGCTTCCTGGCAGCTCCTGGAGCCAGGGTGGGACGCAGGTCAGGCAAGGGCCACACCACCATCCGCTCCTTCCCAGAGGACAGCACAGCCTGGCCAAGGCAGATTTCAGCCCATCCGATGGGGCTCAGCACAGCTGCTCCCTGCAGAGCAGACAAGCAGTGGCCTTGCCCTGGGTAGCATCTGGTGTCAGAGAACACAGTCGGATACTGTTTGTCCTTCTCTAGAGCCTTTCTGTCCATAAAGGGAAGGACCCATAAACCAGAACAAAAAATCCATCTCTGTATTTGATGTACCACGCAACAGAGGCACTAAGGTTAAACACACACCACAGCAGAGGCTTCAAAGATGCTTAACACATGTTTATGACTGTATGGGTGATCGGGAACCCACTAAAATCCTTCCAGAAGGTCACCCCTGTGTTTGAGACTGGAGCTCAGGTTGTGTCTGGCCGCAGCCCGCTGCAGGCAGGGTGCTGTCCTCAGGTAGGACTGCAAGTCAGCTCTCCCAGCAGCAATGGCAGGTAACAGCAAACTACTCAGCACATTTCAAATACATGTCAGTTATTAAGTGGATTTATTTCCATCTCTTCTGGGAAGTGTTGGGAAGCACTGCTGAGTCATGCTGCTTACTCACCAGTTTTAGGAGTGCCATTTAAAATATTTGTTTTCTGAATGCCTTCTGTGATGTTTCTGTTATTTGAATGTCTCCAGATGTAAAATGAAAACATTTATACAGGGCATCCCTGGCTTAAACACATCTCTGGTGTGTAACTCAAAAAGAGGCATAAAACAAATGTCTTGGGAAGGCACCTCTCCCATGACACTGTCATTTGATGTTTATTCAGGGACCGTGGTGAGGGATAGCACAGTCCTTGCTCCCAAACAGCAAGAGCACAGGCAGCCTGGGCTTCGGACAGCTTGGGAGGGTGGGAGGAGAGATGGAGAAGCTGCCTCGCTGTGCCTGGGCACGTGGGAGAGGAGAGATGGGGAATCATTCCTTCATTCAAATTCATTCATTGCAGGTGAGGTTGGCCAGGGCTCTGAGCACCCTGGTCTAGTTGCAGATGTCCCCGCTCCCTGCAGAGAAGGTGGACTAGATGAGCTTGAAATGTCCCTTCCCAACTCAAACCATTGTAGGATTCTGTGATTCTATGATTGATTCTATAATTCTATGACTTTATGACCCTGGTCTTTGCTTACACCAGCTGCTAATAACCTTAGAACAGAATATTCTCCAGCAGTGGTCTGCTCTGGCCACAGCCCCCAAAGCAGTTCAGCCCCCCTGGAGGGGACATGATACCAGGTGCCCTTGCAAGAGCTGCAAGGCCATGGCACCAGGCACAGATTAATCCGGGTGCTTGGAGCCTCAGGCTCTTTGCAGAGCAGGTTTCGTTGTCAGCTCCACTTTGTGGCCTGTGGCTGTGAGGTCCCATCCTTTCAAAAAGGGAATTTTGCTAACGAGGAGATGGAGACATTAAAATGTGCTGATGCTGCACCCGAGCCCTGCACCACCATGGGCCTTCTTGGGGAAAACCTGCCCCTCCAAGCCCCGGGGAGGTCAGCTGAGGAGGGAGCTCTCCGAGCCACGCCAGGGACAGCTGCAGAAGCACAGCAGGACAGCAGTACCTTGAACATGTCCCTTGTACTGCATCCATCATGGGGATGGCAGGAGATCTGCCACACATGAAGAGTTTATTACCCGAATACAGGTTTTACTGAGGCTATTAATCAGTATTGTGTACCTTGGTAATAACTGATTAAAGACACCCCATGGGAACTCATTGAACAGCCAGGATTGCTGCTTTGACATCAGCCTCACCGACCGAGTGGGGTGTGAGGATGTCTGATGATGCAGCAGGACCAGCCTCACCCAGGGCAGTGAGAGCCCAAAGATGCCACCACCGCGGTCAGGATAACCACAGCAGGAGGCCAGGGGGGAGTTCCCTGCCTTTCATTCAAAGGAAGCACAAAATCCAGCTCCAGCTGAAGATTAGATATAGAAAGCCTCAAGAGCTGCTGTAACAGTCTCATTTTGCACCGTGGCAATGCTTGGCCTTCTGGTCAAAGACACAGAGAGAAAACGTGCAGGAAAAAAAACGCAGGACATGCGAATCAGCCTGGGTCTGGTTTAGGGTTTTTGATAGATAGTCGCTGGGAGCCCCAGGATGCCTAATCCTTCCCGAGTAGAGACCCACATCTGTGGCTTGTCTCCCCAGAACCACTCCAGGCAGCACAGCGCGTCCCTCCCGAGTGTCAAAACCTACTCAGGAGCCAGAGAAAATCTCACCCACAGGCTTTGAACAAATTTCCTCCTTTCTGTTGTGCTCTTCATTTTTCCAGGGCTGTAGGAGTTTCTGGCTTGCAGCATTGTTAGATCTGTGTTGATGTCAAGGCTGTTGTTGGATACTTTTCCCTTGGTAAGAAATAATTCCTCTAGGTTGGCTGTTTATAATTAAATCGCCGTTTTCCTATAGATTGGTTTAAGACTAAATTAACTCCATTGATAGAGGGGAATTACTCTTGATTTACACTGAGATCATGGGAATGGAGAATCAAGTGACATATAGGAATGGTACCACACTCCGGTTAGCTACGTGGTTGTCATCTGCCTGAGAACCCATCTTCTTGCATTTTGAAACTATCCCTGAGCAGATGTTTGCTCCTTTACGGGAAGAGGGTTTTACTAGTCCGATCTTACCCACTGGATATACATTACAGATGCTCAGTCGGGTACTGAAGCTGTTGGGCCGTGTCTTGAGTACAGGCAGTTATGTTTTAGTTAGGCTGACAGCAAAACAGGAGCAGGACTGTCCCCCAGGGACATTGCTTCCAGTTTGAAGAGGTTTTACTCTGCTCCCACCCATGCCTGCCTGTCCGTGCCACCAATGCTGAGCACAGGAGGCAGCAGCAGAGAAGTAGGAGGCCAGGAAAATGTTTGGCTTGCCAGTTTTACTGAGTTTTTATTTAAAATTGTGGGAGTTTTTAGTGCTGGTAGGTGATATTCCAGGCCACAAAGGAACAATTTTCAGAGAAGAAAAAGATCCCAAGAGTCACCATCCAGTGAGTTTGAGTTAGTCCTGTAAAGTTATGAATTTCTTTCTTCCAAGTGACAAGCAGGTCTCAGCTCCGTTCCTCCCTTCCACATGCCATCTCATTTGTCTCTTTTCACTCCCTTGATGCAGGGCAGGTTTGGCAGCAGAGCCTATCTGGAGGCGCAGGGTGACATTTCTGTGGGTGCCAACGGCGGGGGAATTTTAGGCTGGTTTTTCCTCACCACCACCTCCCCAGCACCTTAGTCAAAGGTCTCGAAGACATTTTTTTTCTGGCTTTTCTTCTCCTTAATGACTGTTATTGGTACTATCAGCTTCAGAAAGCTCTTCTCTTGACAAATTCTACTATCATATTCACAAGGCATGCACAGATTTCTCACCGGTGATACTTGTGCCATCCTTGTTCTAGTCTCTTAGTTTTAGGCAGAGTTTTGTTTTACCACAGCTCCCCTCGGTGCATCACGGGCAGCCCCTCCCTGGGCACACAGCTTTTTGCTGGTGAGTTCCAGCTCTGCTTCTCGTAGCTGCTGTGGCACGTATGGGTCTTCCCTGCTCACCTGCACTGGTGAAATCCTTTGCCTGTGAAACGGTGTGGGGTTAGGTCTGCTGTCTGTGGCTGCTGCACGCCTGCCGCTATTGCAGCTTGCTTTATTTCCATTTACTCCAGAGGCAAAAGACATACCCGGGCTGAATAGACCATATTCAGCATTACAGTGGATCATGAGCCAAGTTCAGGCTGGTCTTGTGATGAGTGAGTAGGCAAAAATTCTCATTTCCTCAACTTTCTCTCCAAGAACATAACTTCAGGGAAGGCTGTAGGGTTACTTGTAGCAGCGCACAAGGCTTTGCAGGGCTGAGGTTTTGGCTCAGCTGCTCTTTATGCTGTTGCAGACTAAGCTGTGAGCATCTTCTGTTTCTTGTGGGTGATCCAAACAAAAAATGTACATGCCCAAACCCTGAACCCCTGATCTGTGTACCAGGAGGAGGAAACCTGTCCTCTGGAATGAGGACTCTGAGCAACTTCAGCATTAAGGTCAGGAGGTTTCAGAAACGAAGAGGAACTGGACCCAAACTACACCTCTGCTTCTTTCCCAGTCACGGGATGTACTCAGACATTTTACCATACTGCATCAGCTTAAAAGACACCTCTTGGGGGGCTGACACCCCTTTTCTGTCTCTTTTTGCCATTCCTGAAGGAGCTGTGGGGTGCAAAGCCTGGCCCTGCCTGGGCAGTTCCCGCACTCGATGTCCCCCAGCAGCCTGCAAGCACAAGCCAGCCACCCTGCTGCACGCAACGTCTCCAACGGGCCTTCCCTGGGCACCGCTGCACGTTCAGGCCAGAGCACACTATCAGCTGATGTATTTCTTTGGGAAAAGGAGAAGAATGATCAGGACAGAGCTGCTAATAGTAATCCATGCGGGCAGCAGCTCTGAGCTGCCTTTCCACCACTAATCATCTGTCCCCTAAAATCCTGGGCAGGCGAGACCCCAGTTCTGGGGTCATGCTGCTTGTCAACATGAATTTTCAGCTTCATTTCTCTGGGCCGATCCAAGAGCACAAAGGATGGAGGGAGAGGACAGGCTATTGCGCCACATCCCTTTCTCCTTTGCCAAGGAAGAGTGGGCAGCAAATGAATGGCGAGGGCTGATGGCGAGGGGAAGCCTATCCCTCCACGCTGCCATTATTTGACTTGCCTTGAAATCCTCTAAGAGATCATGAGGAATTAGTTCCAGTGCTAGTGAGTCCTCTGTGACCCTTTAGGAAGAGAATTGAGCTCAGGAGCCAAGTTCACCATAAAGCACCAGCTCTCTGCGAGCTAAATTCCAGATGTAAGCAGATGTTCTCCCCAGCAGCCCTTACAAACCCTATTACACACACCCGGCGGCACCAGCACACCGTGCGGTTATAAGCCCTTTTCCGTAAGAAGCTATAGAATGCTGCCTGGGATCAGGAAGAATTAGTCCAACAAGTTCCTCGAGCCAGAAAAATCAGATTTCCCTTCACAGTGATTATGCAGCTCCTGGTTCAGGCCAGGAGTCACTGATGAGATTGCTACACTCCACAGTGCAAAGGAGGTTTAATAGTGCCAGGACAGTTTCCAGTGAACCGTTTGTCCCTGTCCCATCCACCAGCACTGAACCCATCCACCAGCACTGAACTGGGTTCTGCTCTTAGCCGCCCTAGCAGAGGGTTGGTCATCAGCATGTGGAAGAGCTGGGTCTTCTCAGGTGGGCAGGGACTTTGCTGTATCTCCTCCTGGCTGAACCAGTCAGCTCCTCTCCCCTGGGGCAGGAGCTGGGGGAAGTATTGGCGCTTTCTTATGTTGAGGTTCTTCCTTGTTCTTGGCAAGTGGCAGGACTGGGGAGAGCTTCACTCAAGCACCTTCTGCAAAAGGCAGCCTGAGGCTGGGCATGCCATGGGGAGACACCAACTTCATTTCCGTTTCCTCTCAGTTGGCCTGGAAAAGGAGGCTGCTAATGAAAAGTGCCCATTAGTGCTTGCGGTAATGGTGTTAGCTCTTAAGGGATGAAATCCTTCCAAAGCCACAGAGACCCAGCCCTGGGCCTCTGTTGTGGGTTACCATAACGCTGGGTTGGAACCAGGCATCAGGACTGTGTGGAACAATTGGTTCAACTGCCAGCACTCTGGTGCTCACACACAAAGTTACAGCTATAAATCCAGGGCCTCTGAGGCAGTGCCTAGCACCTAAATCTGGATGGAGGGATGCTGGGAGCAGTCAGACATAAAGCTCTGGATGTGTGGAAGGAAAGGAGATCCATTTTCACATGCAGGATCACCACTGGCAAAGCTTCTCCTTACAGGAGAGAAAGGGGAAATAGGTTCTAGCTGAGTGCTAAATAGGATAACAAGTAGTGGGGTGATAAAAGTAGCATCTCCATAAGTGTAAAAGGTTGTTCAAAAGGTCAGATCTGCATGTACTCTCCTAGCTCTGTGAATAGCTCTCCCTTTCATCCACGAGTTGAGCTTTTGACTAGGACAGGCTGAAATAAACAGGGCTAAAGCTGTCCCATCCATTATCACTGGGAATGGCTTGTCTCCAAGAGCAGGCTGGAGGCAGAGAGCAACCCAAGAGGGCAGGTGGCTCACGTGGACCATCCTCACCCCTAAGCCTTCATCTCTGGGCTTCAAAAGGCCACAGTGCCTCTCTGCGGGGAGACAGCTCTGGCACTGCGCTCCCTGCCAGCACACCCCAAGCACACACCTCCTGGGCAGCGGCCCTTTGGAAGCACGGGTGCAAGCCAGAAGCTATTTGTCCTCTCTACACTGACCAAACCTATTTGCCCAGAGTTTGGCTTCCTTTGCCACCCTGGAAGGTGAGATGTCAGGAAGGACACCCTGGCAATCCTGCCTCTGTGTTTCCTGTCTCTCATACCGAGTCAAACCAGAAGGGCCCCACAACCCTGCTGGCCCAGACAGACTGACAGAGCCACAGACAGGGCTGGGATGGTTTTGCCACCTGAGTTCCTGGGGGCAACATAACCCTGCTCTTCCCATGCTTTTGTTGATGTCTTTCTGTTGCCATGGCAACAAAGTGCTCTCTCTCTTTGTTTTTTTTTTTTTTTTTTTTTTTTAATTGTCAAAGAAACAAAACTAAACCCAAAGCAGTTTATTAAATGTCAAACCCCAGGGCACCAGGAGGGGAGCAGAATGACTCTCTGGGCGTTCCTTCAGGAGCAGGACTTCTCCAGCACACAGGCAGCAGTGCCACAGGGGAAGGAAACAGTTCCTTCAGGTCTGCACATTGCCATCATCTCTGAAGGAGCCGTCCTGCCTTCTTCACACATCAGTCCTGAGATGCTGGAGGTAGCCAGGCCCTGAGATACATGTCTCAGCAAAGCCATTCCTATGTCCACACATAGGTGGAGGAAGGCAGATATATTTGCAGGCAATGCGAAACCTCATCAGCCTACTCAGTGGGGTTCTGCTGCCACCACCATCTCCAAGTACCCCAGAGGAAAAGTCCTCAGGATGGTGGTGGTGTCATGGGAGTTGATCTCTCTGTGAAAGCAGCTCATTTTCAACCAAAAACTTTAAAAATACTGTCAATGACCCGTTCGTCTATGTCCAGAAGAAAGCATAGGCTGAAGGACTTAATTCTTCCTTGTGAAACTAGAGAAACTAATCTTGGCTGTCCTGGGAAACGGCCATCCAGGGTTTGAGGCATGAAGATCTTAAAGTGTTCTGGTTGCTGGTGAGAGCACCAGCAACTTTCTGTTGTTCCGTCCAGCTGTCCTATTTATAACCAGCTTATATATTAGAAAAAGTGCATCATTCACAAGGCTTTCTAATTAGATGTCGTAACTATAATCCAATTTCACGCCACTCTAATTTGCTCCGTCGCAGTATTTTAAAGTTTTGTATTAACTGTCTCATGCAGGGAGAACTCTTCAAGGGTTTGAAGGCTGCAATTGATGCACCGCCTTGATTTGTACATAAAGCTGACGCGAGCTCACACGGCAACATCCCACCGTGAGATCTGAAACCCTAGGATTAAAAGGCACTGTTAAAGCTCTGTTCAAAGTCAGGGGTCGCTTAGTCCAAAGCCTGGGGATCCAGGGCAAGCTTGCCAGGCTCAAAAAGACTTTGGAATCCCAGTCACTTCTGACCTTTCCAAAAGGCCTGGATTTACAAGAGCCTGTATTTGGTAGATCTCCAGAGCAATCGACATCTAAGTTTGTGGCTGACATTCAAATCTCTAAAATTGGAAATGCGCCTTGGCCACTTGAAGTTTATTCGTTGTAGAGGCAAAGATCTTGGGAGCAACTGGGCTAATATGGCTAAGCAAACATGACTGGATTAGCCCAGGACAGGATTAGCCGTTACCCACGAGCACGCTGGCGTGTGCCGTAGCAGAAGAGGTGTGGGCTGGTGCTGTGTGTTGCTGCAGGTATGTGCCCACCTCACCTTGTCTGTGGAGATCAGACACCCACTCTGGCTCTGCAAGAGACCCTTTAGGAGATGTAAACACCAAAGGTTTGTTAAATGCCCTAGGAAAATTCTCAGTGGAAAGTTTTCCCGTGCGTGTTTTAACCCTGCACCTCTGGTGTGCTCTTTGTAAGTGTTTATTAAAAAAAAAACAAAAGCACCAAATGCATTTGCCTGGTAGTCACAGAGTGAAAAAGCACAGTGAGGCTGTAGAATCCCTGTGCTATTTTCAGGGAGCTGTTCTCAGCAATCTGTTTAGCTTAAGAGCTCCAATTTGGGAAAAAACAACCATTTCTAAAAGTACTATCTGTCTGCTTTTGCCTCCACATCTGTCTTAAAGAGTGAAACCTTTGAAATCCTGCCGATACGTGTTGACACGGCAGAATCGGTCCCACCAAGCTCTACAGTAAAGAGAGCAGCAGCCCTGGGTTATTGCCTTCCTTAGCTGAGCTGCGGGAAAGAAACAGAACTTGCCAGGGGATCATCTCTCCCTCTCCCCACTCTTCTCCCAGCCCCCCCAGCTCCAGCCACTCCGGGCACGAGCATCCACACACAGAGGGCAGATTCTCAGCCCGGGCACATCCAGCTCTGCTGACATCAGCCTGGCCCCAAGGCTTGTTTTGGCTATTTTACAACAGAACAAATAGAGCAACATTTCATAACGTCCTAATGAGGCACACTGAAGAATGCCCAGGAGACAGTGACAATATCAGTGTTCCTTGGCACGGGGAGAAGATCAAAGGCGTTTGTTTGCTATCTGAAATCATGTCGATCTCTGTTCCTTTCTTTGGTGGGCAGACATTTTTATAGTGTAGGTTCCTGGAAATACTCAGACGTCACTGTTAGTGTGTTCTAAGGGCATTATTTATTTTCAGAGGTACCTGTAAAAACTGAGACTGAAGCAAAGAAATATTCAAAGCCATTATGGGGTTAATAAGCTTTAAGTAGCACTTTGCACTCTGTATGGCCTCAAAAGACTTGTGGACCCGTTCTTCTTCCCATTGACTGGGAATTATATTACTGACTTGAGAAAGTCCTAGTAAGAGAGGAGTCTTTGCCCACTAACTGACCAGGATGGAGCCCAGCAGCACCCCAGCAGAGACCAGATTGAAAAGCCACCAGCTACATCTGGCTGGGACATTAAGGGAATGCCATCCATCCTGAAAGAGCGAGTGTTTGGAAGCAGCTGGTCTCGATCTCTGCTTGATACACCAGAATTAAAACCAGTGCCATGAAGAGACATCATTGCATCCACACACATCCCACTGCATCACAGCTCACCAGTGTGGGATCTGCCAGCGTCCCAGTGTCAGCTCCTTCCTGGGCACTGGCAGCGCCCAAGTCCAATGGCCAAGGCCAGCTCTGAGCTCTGTCATCACCCTCTCTCCTGGAGGAAAGGCAGTGGTGCCTCCACGTCGTGACAGCTGCTCAAGTTCCATCTACAATCCTTTGGAGAACAGGCTGTTCATTCTGTCAAGCTTGCTGCTTTTGCTACAGTTTGGGCAGTTGTTAAACATCTTCCACTTCTCCAGCCTTGGTAATGGGAGGATGTATCCCAAAGGTCAAAATGCCAATATCAACATACATTTGAAGCGTGGCTCAGGCTCCTGCTGGGGTGAGGAGTAGGGCTAGTACTGGAACGATTTGCTGCAAGAAGATGACAGCAGGTGACCTCAGATGGCTCACCTCAGGTTTGGGCTCAGGAAGCTCTTGAGATCCACCCCTCAAGAAAGCGGCTGAGGCAGACTGGGCTCCATCTCCTTGCCCACACTGGTGAAGGGGCATTTGCCAGCCTGGGGTAGCTGCAGCTACAGGTGATGAGGGAGAGTTTTCTGCCATGCAGGTCTCGAAGGAGATGTGCTGCAGGATGTGCACATCCAGGTGAGGTGACCAGGGAGGAGTCAAAGCCGAGGGAAGGTGAGCTAAGGTGACCTGTTCTTCAGAACAACTCAAAACGTCCTATTTAAACCCCTGAACAGTGAAGGCTGCCATAGTATTATGAAGCCAGACAACTAGAGGGTATTATCTCATTAAAGGAAGTACATCCCCTGCAAAAAGTGTTTCCTAAGGAAGCAATGCTGTTCTGCTGAGGTTGACCTTGACAGAGATTTGTTCATTCTCAGTTGGATCTGGGAAACAAGTGTCTTAATAAACTCACTGCCGAGCAATTTAATGTTATTCTGTAAACTCTACTCACTCTGGAAACCCAATTAAGCGTACAAGAACAAGGAATTTTTGCTTATTTAATAACAATTTTTCTGAATGCGACTGTTTTAAAAACCCATCAGATGAAATAGCCCCTCACCACCCCCCCTCCAAGCCAAAATTATCTCAGCTAGGTCTGATACGTTCACTGTGGTTTCCCCATTCAAGAAGCTATCATCCATCAGGATTGCAATCACCCGTCCATCAGGACTCTATCAGCCACCCAGCTTGTACAAATGAGCACTCTTCTGTTATTTTCGAGGACACACAGGCTGTTCCACAAGATCAGCTCATGCCCACTACTTCAGAATGCCTCTGCAAGAGATTGAAAAAAAAGGAGAAGAGTGGTTAAAAAAAGCAATTCAGACATTAACAATGTCATGGCAACAGCAAATTAGAGCCTCAAAAGCAGAGCTCGGCTCAGAAAAGGTTTAGGGAGTCACTGCACTGCAGGACTGAATGAAATATTCAGCACATAAAATAGGTCCCTAAATGTTTTTTGTATTTGTGAGGATGACGCCAAGCCGGCTGCTATTTCTGTATATTTTTGTCTAAAGGTGGATTTTTTTTTTTTTTTTCTTCCCTGCAAAAGCTTTTAAAATAGTATACTTGTCAGGTAACCGTGGGGCCGTTTTGATTCGCAGGGAACTTTGGCATTCGCAAGCGTAATCATAAACATCACCTCTTGCTCATGTGGAAAACTACTGCTGTAGCAAAAATTGATAGAAGGAGAAAGTGAGCATTTGGGGAAAGTTACCCAGCAAGAGATTCTGGATGTTGGGCAAGATGATGTAACTTGAGGTGACAGCCTGACCCGTAACCAACAGTGAGCTATGCAGCCTCAGATTCTGTGTTTTCACCTGATGTGTATAAGCAGGCAATAAACCTCTTCTGCTATTCCTTTGCCCTCGGCACCCAATAGCTTCTCTTACAGGAATTTCAGGCCTTTTCTTCCCAGTGAGGTCAGTCATGTCAAGCTGTCCATGTATCCAGTGGCCAGGCCCACCTCCCATATGCTTTGCTTGCCTAATCTTTACTTCAGGCTCCATTCTAGTGCTTAGTCTCTTGGTTGTATTAGCCACCCATGGCTGATACAATAATGGGATGGGATCAGGGAAAAAAAAGACCTGCATTGCGAAAAAAAAATCCTCTAGTTTTAATTTGGGCTTATGCCAGGCTGGCAGGGAGAGACAAACTCCAGCAGAGTATGTTCAATACACTAAAGAAGACTCAATTTGTATTTGTCTTGTGTTTGTATCCTTCTTTCTGCCTTTTGTCCTCCACACCTCACAGCTTTTACCCTTCCCCTTTGCCTTTGCTGTACCGGCTTGGGAACTTGCGGCAAGGTTTGAAACACCTCGGGGCTTTCTCTCCATGCACGTGGTCTCTCGAGGAGCACTCCCTTCCTGGGGGTCTCCAGGGTCACTGCTAACGTTTTCAGACTCATCTGCCTGATGCGGGATGGGAAAATCTCTGAGCATCTCAGGCTGTTGCAACATTTGCCCATTGGGTTGCCACATCCTGAGGGTCTCCCTTTGAAGATGCCACTTGTCTTTTAGCGAAGTCATCTCTACTTCCCATTACTCCTCTAATCTCTTTCAAGTCATTTCTCACAATGCTGGAATCTTCTGGTTTTGAACTTGACCTTAAAGTGAGATTTTATGTAGTGCTTACACATGCACCCCCTGAATCATAGGGGTCAGGTCAGGTTGGAGCTGTGAACTTTCCCAGTATGTTTCAGACCAACTTTTGCCTCCCAGTGACTCAGTACCAACAAGTCCTCAAGGCTCACGCTGTCGATGCACAGACACTGGGAAGAGAGCAACCCAGCAAACTTTAAAAGTTACACGCTTTTATAGCTTGTCAGCTGGGAGCTTCTGACACTGGATCCAAATCCACTGTCCTCTGTGGGGCTGGAAAGCACTCAGGGTTTGAATCGCTCAGTACCAGAGCTGCCACTGAGCGACGGTGGAAGGTTTTAGTGGTTTGTGCAATTAAGCTTAAGTGAGCTAAAGAGCTTTCAGACTGGAGCAACGCCATGAGGTAGGGCACACCAGAGTTGGCAGTCTGCTCTTTCTTGCACTTACCTGAGCACCATCGTTGGGTTGTCTGATGGAGTTTTTTTGGCTGGATCTGGCCAGTGGGTTGGTTTGTGTTTCCAGAAGGCAGGCAGGGAAATTTCATGTACACAAAGCAAGAGCTCAGCAAAAACTAGCTGCAAAGAGAAATAAAAGGTGTTCAGGAGTCCAAGTCAGAGGAGTTCCAAAGGGTCCAGCTTATGGTACAGCTTGCCATTTTTGTCTTCTTTAGGAACTTTAAAAAAAGCAATACTAGAGCTTAGATTTCACACTTCTCGGATTTCCCTCTCCTCCCTGTCTGAGCTCCTGACTGCTCTCAGGAGCCCTAAAACCAGAGCTACCTCCTACACTGCTGCAACGCCCAAGCAGTTGAGCCAGAGCCCAGAAAAGCCTTTCTTGTGAAGCTGACAGAGCTGATTTCTCTCCCAAAGTGTCTAAGACTTAGTTTCTTAGTCTCAAAGTGTTGTCCTGGGTCCCACTCTGCTTTAGGAGAGGACAGGAAGCTGCCTCCAGACACACAGCTGGCTGGAGAAGCAGGCGGGTTGCAGCAGAACTGACTGAGGGCAGATAGCTTGGGTAACCCGCATAAAATGGGCATTTTTTTCCTCTCCAGATTTAGAGAATTGACTACTTTGAAGGATCTGTTGCATGCAGATAGAATCTGAAAGGGTTAGAAGAGAAGGATGATAGCGAAGGGAAAAGAGAGAAGACATCAGCTGTATCTCTTCAACTTTTAATTTGGTTGCCTATCAACAGCTCCATCTTGAAGAGAATAGCCCTGCTGTCAGGAGCTTCAGAGCCCCTCTGTACTCTGCTAATCTCCTGCTACTGCCTGTCAGAAGCCCCTTAAAGCAGAGTATGGATTTTCTAACAGAAGCCCTAATTGCTACATTTGAACACGACTTATCCTCTCAAGTACTTAGAGCCCTTCAGTTACCTGAGACATCAAGAGAGAGATGTACCCTGAGCTTTCCCCGGCATCTGCTCAGCTCTCCAGCATCCTGCACTCTTCAATCCCCCAGAGCACAAGCCATTCTGGTGCACCCATCTCTCCATCTACGTGGCTCTGATCATCACCATTAACAGATGGGTAACGCTGGCTGCATAATCACCTGATGAAGAGTTCCCCGATAAGCCTGGGCCCAAAATACTGGGCATCTTTAGGTTGAGACTAGCTGTAGCTGTTCCAGGTCATGAGCACAGGGGCTGCTCCCCAGCCCACCCGACTCTGATGTGCCAGAAACATGGTTCCTAAGTCCCACACCTCTCTGCACAACTTGCTTGTGCTGGTACAGGAAATATCCGTGGGGTTTGTTAACCCTTGTTCATCCACCTTTCCCCATTGCTATTCCCTCCAATAAACCTGCAGGGTGCTGGGAAGTGAGCTTGGTGCTTTCTTTTTAAGCAAGACGCAGATTTGCCCGAGGCTTAGGCAGCCCTTGCTCCTGGGTGGGGGGTGTCCTGTGGAGATGCACCAGTAGAGCTCCCCTCTCTATGTGCTACCTGATAACTTAGGAGAGTTTATCGTTATCAGGCTCCCAAGGAACGTGTGAGGAGCAAATGCAGCTTAGGCCATCACAGTGGTACGTTCCCCTGACATTTTCTTGGAGATCCTGGTTGCTGTGTGAACTGCGTGGGGGAGGAGCTGGCTCTGGGTACAGATACATCCCTGGCACTGCCCAGGGTGCGATGTTACACATCTCGCTCTGGAAAGTAATGTGCTGCTGGGAGCACCTTTTCCCTCCACCACTTCTTCGTCGATTGCCTCCAAAACACCTACTTCTCCATAGCTTTCACCCATCTTTTGAAACTTTCTCTTAGGCCAGATTTCCTTCAGCGCTTTCAAGAAGAAGGGGCTGCCAACCTCTCTGTCTCCCCCCACATTTGTCTCAGAGTGACACAACCACCCCTTCCCTCCCACAACACCTGGTACCAACAGTGACTTGAGCAACCCAAGAGCTGTCCTGAACCTGCACCTTGGCACTCACCCTTTGAGGATGCTGTGGAGTGTTAAACCACTAAAGGTCCCCTCGCAGGCTTCTCTTCTCCAGCTGAAAAGGGCTCTCAGCCTTTCCCTGGCACAGAGATGCTCCAGTCCCCTCAGCATCTTCGTAGCTTCCGCTGGACTCTCTCTTCTTCACCATCAGGGCAAGAGTACCTGAGCTATTTGCTGCTACTTAAATAGATGCTGTCAGCAAAAGCTGCCTGATGGATCAATTAGCACAGAATTCCAGGATCAATTAGCACAGAATTCCAGGTCCCTTTAGCAGAAGGAGCTATTAATAAGCAATTACCTACAGACTTATGGGTCTGCAGATGAAAGTGTCCACAACTCTGTAACCCTTTACCCTTGACATAGCGGTTCTGCATAGGGTAGGAGTGACCACCGAGGCACTTGCAGCTGAAGGTAGTCGGTCTCTTGGTCTTTTGTCACTGCTGGAGGATAAACTTTCCTTCGCCTTGCTGCCCAACACGAACACGTTCTGAATGATGGACAGGAAACTGATATTTTTGGATGTTTTAATCATCAAAACAAATCAGAGCCATTTTTTTCCTGCCCATTGAAGTGAATGAATTTAAAAACAGCTCCCCTTCCCCTAGATGGAAGGAGCTGAGCTAATGCCAGCACATGCACTCTATCCAGTTTCATTTATTTCCCTGGAAGTAATTTTCTGTCTAAAAATGCAGCTTTCTCAAAATCTCACAGTTTTAAGGGAGAGAGGTTCTGCTTGGATTTTTGACAGTGAGAAGATGAACAGAACAGTTTGAATATCTTAATTTTTGCTACATAGCCATAGCGACTCATAGCCAATATGTGGAAATGAGAGGGAAGTTAAAATTAAAGGTAAAAATCAAAAGGGGATATTTTGTCATTACTCTAATGTAAACACTTGGTACTGCTTAAGTGAGAGAACTTAATATTATCTAAGCGTGGCACAGAGAGAACCACCTGCCAGAATCTGTTGGCACGTTTGTTTTTGCAAAGACCAGTGTAACTTCTTGTCACGGCACAGGGGAGAAAGCCCAGCATCCAGCTGGCTCTGTCGGACACGGCACTGGCAAAGCCATCCACTGTCAGAAAGGAAAAAAAGAAGCCTGAACTGTCATGAACATCATCTCTCCCTCCTCACCTAAACCGACGAGAGCGACGAGCGATCACCTTCCGTGCAAGTGTTAACTGCAGTTCGTTGAGGAGGCTGGTGGAAGCTGGGCAGCGTGAAAGCAGCCCCTGCTCCCCTCCTCGGCAGGGCAGAGTCCTGGACGCGGCTTGCGGTTGGCGCTGCTTGTTTCTCCCAGGAACACAGATCCTTCTCTGGCACCTGAGGCTCTCGGAGTGGGCTGCGGGCGTGCTTCCTACCAAGCAGCTGTCTCCTAGGCCTGCAGATGGGCACGCTCCAACCTTCTCACACGCTCTTCTTGCCTTGGCTTGGTGGAAGAAAGTATCGCACAGGCACAGGAGGAGCAGGCTCACGGGCTCTCATTCTTCTCTCTTGTATTTTGATGCCCCTGGGGGTGCATGCTGAGTGAGAGGAAACAGGACCCTCCATCTATACACTTTTTAGGGTTGGAGACATTCACCTTCAGTTAGAGAGATGGGAAACAACAGGGGAAGGGGGAAAGTGGCAGTGAAGAGACAAGAAATATACTTGTGAGAAAAGAGAGGGTCATTAAGCGATGACCGAAAGCAGGCATTTATTGTACTGCTGGAAAAGCTTCTCGGCTTGAAAGCATCTGAAGTCCGGGAAAAGCTGAGTGTTGCTGTCAGGGTCCCAGGAGAGGGGTGCAGTTCTTCAAGTATGGGAACTTCAGAGAAACGCGGTCGTCTGTTATGGCTGTGAGGCCTCTATTTTATTTTATTTTTAATTAAAGGGATGTTATGAGTTCTTTCCACTAGCTGTTTCATCTTACTCTCTGATCTGGTCAAAAATCAGCTTCTAAGAAGATCTAGACCTGGAGAAGAACTCAACGGGAAAACCCTAATGAATCTGTGAAATAAAGCTCTCTGTTGGAGACCCTGGCCAAACACAGCACGCAGGGACCTCAGCGCAGCGGAGATGCACCCGCTGGGGCACCAGGCATCTCTGCTTTCTCCTTGGGTGCTTGGAAGATACCCTGAGTGTGTCTTCCAGGAGGGAGATTTGTCTTCTGCAGGGAATGCCTCCTGGGTGGTGGGGCTGCTGGGAGCAGCGTGCCTATGCTGAGACATCAGGAGCTTTCCACTCCAGCTCCGGGAACACAATTCCTGTGTGCAACCATCTGAGCATCTTTACTCTCTGAAGATCTCTGTGATTTCAGCCGCTTCCTTTGACGATATAAATAATAAGGTCTATTCTTAGCTCTACAGCATATATTCAAATCTTTATCGAAACTCTGCAGAATTTTCCATTTCAGAGGTTTTGGGCTTCCAGAGGCAGGCTGCTGCTCATCCCATGCGTGGCATTATTCCTTTGGTATATGATCTGAAAATTCAATTATCAGACCAGTTTTTTTCTGAAATTTACAAGGAAAACATTAAAGTTTGATTAAGTGAGAATTCCCACGGGGCTGATCAGTAACGAGACCAAAATTAAACTGTGTTTTTAATAGCTTTGCCGTGGTGCAACGCACGAGGAGCACCCGAATGTGAAAGCCTGTTGCCGAAAATCAGAACTCTGAGCAGCGAAAGACAGATTTCACTACTCATAAAAACAAAGTTGTGTGGCTCTAGGGCAAGAGCAGGGCCAGGCCTGCTTGTGTCAAAGGTGCCCGTCCAGTGGCAGCACTGGGAGTGAGCGTATCACATTAGTGATACATGCAGCAGTGGAAACAAGCTGGGGTCCTAACCTTCAGGGTGATGAGGTGCTGAACAGCATCACGTAGAGGAGCAAAGAAACAGGAAAATAACCACTTCTTATCTGGAGGAGAATCAACAACAAACTGATAAGGCATTGGCATCCTGAGGTAACTGGGCTGCTCCAGGCATCAGTCTTGGATGCCTTGCACCAGAACTGGGAGAACAATGTCCATTGTGGGCGTCTCCAAAGTGGTTCCTGGTGGTGAGGCACATGCACCTAAAAGCTGCTTTTACAGGGTGTTAAGGTTTCTCCCTTAGAGTGAACTGGAGTATGAACCCAACTCGTTGTGGGAATTACAGCCCCCCAGAGACAGGGCTGGCATCTTAAACCACAACACTCACGCAGGCAGTTCATTTGTTTCTGCGTTTTGCATGTGTAAACAAAAAAGCAAATTCATTTTAAACATTTGCTTGGGGAACAGACGAAACAGTAAAGGACAGAGATGCAGGTATATACAGCTGCATCATCAATTAAATGACTAAAACCATCTTAGAAACTCGGAGCTCTGTCAGCTGCTGGATTACAAGCTCAGGGAGAAGGTGCAAGGTCTCTTTGGACCTTGGGCCTTCTCAGAGTTCTTGCAGTACCCAGAACTGTGTTTGTCAGCAGGGTTGAAGATGAGGATGTTTTCATGTACCGATGACACAAAACTGCTTAGAGAAAGTAGGGAATTTACTAAAGTGGGATGGAAATGTTTGTGTTTGGGAAGAGATGTTAATGTCAGGGGAGCACCCGTCCTTCCGCGGCTGTGAAGCTCTTCCCATCTGCACTGTGGCAATCGTTGTCTGGGTACAGGAACTATCATTCCCCTGGTTTTCCCCACCCACACGACATCGCTCCGTCTTCCAGCATGACACCAAGGAGTAAAGAAAAGTACAGAAATAAATGCCTTTTAACCTTCTGTGTCCATCAAAGCAGAATTCCCTGACGTGGTGCCCCGATGCATAATGCAGGAGCACTTAGTGCGCTCCCACCCCTTCCTCACGTGGAGGGGTTAATGAGGGAAACAAATTGTGTCGGAGCAGGGCCAGATTCCTTCAAAAAGCTCCTCTCCCCACCTTCCAGAGCCTCTGGATGCATTTTCCTTAAATAAACATCCTTCAGAAATCTTTTGGAGTGTAACTAAGGGTAGCAGCAAGAAAGCAATTGCCAGTGAACAATATGCGGAGCTGCTTGCAGCTGGCCTGTCCTCCTGGGGCCAGACCTGCTGGTTTCCAATGCCCTGTTTATACCTTGATGATCTTGGTGCAAGAGCTCCTTCGCTTAAAGAGGTTTCCATGATCCCCACTCCTCTTTTCCCTCCACCCTCCCTCCCCTTTTGTAAGCTGTAGTGGCCAAGACACCGTTGACTGCGAGTAGTTCAGACAATAGCCTTCTGAATGATTTAGCAATGCAGCTCCTCCCATAACAGGTTCCTCTTGGATGAAATACATTCATATTTATGTAGGACAGAGGTTTTGGAATGCTATTAAATTTACATGGTGAGCTGGCAGAGCAGCCATCTTCATCTGATACGGAGAAAGGGAAAAACAGCCTCTTACAGCAGCAGGGAAATATTTACGAACGCAATAAAATCCTGCCAGCGCTCGTTACTTCAGCTGGGGGATGAGGAGAGTTAACATTGAAATGGAAAAGTTTATTAAATGACGAGTCCATCAGGCTGGCCTGGCGTGGTGGGATGGCAAGTTTGGTCGTGCAGGTTATGCACGGGATTTTTTTCACTTGACCAGCCCCAAAGGTCAGAGGAGGACTGCTGCTGCTTCTCACAAAAATTCAGGAATAAGAGAAAAAAAACAACTTGCTGAGGTGCAGTAAGGGTGGGTAGAGGTATCACACCACACAAACTCTGGCTTGGGGACGGATGAGCAAGTGGAAGCAGCACGACTAAGGGTGAAGAGGGGGGAATTAGCACTCCCATGGAGAAGCTCCATCCAGTGCACAGAAGCTGGGCAGAGAAGGGGCCCAGCACCCAATGCCGCAGAGCAGAAGGATGCTCACTGCAGAACGAGGTGCCTTTGGAGATCATTATCCCTAACCTAGCAATGTGCAAAGCTTGCAGATGGGTTCTAAAGGCAAGACTCACCAGATCCATGACAATAAACAGAAATCAGGTTGACACAGCACTGCCCGCTGTAGAACATGACCCCTTCAGCTGACACTCTAGAGGAAGGAGACAGACTCATCTTTTGCAGCATGAGCAGAGCATTAGCTACAGATGCAGCCAGATGATTCCTAGTCTAGGCAGAGAGCAGCAGAGCTTTGCGTGGAGATAAAGAATTATCCAAAACACCGTCAGCCTGGAGCCCTGCTGCAGTGTGGGGATTCTCACAGAATCACAGCATCGTTTGGGTTGGAAGAGACCTTTAAAATCATCAAACACAACCATTAAGCCAGCACTGCCAAGTCGCTGCTAAACCATGTCCCTCAGCACCACATCTCCATGGCTTTGAAACCCCTCCAGGGATCATGGGGACTCCACCACTGCCCTGGGCAGCCTGGGCCAGGCCTGGAAGCCCTCACAGGGAAGAAATTGTTCCTCAGGTCCAACCTAAACCTACTCTAGTGCAACTTGAGGCTGTTTCCTCTTGTCCTGTTGCTTGTTCCTTTGGAGAAGACACTGACCCCACCTGGCTCCAGACTCCTGTCGGAGTTGTCAAGAGCCAGAAGGTCTCCCCTGAGCCTCCTTTTCTCCAGGCTGAACAACCCCAGGTCCCTCAGCTGCTCCTCACCACACTTGTGCTCCAGACCCTTCCCCAGCTTCACTGCCCTTCTCTGGACATGCTCCAGTCCCTCAATGTCCTTCTGGGAGTGAGAAGCCCAAATGTGATGGATGGGAACATGAGCCCACAAGTGGCATGTTCCTGTTTTACCTTCAATGCCGGGTCTGGGAGCAGAGCTTCTGGAAAGCTCTTGTGCTGCCTCTGGAGTAGAGGAGCTGCATGTTACATAGCCATGAGAGCGGGCTCAGCATGAGCATTGGAAGGTCTGGCAGGAGCAGCCGTGCTGACTTCTCTGCGGTATGGCCCCGATGCTGACAATGACCAGCCCCGTGTGTACAGGCTGTGTCTGGGGTCAGGGGAGCCCCCCTGCCCTCCTTCTCAGCTGTGCTCTCCCACCCCATGGCACCATTCTCTGGCCCATGAGTGCTGCCAGGATGGTCCCCAGCAGCCTGGGGTTCTTTGAAATGTCTGCACCTCCTTCAGCGACTCGAGCCAAGCCAGGATCAGTGCATGCAAGGACAGATCGCTCAGGCTGGCTTCTCTGCGAGGAAGGAGAGCGTTGGAGGAGGAATGCAGGGCCAGCGAGCACACAGCATCCTTCCCCACCTCGGGGCTGCCCTACTTTTCCCCTCGGTGAGAGGCACCCAGCGTTGGCAGGAGAGATGCAACCCCGAGCAACTGAGCACCCACGACCTTTGAAGGACCCGAGAGCAGAGAGGTATTTACAGTGGCAGCGTGGCCGGCCTCCAAAACGTGCAAATTACTTTTTGCCTCCTTAAATATTCTTCGTGGTGTCTGTGAGCTCTAGAAATGCCAAAAGCGCTGGAGCAGCTCCAGCTGAAATGGATAACTTGGTGTTACTCATTTGGCAAAGCAGCGTTTTCACCTCCCGTCCGAAACCGCTACGCGTGGTAACCGGGCTGTTCAGTAGCCCCCACGTTTAACCCCTGGGGCGGTTGCCTCCCGGCCCTTCGTGCCGTGCTGGCTCCAGGGTAAATAAGCAGTTTGCACAAAGATAGAAGTACTACGGAAACGTACGATCTCTCTGTTAAACTGGCTGGGCTGTAGGTGGCAAATAACTTCAGCAATTCCCAAATGGCTTCAAAACATAGCGGCTGCAAAGAGGCAAATTAGTCATTTTATGCTCTAAATACTTAATGTCAGTGCTAAAAATGAAGAGGAGGAAGAATATCCTGGAGAAGCGGATCAGGATGCAGCCGAAAACAAAGCCCATCCTCATCTAGGTGTAAATCGGATTGGAGCAGCAGCAGAGCCAACGCAGCGATGCCGCTTTACACCCACTGACCGAGCGGAGTTACGGGGCAATGACCCGCATGACCCAAATATTTACACTGGAAACCAACAGTCTCCTCTCCTTTCTGACCATGCAAAACGGAGGCAAAAAAGATGACCTCAGACGTGCTGAGGGACATGAAAGGCACAGTGTGAGGCTTTTCTCCTTGGTGTGGGAAATGAGGAGGGAGAGATAGGAAGCTGGCATTGCGTAAAGGAATTAGAAAAAAAAAAAAAATAAAGGCCTAACGAGAACAGGCTGCGCTGTGCCCTGAGAGGGATCAAGGCAGCAGCTTTCCGACGTGGGCTAACTGAGGCAGCAGTAATGCGGACCGGGAACGGCAGAGCCCGCAGCTCTCACCCCAGGATGAGCAGAGCAGGAGCTGCTCAAAGCCGACCGGTCCCGTCGCTGGGTGTTGCATCCGCGGGCTTTGCGCTGGGGATGGAGCCTGGCACCGGGGCTCTTTTACTCATTTGATTAGCTCCTTTTCCTTTGGCAGCTGAAAGGCCTCTTGGCAGCACCAAGGGCTTCGCGTCTTGTCGAGCTGAATAGAAGGGAGCAGGGTTTTGGCAGGGACAAAAGAACATAGCACTGCTCCATCAATGGCCTCATTACTGAGCGCTGGGGCTCGCGAGGAGCGGCAGAGAGCCATGGAGAGCTTGCTTCTGGTCGGCAAACGCGGCTTGGAAATGCATTTCCAGCTTGACCTATTACTCTGAAGCTATCAGCTCAAAGGGAAGTTGAAAGCTTGACAATTTTTATCTGCGGAAGAGATGTGAGCGTGTATTGTCTGTCCCTGAGCTGTGGGTCTGGAAGCCGGCCTGTGTGTGTGTCTGTCTGTCTGTCTGTCTGTCTGTCAAGAGCGAGCAAGTGAGCTGAGCCATCTGAAGCAGAAGGGTGGCAGGGAAAACGAAGGGGCAGGCGTGTTTGCAGGAAGGGGTTGGAGTGCCCCAGACTGCTCAGTGGGCGCTCGGCACCTGATCGCACCGGGACCAAGGGCAACAGCTGGGTCGTCTCATGTTCATGGCTCTTGAAAAGCTAAAAGAACACAAGAAATCAGGCAGCGAATACTCTTGAGGAGGTAGCTGGTGACCCAGCTGGCTGTACTTAGCTCTCATTCTGCAAATTTATTACATTATAAATTACATATTTGTTCATTCAGACATAATGACAAGGCTGTCCCTGCAGATGCCATTAATGACCCGAGCAGATACATTTTTACAGGCGTCTAGGTGAGGATTTTTAACAAGCCAATAATAACGTATCCTGCAAAGCCTCTTTTCTCTATTGTCGGGTCCAAACAACAGGATTTTCAGGAACATTCATTGTTCCCTGTTGATAACAATCTACAGTCCAGCTCAGTATGACTTAGGTTAGGTCAATACCAAGCAATTTGGAAAATCCCAACCCCTGTGTTAACGTTATGAACAAATTTAAGAGACAGATGTACAGAGGGTAGCACAAAACGCACAATATCTGTCATGTTGAAGCGGGGCTGCGTGCTTTGGAAGTGTATTTGCAAGTGAAAACTTGAGGTGGTCTGTGGGAATCATTTCAGGTAGGAGCAAAGTTCAGCCACATAAGGATGAAAGTTACAGCAGTGAAAGGCGATCTGGGAGTTGAGGAGAAGAAATAACTAGGCAGGATGAGGGGGGCCAAACTCCAGCCTTGCTCCACCGAGGCAATCTTGGAGGAATTCCCTGGAGTTAAGCTAAATTAAAACCATTTCAAGGAAGGGGAGCAAGAAGCAAACCTCATCATCTCAAAACTTGCTCATCTACAGCTCTGCTTGATGTACCAAGATGAATAATAAATAGGAGCCGTCCATCCATGCGGACAGATTTGCTCTGCTCAGAGCAGAGGGTGCGGAAAAAAAGTGTGAGAAGAGCATTTCCCAGCAGCTCTCCCTCTGCATACCTCTGCCTCACATGGTTTTGATCGAGAGAAGAGACAAAGGAAAGACATCAGTTAAATAAAATGTTTTAACATCAGGCAGGGTATCAATGGCTGAGATGTTCATCATCCCAAAGAGCCTCTGAGGGAGAGCGTAAGGCCAAGACTGGCTCAGCCCAGGGCAGAGACCAGCACCCACACCCCCTGATGCCCTCCACCCTTCCTGGCCACCTCAGGGAAGTGCCAAGGCTCCCTCCTGCTCCGCTCCTGTGTCAGAAGCCCACTCCTGACACAGTGAAGCTCCACATTGGGTGTGCTGCTGAGGAGCCAGGAGCCAGCTCGGGAGGAGCTCCTGTCCCAATGCCTGTCAGGTTCCCAGGGCATCCATGCCACCTCCTGGGACACTGAGGAAAAGCTCTGGCAGCTTACTTGGCATCATGATCCTAAAGCTTTTAGGCAGTCCCGTGAGACAGGAGGGAGACGAAAGGTATGAGCAGGGCGTCTGCAGGCAGGCGTCTCGGCTGGCGCTGGGGAGTCTCTCCCCTGCCAGTCTGATACCAATCCCATGGCTGATCTCAGGGGCATTCCACTGCCGCAGTCACTTATGGAAGGGCAACGTGCACCTTAAACCGCATCGCCGTGGAGCCTCTTCAAGGGAGGGTCCTCTCGGACAGGGGCCAGGGGTGCCACCAGAGGGATGTGGAGAGCAGAGGGGTCTGTGCTCTGCCCACACCTGAAGTCTCAGGGCTGCTCTCCAGGCAGCTGGCTCGAAAGGCCCCAGGAACAAAGCCAGCCTTGCCGCCGTAGTGGAGAAACCCATTCTGCGCCTTGGACTGCACACACATACTCACACACTGCACAGCTCTGGAAATCTTAAAAAACGGGTGAAAACGCAGTTCTTTCTGAATGGAAAGAGCTGGAGGGATGCTCTGGTGCTCTGGCACCTCCCACTTCGCTGCCCTGGGGTGTGGAGGGCAGGAGGCAGCTCCGGCAGTGGGAACCCGGGGTGGCTGGAATCAATAGCGAGCTGCAGCCCTGGCTGGAAAGCTCCCGGGACCCAGGAAGGCTCTGCCTCGGACAATGGATTATTTTTAACTAGCTCGAATCTTCAAACGCTCTAGCTTAAAAAAGGGGGGAAAGAAAAGAATAGCAGATTTGTACAAGCTCCCTTGCTCCCATTAAGTCGGTGGAAGTGGTGCTATGCATTTCAATGGGGACAGGACTCTGCCTCTCAGGAGATAAATTGCACGCTGTCCCTTGGCATGCTCGCTGCAGCTAGTCCCAGCTTGCTCAGCTTCGCTCTTTCCTGGCCCCTCTACGAACACCCCTCCCTCCCTGATATGCTCCCCAGCAGATTTTTTTTTGTTGTTGTTGTCATTGAGCTATTCATTTTCCATAGGCTGCCTTCATTCCCGTGGCCTTTTGCAGCTAGGAGACAAGATGTTGCCTTGGAAACAAAGCCCCTTAGATGTTTGGAGTCTCTGGGATTGCTCTGTCTGCTCCCAAGTACTTTTAGGTTATTTTTATTAACCACACAAAGATTCAGCAGGCTTGTAGCCAAGGCAGAAAGTAGCCCTGGGAGGTGGAGGGAAGGAGAGTGTCTTACTGGCATCACTCGCTCCGCTGGGGATATTATTTTTTGCAATGCACCACGGGCTGAACTCCTGCGAGAGAGATGGCATCTCCCGAGACGTGCTGCACACACAGGGCTGTTCCCGCGGCTGGCATGGCTGCGGGCGGGTGGGCAGAGCCGCGGTACTGCCAGGGATAGAGAGGAAAAGCAAAACAGAGGAAGGAAGAAGAGTAACTAAGAATGGCAGACATTGGGGTTTGTTGGGGTTTCACGCTTTCTGACCCAGCAACCGTGCCAAGGAGGGATTGCCGCGCACGCCGCGGCCGAGATGCCGTGGTAGCTATAGGCCTGGTCTGCTTATTTTAGAGGAAATCACATTTCTAGACCTGTTAGACAACTGTGAAAGTCTCCACTCTGAGGTTTTATTGTCAGTTCTGCTCTGTGCTGCCCAGGGGTTTGGGGGCAGCATAAACAGTCCCCCAGTCCTATATCTCTCTGCAGGAGAGGACCCCTCCTGCACGGGGGCTCTGGGAGGTGGTGGGAGGCTGCGCTGTTCCATTCCCCCTTCTCCACAGGCATCACTGTATGATGCTGCCAAATCCCAGTTCCTCCACGGAGAACATTTCAGAGTAGGCTTTTACTCCTTCTTCTGCAAAGATGCAAACAAAATAAAAGAAACAAAACAAAAGCTGATTAAAAGAAGCTCCCCAATCCCCTGGTACCTCAAATATTTCCGAGCCAGCAGGAAAAAAAAAAAAAAAAAAGAATGAATAAATATTATCTTCCAGAAAATAATCAGTACTGTGTCAAGCCTGTGCCTTGTTACTCATGTCTGCACGGTCCTCTGTTCCGTACAGCCACGGGGGAGGGCTTCAGCTGCAGCGGCTGCAGGACTTGCAGAGCCAGGGAGGCTGGCACAAAGAGAGGGGGAGCGGCAGAGGGGAAGGAAGGAAAGCACTGGAATAGGATGGGCAGGGGAGGACTGGCAGCATCACACCTGCAGAGGGGACCACCACCGGGTCACAGCTGCGGAGAGAGAGCTGATAGCACCGTAGCTCTTGAGGTGCTACAGCTATTCCCACTCTTGACTACAGACAGGCGCTGATGCCACCCCAACCTTTCCGTAGGGCTCAAGGTGTTCTGCCATGGCAGCAAAATGTTTTGGGGGAAGGATCCGTCCTATATTCCCCATATGTGTCGCAGAGAATTACACACAAGGGAGCAATTTTGCTGTTTTGTGGCATTTTCCATCATAGCTGAGCCTCACAGATGCCCAGGCTAGCAAGATGCTCACAGATTTTCTTATCCCTTCTGGTGCATCCTCACCAGAGTGAGGGAGTCTGCCTCATCCTCCTAAGTGTCACAAATGCTGGGTGCTTTTTTTCCCATTGTTGCTGCTTTTCCTTGTCGATACTATGTGGTGCCATGGTTACAGAGATGTAGGACTAATCCAGAGACAGCAGGTTATGGGCTTTTTGGGTTTGACATTCTTTCATGCTATATTTGTGCCAGAAGAATAAATAGCAAATACACGGAAGAGCATCAAAGATTTCTTCCAGGCCCCAGCCTATTTCTGCCTATCCTTGTTAAGCCATTATAAAGATATTCCACTGCCAGCTGCTGGTTTTACAGACTATCCTGTCATCTAATGCTGCACCTGAGGTCCCATTTATCCATTCTCTCTGAAAAGAGCAGTTAATAAAAGAAAGTTCCTGTTAATAGCCCCAAGAACAGCTTCCCTGGAATGGCAATGCTCACACCAACCCACTGGACTCCTCTCCCTCCTTTCCCTCTTCTCTTGCTTTCCCTCTTCTTCCTTTTGCCATACTCTCCCTGCCAAAGGGCTGAGGAACTTTCTTGATGCTCTGGTAAGGAAAAGATAGGACTATTTTTTCTGCAGCAACCTGAAACAATATATAAGCAAATCTGTTAGTGTATGAAGTGCCTCAGCTCCAGTAAGGAGGAACTTGCTGGAGGTTAGTCTCTGTAATCCCCACTGATCAAAGGAAGAGCTCCTCCGAGCCCATTACAAGCACCCAAGTCTTGATTTTGCTGGAGATACAGCAGCATGGGAGAGATTCAGCAACAAATTTGTCTTTCATCTACTCTGAACTCTGGGGCTCCTTCTAGGCATCAACAGACACCCCAACAAGACACTTCTCAACCTCAGCCCCCTCTGATGCTGCTTCTACTTGCAGCAGGACCTCAGGAAGATGCTTCTCCACCCCCACATCTTCAAAATCCTGGTCACGTCTTCAAAATCCCTCACATCTTCAAAATCCCGCATAGAAGGGGGTCACAGGCAGCTGGAAATTAAGAGGGAGGGAAGCTGACCAAAGATTGTAGTAAAAAATCACGGGCAAAACTTTGCTAACCAGACACTGAATGAATCACATCTTGTTTCATCCCATCCCCTTCATGGTGTAAATGTGACACCTCTCGAGACTGCAGAGGCCTCTGGGGTGACCCTGTGGCTCCATTGCTGGTTGTGGGCAGCCCAAAAAAGCTAAAAGTTACCAGAGCCATGCAGACAAAGGCAGTGTCCTCGGGTAGCTGCACTGGGAACTGCTGCCGGCGAGAGTCCTAAACTGACCGCAGGTTTGCACACTTCCATCCTCTGTTTATAGAGGTTCCCCAGAATATATCCATGTGCCACAGGGAAACTTGGGTAAAGCAAAGCACTGCCGTTTTTTCAGAGGTCCCTCTTCCCAGAGTACTTCTTCTTTAAACAAGTAAGGGAAATTCATTTACGTTTGCAGGAGAAACTCGGCTCCCAAAGTGTCCTCACTGCTTGACACGATGCTCAGTTAGTTAATATTTAGCCAATTACCAGGAGACCTCTTTGCCCACAATGCCAGCACATCCTCTTGCCTTCACCAGATAGGTGTCGGACTCGACATACCCCATTTTGCTCAATCAAACCCAAGGAGAACCCCTAGGTCTGCACTCAGCAATAGTCACCCTGTAAGGCATTTGGTGAAAGAGTCCAGGACTGAAAACCAGGACATTTGAGGTGGTGGGAGCCCAGATTAAACCAGCAAATAAGCCGTAAATGGAGGACTCCTGATGAGAAAGTTCTTGCTGTACTTATTACTACACCTGGACAGAATTGTTTGATGAATTTGCTAAAAAACAGTCTAAAAGAAAACAAAACCATTTGTAAAATCCAGTCAAAATCTACAGGTAGTCATGGCCAAGAGATAATGATGTGAAAATCTGGAGAATTTTTCAAAAGGATTTTTCATTCCTGCAAGGCCAAAGTTGGGGTTTTTTTTCATTTATTTTTCAAAATTTTCATTTGGAAACAAAATTTGTTGTTTGAAAACTGACTGTCATTTAAAAAAATAATACTGACTTCCCAAATAGCTCAAAACAAACCCAAGTATTGTAATAGGACTCAAAGCAAGGTTCTGGCTGGATGTGAAATGGACTTTTTCAGAGGTTTTTTGGGTCCACAGAAGGACACAGGGGAACATGTTTGATCCAAGCTGATTTTTCACACCTACTTTTTCTGTTCCACCACCAAGTGGAAAATCCAGTATTATTTTGGTGTTGTGGTACCTGCGTTCACACCAACAATACAAGAAATAGTTTGAGACGTCCTGCCAGAGAGAAGACTTGGGCATGGACACCAAACCCACCACCTGCTGTAGCTGTTTCAGTGGAGAGCAGTGAGAAATCCCTACCCAGATATCCCTGTTATGGGCTACAGAGAAGAAAGGAAGTGGGAGCCAGGTGGGGTCGGTCTCTTCTCCAAAGGAACAAGCAACAGGACAAGAGGAAATGGCCTCAAGTTGTGCTAGGGAAGGTTTCAGTTGGACCTGAGGAACAATTTCTTCCCTGCAAGGGTTGTGAAGGGCTGGCCCAGGCTGCCCAGGGCAGTGGTGGAGTCCCCATGATCCCTGGAGGGGTTTCAAAGCTGTGGAGATGTGGTGCTGAGGGATGCGGTTTAGTGGTGCCCTGGCAGTGCTGAGTTAACAGTCGGTCTTGATGATCATAAAGGTCTCTTCCAACTAAAACAATTCTATGATTCTATGAAAAGAGGCAACTGGGAGCTGGAATTTAGCAGGATTGGGGTTAGTTGGGGAGATTTTTCCTCTCCACCTTACCCTTTAAATACATACATATCTTCAACATGGATCACCAAGTAGAAGAGGACCATAACACGAAACAAAGCTCTTTCTTATTGAAAGACCATAATTTCCTTCAGGGACAGATGACTGTAACCCTCGGACTTAGTCCTTCATCGTACAAGGCACTGATAAACCCACTAGATTAATTGTGGAGTGGAGATTAGCACCCACCGTTCAGCATCGAGCTCTGAGCATTAGACTAATTACTAGTTCCAGTGCTACACAGCTTCCCAGCAGGAAGGCACTGCCCTATAAATCATCATCCACGGGTGGCATTTAGCCAGAGATGTTACAAAAAATCCTGCTTTGTCCTGGGAATACTCCCACCATAGAGGCTGGTTTCCCTTTCTGTCCCCAAGACAAAGCCCGGTTCCCGCTTTTGTGGTGGGAAAACTTGGAAGGAAACCATGTCCCCTCTGCCCTGCCACCCTTGCGTAGCTGCCCAAAGGGATGCTAGTGTGGAAAATCTCAAAAGACATGTGAAAAGTGGAAGACGTGCAGGCTAAAGCCATTGGTAATTCCCAAACCCAGAGCAGACTCACAGAGAATCACCATCAATCCCACTTGGCTCGTCCTCCTCAGCTTTGCAGGCAATGTAAAATAGCTGTTTATTTTCCAACTGCCTGGAGCCGATGCGGCTTCCCCACCTCCTCTCCCACTGTGGGCTAGCGGGCAGTTCCCTGACGTTTCCTGCACTACAGAGACTCCAGTGCCATAGCATTTTATCCAGCAGAGAGGATTTTGCAGAGAGGAGAAGGGCAGTAGACTGCCAGGATTTTGCTCTCAGTCTTTCTGCGTTTCCAGCGCTGCGGCAGAGCACTTCCCTGCGGAGCACGAAGCCATGCGGCTGACATCCCCCATCTGTGGCTCTCTCCGTCATCCCTTCCCCGGTGGGCAGCACTGCCTGCTTCTCTGTGGCCTGAAAGTCATCAGCAGGGGATGACGTTTGGGCTTGCAGGTCCCCTACCCAGCCCTTTTGCTTGGTGCTTGTAGGATGGATGACCCATCAAAGCATCCTGTCCTCAAAGGGATGCTGGTGGAGTTTGCAGTGGCTCTCGGTCTCCCAGAGGTGCCGTCTTCTGAATTAGAAGTGACTGGGACAGACAGAGTGCTGTTTCCTCATCTCCCATTGCAGCTGCTGGGTCAGGACCCATTCTGAGACCATTTAACACATGCTTTCTGGCTTTCCCATCCTTTCTTGGATAATACAGGTCAGCCATCCACCACGTTTGTTTCACCCAGCTCAGGAGCTCTTCTATGCTCCTCAGGAAAAGGGGAGGACCCTCCAATTTCCTAGACCAAAGCAAATTTGGGGAATCATTTGCCCTTCAGTAGCATCCGTCTTGCAGATTGAGCTCCATGTCGTTGGGTGGTGGGTTTTTCCACCTCTCTGCTGAGTGAAGAGCAGATCTGCCTCCAACTAACAAGGGTGCTAGAGGGGATGTGGTTTGGGTGCCTACCTCAAGGTATTCTCTAAAGGGATAGATTTGAATAAGTTATTTGGATAATATAATATACTATAATCTATTTTAATAGATCTGGATAGTTTTTTTCCTAGCTCAGTGCCTTCCAGGGCCTCTCAGCAAGCCAAATGCCAAGCAGAGGTGGGAGACCTCAATTAAATGTTCTGAAGGTGGATGGAACAGCAGAGGAAGGGAGAAGGTTGTCTGTCCTTCAATGAACAGCAGCTGCTTCAGATTCAGAGGTCAGCTCTGAAGCACAGATGTGTGAGAGAGGGAGAGTGAGGGGGAGAGTCCTACATGTAGCTATTTATCAGCATCTACAAAAGCTCCTATGGACTTGGAGCTGGGCCCTGGATGTCTCTGGAAGAGGCGTATTCACCAGCACTGCTTTGTTTCCAGAATTCATTCAGGCTGCAAATGCCATGAAAATAACTGGCTTTTGCTGTGATGCAAGCACACGTCAGCTGGAAAGCAGGATCCACATTTCTGAGACACTATGTAAGGAGGAGATTTTCAGTTTAGGAGCAGTGTTCTACCCCCAGGTTGTGGGACCTCGTTTCCCACGGAAGCAGCAAGGCACATACCACTGTGCCCTGAGGTCGGGATCAGGGTCCCACAAGAAGGTTTCAAGACATCAGTTTGATTTCCCCTGGGCTTATGACTAGTGATGGCCACTACTTTTTTCACAAGATTGCTTGCTGATGACTAGTACCGTGCCTCTGGTTTGCCTCGTGCTGCCAGCAACATGCAGAGTTGGGCTGGTTCAACCCCTCTTCCCCCCACTGCACTCATTTTCTGAGATGTCCTGAGATGCAGCTTTGAGTACAACAAGCCAGCAGAGGAAATTGCCCCAGTGCTAACCTTTGAGATAGGCTGAGTGACAAGTGTGATTAATCAGAGTAAATAACAAAAAAAAGAAGATCTTCCACGAAAAGGAAAGCACGGTACAGTGGGATGCACTGGGTCAGCTCTCCTGTGGGTGTACATCAGTGTGGCTCTGTAGGGGCTGGCAGATTTGTACCACATAGCTTCACAGCAGGCTTTATCTTTCCCTTCCGTTCTCCCCTTCTAGAAAACTATTCCATCTCAAAAAGAGAAAAAAAATTCAACTCTCCTAGTCAGTGTCCAGGCAACTTTGAAGGGTCAGAGCCAGGATTTACCTTGGGATGGTCAGAGAGATGGGGAGCCGAGCCCTGTGCAACTCTAGGGCAGCCAGGGCAGGAGCAGCTCTGCTGGTACCTTCACAGGCACCAAGCATGGTGAGGAGCACCATAGGGGTGGCCTGTACCAGCATGATGAAAAATAACTTGCTTGCAGAGACAAAGAGGACAGCCAGTAGGACCAGGCTGGTAGGCAGAGCTCCTCACCTTCCAGCAAGCTGACAAATCCCATGTCAGTGCCATGCTCTAGTGTGGCAGTGCCAGGTCATAGGCTGGACTTGATGCTCTCAGAGGTCTTTTCCAGCCTCAGTAATTCTGTGATTCTGTGAAATGATTTGGGCTGTGTTGCAAACGAAGCCCCATGTTTGCTTGCTGAGCACAGCCTGTGTGCTTGGTGACAGTGACATATGGGAGACAATTAAATAATGGTGGCTGTGTCCAGGTTAGGGAGAGAACAGATCCCCTTATGAACTGGATTTATACCATGTGTCTGCTGCAAAGGTAGGAAGGAGGGGTTAGAAAGGAGACATGCCAAATTCCTGATGAGTTTACAAGCTTCTTGGTCACAGCTGCCTCTGGATTTCACTGTTGTGGGAAACCCCAGCCCTACAGAGCCCTCTCCATTCCCTGGCTGGCTGGAGCTGTGGTGCTGAGGGACACGGTTTAGTGGTGCCCTGGTAGTGCTGGGGTAATGGTTGGACTTGGTGACCTTAAAGGTCTCTTCCAGATGAAACAACTCCATGGTTCTATGATTCTGTGATCCAGCTGTGGCCGGACACAGTCAGCATCCCGGGGTGACACAGAGCTGCCCGGTCTCCACTCCCGCTGCGGGCAGTCACCCCATGGGCCAGGGTTTGACCTGCTGTGGAAAGCACAAGCCGTTCCCAGCAGGATGGATGGGAAGGCTGCCGGTGTAGGCTGGAGTGCTCCTATGGAGTGAGAACCAGCCTGAAGGAGACCAGCCCAACCCCTGCCCCTCCTCCCAGCCAGCTTGTACCGAGGGGACTGGAGACAGAGCAGCTGGGGAAAGGAAGAGGCAGCAAAGGAGGAAGCACCATTTTGTGTCTCCTTCCAGCAATCCCAGGGGCAGAGTGCTGCTTATTTTTAGCTCCCGAGGTAGCTGAAATACCATCGTGATATTCATTAGCAAAAAGCCCGTCGGATGGGAGCTGCGAGGCGGGGGGGTGGGAGGGTGTGCTGGTTGGTCTGGTTTGTTTTGCTTTATTTAATTGCTGGCTTCAGTAGAGAGGCAGAGCGTGGCAGGAGGCTCAGCTCCTCTCACCTCGGGAAAAGCAGGAGCGACAGACCCAGGGGAGGCGGGAAGGGAAAAGTCAATCAGGCAGTATTTAAAAACCTACCTGCTGGGCCCAGGGGGGGCTGGAGGTTTTAATGTCATTCCCAGCTTGAGATGCAGCCTGGAGAGTTGAAAAGAGAAAGGGGTAGCGTATCTTCTTGGATCCTTAATTGCTCGTTAAATCATCTACCAAATGCCTGCACTCCTGGATGGCCCCATGCTCCTTGACAGAGGGGCTTCACCCTTGGCAGGGGGGAGGAGTGGTTTTAAAATTAGTTGTTTCGCCATCTTTTTCTGGGTCTATAAAATGGAGAGCTCAATCATTCGCCATGCGAAATAGAAATCAGTCTAGAATATTTTTATTACCATTCAGCAGGAGCAATAAATAAACTTTGCTACGAGCCGTTCCCCGGGTGCAGGCTGTCAGCAGCGGGTCTGCAGCTGCCCGCACTGCGGGGAGGGCAACCTCTGCCACCCCAAAAGGGACCTCCAGTGACTGCAGAGGGACAGTTACCACAAGAATCCCATGCCCTACCAGCTCAGCCCCACTTCTGGCCCAGGCAGACCTGCTATCCACAGCCAGAGACACCTGTCCCCGGTCACTCCCATTCTGCCCCCTTGTCTCTGCTCATCTGTGTCTTCCGCTCAAACCCTCTTGCGCTGGGTCTTAAATCACAGGGGAGAGCTGCAGCAGTGGCAAAGGTGAGGCAGCTGTTTTCCAGCACAGAGATCGTGACGGCTGTGCAGTTCCCTCTGATGCTCTGCAGAAAGCAACCTGCAATTAAACCCACAAAGCTCAGAAGAAGCCCAGATTCTGCCCATAGCAGCTGGAGGACTTCAAATGCGCTTTGCCATCACAGGCAGATGGGCAGATCTGTGACTTGCACCTGTAATCCCCCTCTGAAGAGTCAAGATAACATAAAAAACACCCCCTTCCTACCTGCTTGAAAGCATGGATGCTGTTTCTGCACCACCCATGCAGAAGTAACGGGGCCACAGCAGAGTGCAGCCCCAAGCAGACCGGCCATTACCAGGTTTGGTGGTACTTAGAGTCCGTGGAAAGAGCAGAATTACAGTTCCAGCAGGGCAGGCAAACTGGACTGCTGATTTATGAATATTCACTGAGCTCACGAAGCACTCCAGGGCATAAACCAAGCTTTTGGAATTAACCGAACTCTTCAAGGTTCTTCATTTGTCTTGGCTTTGAGGTGTGAGTCACCAACACCGTTTCTCCAAGACCAGAAGAATCTGTGCAGAGTGCTGGGAGAATTCCTGGGCACCGAAATAGCAAGTTTTCTGCAAGACTTTATGTGCATAAAGTCTTCAAAGCATAAAAACTTCAGCCCGTTATGGGGTGGTGTCTCCGTCCTACAAACCCCAGCCCTGGGATTTCAGGAGGCTGGGGGAGATCCACTTACTGCAAGGCTGGCAGAGAGGGGTCATGGATTTGGGTGCCCTACTTCATGACTGAGTGAAGCATCAGAGTAGGGCTGAACTTGCCTCTTCCAAGGCTGTCTAGATGTTCCTATCCTAAATCTGAGGCATCATTCCACACCTGAGGTGTGTCAGAACACGATCCTCCAGGAAAAACTGCCGTTCCAGCAACTCACGTTCTTTTCTGACCAAACAAAGATTCCACCCAAGAGTGACCAGCTGGCCCTGCTCTGGCTCCATCCTCCATAACCACGGGAGATTCCTCTACCCAAGCCACAGAGCATGACAGACGGCCGAGGTGCTCTGTGCTAACATCAATTAGCCTCCATAGCAGCAGCTTGTAGCAAAGAACAGGCAGTCAGAAATAGCAATAAACTGTCAAAAAAAATCATTTCCAGAGCCTTTCTGATACAAAGGAGCCCTACTTCAGTGAGGTTACACACAGTTAGAGGTGGTGCTGTTGCAGGATATGTGTCACTTGGCTAACAATTTAAAATGTCCTGGTACATACATGGATTCCCTTCCATTCCTCCTGGCTTCCTTGCTCCATCCTCCTCTTGCCCTTCCTGCTGGATCATAAGGTGTGGATCCTTTCTCTTGAGAAACACAGCCCCTTTGCTCCTGACGGGTCAGTGTACTGTTTATGAAATCTCTGCCTCCCTAGTCTGCCTTGAGCACCCCCGTGACCTCTCGTTTCTTTGCTCTGCAGGCTGATGCTAAGATGGTCTGCGATGTCGTAAGTCGGATGGAGGACACAGAGCCCTTCTCTCCAGAGCTGCTGTCAGCTATGATGAGACTCTGGGCAGACTCTGGGATCCAAGAATGCTTCAACCGGTCCCGGGAATATCAACTTAACGACTCGGCCCAATAGTGAGTATCCCTGTCCATAGTCTTTTGTATTAAGAAGCTGCATTTGGGCTTGTTAAAGTTTTAACTGAAGCTAATGACCTCATAGCACTGGATCTGAACATGGCTCTGCTGGTGTGACTGGGATGCGTGTTGTGTCACAGGCTGCTGCAAGGCAGAAGGGATCAGGCAGGACATTCATGGCCCCCCTGGCCAGTCTTGAGTCTGGTCCATGACCCCAGGGCCAGGTTCCCAAACCGCTCCCTAACAGCTCAAGGTAGGTTTCTACCAACAAGAACCTGGCGGGCAGAGGCAGATCAGCCCGTGGAGGTGGCAGATGGCTTCTTCCTTTGGCTGTTAGATAACAGAAGGGTCTGATCACCTGATTTGTATAGCAGTAAAGTGCATGGGTTTGCTTCTCTGATAGTCACACACTGTACTGACAGGCAGCTGGATTGCAGCTGGATTGCAACCAAGGGCAAGGCACATCTAATTTTACAGTGGCACTGAGTTATTCTCATCATACAGCTGGTAGCTTCTCTACCATTAGGGACCACATGCAGGGCTTTTTAATGGTGACTGTCTGAATCCATGACTTTGGTGCATCCTATCATAAGGACAGGACATGTCCCTCTTCTTGGCTGCTCTGGCTCTGAAGAAATGTTGAGTCCCTCCTCAGTTTCCATTCAGACCCATTTCCAATGACAATTCATCCAACGTGTTTGCCTCCACCTAGGCAAGGAGGCTAAAGCTTTTGATCCCATCATTTCAATTGCAGCAGCTGATGCAGCCAGGCCCTGTGCTGTGTCTTGGGCAGTATGTAAGTGTGGAGAAGTATAAGCATAAGGAGCAAGGACAGAGTAGTCATTTCCCCCGTTATACCCTTGGACCTGTCAGTAGTCAGGAAAAGAGAGACTTCCCTGCGTGGTGACAGGGAAGTGCTACATCCATGCTTTGGGCTTTTGCAATATCCCATGCCAACCAGTTTACCAGATGACTCATGCCACTTGTTATGGCACCTCTGCTGAGGGTCTTCCCAGCTGTATATCAAAACACAGAGCCAAGCTGATGGGTTTGTTCTGTGGGGTGGGCCTGATCCTCATAGGTCTGCACCAGCTCCTCCCACCCAAGCTGGCAGGGCAGTGGGGGAGCACGGGGTTATTTCTGCTCTTGCTGTGCTGCAGCAGAGAGTGATGAGACATCCCTTGGCACTGACCAAAAACCAAATGGGAAACCTGCAGATGTGTAGTTGGTATCACAGCAGCCTACCTGACCATTTCTCATCACGAGCGACTCCATCGCAGGGACGATCCTGACATCACACTGCCTCTTAATCACTACTAGGTGAACGTCCTTGTTTAATTTACATTTCATTGCCTGTAATAGCAAAATCAGCCTTCTCATGCCAACAACTGGTAATTTTTATTTTTCCTTTTTTCACAAAAGAAGCGTCTGATGGCATAAACATTCCTTTAGAGATATAAATTACATAAAATGCCAGTCCTAATTGCATTACAGCCTTGCGGAAAATTCTTCAATTATTTTAGAGCCAATTACCTGGAGGAAAGTATTTTGATTTTCCTTCCATGCAAGATAGCAAGTTGAAAATAATAAGCGCAGGCCTCCCAATGTGACCAGCTGCTGGGCAATTCATCAGCAAGAGCTCGGAAACCACAGAGCAGTTTCTAGACGTCAGCTGAGGAGGCTCTGTGCTCTGGTATTCGCCGCACCGGCAACGTGCAGTTGCAGCCCAGCAGAATGAATTTCAGTGTCTTTAAAGAAATCTCTTGCATCCAGAGGAGGCTGCACAACCCTCTTTGCCAGAGGATTTGTATGGACCTGCTGCCCTTCAGGAGCCTCTGGTGGTTCTGTCACGGGGAGCAGAGATGCTGTCAGAGGGCAGGGCACTCTTAGCGCGTCCCACTGCACCTCTAGGCCCTGGTGCCATCACACCAGATGGTGATGCAAGTGAGAGCTCAGTTGGCACTTATTCCACCCAGTGGAGTCCCAGTGAAAAGAGGCATATTTTTCATTTATTTCTTCAATGCTTTGGGGTTGTTTTCTTCTGCATGAGTGAAAGATTTGAGACAGTTTTCTATGCTGTTTCTTCCCCCTTTGGGAAAGGGCATATCTTTATTGACACTGATACTGGATTTAAAACACTAGCAACTACAAAATTTGTTTTCATTAGGGCTGAGAAAAATAAATTCCAGATAAGAACTGAATCTAAGTTCTCCAAAGTTTGCTTTGGATGGGCAGTGAGCTGGACTAGCATTGCTCTTCTCTGAGGCATCTCTTGGTATTAAGCCATGGGGACTAGTGTTCTGCTGGCAGGAGGGAAGTTTGCTGCAGGAGTCAGAGATCAAGCTCCACAGCTCCACAGCACATGTCCCAAAGCCCGAAGGCACCAAGCAACCAGGTCCTGTGGTGGCCAGCACAGGTGGGACCTTCAGAAGTGGTCCAGGCACTGCTCTTTACCACAGAAATCACCTGCTGAATGCTTTGCAGACCACCCCTCTCCACTGCCTGGTTGTTCCTGAGGAGCCACCACTTGGGCTTCTCCACGTCAGTGCTGCTGTTGTCCTACATCATTCTTCCTGTGCTGTATCCTGAGGTTTTTTTAAATGGCTCAAACAACAGACCTTCTGTTACGGCCCCTGGGAGACCAAGTCACAGGCTAATCAACAGCCTGCCAGAGCTAGCAGCATGGCTCTTGCTAGTCTAGCATTAATTTCACTGAATATAGATTTAATATTTTGTATTATCCTGAACAAGAAGCAAGTAATAGCTCTTCTCTCCTATCGAAGCTGGGCAGGAGCGCATTGCTTTCTACTCTCCCACACGTGCCTGCCTGATGGTGTGGACTCCCCTGCAACATTTTCCTTCTTTTAGGCTCTAAAATAAGCCAGTCCTTAGCAAGGATTTCACAGCTACTGCGAAGGAACAGTATGAAACAGCACTTCTGCAAAGAAAAACCTGACCGAGGGAGAGGGGAGGCACTGTAATGGGCCTCCTGGACACCAAAAAGTAAAACCATAAGGGCAGCAAGAGAAGAGAAGAGAATAGAATGCAGCAGCAGTTGGTTTCATCTCTTTTTGTTACTGCATTTTTTCCTCGTTCCCTAAGGCAAATTTATGGGTGGGTTGAGTTCCACATTCCTAATCTCTTGATTATGTTTTTATTCCTACTTCATCTCCTCTTCCTTTCTTGTCTCCATGCCTAGGAGCTAAATCTACCTCTGATCATCAAAGAGTCTGGGCACTGCTGATGTCTTTTTCTTCTCTAGCCAGTTTCTGTCTGTGGAAACACATCTGTGACCCACATTTTGCTTTCAAAATCAGCAAAATAGAGGTTTCCAGCTGGTTTCCTTAATCTCCTGCTTTTGTTCAGATTTTAAAATTGTCCCGTGTTTCCTGGCCTCGGGTCCTAAGTAGCCTGGTCAGTGGAGTGCAGCGCACAGGGCAAATTTGATCTCAGCCACCCAGGGATGGGGTCCTGCTTTGAACGGCCTCCAAACTTCAGGGCAGGGAGGGGAACGGAGCAGACGAAGCATCCACACGAGCACTGGTTTTCCGTGTGCCTATCCAAGCAGGCACAGGCCCTGGAGATGTGTAGGCAGAGACAGTTTGCAAGTACACAGACACAAAAAATCCAGAATCTGTCGCTAGTTGCTCTCCTCCCGCTTCCAAGTACAGTGAAAGATCATTTGATAATGCCAAGGCTGTGAAACTACCATGAAAATGTAAAATATTTTAGGCCTGCATTCAACCCGTCCCTCTTCACACGTAGCAGAGGTGTCAGGGCTAGGAAACTTGTTGCCTTTGGCTCTCTCCGTAGGGAGCGAAGGGAGGGAGAGGTGGCTCCACAAAGGGATCCAGGCCTCACTGCTCAGTGGAGAGAGAGAGACACAATTGCTGCTCTACCATAGCTAACCCCAGCTCTGACATCTCAGGTCTGTGCCAAAGACCATGCCCAGACTGGACAGCACTTTGGTCACTCCATCTTCAAGAAATATAGAAAAGCATCACCAAACTCAGACTAAAATACTGCAGTGCCTTCCTTTTCACCTTACTGCATGCGGGGCTGTTTTCTGATCTCTTTTCCTTGCAAAAGAATTGTCTTTGCGTGACGGTATCACCTCCCCAACTGACACTTACTGCATCCCACATGCCAACACACACTTTGCTTCGAGAAAACTGTTCAGAAAGTGGATCCAGATGTTGTTGTGATGTGGTGAATGGCTTCCAAGCTGAGCCCTGACAAGGCAGCATTCAGAGAGGCTGTAAAATCTCCGTCCTTGGAAATCCTCAACACTGAGCCACCTGAGGTGACTCTCAAACTGAATTTAACTTTGAAGTTGGCCCTGCTTTGGACAGGGAACTCCAGAGGTTCAATCCAAACCAGCCCTTTTGGGTTTGTCTTTTGGTTTTTTCCCACCTCGCTCTTTCTCTCATGACACTGGATTTAATAGAGAGAAGGGGTCTTCAGGGCTGGCTGCAGTCTCCTGTTCCTAGCCATGTAGGACCATGCAGCTCTACAATTATGCCCGCATCCCACAAGTCCCATGGTCTAAACCATTTGCCTTGCTGGTGAAGACCAGGGGACGTGGGCATTATGCATGACTGTTAGGACATGGTCCGTTTTAATGAGCTGTAATAGTTGCTGGCTCTCTCAGACTGAAAAAAAAATTATAGGTCAAGGTTTTGCATTAATATTCCCATCAGGTGTGTAGATTCCATTTTCTCACCACCACTTTTGCATTAGAATATGGTTTCCTGTGTGCCCATCTTACTCGTGCCTGTCACTCGCGCTCCCTTGCATTTAACTGGAGGGAGTAGCAGCATAAATAGAACAATCCAATTAATTGGGAGGCCTTGCGTTGTGCTGTTTACCGAACAACCACCTTTGTGTCTTAGAGCCCGAGCGCCAATAAAGCAGAGAGGGAAAACACATCACAAGTGCAGATGTAGATACATTTGTCTGAATTTATGGTTTAATTTACCCCATAAGTAAATATGCCCACCAGCTTTGAACAATTAAGTTCCCCCTACGATAAGCAAAACAAAACAGCTCGTAAAGGCCAGAGCTGGCTGAATGGAATCGCCAGCCTTGCTCGGTTCCTGTAAATGAGATGCAAATAGATTTCCAGGGAGAAGCAGCTCTGCGTCGTCACCTCTGAGAAGCAGCCTGTTAGAGTCTAACGGGGCTTGGCCTTGGTAGGGGTCTCAGGCTTTGTTATTGTCCTCATAAATGAAGGAAGGGCTGTCGTTACATGGCTACACCTAGGGCAGAGTGTGAGCTGGAGGAAGGGCACAAGAAATGCATTGTCTCTCAAATCAGCCGGATGTTTCCCAGCATCTCACTGTCTCTCTACCTTCATCCACCTGGAGACCCAATTTCACCAAAACTGGATGCAGTCTCCCCAGGGGTTGCCTCTGTTTGACCCAAAACAGGGTGGAGACCACATTGTGGTACCTGGAAGGTGGCTGTTGAGCAGTGCTCTCTTTCCCATCCCAACAAACACTGGCAGGAGAGAGTGAGGACTGCGCTTCCTCACCCACAAGCAGGAGAGCAGAGGACTGCAGGACTCTGCATGAGCACCTCTCCAGCATCAGACACTGCCACTTGTAGCACCCACCCTGCTGGCCCCTCTCAGACGTTGGCACGGAGGAGAGCTCCACCAGACCCGCTCTCTCTTGGGACACAGCCTCTCTGCAGAGGAGAGGCCACCCAGAAGCTTAGTCCCAGAGCCAAGCTCTTCCCTTTACCCTCTCCAAGCCACACATGCCAGTCATCAGGGAAAGGGGGAACTGCCTCCAGAAATGTTTCCTGTCTGGATCTTGTGCAAACTCTAAAGAAAATGAAGGAGAAGGAAAAGCAGGATGTGCTGTCCCTTGTGAAGTCCCAGCTTCTGAAGGGCTGTATCCTCTCTCAGTGTGTGTGAAGGTATCTGAGATGCCATCGTGCCCACACACTCAGCTCCTTCCTTGAAGAGGAGAAACTCCAGAGCTGGGCTTTAAAGCAGAGCTTGTGGCAGCATCCAGTGACGTGGGAGCCCCCAGGAAAGCATTCCCCAGCTGAACCAGAGCTCCGATGCTTTGCTTGCTGCCTTTCCATCCGAAGTTGCAAATCCTGCAGTGAGCTCCGCTAAAAACTCAGTGCCTCTTTAGATACAGAACTTTTAGGAAAAAACCTGTGGTATAATGTTGTCACTTTCCCCTTCATAATCCTCTTTTACCCCCAAAAAATCTAAGATGTCTGAAGAAACCCAGGAGATGACAGCCTGCGCTGCGAGGAGGAGCAGAGCAGTTCCATAGGTAGTTCATTCCTTGGGGACACTGCTACCTCCCTGCCACTTTCCCCTGCCGTGTCACATCATAACACCGCTGTCTTTGGCCCGAGGATTAGTTAGATCTTGACTTCTTGACTAAATAAATTGCTATTTGATGGCCCACGATACCAATCAGGGCTGCCCCAACCTTTGGCACAGTTCCCACCTGAAAGAGTAGGATCCAGGCAGCTGCTCACTGCCTGGAGGGGGGGACACTGCCAGAATCTGGGAACAGGTTCTTCTCTTGCCACGATGTGCTTCGAGCCGAGGAGCAGCCAGCACCACCATAAACACAGCACAGGGCACTCGCCCCGGAGGGAACCTGCTGCACTGCCGTCCCAAACCCCGGAGCGTCTGTTCCCATCACCAACTGACAGACCCAACAGGAATTTCCTTCTGCTTTGCAAAGGGCTCTGGGTGACAGATTCGGTGCAGCAAGAGTTGATTTTTTATTTTTTTTTTGGCTGGGTATTTGTGTATTTTTAGGCTGAAATGTCCTTATGAAACCAGCTGGAGCTGGCCGGCTGCCACCAAGGGTTGGGTTTGTTATGTTCTGTTCGGTTTGGTTTGCCCCTCTCTCCCACCAGCTCCGCCTTGCAGAGGGCAGCACTCCTGCCTTGCAGCTCACCCATCACTGCCCTCTCCCACCTTTCACTCCAACCTCCTTCCCACGCCGGGGGACAGCAGTGCTGGGAACCAGCAGCCCCTGCTCCTCCTTCCCTGCAGAGCCAGGGAGCCCCAGTGTCCCTCTGCCTTTCTGCACCTTGCAGTTTGACGTCCCCTGTGCCCCCAGCTCCGCTGTCACTTGTATGGGGTGAGTGCAGGAGACAGGGTGTCTCCTACCAGCGAGCTTCTTGGGGCATCCTATAGCCATTTGAAACTCCTTAGGGAACCAGGTTGCTCTAGCGAGGCGGGCATCCCTCTGTGGGGATAATTCCTGCTTTATGCCAGCTCCTCGGCACCCAGCTCCTCGGTCCCCAGCAGCTGTGAGCCCTGTCCCCCTGCAGCGTGTGTGGTCCCCGCCGGCTGCCCGCAGCCTCCTGGCTCTGCGGTGTGTCTGCAGGCCAAGCTGTCAGGAGCCCACCGTGCCATGGTGCCTCTTCTTCACGCGCCTGCCGTCAGGTCTGACACGTCTGCCACGCCGGGAGGCGAGTGTGGCAGTGCCGCGTGGCTTCCTGACGTATTTGCTGGCTGGTTGAAGTCCTTACATGGCAAAGAATGACAGGAACGTGGGAATTTCTTTATAGCCGGGCTCCAGGATGAAGCAAGCCGTATTCCACACAGGTCTGCAGGCACCAGTGGCAGTGGCGTGATGGGGAGATGCTGCACCCCTCACCACACCCCCTCGCGTGGATCCTCTCCTACAACTCAGGCTTGTTTGGAAGGAAGAGCTGCTAAGAGGCTTTTCTGTTTCTGCCACTGGCCGTGGGCCGAACAGCTCAGGAGGAGCCGCTGCAGCCCAGGACAGGGCAGATCAGCTCTGTGCACTCAGGAGGTGCTGATCTCCCTTTCCCGCTGCTTCACATTCTCACTGCCCCCAGCCTCCTCCTGCCCCAGGTGTCAGTGTGATGCTCCCCTCCCCTCCCCTCCCCTGCCCACAGGGGCATGATTCCTCTGTCAGTCCTCCTGTCCCTTCCAGAGCCCACAAAGCACTGGGGTGACTGCTGGAGATGTGCAGCTGCTGCCATTCCCTCCCCCCCCTCCCCCTCAGGGTCCAGCCCCAGCACACACACACACCCCCCCCTCACTCGGAGAGGGGCAGCAGTGCAGCATCCCCCAGCATCCCCATGCTCAGGTGTTTGGGTTAGGAGTTAAATCCAAAAGCAATCATGAGCTTAGATAAAAAGCCCCCGTTTTTCAATATATATTAAGACAACCATTGGAAAATTGCTTTTATCTGCTGCTTCCTAAGCCCTCTGGCTTATATTTTAAAGCCTTTTGTCTGTGAATGGGAGAGCTGGAAAGTCCTTTTTTATTTCCTTAAGCAAATAGTCCATCTAATATCCAGCCTCGAGGGGCTGAGGCTTTAAGAGAGAACAAAAAGAAGAAAAAATAAAAAGAAGAAATGTCGCAAACATTGTGACACTTGCCTTGAAATCACAGGACTCAGCAGTGATGGGGATGAAGACCCGGAGCTGTGCCCATGACGGGTGAGTGGCACAGCCTCTGGCAGGAAGTCAGAGCACCCTGGGGCCCCCCAAGACCCCCAGTGCCCATCGGTCAGCAGGCTGAAGCTCCTTGTGCCCGTCCCCCGATGTGGACAATAAACACAACATCCACGGTGGCAAGAGCAGCAAAGGCAGCAGCAGAGTGAGGCAGGAGCCCGCTGGTTTGGGCACAGCCAGGGGTGTCTGGGTGACCCCCAGAGGAGCAAAGTCCCAGCGCTCAGCCAAGACTGTCTTGCTGAAATCGGGATTCGCCTGGTGGAGCCCGGGTACTGACCATTTCCCAGACTAATTGATAGAATAGCTCTAATTAGCCCTGGAGCAATCACCGCTTTGTTCATTGCTTATCCAGGCCGAGCACTGAGCCAGTATTCAACCCCAGCCACTGAGTTCCTACTGCTGTTTAGATGGGAAAGGGGGAAATACGGTGTTTCTTTCCCCATGTAGAAGATGCAGCAAGGGCTCAGCAGCACAGGCACATGTTTGGGTACAGCCAATGGCATGCATGAGGTGTTCACCTTCATCTGTTCCTTGCCTTCAGATCACTGGTGTAACGCACAGATCCAAACCTACAAACTCCTCTTTTGCCAGCCCCCATCAGAAACCCCTCTAAATTCCCACGTGCCTCTGACTCCCCGGGCAGCCAGTGCGCAGGCTCTCAGGGCATTTTGCTGTGGGCTGCTGTGAATAAGCACACACAACATCACAGAATCCCATCGTGGTGGGAGTCTGGAGATCATCTGGAGACCTCTGGAGATCATCTCATCCAACCCCCCTGCTCCAGCAGCATCACCCAGAGCAGGGGACCCAGGATCCCATTGTCCAGGGGGGGCTGGAATCTCTCCAGAGAAGGAAACTCCTACTCACACACTCACTTTGCTCTGCAGGCACAGGCTAGGGGCAGAGCTGCTTAGCTGGGTCACAGCAGCACAGTTCAGAGGCTGAAGTGAGCAGAACAAACCCCCACCCTTATGCCAAAATCCTCTTGCCTATACCCCACCTCCTGTACATCTAAAGCATTTCAGTGCTGAGTGCCTGGGGAAGGCACCTCCTCTGAGGTCCCTGGGGGGGTCTCTTCTGGGGCTGAATTTATTGGGAAGTAAAGAGGAGAAATGGTGCTGAGCCTGGATGTTCGGCAGCACCTTCTCCATGCTGCTGGGAGGGGAGGGAAGAGATAGAGGGGAGAAGGAAACCAGGCACAAACTGCACCGTGGAGCCAGGCCAAGGAAGTGTCAGCTTGGGTTTTGGCAGTTAGTACAAGACTTGCTGGGGATTTATGATGACTTTGCCCTGCTGTAACCCCTTCCCTGCTGGGCTGCAGTCACAGCAGTGCTGAACAGCAGGTTTGCTGGGAGCAGCAGCACTGAAAAGAAATTCAATGCTCCAAAATTGCAAGCCCAGGCCACAAAACACCCCACAAGCAGTCACTGTAGCTCAGAAGCTCTGGCAGCCCTTTTAGTGGCATAAATCAGCATTTCCCAATCCCTCGGTACTGCTCTTAGTACGTAAGGTTTGACGATAGCACAGGAACCATTTCCAAATCCTCGTTCAGGAAAATACCAGCCAGTACATCCTACCGAGCAGCCTTAATGTCAGTTTAAACATTTTCAGTTAAACAGCTCCACCAACAATCCCCAACATGAGCAATGCTGCACCAGGGAGTGTGCTGAGCACTGAGGCCAAATCTGCAATGGGCAGGAACAGGAGAAAGCAAGAGAAAAAGGAGGCTGGCACTAGCTAGAAGCTGCTGAGAGCTGGGAATTGCTAATAGAGTCCAAGCAGAAATCTTTGCGCACATGAAGCTAACGTTGGAAACAGAAACTCTGCATGAAGAAATCCTCAGAGGAGCATCTCCTCGAACAAAAACACGTAAACAAAGACATGACACAAATACAGAAGTCACAGATAAGCTCCAGATAAAAGGCTATACGTTGCTACCTGGGAGCTCAACTACCTATATCCTGCCCAGGGGTCCACCCTTAAGGACATAAGAGCCTCTTTCCCTCCCACGATGAAGAGCTGCATCTCATGATCCAAAGTCTTGACCAGGTCCCAGGAGCACGCTGTGGTGGCAGTGCCAATCCCGAAGGGGACAGAAGGGAGCTTTCAGCACAGGACACCCCGAGGCAAGCCTCTTCCCACATCCAGCTGCTCTCCAGGCAAGGCTAGATGGGTTTCCCACTCGCCTGTGCTTCCCAGCACCAGTGGAGCTTCTGACCCTGCTGACTCCTCTTGGTGTGTTGCTGCTTTCCACCAGCTTGACAAGAAGTCTGGGTGCAGGATTAGCACTGGTGCCCAGTGTGAAGGCCCAGCAAAGAGCAGTGCAGAGTGTGGCTCCTGGTTTCTCAGGGTGTCTCAGTGAATGAGGAGGAAGTAGCTTTGCTCGACGGGAGGGGAGAGCTCCTATATGGACGTCAACAGGGAAAACCTAAAGAAATATTGGGTGAAATCCATCACCTGCCTTTAAACATGCTGCCTGCCATCCCCTGTCACCTGTTCCCATAACAGCAGAGCCCCGTCACGCACCTCTGTGGTTTTGATGGCAGTCCCCAGCTGCTCCCTCCGTGCCGTGGTGTGGCACAGCACGCTGGCACCCAGCCTGGGTGCCCTCTGGCACACGGGAGGTGATCCCAGGAACACAGGCTGCCTGTTGCCTGGATCCTTCCTCCACACCCCTCATCCTCCTCTGTGTTCCTCACTGATGCCTTAAATCTCATCAGTCCAGTCCTCAGCCCTAGGGACAAGTGGGTCACAAGCAGACCCAACATCAACAACATATATGAGCGTGCAGATCAGCAGCAGTGCAGATATGACCCAGAGCCATCCCGCAGCCTTCCCACTGTGGCCATACGGGGCCACTTCTGGGATTCAGGGGGTTATTTTTATTTTTCCTTTGCAGTGGGAGCCAAAAAGCTCTTTATTTTGAGAAGCTTCAAACATCGATTGGCTACGGCTGATCCTTCCATCAGCTGGTGCAGTGCCACCAGCTGAATAAATCTTGCGTGCATCTGTAATTACCGCTTAGCTTGTGTTTAAATGCAGCGTCATTGATCTGCAGAACTCATCAAAATCTGTATAGGAATGCATGAAATTATATTGGATGGAGCAGAAAGCTACATGACAACATCCATTTTCAGCCTTCTCTGTTCACAAAAAAAACCACCACAACAAGCGTTTCTTTATCTCTATTCAAATTCTTGGGTTAACTTACAGTTTAATCATCAGTTGTAAGACCATTTTATAGGCTGCTCTTTACATAGGGAATATCTTTCTTTCTTATAATAAGCCAGCAAATTTCTGCTGGCCTTAAAATCATAGAATAATAGAATCATTTTGGTTGGAAGAGACCTTGAGGATCATCAAGTCCAACACTTGAAGTATGGTAAAAGTCCAACCCTACAGTATCTGCCCCTTTCATGGGCAAAATCCTATTTAAAGAATGGAAAAATATTCCTTAAGGCTTATAAAACTCAGTATGGAAAGGTCTTGTGGTTAAAAGTCTTGCAATTAAAGCTCCTGACAGCGATTTAGGGAACCCAAACTGACTTCCAAGTACCACCACACACTTCCCATCGTGTCCTCAGGCAAGCCATCTATCCCCTTAATACGTATATAGCTTCTGAAGCAAGTGTGATTAATACCATTTCCCTGCACCAGCAGGAGGTTGGAAGGACCATCAGTCATGCTCAACAAGAGTTGAGGTTCTCCAGCAGCAGAGAGCATGGCAATGCGGGCTGGGCAAGGACGATACTTGTGCTAACCAGCCATCTGCTCAAGATGTTCTCCTCCCCTTCTGCAACCAAGATGAAGCTCAGCAGAAGCATTTGTTGGCAATAAAGTCCATATTGGACGAACTCCTGAAGTTTTCCAGACCGAATGCTGCTCTGGGCCAGCTCCATCCTCTCACTGAAAGTGAAGTACTCCTCAATCTGTTCAAACTTCTTCCACCGAGCAGGCAGGGACTCCTGTTCCACCCACCTGGCTTACTGAAGCACCTTGGCCCACAGCTTGCTCCCAAGACAGATGGGCAGACCCACGGGCAGAGAGCAGAGGCTGCTTCTGGCAGGGTTGTGTCCCCAGGGCATGTGGGAAAGTCTCTGCTCGACCTCAGGTGCAGAAGGAGTGGCTGTCCCTGGCCTTCATGGAGGAACGTGCCTTGGCGGTGGTGTCCTCAGCTCATCTCCCACAAAGCCACACCAGCTCTGTGGCCGGGCTGTCCCATGCAGAGTATCCCAAGCTGTTTTTATCTCACACACATCCCTGATGCATCTTCAGCTGAAAACAGGGGTCAGCCCACTCCTGCAGGGACCTGGGAGCCACCCACACCGCTGTTCTGTGGGCTGCAGGAGCCTAACCCCCGAGGTGTGTCTGTGTGGCGACCGGAGACTATGACTACAGACCTCCTGAGGATGCTCATACCTGTAGGAGAAGGAGAAGGGAAAAGTGGATGGTCAGCAGGACATCTTGCTGGCCCAAGTGACAGCCTTTCCTGGTGGGAACAATCAAGCTATGTTGGTACACAGCAAACCAATCTCCTCCTAACAAAGGTTCAGCCGAACGTTTTCTAAAGGGATGAGAAATGCCATGAATTTTCCCTTACATGTCTCTGCTTCTGGATCAGGCCTGGACTGAAACCAAAATGCTGCAGTACCACAAGCAAAGCTGTTCTCGGAGGAGCCTCAGCCTGACAGCTGCTGAGAAGAACCAGAAAGTCCATTTGCAGAGCACAGGTTTTACACGCCCAAGAGATCCCCCTCTGGCTGGGATAACTGAGACATTTTTAGCATGCAGCCAAGGGTAAAATTTCCAGGTTTTGCTTTTACCAGCTGTGGGTCACATCTGTCGGCAGCAGAGCGCTGGCCAATTTTGGTACCCGCTGTTTCTGTCAGGGATGCTGAAATGGGATTTGAAAGCAGGAATAGCTGACTAATAGGTCCAGAAAATGCACAAAGGAGAAGATCCAGAAGCATGATTCCCACTCCATCACCAGCAACACATCTTCCTCAGCACAGCGAGGGGATAAATGAGGCCCCAGATTGAAGTCAGCTCCTGACAGACCCACCCGACCCTCAGTAATTGCACCATCAGCCAGCTATGAGCATCCTCCATCTACTTGATAGGAGAGCACAGATCTCATTAACCAACGCTTTCCTTCGGAGCGTTAGATCTAAATCCCTCCCCAGCGCTCTCCCTGCCGCAGCCAGACGCCCAGCACGACAAACCCACCACAGCTAGAGCTGTTATCTCCTTCCGGCGTAGAAATGGAGATGTTACTGCTACTGCCCCTGCAGCCACATAGAAAGATGTCCCGGGTCTTTGTGCGCACCCTGGAGAATCTCCCTGGCCAGTGGCTGATGAAAAGGGTCAGGTCCGTGGGTCTGGTTTCCTCTGTAGTCGCAGCTGTTTGCTTTCCAGGGTTGGAGTAATTCGGAGTAATTAGCTCCCGAGATTGCCTCGGGGCTAAGTAGAATTGGCTGCCGCGCAGTGCCTTTGTGAGGGTGCTCACAGGGACATTTCCTCTTGTCCTGTTGCTTGTTCCTTGGGAGCAGAGCCCAACCCCACCTGGCTCCAACCTCCTGTCAGGGAGCTGTCGAGAGCCAGAAGGTCTCCCCTGAGCCTCCTTTTCTCCAGGATGAACAACCCCAGGCCCCTCAGCCACTCTTCACAAGACTTGTGCTCTAGACTCTTCTCAGCTTCATTGCCCTTCTCTGGCCACTCTCCAGCCCTTCAATGTCCTTCTGGGAGTGAGGGGCCCAAAACTGAACCCAGGATTCAAGGGACAGCCTCCCCAGTGCCCAGTCCAGGGAGAAAATACCTGCCCTGGTCTAGCTTGCCACACTAGTGCTGACACAAGCCAAGGTGCTCGTGGCCTTCTTGGCAACATGGGCACATGCTGGGTCAAAAGCAACACATAAAGTAAGATCCACATAAAGTAAGATCCAGGCTGGAGCTGTTGAGCCTTTCTATGCTCCAGACCACGGGTAGATGAGCTCCTGATCTGCCCTGGCATGCAGAAGACATTTGTGTGCAAGCCCACCAGGAGAGTAGACCTTGTACAGCCTGAGCCCTGTGTCATCCCAGCAGGCTTGGGTTTATGTAGCACTGCTGGAATATCCAACTGGACCCCATAAAAAAAAATTCTGCTTATAAAACAAAGGCGCGGGTGCCCTGTGGTCAGCGGCTCCGCTCCAAACGGTGGTTTAAATCACAGAGACTCTGTATAAATAGTGGCATTGCCCAGATGAGGCTGCTTCTAAAAGGGATCACACCACTGCTAGCAAACCACGTGCACCAGATCTGCCCATGCAGCAGCTCTGAGGGGTTGGTGTTAAACGCCCTGGTTCTCCAAGTAACATCATATTAGGTGACCATGAAGTGGATGGTTACATATAGAACAAGGCAGTTGTGGCTTCTTCCTTTCCCCATCTCAGATAGTACCCAGGACATGATGAAAACCCCTTGCCAGCATGATGGGATGGCTCCAAAGTGTTTCCATGCAGGAATCTCTTGGGAGCAGAGCAGAGATGCTCTGCAGGGGATATGTGGCGATCTGCGGAGATGTCTACAGAGAAAGAAGCAAGGAATAGGGAGGAGAGACGGGACATCCATTCCCGTACAATAATTAACAACATTAAACTCTGACACAGCAGTTTAAAAAACAGAAAGAAGCAGTTTTTCACAGACAGGGTAGCTGAGCTGGGAAATTCCTTGCTGCGGATGTGACTGTTAGAAGTTTACATTGCTTCAGAAAGCACCGAGACAAATTTCTGGAAGAAAAAAATCATTGAGAGGTAATAAATACAAAGATGTCATCCTCCTCTTTGAAACTCTGTTATCCTTATGAAGCGCTGGCGGCTGGGAAGACTGTCAGAGTGCTGCATATTCGCCCTGTACTCACACTCTTCTCTCAACATCTGCTCTTGGAGACTAGTTAGGCCAGATGGGTCATTGATCTAATCCAGACACATAATTTTTCTCTTTTGTAAGGCCTCCAATATGTTATAAACATCTTTAGCATCCCCTCTTACATACTGTCCACTTTTCAGATTTCATTGCCAAAAGAGGAGCCCACATCTGCTGTCCCAGGGCCACTTCTAAACCATTTCTGTGGCAGTTGTTAGCGTTGGCTTTTCCTCCAAAGGCCACCTCCCGCCCTGCCACAGCACTCTGGTCACAAACTCAGACAGTACCACGGTGTCCTTTTATTCCAGCAGAAACAAGGCTGTGATATAAAGGTCTTTTCCAACCAAAACAATTTTATGGTTCTATGATATATGGCTGACCAAGCCACCACCCATGAGCACAGCCAGCCAGCAGCCTGTGCCTGGAGACCCTTCATGTCCTGCAGTACCTGTGATAAACGGTTGCTATCTAGTGACTCTGCTCAGACACATGTGATGCTAAAAATTATTCTGGATCCAGTCACACCTTGGAAAAGTGCGAGTCTAACTAGGACAGAAAAACTCCAACCTGCTTTTGTTCATTCCTCCTGCCTATCATTAGTATTAATATCAACTTGTCAAGTCGATCTCGATGTACAAGCCCTGTGCAGCCCTGCTTCAGTGCAGGGCAAAAAAACCCCAATGCATCACAATTTAGCACCCTTCTGTCAAGATTCGGCACTGTCCTTTAATAGCAGGGACCATCCTCCTCATTTCGCTGGGGAGAGGAGTGAAAACCCAGGGCATCCATCACAGTTCATTGAGGAACATAACCCCAGTAACCTCTGGAAACACCAGACGATGCTCTTGCCCTCTTAGCGGAATCACTTATCCCCTAAGGTCTCTTCCTTCTGCCTGCCATGCCCCTTCCAGCTCCCCTAGGAGGGCTCTGCACACACGTGTGTGCACCGTGGTCCCCACCCTTAGGTGGACTGATAACTGATGGGACTTGATGCCACTGCTTGGCTACATTTCAAGCCTGTCATAACTGGCAGTTAGTTACGGCACGTGTTGCATCACAGCTGTGCTTAGCCTCCGAATCCTTACTCTACAGTCACTAAATATTCCATGGACTTAATGTCAAAAATACATCGAGCTGTATGTTCGTCAGTGAAAGGAGGGAAGAAGCTAAGGTGCAAGCTAAGTCAGATGCAGATAACCTTCCATTTATGAACTAGGAAGGAGTGTTTGGGTGGAGACGTCTTCACATAAGCATCTAGAGTTAGATGAGATGGATCCTACTCGTGATTAAAAACTCAGTGGTTGCCAGGACACGATTTTGGAGCTGACCCTCGAGTGCCTCTGTGCATGGAGTAGAAAATAACCCGGCGGTGACTCAGCTGCGTCTGTTGACAAATGAGGATCTGCTTTTTCAATCAAACACAACGCAAGCCAACAAAACAAGGCTGGGGTATCCCACACACGGCCTTTCCTTCACGGAGAAGATGTGGACAGAGGCCAGGACTGGCAGGACAGCGGAGCAGCCAGGGAGACACCGCTGTCTCCAGGTTTGCTCTCCTGAAGTTTCCACTCCCCTGCCTGCAGACCTGCCCCAGAGCAAGACCATGGCTGGTTGAGCACTGAGGACATGCGGTGAACGTAGGGCCGTGTCAGCCTTGCTGCGGGTATCCGGCTCTGGCCACAGCCTGCAGCCTCAGCTACGCTCCTTCAGGCAGGCAAGCAGCCAGCAGAGCCTTTGGCACAGGCGGTACAACCGGGGAGAAGGTTCCCGTGGTGGCAGAGTGCCCGGGGAGGGGTCCCCATCCACGCGCTGCACGTAGGCTGCCACCGCCGCTCTCTTCCCATGGGATAACTCGGACAACAGTCCTTTCTCCATGTGGTGGCTCTGGCGTCAACAGTGCTGGACACGGAAAACCAAGGTGCCAAGAAACTATATTTATTCCCTATTCTTAATATCGCCGTGTGGGGCTATTCAGTATCGGCTTGTCCTTACAGAGCATCTGCAGCTCGACGAGCCCCTCTCCCTGTATTTGGGAAATGCCATTTCTTGTGCTTTGAGCAGCATAATGTAGTTGGGCTTCACCTCCCTGAGCCTGATAAACCGAGTGACTCAGAAACCTGCAATCTGCTTCAAAACAAAGCATTTAAGATAAAAGATAGGAGCGGTAATGGAGCTGCTCAGCTCAGGAATATAAACGCTGGAGGGTTGCTTGTACTTAGAAAAACTTCTGACCTTTCTTCAGCTCTTTTTAACCCCTGCAAGCCCTGGGCAAGGCAGGCTGCAAATAAGAGATGAGGTGTCATTTCAGATACCCTTCCACTCCAGCATGCAAACCCCGGAGCTGGGAAGTGGAAGGAGCTCTGATGCTGGCGTGGTGCAGTGAAGATGAGGCAGAACGGGGAGAGCCGAGCTCTCACTCCGCAGCCTCCAAAGTGCTCTTATTTCTGCTGGTTAAACAGATGCCAGCTTCTGAGGGGATTATGTGTCATTGAGCCCGTTGGCTGTGACAACTAATTATCTCCAGCAACAGTTCGGACGAGAGATTTGCGGTTCAAAGGGCATACCAGGAGTGCTGTCATCCAGCACCGTGTCTAGCAATTTGTCCCCACTTGGGTTTCCCTGTCCCCAAAGAGCTGACACCCACAACACATCCCATCCTCCACCAGCTCAGTCTCACACCCAGCAGACCAGCAGGTCCTTCCAAGCAACACGGACAGGGAGCACCAGTGCTCCAGTGAAGCCTCAGAGATCCCTCCAGCAGGAACCAGGGAGAACAACCAGCAGCTATCATAACCTCAGCAGATCTGCTGCAGCCTGAGATGGGAGAAATTCCAGGGGATAGAAGCCAAAGGAGTAAGCAGTTTTGGAATGAAGCCTCAAAACCAACACTGAAAATGTTGTATACCTTCATATAAATTGATGTCTGACCTCCGTTGAGACTACCAGCAATGGAGGAAAAGCAGACACGGGCAACTGAAAAAATTTAAGTCATGGAGAAACACGTGGAGAATGATGGAAAAGACTTGAGATGAGGAAGGAGGTGAAGAGGAGAGTTAAGAGAAAAGGCCAAGTGTGTGTTGGCAAGCAGGTGTTGGAGCTGGGGAGCCCAGGAATCAAGCTGAATGCATCAGTGTGGGAGTTACCTCAAGGCTCTGGACTCATAGAGCTCAGCTAACACAAAGCCAGGATAGGCTGAACACTGGGGATACTGAGTATTCCTCTGTCACAGCACCAGTTAAGCACTGGGAAGCAGTGCCCTCACCCAGACAGATGCTAGAGACCCCTCAGCTGAGGCTCCTGTGAGTCATAGGGAAATGCAGAAAATTAAGATGGATAAAGTGATAATGGTCTTCAGGGCACTGCCAAGAGCTGAAAAGAAAATCCTTCCCTCTTACAACTCCACTTTTCACTACCACTTTGAATTCTTTTGTTGCTGAGGATGCAGGAGATCCTGGATCTCCGAAGAGCAGCACTGCTGAGCCACCTAGGTCTGCGGTGACACATGAAGAAATGCAGCTGTCTCTTAAATAACAGGAGGTGACACCAGTTGTGAACAGATGAGTACGTGATCGTGGCTTCAGCAGTCACAGACGAGGATCTGATTTCAAATGAGGCCCCACTCATCCATCCAGGGCCCATCATAAGGCTGCTAAGGGAGCTTCAGTCACAAAACCACAATGGCTTTAAATGCTTGAAAAAGGGCACAAGAATAAGCCTGCTTTGCTTGGATACTTCCCTCTGAGTGACGTGATTCTTGCTCTTCTGTAGTGAACATGGATAAGTGTGATGGGTATCCAAAATATGTGCTGTGAGTGGGGTGAGGTTTGTGTTTCACCTTAGCGGAGAGTTTGGTTGTCTGGTTTTCCAGGCAAGCGAGGCAGGTGTGGAAGCTGGTGGCAGTGAGCTGTCTCAGGTGGCAGAGTGCAGGGTCCCAGCATTGTAGGTGTCCTGCTCTGGAGGGCTGACTCCAACCACTCCCCCCAGAACACTCTGCTCCATTCTGGGGAGAGAGACCCCCCTGCAGTGCTGGGGCCAGCTCTGGAGTCCTCAGCACAGCAGAGACAGGGACCTGGTGGAGCGGGGCCAGAGGAGCCCCAGCAATGCTGGGAGGGCTGGAACCCCTCTGCTGGGAGGCCAGGCTGGGAGAGCTGGGGGGGTTCAGCCTGGAGAAGAGAAGGCTCCAGGGAGACTTTTGGGTTGAGTTGATTTGAAAATTGGTCTTGAATGTGGATGAAAAAATGGATTGTGGTTATATGTGCGCAGCTTTTGGGTTCCTCCACAAAGAAAGACAGCACTTCCTACCCAAAGTTTCAGCCTGTGGAGGCATTTCCTATGTTCATTGATTTTAAGCTTAGAGCAAAACAAGGGTAGATGTTTTAAAACTATTCAAGTGTTTTAGAAAGCTAAATCTCCCCTCTACCCCCTAAAAAACTGAGGTGGATTCACCTCCCTTTGTTTGGGCATCTCCCAAAGGTGACTTGGCCTGTCTGTTCTGGGGGCAAGTCCCCAGCACTCCAAGCTCTTACCCGAACAAACCCCTGCAGGGAGGTGTGTGTCTGTGTGTGCGTGTTTGTACGGAACCCAGCACCATGGACCGATCGGGACCTTTGTCCCTTGGGGAATAAAAACGGTGAGTAATATTAAAACTGCACATTTTCACAGATTGCAATCAGGGGTCACAACACACACACACTTAATTTCCTGCTTTCAGTTCACTATCAGATTTTATGCTTAGCTTAGTGGGGTTTCTAACATTTCTTTTTCCCCAGAAAAGGATTTTGGTTTTTCTTTAACTACAATACATTCAGCCATGAAAAATGAGATAGAAAAAGATTAATAGGAAGCTGAAGGATTCATCTGAGATTGGCAAAGATTAATATGTGTCTTATTCTTACCTATTTTCTTTTCCTTTCTTCTCTTAGCTACCTAGACAGCTTAGATCGAATCGGAGCTGCAGACTACCAGCCCACGGAGCAGGATATCCTCCGAACCAGGGTCAAAACAACTGGCATCGTAGAAACCCACTTCACATTCAAAAACCTCCACTTCAGGTTAGTCTAAAATTGCACATATGGGTAAATTTTCAGGGCATCTATTTGTCACAGGGTTTCCCCATAGCTTCCAAAGGAGAAACTGCCAAATTGGTGGTTACCACACAGATGGTTCCCACTGCAGAGGACATGGCATTCTGGGGGGGTCAGCAATATGCAATGTTTGGCAGTCCTGTCTTGAAAATCACTGCCTTTAAGGTAGGAGCTCACGGGACCTTCTTCTAACCCAAACAGCACCACTTTGTTGTGAGGTATAACATGAGATCGGCCCCAGGCCTGATCAGACTCATAAACGTAAAAAAATTTGGCCAAAGCTTTTCTCTAAAGTGGGTCAATCACATGTGATTAATGCTGTATCTTGACCCTCATGATGCCAGCCTGTGGAGAGAAGAGGGCATGAAGACAGAAGGCCACACACACAGTATTTAAAGCCTGTAAAACTCAAGAGCACTTGGTCTCCACTTCTTTGGGACCCAGCACGCTGCTGAGGCTTTCCCACATATTCTCACATCTCTAGTTGTTACTGCTCCTCCTGGTCCTCCTTGGCTCCAGGTTCTGGAGGAGAAGACAAGCTAGTGGTTAAAAACCTGTTGCTTTGTGTTTGGAGTCTTTCAGGGATCATATGGTGAGAAAATGTGAAGACTGCTAAAGTTTTGTCTTTATTAAGAAAGAGTAGGTGCTGACGGTCCTCTCCTCTGCTGTAGGCTCTTCGATGTTGGGGGCCAGCGGTCAGAACGCAAGAAGTGGATTCACTGCTTTGAGGATGTCACAGCGATCATCTTCTGCGTCGCGCTGAGTGGCTACGACCAGGTGCTCCATGAAGACGAAACCACGGTGAGTCTAACTGGGTCTTGGAGGCCCCAACGCTTCTTTACGGGATGCCGCGTAGGCAGCAACTGCTCAGAGATCGCCGAATGCTCACTGGGGTGCCGCAGTAATGTGCTTTTGTCAGTCTCTCCCCCCTGACACTGAAATCCTGAGGAGATTTGTCCTCCTCCACGCTCTTCAAAATCAAGTCTCCGTGCCCAGGTAATGTTTCCTTGCCCCAGTCAAGTCGCAGTGTTTTATTTCTCCTCCCCAGCTGACATGTGTGTTTTCAAAACGTGTTACTGAGGCCCTGTATCCAGAGAGAGGAGCATAACTAGGTGGGCTTTTAAAACAAACATGAAGAAAGCAGTTGTGCCATGGTGCAGATGTGCAGGATGGCCACGTGTGCCTGAGGCAGGCTCGGGCTGGGAGTATAACCCTTTTCATCAGGCTGCAGAAATCCATTTCCCTGAGTGTGACTGGAACTGTTTGATTCCTGAGGTAATTTGCTCTAGGAGAGCTTTTATGACTTCCCACTGTGCCATGAGGCTCCAAATACCATCTGGAAACAAAGCTAGCGAGGACCTGTGTGCTCCCTGGTATTAGAGTGCAATTAGTGCAGCGAATTAAATGCACAGAAAGGATGCAGGAAGACTCGTGACTGTATTCTGGGCAGTCACAGTGTGAGAAGGATCGTGCCTTTGGGACTAGCGATGACTGCAGTGGGCACTCCGTTGCACTTGTCTAACAAAAAGGAACGGGGCTTGGTGATGATTTCCTCTGTGCCCAGTCACGGCAGCCTGGAGGGCTCACTCCAGCCAGCTCTGCCTCTCTGAGGCTTTTTATTCTCCTGCTGCTAAAGATGTCAGGCTTGTAGAAAGCTGTCAATGAGGAAGGAATTGAGGAAAAGATTGCTGTTAGGTATCAGTTGTCTCTACACAAAAAGCGGGGCTGTGGTTTCTATCCTCTAAGCCAGGTTTATGACTCTAGCAAACTGTTTGATGAAGTCGTTTGGTTGTTTGGGTCGTATTGATGCCAGTCCCTCCAGACTGACTGAGATACCCTACGCCCCCTCATGTCCACTTGCGTATAATCCTCAGTTGTCACCTCCCTCTGACCCTGGCTCTGATATGCTCAAGGATGCTCAGTCCTGTAGGATTTACTAGGAAGGAACCAAAATCTCCTGACATGATTTGAAAGCTCCATCCGTCAGCTCAATGCCACAGAGCTCTGCAGCTGGGCAGGGGAAACACATCCAAGCCATACAGAGACTGCACAAGGAGAGGGCAGAGCCAGGGGGCAGGGAGCAAAGCTGTGATCTGAGCAGAGAGCAAGGGGCTCTGTAGGTATAACTTGGGCTGTGACACCCAAACCGTGAAGCCAAAGGTGGCCTTTAATACAGGTCACCTTCGGGTGCCAGTCTACGCAAGCCAGACCCTGGGATCCAAAGCCACGGAGCACGACATGGAAGGGCTTGAATGCCAATGGCATTTTTAAATGTCAGCCTTAACTCGCCTCCGCTGAGGTGGAGGTTACAGCATCTCTCCTGGGGCTTCTGAGCTCGGCCAGTGACTGCGTGTCACCCAGCACAACCCTGAAGACGAGCAGGGTGCCAGCTCAGTCTCCCCCCTGCAGTGCCTTGCTGCAGAAACTGGGATTTGTGCAGCTCCAACTTGCCTTTTTCCACCAGGAGCGCAGGCTGGCACCGCTCCGGCCCAGCGCTGACATTTGCTTGCTATTTCAATCCCTTCTCACAAAGCGTTTCTGGGGATGCAGAGCAACAGGAGGGCAGAGGCAGCTGCTGTTCATTTACACATTCGGCGTAAACGGGGAGAGGCTTCAGCGTCGCCGCGCTCGCAGGACGCCCCCGCCTAACCCAAATAAACAACCCTGAGCGGGGCCAAGGCGAAGGGGAAAGTGCGACGGTGTCGGGTCCTGCCTGCCCCGTTACCCCCCCAGCGTGAGTGGCAGGTGGAGAACGCGGCACCCACGGGCTCCGTCCTCTCCCAGCTGAACCCCCAAGCCTTCGGTCTCCTCCCCGCCAACGTGGTTCTCGTCCAAACCCCCAGCAGCAAAAGCAGCATCTCTTCAGTCAGCTGATTTGCCGTCTGCCTGCACCCGTCACATCTGCCGGCTTTAATGACGTAAATCAGCTTTTATTGCTTCTCACTTAGAAAACACAAAGAGGAGGCAGCTGAGAGAGTGAGCTGGAAGCTGCTCCTCCAGCTCCATTTTCTACTGAGATGCTTTACTATAGTCCGGGCACTTCCAACTGTGCTAAGTCACTGAGGTTTGGGGGCTGGACAGATGTGAGTGTGAAAAGACTTGGAGAGCTCTGACTGCTGGCAGGAGCCCTACCACATCTTGGGTGCCCAAAAACCCTCTCGCCGAGCTGGGTGTGCAGGGAGAACAGCTTTTCCTCCCACGCCCGGCACCCTGTGACAGCAACTGCAGGATAACACAGGGGCTTTTTGCACTTCCCTGAAGTCACACCACACTTCAGGCGGGTGGAAGCGCAGTTCAGATGAAGTCAGCCTCGCCCAGAGCAGAGGCCACGCTCGGTTATCACGATGGCACTGGGACCAGCATTGCCATAGGGTCAGCTTGTCTCACTGCAGAAAGCTCTCAAACAGAAGGAATCACCACTGTGATTCCTTCCAAACGAGACTGAGCGAAGAGCTGGTTAAACAAGGCTGGATGAAACACCCCCTGCCCTGTCCCTGCCCTGAAAACTGAAGAGCAGCTCTACACTTGTAAAGATTTTGTGGTTTATGGCACTCTTTGTTTTAAAAGACTGAGCTCCTATCTCCTGCAGCAGCTGAAAAACAGCTAAAACAGCTAAAAAAGGGATATCGTGTGCGAAACCATCGCTCCCTAAGAGCAAGTTGACTTTTATAAGGAATATATTTTCTCTCTAATTCCCTGCCCCAAAGAGCAGCACAGCAGGAGTCAAGGAAAGCAAGTACCTCTCTATGTTTGGATCAGAAAGACATAAATAAAAGAGAGAACTTTCTGCATCTGTGATTTCGAGGCCCATGCACCCATAAAGCCACACTTCCCACAGAAAGCCCCGGTGCTGCCGAATCCACCAGCCTCCCCTGTTGCCCCAAGCACCTTCTGACGGTGCTGTTGGCAGATCTAAACTGCTTCTCTGAATGCCCAGCTCCCAGGGGAGAGGTGCAAACCTACAGAGAAATTCCAGCAGTGCTTTCAGCAGCCCCATTGCTGCCAGCTGCAGCCTGTAGCTAGAGCTCTTGAGGCAAAATCAACACCCTCTGCCCAGCCCACTGAACACACAAGACACTGTCTTCAAAGTGTTCCACCTTCCTCAGCATCTGCCCTTACCGAGTCTGAGCTGCAGGGCTCACTGCCCTGGCTGTACACAGTAGGGACGTCCTGCTTTAACTAGCCAAACAACTCCATGGGTGTTGTCTTGGCATAACGAGGCTATTTTGACTCATTTGTGACTTATCTTTTTGTTTCATAAGATGAGGTTCCAGGAGGAAAAGCCTCAGATCTGTAACCCGGGAGGAAAGAGGGACAGCAGTCATATTAATTGGTAAAACTGGAGAAGGCAATTAGCAAAGGTAGCTATAGGGGTTGTTCAGCCTGGAAGAAAAGGCTCCATGGAGACCTTCTTGTGGCCTTTCAGGACTTCAAGGGGCCTGTCAGAAAGATGGGGACAGGCTTTTGAGCAGGGCCTGTTGGGACAGGACAAGAGGTGATGGGTTTAAACTGAAAGAGGGAGATTTAGACTGGAGAGAAGGAAGAAATGTTTTGCAGTGAGGGTGGTGAGAGCCTGGCCCAGGTTGCCCAGAGAGGTGGTGGCTGCCCCATCCCTGGCACCATTGCAGGTGAGGTTGGCCAGGGCTCTGAGCACCCTGCTCTAGTTGCAGATGTCCCTGCTCCCTGCAGGGGGAAGTGGACTAGATGAGCTTGAAAGGTCCCTCCCAACCCAAACCATTCCATGATTCTGCGATTCTAGGATTTTCGTTGTTCCTTCTAAATGGAATCCCTAACGGACTTAGAAAAAAATGTGGCATGGGAGCACAGTGGCGTAGGACCTGCCATGGAAACCAAGACAGGTTTGCTTTTTTCCTCACAAATTCAAAGGAATCATGGCAAGAGAGGGAGATGTTCACACTGCACATTGCTGCCTCTGAAATGAAGATATTTAGGTCATCTGCATCTAGCCAAGACATACAAGTATTGTTTGTGTCCCCGGTGCTGAGCACAGGACAGGTTGAAGGCACTGTGCTGGTGACCCTTGTTGTGCATTAGCGTTGGCCTGTTGGTTCGTGTTTCATCGCCTGACCTGGTTAGCGTGCTCTCTCGGCAAGGAAAATTGAATTGCAGAGCTCAGAAATTGCCTTAGGAGTGACAAAGCAAGGGGAAGGGGCTCGGGCATCTCAGGAAATACAAGCAAGAGAGGGGAATATGGAGTTCCTGTGCTTAGGATAAAACCATCGGTGTCCTCACGGTTCGCACGACACTTAGCGCTTAATCACCAAGGAAAACAACAATGATTAAATGGACCTCGTGCTGCAGAAATCACCAGGTCTCCTCCCAGGCCGTGGTGGAAACCAGATGGGTTTATGAGAGCGTTTCAGAGCCTGGACCACGGAGTCCTTTCTCCCTCGTGCTTGGTGGCGAGCTGTGTCCCTTCCCATCGGTGGTGGGAACGCGGTCGTGCGATGGCATCTGAAGGCAGCTATGAGCAGTTGTGCCTCTTGCCCTGCACAGGAAAAGTTAACTGGACTTTTAATTGGTATGGGCGAGTGGTTAGTCCTCCGTAACGTGGCTGGGGGGGCCGCTTTCCTTGTTGGGGATAAAGTATTTGCTGGTGTATGGCTTTAAAAATGCTGATGTCTCAGCCTGGCTGGAGGTGTCCTGCAAACATCTACTGAGCGAGTAACCGTTAGGAAGGGAAAGGGCAGGGAGGCAGCGAGGCATTCCTGATGTTAGCTGGCACTGGGACAGCTTGTGTCCCTGTGTGGCACCCTGGTATGGCACCAGGAGCACCCATACCTTGGGCGCCCTGCACCTTTGCCATGCACAGAGAGCAGTCCCTTGCTTTGGAATAACGTCGTCTTCTCTTTAAGGATGGGGAAGGAACAGGTGGATTTTCCCAGGTAGATAAGGTGGAGTGGGCAGAGCAGGGGTTAAGTTTACTCATCTGTCAGAGCTGGAGGAAAAATCACCACACAGAGATCAGAAATCCAGGGCAGGTGGCCTTAGAAAGCTTTGAAACTTGTTTTTGTGGAATCTGAAAGGAATAGAGGATTTTTATCGTAACTCTCCTTTTCTACAGGGATGTGTTGGCTTGTGCTGTGTGTATATCCTGGTTACAGCTGAACTCTGAGAGTCACTATTTCTTGGGAAAACACTCTCATTTCCTAACAGGTATTAACACAAATTAATCAAACCATGTAAGAGAAGAGGAAGGATTTCTGTGGGATCCTTATGTAGCCTTGCTACTGTAGGAAAGTCAGCTTCATCTAACGGCAAAGCCCAGCTCAGGAGAAGTCCTCAGCTTCTATTTCTTACCCAAACCCGAGGTGGCCTGTGGTGCTCCCCGTCCCACGAGGCTCAGTTGCACGCTGCCGCTCCGCACCGGGGCTGGGCAGCGCGGTACGGGGCTGGAGAGGTAAGTACGGTGACCTCTGGGCTGGTGGCTGCTGCAGATGAGCTGTTGGTTTCTCCATGCTTTCACTGTAAATCAGCCAGGGTGATAAAAATGTCGTTAAAAATGTTCTATGAGGGACTCTGCTTAAAAACTGGTTAATTATATTTGCTTTCTGTTCCCCTGACTGCCCTCCGCTTTCTTCTCTCCTCCCAAAGGCTTTGGGTAGCCAAGGATCTCCTGCAGAAAACCTTTGCAGGTTTCTACACGGTTAGAATTTTGACAGCACAAGTAGCAAAGAGGAGCATTGCTCCGGGGCCCCCACACCAGCCAGTACAAAACGGGTTAGCAAAAACCAGCACACAGGTATGGGATGATCCAGATAGTCCACATCTTGCAGCTGAGACCCAAACAGTAACGGCTTTGTTACGTTTGCACGCGTGGGATCATCGCTGCCCCGTGTGTCGATACGATGCACGGCACGGAGATGCTCGGCCACGTCAAGTCTGTGGTGTACTTACAGCAAATCACACACGTCCCGTGTCCCTCTGGGCTGGATGGGATCTTTCCTTCATCCACAGAGATGCTTTTATCTAAGTAAAACATTCAGCAGCGGTGAAGGTGTATCAATGAAAAGGAAAACATTGATCAATAAAGTGCTGGGCTCAATTACACTGCCAGCGCAGGCGTGAAAGGGAGTGGGAGAGGGGTGAAAGCTCCTGGCTGTCTCCTGTACCACTCCGAATCTCCACATCTGGGGGAGGGACACACACACACATTGCCCCCCGTGCGATGAGCCCGCACAGCCCTGTCCTCTCCAGCGTCTCTCCTGCGGTCGCTGTAACCGTCTGGTGTGTGCACTAGCGGGTTTGGGGAGTGCTGTCCCAAGGAGATGCCGCCGGGAAAAGCCGAGGAGCCGGCCCGGTCTGTACCGTGCCTTGCCTTTGATAACCCCCTGACTCTTGGGTGTGCTTCGTCCTCGCCGCGCCTGCTCTCTCTGCGCTGCCCGGCTCCCGGCTGAGAGACGGCCACGCGACCCGGCGTGTGCGCTCCGGCGTCGGCCTCGCGCGCCGAACATCGCCAGCCTCGGCACCTTCACAGCTTTTCCTCGGCCGTCTGACCTTATCTAGCCAAACAAAGGCCAAAAAATGAGCATTTGAGAGACCAACCAAATTTGGCAGGTATGAAGCTTCTCTTGAACTGAGAAAAAACAAAAAAAAACCACAAAAAAAAAACAATTTGAGAGTTGAAAGCAGCAGGGAACATGACACTTGGTTGACTTTGCCGTGAGCTCTTTCCACCACCGTAACACCACGTGGTGGGGTTTGCAACCCTCTAACTGGTCTGTTTTTTCCATTCCTCTTATCTCTCTCCTTTTCCATGTCATTTTTTTTGCATGACCTTTAACCAAAAAGCTGACTTCTCACTGTGCGTGCGTTTGAACGTACGGCTCTTCAGCTGGCGAGTGGCTAATGTTCTTCTAGAGCATGAGCTAACATCAGTGGTAGCTGCCTGACTTCTAGTCGGGCCATTCTTAAATGCCCTTGGTTACATTTTTCCTCTTTACACTATTTCCTCTTCCTTTCCCACTTTTTGTCCCTCTCTGACAGACACTTCCTGTCCCGTTGAGCCATCTTCCAAGAGAACTAAACCAAAAAACAAACCCCAAACCATAAAAACAATTAAAAGCCTGACAACACTAAACCAAATCACAAAACCAGGCAAAGGTCACGGCAAGGTCACTGCCAAAATTATGTCACCTTGGTGTCTGCTTCCAACTGTAGATTAATTCAAGGATGTCCCAGTCCTTGGTTAATGTATCCAACCAGTTGTGTGCCACACGCACTCGAGAGAGTAATTAAGAATAAATTAATGCAAACGTGCTGGAAAATCTGCATGAGCTCCACCGACACATAGATCTGATCGAAGGGCAAAAGTAACCCCCCCGTCCATGCATGGTGCATGATGATTTCCATGAGCTGTGGTCCTGTAAATTATACGCTACGCCAAATCAAACCAGCTCTGATCCTTCAGTGCCCTTCCGTTACTAACTGTATGTCGAATGTGACAGGGATTGCATCTGTGTATGTATACGTTCAGCTGTATGTATACATAAATTCATTATGTATATCATAGCTCTTCTCTTTTTTTCTTTTGTTCTCCTCCTTAATTTAGTTGTTTTAGATTTCCCTACGTGTCGAACGCCCCTGAGTCGCTGTCTGTGGCCTGATGTGACCTCTCCTTTCTGTTGCAGAACCGCATGCACGAATCACTGAAGCTTTTCGACAGCATCTGCAACAACAAGTGGTTCACAGATACGTCTATCATCCTCTTTCTAAACAAGAAGGACATATTTGAGGAGAAAATTAAGAAATCTCCACTGACTCTCTGCTTTCCTGAGTATACAGGTAATGAGATAGCTGGATGTACAGGCGCCCATGGCAAAGGCATCATGCAGAGTCTCCCACCCAGGCTGATACTGTATCATGGGCAACCAGGCTAAAGACACATAGCTAGAGCTCCCACTCGCTTCCCTGCAAGTTTTATCTCAAAAAAATGCCACAGGATCAACGCCACCATGTTTAATGGTCCACTTAAAGCACGAGGATGCCTTAAGCCCAAGTTCTTTGCTGGCAAAGGGCCACCACCACTAAGCAGGGTGTTTGATCTCTGCCCCATGGTGCCCAGCCACCTGTACTCCCCAGACCTGTGCCCCCGTGCCCAGCGCTGCTCAGGCCCATGAACAGGTCTCTCAGAAAGATGCAGTGAGCTTAACCATTACCAGTGGGTAGCTGGTCTCTGGGAGACCAGCGCAAAGGGTTTGCTACGCTGTCCTCAGCTGGAGTCCAGCTGTGCTGTCTCAGAACCCACCGCACTCCCCTGTGGGTGCCAGCTGAGCACAGCAAGAACCCCTCTGCAGTCCCTGACCCTACCCCGCTGCCAGGCACCGCGGGGCTGTGGGCTGGGCCCTCCAGCACACAGACAGCATGTTCCACAGCTTGGCTACTCCAGCTCAAGCTGGAAACCCCTATCACATTCCTTTAGGAGGTCCCTGGGTTTGCTCTTAGGCTCGCTGACATCCAAGACCTGGACATGGAAACGCTTCCAGTCAAATGCAGATAGAAAACAAGGCACTTGATTTTCTCATGCACTGGCCACCAACACCTCTTAACCCATAGTGCAGCTGAAGAACCACAGCAAGCCATGTACTGAGCTTGGCTGGGGAGAAGGAGGCCTCAGTGATAGCTGGAGATCAGAGCAGGGGCTCTGCCATGGGGCAGCGTGCAAGAAGCCCTCACTGCTACTGCCTGCCTGGCATCTGACCTGTGAATGATGAGAATACATCACCCGTGCAAAGGCTGCAGCTGCACCCCGCCGCTTCCTGCTGCATCTCGCCAGCTTCCACAAACCCTCATTACCATTCCGAGACAGCATAAAAATAAACTTTTATCATCATGAATTATTTAAGCTCACCGGAGACATCCAGATGAATCAAGCCAACAGACAGAGAAGCAGATCTCTTTGTCAGGAAACGTAGCTGTGAACCGGGAGTACCAAGAGTGTCACATTTCTGGGCAGGCCAACAAATTATTAACCAGAGCTTCCTATCTCTGAGCGCTTGATTTTTCACAGTGAATAGGCAAAAGCAATCCATCATTGCTGCTTTGGGCTGAACGGTCTGTGGCCATGGAGCTGAACGACTCCATCTGAATTCAGAGGAACATCTGCAGGCTTCCTCTCCGGGGAAGGTTTGGTTGTTTGTCACCACCAACACATTTCAGCCATCTACTCATCCGCTTGGTCCAGACCAATCCAACATATTCTTGACATGTTTGTCTAAAAAGATCTAATAATGGAAATTTCACAGTCTTTACAGTTGAAAGCTCACAATAATGCCAGCCCCAGATCGTTCTGGTTGCAAATTAGATTGCTGCTTGCCATCTTTTGGATGGCTTGTGGAACAGCTCATCACCATCCTCTTCAGAGCAGCTCTGCTACATACTGGAAGATTTTTATCATGCCTTCTTCCTTTTTTCCCTTTCCTCCGTGAAGCAAACCTGCCCCTTTCCTGATCCCATTTTGTGAACCTGGCTTTGTGGCTCTTCACTGAAGTGTCACAGTAACCCCACTCTGAAATGATACTCTTAGACATCCCTGAGAGCAGAGAGACTAGAACAGGAAGGAATGTTGGGTTAGATTCCTTGCTGAGCTATCCCAGCCCAAGAGGGGAGTTCAGTGGGGGAGGCAGACCCTTGTACACACGTAGCTAAGCTCTCAGCTGACACCACTAAATACAGCTTGTTTCTGGACCGCTTCAGCCCCAAGTGAACCAAACCAGCCCTCCCCCAATCTCAGAGTACCTCAAAGAAGCTTTCAATTCCTTTAAGGTGCTTCTCTGGAAGCTGGAGGTTATCACAATGCCAGAGACCCTACACAGAACTCATCTCTCTCGTGCCTTCAGAGAGGGCTGGAAGGTTGAAAGTCTTGCCACTAATCCAACAGACATCTGAATCAGGTGAAGAATATCTCACCCCCAGTGCTGGTAAAGGTTGGGACTTAGCTTGTGCTAACGTTAAGACCAGACTTTAGACCCAAGCAAACACTTAAGCTTGCTCACCCCTGCTTTGCTGGTCACAGCTTGGAGAAAGAAGCCCGCTGTGGCCTTGTGAAAAAGCAGCACTATTAGAAAGTTGCCCCCAAGTTAAAAAGAATTGTTTGATGAAAGCCTATAAATCAAACAAGTGGACTTTCGACATCACAAGTAGGTTCCACTAAATGCTTTTAATAAAATGAATGTTTCTGATGTCCATTAGTTCTGCTGACAGAATTACTAGAAGGCTGCAGCCACAAATTTGCCCACTGTATGCTGGAGCACTGTTTCCATCCCCTTAATTCACTCAGGCTTTTAACTAATCCACAATACTTAGCAAAGCAGCAACAGAATCCAAGGCATGTTTTAAACCAAGCTGGCATCTGTGACTTCCTGTTCTCCCAGAAGGAATCCAGCATCTATATCTTCCTGCCCTTGAACAACCAATTTCCCTTTCATAAAATACCCTCCTCGCTGTGCACAGCACATGGAACTGTTCCCAAATTCTTTACACGGATCTTCGTGCAAGAACCTGCTCCCAGAAAACATTTTACTTCTCTTACTTCAAGCATATTCTCAAGTCTCATGGTCTTCTTGAGCTTGTGTCTTCTAGCAACACATGTACATGTGAGCACAAGGGCTTTCCCAGGTCAGCTGTCTTCAACCTCAGCAAATCTCAAGCCTGAGGAAGCTTCTCTGTGGCAGATCACAACATTTCCCATCAGTGAAGCGTCACGGAGGGAGAGAGATGCAAGAGCATTAGTGGCATTACTACTGTGGGACCTTGCAGGGCTCGGGGCCACTGGCACTGAGCAGGACCCAGCCATGCTGGAGGGCTGCGCCCCAGGCCAGCCAGAGACACCAGGTCTAGAAGACCTAAGGAGGTGCTCAGGAGGAGCTTTTTGTGTGAGCAGTGTCTAGGCTGGCCATCTGAGAATGGATCTGCTCCTTGGTGTGACTGCTCTTGAGCTTTTCTAATGCAAAACCTGATGGTTAAAAAGGTTTTGTGAGACATAAAAACAAGAAAATCTGTAGGAGGCAATTTTAGCCAGAGCTCTAGCAGAGGGTACTGTGATCCTAATTACTCAAAAAAGGGACATTTTGTATTAGCTTTTATGTTTCGGGGGCTTTTTGAGAAAACCCCACTTTGCCCTGTAACAAGCTAGACCCTTTTCTCTTAGTGATTCAGGGAAAAGAGGGCACAGCTACCAATACTGCCCTCAATTCATGGACATTTTAGCTCTTCTTTCTCATCAAAAGCTAAAACTTTAATAAAAAAAAGTCTGTAAAAGGAAAAAAGTGAAGCTGTTGCACCAGGTCAAGCACATACCGCATTCCTGGTGGGTTTCTTCTCTTTTTTTTTTTTTATCACCACAATGTGGAATTTCTTCTGGTTTTCCCATCAGAGCCTGTTTAACACTCTGCTCCCTCATCCATTTCATCTCTGTAGACTATAAACAGCAACCCAGAATAAAACCAGAGCTGAGCTGCCAGTCAGAGAGCATCTCCTCCCTGGCAGCAGTCCCAGCTGGTAACTGTGCCTGTCCCTGGGGTGGCAATGGGGTGGCTGGCTTGCAGCAGCCCCAGCCCAGCTCCCCGTGTCCCTACATCTGGTAGTGTTCCGAGATGCTTTAACCCTCTCTTTTCTCCTTTCCTCTCGGCTCTCTCGTAGGCCCCAGCGCTTTCACGGAGGCGGTGGCTTACATCCAGGCTCAGTACGAGAGCAAGAACAAGTCCCCCAACAAGGAGATCTACACGCACATCACCTGCGCCACCGACACCAACAACATCCAGTTCGTCTTCGACGCCGTCACAGATGTCATCATCGCCAACAACCTCCGGGGATGCGGACTCTACTAAAGCCCTCTCCTCTCCTCCCCTCCTCTCCTCTCCTCGCACCCGCCCGCCGGGAGCATCCTCCGGTCCCGCGGACAGGTCCTCTCTCTTTCTTGTTTTTCCTCCTCGAGAGATGATGAGGAAGAAATACGTAAATCCCTCCTCCCGCCCCAGAAAACTTCGCAGCGAGTTCTGCTTTCCCCAGCCCCATTTCAGTTTGTTTTGGTTTATTTTTGGTTCATTCCCTTGCTGCCTTGTTCTACTCCTCCGTTCCAACTCACAGTGCTGTAGAGGGAGGTAACGCCTTTCCCACAAAGTGCATCTCAACTGCCAAAAGACAAAAATACTTTAGAAAAAACAGAAATCAAAGCCTTAAAATACTGGTCAGCAACAGTGTAGTTTGGAACTGGAACTTCTTTTCTTCTCCTTGAAATTAAGGGATATTTTTAATTCTCCCCGTTATTTATCTGTTTTCCAAAGCACTGTTCCTTTGGGAAGTGCTAGATACGCCACGATCATTGCCAGGGTACCTTACGGCTCCAGCTCCTACCCCAGAACCGGAGGGCTGGGTGCTGAAAGCAGCAACCACAGCTTGGATTGGTACCTTCTCCTTTTCTCCAGGCAGCTCTTTGAACAAGCACGCAGCCGTATCGGGTTCTGCTGGTGTCTAAGGCGGACACAGTAACAAAACCTACTAAGCCTTGGCTAAAAGCATTCGTTACCAGTAACAGTTTCACCTCACGAGTTTCCAGATTAACGTTAAAATCTGTCTAGTGGTGGCAGTAACCCCTTGGTAGGCTCTTCCGCTGGGTGCCACAGCACTGCTGGGCTGAGCGGGGTGGTGGCAGCTGGGCTGGGACCCCCCCGGAGCGCAGGCAGCTGGCATACCCTGGCACAGTGCCCGGATGGGGACCCCATGCACAAGGACATCCTGGCGAGGACACTGGCCTGGGTACCCAGCGACCTTCCCCAAAGCACCTCCGGCCTCCTGATTCCAGCACAACTGCATCTTTTTCTAAACTTCAGCCTCAAAACACTGGGGTGCAACAAAAATATACAGCCCTGGCTTCTTGTAGGCTGGGTTTGACCTTCAAAAGGACCTGAAATGCAGGGAGGTGCTTTGGGAAACCTCGCCGTGCTTGGGTGACAGCAAGGTGTACAGGAGCCTCGTGGTTCTTGATCATACCTCAGGCATCTAAATACCCTTGAGAAGCCCAGCCTTGCCCTCTGAGCCCCCATGGCCAAGCAGAAGCAGGTAGCTTGCCTATGTCATCTCCTGCCTGGATGTCCAAGAGAGACAGCTCCAGGTTTGGTGTCTCCAGTCAGGGAGTCTGTATCTAAAGTGAGAGTGGTGGTTTATACTGGCCATGTAGTGTCAAGGGAAGGGCTTAGGGAGCTGATTTGAGCCAAGTGATGGCGCAGGAAGGAAAAATGCAAGGAATAGAGAGAAGGGAGGAAGGAAGGACAGGGGGTGAGGTATGGAAAGGGACAGGGTAGTGCCCAGCACAGCAAAATCTGTGGCACAGAGGAGATGACAAACACAGCTGGGATACATGTGGCCATCCGCCTGCCATCACCAAGAGCTCCAGGTGCCATTAAGGTGAAGGCAGAGGGGACTGTGAGAGGTGGGGTGTCACCCCTGGGAGCATGGAGTATGGAGGAACCCTTAGAAGTCCACCCCAAAAGCTTGTTCGGTGTCTGGGTGAGATGGCCACCTCTGATGTCGCACCCAGTGTGGATCCCCAACTCTCCTCTGCCTCTCTTCAAAGTCCATAAGCCTGGAAAACGAGTTTTTCCAGGCCAGCCCCAAGTTCAGCTGTCCTCTCTCAGGAGCCTGGGCTAGGGGTGTGTTTCAGGTCTCAGAATATCTGAGTTTTCACCAGCACCATGCCTGAGAGGAACAATATCCCTCTTCTCACTGTGCCCATCTAGGAGAGATGATGTGAGGGCAGTTTCAAGCGGCACAGCCCAAAGGTGAGGGGCCAGGTGAGCGTCAGTGTGCAGGAGGCAGGGACAGGAGCAGGTACAGAGGCATGGGACGGAAAGGACCTGCGCAGGAGGTCTGAGGGAGAACAGTTTGGGAGAGTGGTGGCAGAAGGGAGATGAGGCAGGTTGAGGGAACACGGAGGACGGGCAGAGAAGGGCACCTGGGACCCAGAGAAGAGTCACAGTCAGAGGTTGTGCTCTGCCAGGATGGTGCTCAAGGGACGTTTGTGACAAACCCCCAGCCAGGGATGTGAGCAGGAGCACGCCAGGGTAGACAGGGCAGGTCTGCAGAGGAGAACAAGGTGGCTCTCACCCATCCACCCAGCTCACAGCCCAGCACGGTGGGCAGCTGCATCAGTAACCCCTAAACAGCATTAAATGATCAAACTGTACCTGGTGTGGTACAGGGAGGACCCGCTGCTGGACACTAACAGCAATAACGGCAGGTCTCTGCCCCCTGCTCTGGCACAAGGGAGCACCCCCCCCCTTCCTCTTCACCATCTCAGCCTTAAAACACCTCCAGTGGCATCATGCCACGGAGGCTGGCTGGCCAGCAAAGCCCAGAGCCCCTCTCGGCTCCCCAGCCCACATCCCACCCTCACGCCTCGGTGTCCCAGGTCCCAGTCCCTCTCCCAGCTCTGTGTAGTGCCAAGCATGCTCTGCTCTACAGCCCTAAACCAAAGGAACCCTGAACACAAGGCCTGTGCACATCACTGCACTTGGTCTATCTTAGGATTTTTGGAGCCATGGGGGAGGTTTTCCAAAGAAAGGATTCCCAGTGGGAAGCACCTGCCCAGTTTTCTGGTTCCTTGGAAGGGACCAGTCAATGGCAAGGGGACGGTGCTTCTGCTGCAGGAGGGGCAGGGAATGAGCTGGAGGGATGCAGAGGGACAGGGATGCTCCTGGAGCTTGTCTCATGCGTGTGGCCGAGTCCCACCCGTAACACCCAGCATCCAAATGTGCACTGAATGTCAAAGTGAGGGCTGAGAGCTGAGAGTTAGTTAAATTCAGTACATAAAGCATAAGTACCTGCTGGAGCCAGGGTGCCTGTGTGCTCTGGTGTGGTGGCAGCAGGGCTGCTCTCGGATCGTGCTCTGTCACAGGAGTCTGATCAGCAGCTCTAGGATTCTGGAGAGTTTCTATTCCCACCCCTTGCTGTGGGTGACATTTTACCCGAGCGAGTAAGGAACAGACGCTGTTCCCAGGGAAGGCAGCACCAAGCCAAGGCTTCTGGAGTTGCCAACTGAGAGCACACAAGGGTATTTTGGTAAAGACAATTTAAATTAACCCCGAACTCTCCCGAACGCAACCGCGTCACTGGTGCCTCTGTGCTGGGTTCGGGTAACCTGTGCCCATCCGTGCCAGTTCCAAACCCCCTCCTGCCCCAGCCCCTCTGCATCTCTGGCTGGTTCCCTGGCACATGGGTGGGAAGCAACGGCTGGTACTCCGCAGGGAGGGAAGGCAGGAAAAGAGGAGGAAATGTTGACAGACAGAGCCCTTTCTTTCATTTTCTTTGGCGTATTGTGTATCTAAAGCTTCATTTCAGCTGCTGCTGCTGACATTCCCTCCCTCACACGAGTGTCGTGAGGGTTGGCTGACAAAGGCTGGGAACAAGCATGTGGAAGATGAAATGCTTCCAGTGTTAAATGTTACTATTTCCCCGGCTTGATGGCCGCGTATAGATTTTTGTCTCCGGAACGCCTGCCAAAGCATTACTCACCCCTGGCTCTCTGCAGCCTCCCGAGCCTTTGCTGACAGATGTGCCTTCCTCGGGCAATCTTTTGCCCCGTGCTTTTTCTGAATGCCAGCAGTTGCCTCGAAAGAGGGCCTTGAAATACACCACCTGCTTTCAAAAGCCCTCTTCTTCATCGCCCCTCCTGCTCTGCGATCGCAATGCTCCGAATCCAGACCTTCTGAGGGCTGGAGTTGTGCTTCATTTGCAGTCTCCACGTAGCAGGGGGGTGGAAAGCAAAATCGTACCAGGGCTCAGGGTATACGTTTTGGAAGCACAGAACTGAACCAGCTACGTACACACCCTGCTGGCTTTCAAAGCTGATGTGGGAATCGGCAAAAGATGTCCTTTTTGGGACACAGGAGGGTTAAAATCACTCAGGTCACTAGTCCAGCAGCAGCACCCGAGGGGTGCCGTGTGGAAAGCAGCATTAGGAATTCACAGTGAAGTCCAGACAGCAGCAAAAAGAAAGAAGGAAGAACACACACACACCCCCCGCTCCCTCCAGCTCCATCGTGAGAAGTTGGGTGTGTGAAGCTGTGAGACAAAAAAAAATGCAAATAGCTCCCTTATTTAAACAAGAATTTCAGTGGAATAGAGAAACCTGTAGAAGGAAAGCCCCGAAATGAGCCTGCAGGTGAGGCTGCAGGGATAAGCTGCTGAGAAGCGGGTGAGGCTGCAGGGATAAGCTGCTGAGAACCACGCTCCTTGGGAGGACGCAGTAGCCGGGCTTGTTAGGAGAACCAGCAATAAACACGCAGCGGAAAAGCACACGTTAAAATACAGCCACGGACTTTAAAGGGCAGGTTTTTTCATTAGCAAATGCAGTGCCCAGCCCCGTTTTCACCCGCAGTGGGCGGCAGGGCAGCGGGAGCCCTGGCGAGGCCACCTGGCCCCTCCGTCTGCTCGCTGCCCCTGCTCTCCCACGGGGCCCAGGCGGGTCACTCGCCTGCCCAGAAATTCTTCGGGCACCAGCTCTCTCAGGAGTTTTGTAGGAGAATTAGCATCTCGTCTTCAGCCAGCTTTCCTGCCCTGCTGCAGAGGGGAGGGCATCCCCAGGAGGAGGCTGCCCTGCCTCCCGCAGTGGATGTGATTTTGTTTTACGGGACCCTGGAAGTACGAATGAGAACAGTCCGTACTTGTAACGTACATCGAAACGTATCGGGTGGTTTTCAATCTTTTGTGGCACGAGCCCAGCGCTCACCTGCAAAGGGAACAGACGTTGTTCTCAGGCCAGGAATGCCAGTCTCCGGGAGGTCAGGATGGGGCCTGGCAGACGTCCTTTAGCCAAAACCTCCCCGTGCGCCCGGTCGCTGCCAAGCGAAGCACGGGGCAGCCCCTCGCCCTGCAGCTCGACGCGGTGTGGGGTTCAGCTGCGGGTGGCAGACGTCCCCTGGGGGGCATTTTGCTGTAAAAGGGACCAGCCCTGCAGCGTTAGCTGCTGCCATGTGCCCGAGTGTTTGCGGCCAAAAAGATCTCCTGGAGCCAGGGAGAGCTGTTGAGTTCCTGGGAACAAGGTTAGAGGGGCTTAGTACTAGTGTGTCTGTGTCTTTGTCATGGGCCGGGTTTGTCTTCAGGCTTACGACCAAAAACCCCACGATCATTTCCAAGGAGACTAAGCCACCCGTTAACAATCTCTAAGGTCAGTAGAGGTGGTGCTACTGAGCATCATCCTGAACCACCCAAACCCAGCACACAGTCGCGGCCCCCAACGCACGCACAAGACAGCAGCAATGTGGGCTGGGTTGCAGAGAGGAGCAGACCATGGTCTGGCCTCCATCTCCCTGGAGGAAAGAGCAGACACAAACACTCTCCTCAAGTGCCCCGAGACTGGAGTGTCTGTTATCATTTCTGAGTTCCTGCAATGACACGAGATAATTGATGCTGACAGATATAGGTATGTGACCTATATAAGACGTTACATTGAGAACGTGGCTATGGAAAGGGACTTCTCACAGGACTGCTCGTGTCCAAACCAGCAGCCTGCGAGGGCTCTACTGGTGCTGCAGTGTGAGCGAGTAGGACCTTTAAACACTGATGTGTTAATAAGAGGAGGACCAAAGCCTCCCTGCTGGCACCGTGCGGGCAAAGGGAGCGGGCAGGGAGCTGGACCGGAGTTAGGGCAAAACTATCTCCATCCCCCAGAGAGGGCAGCTTGGTTCTCCACAGGCACTGGGTGCAGCAGGTGTGGGGAGGAGAGACCTGGGGAGGAGATGGAGGGCTGGGAGCCGGCCCAACACTCACTGCCCCGGCCCCTCTCCCACCCAGCGCCTCAGAAATTAATGTTGAGACCAAATCCTGACCATCCTGTAGAGCAGGGAAGCAGCTCTGGGTCTAACCCCGCTGCTCGGGGTGGGGAGAGGAGATCATAGCAGGTAACACCATGATTTTCAGCACTGCCCAAGTCTCACCAGCTTTTCTAGTGCTGGAGCAACCCAGTGGCACTGGGCAAGTAAAGAAGGTAAAGACCAGCCCTTGCCCTGTTAAATAGCCCAGTCCCTAATTTAACCCCCTCAGCCCTATTCCCCCCACCTCCCTTTCCTCTCCCTTCAGCTCGACAAGGGAACAGCGACCATCACCCCGCCTCGGGCTCCCCGCTCCCCACCACTTTTCTTCCCGAAGGATCGCCGGAGGCCGCCACGATTTTCCTTTTGGTTTCCTGCCGCATCGTTTCTCCTGCATGTTCGATGGCCCAAACCGTATTAACTGTCATTTTGTACGAAGAGTGACTGTCCCTTGGTTTAATAGAGCGATAGGTATTGTAATAATTTATTGGCTGTCGGTAATGTATTTATTAGTGACAAAATGTTAATAAAGTGCCAGCTCTTTTCTAGCGTGAGAGGGTTTTTATTGTGTCTCCCTTGACCGCGCCCGGCTTCCGGAGCCCGTTACCTACCCCCCGCCTGCTCCGTGCACGAGAGGCAGCCCGTCTGCCGCAGCCTCACGCGCCGGGGAAGGAGGAATTTGGAAAGGATATAACCAAAAGGGATTTTATTTTGTGTAAGTATTTGGTGGGAGGATTTGTTCGGTTTTTTTTTCCTCCACTCCTTTTTTTGTTTGAAGTAGAACAACTTCACCGTGGTTTTTCTTTGCTCCTTGACTTCTTGCAATCACTCCTTCCCTCCCGGAGTCCCTTGCCCCACGTATGTCTTGTCGGGCTATCCGTCCTTTCTCCCAGACCCTGCACTGGTGTCCGTCTGTCCGCGTCCAGCTGCCCTTTGGGCACCCCTTGGTGGTGATGCTCAGTGCAAGCATCGACCAGCAGGGCAGGCAGGGCATCCTGGCTGCCCCCCTGCTTCCTCCAGACAAGCTGTCAGTGGTGCTTCATCCTCCTTGCAGTGCTCGGAGCACCTCTTCCTCCCTTTAAATAACACTTGAGACAAGTTGTTCCTTTCAAGTTTAAACCGAAGATCTTCCATTACATGAAATAAGAGCAAAGAACCTGAAGAAACAGAAATTTTTCTGTAAACCTCAGCAAAGGAATTGTTGTTATTCCTCTTGGCTTCACCAATTTCCAGTGATGTAAGTTCAGCTGGACCCATCCTTGGACACGTATCTCTCTATGTCCCATCCAGAAGATCAGACAGAACAACCAGCCAGCCCTGAGAAAAACTGATGTCTGAGAGGGAAAGGATTTCCCTTCGCATATTTGTTTTGAGGATTTTTAAAGATTTCCTCCAGGATTCTGTCCTGCTCAGATCTCCCGCACGAGCATCCAGGGCCCAGAAGTTACCAGGGTTATTTTCCCTGCACTGAGGAATTTTCATCTCCCTGGACACGTGCTTTATTTCAGCGGTTCAACCACCAACACCGTCATTCCTTTATTTAAATCTAACACATCTAGGGGACGAGCGAGGGAAAAACCCCACCCCGATACCCTCCACGGAAATCTCCAGACCCAGCATTTTTGCGACAGCCACAAAGTCAAGAACCACCACATCCTTTTGTGGCTGCTTCTCTTTTCCCCATGAATAAGCCTTTTATTTTTGAAGATAAAGATCAAATGATGTCCCGAAGCTTTGGGAAGCGGCTGCTTGGCATCCCTCACCACTCTTTGTCAAGGAACCCACAGTGCAATCTCAAAGCCTTTCAAGATGAAATCAGACATCTGCTAAATTTTGCATGCAAAAGCTGCAGTTGAAGTGTAGCTAATAAAATGACTCACTAATAAAACATTCATGGAAAACTCCAAAATGTGTAATTGGGTCATCATTTCATTAGGAAACACGTGTGTCCTTGCAAATCTTCAGCAAGCCCAAAGCCTTCCCTTGCTGCACCTCCAAAAACAAGGGGCTGTGTGGGGGATAGCTGCTGCAGGAGGGCTTCCACCACCTCCTGAGCACCCTTTTGGCTTTTCCAAAGAACTGGGTTCTCCACACAAACAGAGGCAGCTGAGCCAGGATTCAGGGGGCTCAGCCCCATGAGAGGGTTGCAGAGAGGGGCATGGTAGGACCAGTGGCTTTGGAGTTCACTAAGCCCTGGTTTGGCACCAGGAGCTTTGCAAGCTGACATCCCATCCTTGGAACCATTGCAGGTGAGGCTGGCCGGGGCTCTGAGCAACCTGCTCTAGTTGCAGATGGCCCTGCTCCCTGCAGGGGGTTTGGACTAAATGAGCTTGAAATGTGCCTTCCAACTCCAGCCAGTCTATGGTTCAAGTAGTCAACTCGGTGGGTGTGCACAATGAAAAGGCTCCTGGGCCACCTAAAACATCTCCTGCAGCTGCAAGTGGAGCAGCAGGGAATGTCTTTCTCTTTCTTCTAAGAGCAAGTTAATGATGGAGAACACTTTTGAGAGCTCCTAGAGAGCCACATTCTGTCCTGTCCAGCATCATCTTCACACTAACAGCAAGTGCACGTGCCTGCCCCCAGACACCCTGCAGCTGCTCAAGGGAAGCCTAAAAATGCTCTGCTTGATGGTGCCCTGCAACAGCTGATTCGGTGCAGGACAACCTCATCTCCTCCTCCTCCTGTCCTTCTATCTGCTTCCCACACCTTTCTGGTAACAACTCCCACAGCATGGGGAAAAATGGCTTTATGTGGGTTTTGTCCAGTGTGAGAGGACGATTTATTGTACAAAAGTTATGGCTTTTAGAGCTTTGTCTCTGTCTGTGCTCCTCCTAGAGCTCTTCCACACTGCAAGTCTGGAGCAGCCCACAAGCCTGGAATGCTCAGGAGAGCTGCAAGGTGGCAGCTGTGCTGCCTTCGCCCCTGCAGCAGCACCAGGATTTCTTAGCCCCCCGGCCACCACCATGGTGCCTATAAAGATTGGCTGAAGATGTCTTTGCAGGAGCAGAAAGACCCAGCTGGGATAGGGCCTACCACAGTCTCTGGGCAATTCCTCAGCACTGGTCTTGTCCACAACAGCATCACTCACACAAGTACCCTTCCAGGAGGGTACCTGTGGTGCTGTAAAACCACCAGAAGTGGCCAAAACTCTCTCCATCCCAGGGCATCCCGGCTCCTGGCTGGTGCTGTCTATCCATCCTTCATTTAGGCTCTGGAAGTGGTGCTTCAGTGGTGCCCAGCTCCTGAAGAGATGTGGCTGAGCCCAAAAAGCTGGAGCCCCCTTTCCCAGACCCTCAGTTTATGCAGGTGATCAAGAAAGAGGGGTTTTTTTTCTGCTCTTCCCTGAAGCTTCAAGTGTCAGCCCTGCTAGAGCACCTACAGAGATGCTCTGCAGGGAGGACCAGCTGAATCCTCCAGCCTAGGAGGAGAGCAACACCCTGTTTCCTCCACCTTTGTAACCATCTCACATTTACCGCTGTCTTATTTTAGAGGGTTGGGGGTTTTTTCCCCACTTTCTAAGCATTTCAAGTCAGAAATGTTCTCCTCTCCTCTAACTCTTTCTCTTTGCCTTTCTCTCTCCCCTCTCCTCCCTCCATGCTCCCCGTTGTAGAACCGCATGCACGAATCTCTCATGCTCTTCGACTCCATCTGTAACAACAAATTCTTCATCGATACCTCCATCATTCTCTTCCTCAACAAGAAAGACCTATTTGCCGAGAAGATCAAGAAGTCACCTCTGACCATCTGCTTCCCTGAATACACAGGTACGTGTTGGGGCTGACACAGCACAGCCCAGCCCAGCCCAGCCCGACACCCACCACCACACTGCCAGGGCTGGGGGGGCTGCATCTCACCCCAAAGGTGGGCAGGGGGACAGAGGGGCCAGGGACAAAAGCGCTGCCCACCTTCAGGAGCTGCAGTGCAGCTCCAACACCCTGCTCGTGGGGTGGGGTCGTGTCCTGTGCGCGGTCAGTTCTTGCGGCAAGATCAGCTGATGGGACAGAGACATGGTCAAGGTGGTTGGAGACAAGCAGAGCTGGGGAAAGGAGAAGCCTTGGTGAGAGCCAACTGTCCATCACTTGAGCCATCCTGGTTGCTGATGGTTCCCGAGAAGCTCCTGCTGGAGGAACTGAGACATGTGGTCCTCCAGTACTCACAGTCCTCCGCTCTGCATCTCCCATTCACACCCTCCCAGAAGAGCCTTTGTGCAGGGAAGAGGCGAGGAAGGAACAAGCCTCTCCACAGCAGAAGCCTGTGAAACCACGAGAGAATTGTTTGGTGAAGCCAACGTGGCTTGAGGATAAGAGCAAAACTCCAGAAAATGGGGCAAGAATTGATAACCCTTCTGGATTCTCTGAGGGAAAGAAAGATCAGTTTGATCCAGAGACTCCAGCATCCCCTACAAATACTTGAATGTCTCTGAACTACGGCACCCAGAGCATGCCCATCCTGAGCACCAGACCCTAGGGACAAGAGGACCCCCAGCAAGACACCACCACTCCCCTGTGGCACAAGGGCACCAGCAGTTCCACTGGAGGTTTTTAGGCTCCTCCACCGTGAAAGCAGCAGTACTTTTCTTCCCAGGCACTTGGTGGGACATCCCAAACCATCCCACATGGAGTTGTATGGCACATCTCAGCTGCCTCAGGAAAGGGCATGTCCTGGTGGCACCGGGCCACCTGCCTTCTGGCTACTCGCCGCAGCTGGATGAAGAGGAACCAGCGAGCTGGAAATGGAAGATAAATCTCCACATAACAGCAGCTCTTCCGAAGGCTATTTCAGGGGCACGATTCAGGCTTCGTGGCTCCCCAGGAGGGGCCAGGCGTGGGCTCTCTCCTTGCATTAAGCAGCTTAAGGCAGTAATGCACATTTTTCAGCTCAAACAGCTGGCTGCTCTCTAACCCCCCCTGCAACACCCAACCTCCACCAGTTGGCCCAGCAGACAGATGACAACACACGCCCAAGGGACTCCTGCCCTACCACCAGCATCACCCCTCACCCATCCCAGAGCCCAGGATGAGATGCCCCCCCAGCCCAGACACCAACCCGACAGCGCACAGAGGGGCTCAGCCCTGCTAAGGGAGCACCGGCAGCACCCATGGGCGATGCTGAAGTGGCCACCGATTCTCTGGACCATCCCTCCCCCTGCCTAACTGACCAGGGGGCCACCAGGCCCCCTGGCCTTTCTCACTCCCTCCCCCAAGGTGTGCTAAGGGGAAGCTCACCAGTGATGCCAGGACAGCAGCAAAGCCAGGAGAAGGAGGAGGAGCATCCCTAGGCCCAGCTGGGGCTGCTGCCCCCCTTTGTTGGGAGAAGGGGGAGTGGGTGGGGAGGGCAAAGAGGCAACACCTGGGGGGGGAGGGGGGGAGGAAAGGAAAGAGGAAGGAAAAGAGGAAGGAAGGGGTCTCCAATAGAGCCCAGGTGCTCTGTGTTTTGAGGGGAAAGAGTGGGGGAAATGGGGCAGGTGGGGTGGAAAAGGGGGGGGGGGGGGGAAGCAGGAAGGGAAGAGGGGTCAAGGGTTGCCACTGAGAGGTGAATTGCAGGAAAAAATGGAAAATAAAGAGGGTTTGGGTGGTCTTTTTTAAAAAGGAAAGCCCTTTGCAAGCAGCGAGGGGCCGGGCGGCTGGTGGCCCCCGACCCTGATGCCCCCCACTCTGTCCCGTGTGTCCCCCCCCCCCCCCCCCCCCCCCCCCCGCCCTCTCCCCGCAGGTCCCAACACCTACGAGGACGCGGCCGCCTACATCCAAGCACAATTCGAAAGCAAAAACCGCTCGCCCAACAAGGAGATTTACTGCCACATGACGTGTGCCACAGACACGAACAACATCCAGGTGGTGTTCGACGCCGTCACCGACATCATCATTGCCAACAACCTGCGGGGCTGCGGCTTGTACTGAGCCCCGGCGGCGCCAAGCGACTGCTCTGGTGGCATCCCGGCGCCGGGAGAGAAGAGAAACGAGAAGAAAAACAAAAGAATAAATAATAATAATTAATAATTATTAATAATAAGAATAAAAGAAACCCCCCCCCCACCCCCCCTCTCCCCCGACACCCAGACACACACACCCAGACACAGACACACGGACGCGCGCGCGGAAACAAAGCAAAAGAAAGCGAAACAAAAGACGCCGACGCCGACGACAACGACAACGACAACTAGAGCGAATGAGAGAGAAAAAATAAATCATCGTAATCGTGCGAGTTGGTAAATAAAAAGGCATAAGGAAAAATTATATATATATACGTATATATAGATATTACAAACAAAACGATCCCGTCCCATCCCACCCCCCTGCTGTTTGAGTTTGTCCGAAGGAGCTGTGGGCAGCCCCCAGCTCTCCCCTGCGCTGTCCCCAGTGTCACAGCCTGGGGGGCTCTGCCCCCAGCTCTGCCACCCCAGCAGCTCCCGGGCACAGGGGGCAAAGGGGCATCTCCCCAAAGTGGGGCTGTGCCAGGGAGGGAGGATTCTCCTCCCGTCAGCTAGTTGACCGCGGGGGAATTATTTTTTGATTATGCTTAGAATTAATTAGTGTGGGTTGGCTTTTTTTAATTCTCATTCTTATTTGTAGGATTATGATTATTTATTTTGATTTCCAGTACGAGAATGGCTGGGCTGTCCCTGCCTGACCCCAGACCCACTGAGCTGCTGCTTCCAGAGACTAAAATATACTTCTTTTTTTTTTTTTTTTTAAATAAAAAGGAGGGGAAAAGATAGGAAAAGTCCCCCCAGCCATGCGTGGTAGCTAAAAAAGGAACCAACAGCAGCAAGCAGATGTCCTCCCACGGCCCACCCTGGCCAGTTTGGTTGGCAGGCCGTGGTGGGAGCACCCATGGGTTGCCCTCTCCCTGCAGCTCGGGGCTTTGGGGTTCGACTTTTGGGACTTCCCAGCCCACGTTAGCCCAAAACTGGCAGATTCCCCCCCATTTCACTCCCTTCTGGTTTAACAGCTCCCTGCCCCACTGCTCTCCAGGTCTGGAGACACAAGGCCAGGGCTCCTCCTGAACCCCCCTGTGGGGCCATGGGGGGG
>JANVCC010000037.1:16312954-16405070 GCA_025345505.1 Todiramphus chloris collaris | reverse complement strand
TTTCTGTGCTGCATTTTTCTCACCCCCCCCCCCCTTCTCCCCCCCGTACCCCAGTCCTCTCTCCCATTTAGTGAATGGTGTTTTTTCTCTCATGTGGGGATGTTTGTGCTGAAATAAAAAGTTAAAAAAAAAAAAAACAAACCAAAAAAAAGGAAAAAAAAAGAAAAAAACCTTAAAAAAAACTTTAAAAACATACAGCAAGAATGAAAATAACTTAAAAATTTAAAAAAACCACACACAAAACCACAAAAAATAATTAAAAAAAAAAAAAAGGAGAAAAGAAAACTCGAATGTAGTGTTTACATTGAAGCCACTGTTTTCATGACCAATCCTTCGTCATTTCTACTTTGATTAGTAACCAGACGTCGTCACGGTTTCACTTTTCTGAGTTACCTTTGCTGAAGAAGAGCAGTCTCACCTGTTTCAAAGAAAAAGAAGAAATAAAGAGGAAACTAAAAAAAAAAAATTAAAAAAAAATAAAAAAAAAAGAAGAAGAAAAATTATTATATATATATATAAAGCGCCAGGTCTTTCTAAGCCTTTCTATTACCAATCAGTGAGGTTTCTGTGATATATTACACACTGCCAATCTCTTTCTCTGACTAATGGAAAAAAATTCATGTGTAGCTCAATAAAGAGAATGTTTGTCTGTACCCCGGGCTCTCCCCTCCCGTGCCTCAGCCTGCTTCTTTCCCCTGGCCCCAGCCTCCTGCCTCAGAGAGGAAGAAAATGTATTTTAAAGGTAAAAATCCTGGTTTTGGGGGGTTGGCTGCTGGGAGCAGAGGCAGGAGGGGCTGAGCTAAGAATTGGGTGGGAAATCTGGGTAAGGTGATGCGTGGAAGCTCACGTTGCATCAGAATGTCACCGGGAGCAAAAATATCCCCTTCTGCCCCAAAAAACCCTCTCCCCAAACAAGAAAACACATTTTTATTATTATCACCGTTAACTGTATTATATATATTTATTTGGGAATGCAGAGATAGTCGTCAGGGTGAGTCTGGTCTGTGGCAACATCAGAAACCCCGCGACCTGCAAATTTGGGGTTTTTTTAGAGGAAAGTTCTCCAAGAAAGTTGAGATTTTCTCCATGCTTCAGGAGGAATTTGGAGGTTTGGGTTCAGGGTTTTTTTCATAATTTGGGGGGGGTTTTTTCACCATGTGGATTTTTCTTGCCCTTGGGCTTTTCAGTTTCCTTTGTCCCCGGTCCCCTGGCTCCTGCACGTGCCAGCATCGGGCACCGTGCCGCGGGTGGGACACTGGTGAGCCGGTTGCCCCTTGGCACAGCCCAGGACCAACTGGGCTGCTTCCTCGTCACCATGCTCACCATCCCTTCCCGAGACACGGGAACACCTCAAACCCCACGGGACCACATGGCCCACCAGTGCACGCTGGGAAGGTGCTGTAGGGAAGGTGACCCAAACAGCCAGGACCCCCCTTGCCCTGGCCACCCTTCGATCGCCACCCCCCCAGTCCGCAGAAGGGAAAGTGAGTTGGCAAAGCTCCTCTGTCGTGCAGCAGCATCTCCTGACCAACGTGCTTTCTTCCAGGTCCCTGCTGTACACAGCGGCCCAGAAGTGGCTGCTGTTGGCACTGGGGAAGTCAGCCAGGCTTCTCCTCAGATGACCTCCCCGTCCAGGGAAGCGGAGCCAGCCAAGGGGCCACCGCTGGTCCCTGAGCTCCTCTGCACAAACCAGCCTTTCATGGCTGACCTGAAGTAGGTCATTCTGCAGCGGGGCCGCAGGCTCAGCTGCCATCCAGCGACTGGCCAGGGCCCGCTCCCAAGGGAAGGGAAAAGGCAGGGAACCCAACCAGAGGAGGAGGTAAGGCCAGAAGAGCGAGCCCAGGAATCTCTGACACATCCCCTCCCTGTCCCTGGTTTGTTCAGGAGCCTCCCCTCACCCCCAGGAGCTGGGCAGCCCCTCTACTCAGCTCACTGCCCGAGCCAGTGCAGGACCTTGCGCAAAGAGCGGTTCACGCAGGACGGGCTCACGGCCCCTTCTCCCTCCCCGATCTGCTGCTGGATTCCACAGCAGGGTCCCTCTGGCTGCTGCCCGAGAAGAGCTGCTTCACCAGTACCTTGCCAGCTACTTTTTTTTGTAGTGGTGAAATCCGGGGTGGCCAAGACAAAGCGCAGCTCACAGAGCACCAGAGGCAAGCAGCAGTGGGCTGTGGAGCGCTGCTGCCCAGCTAAGCCTCGGGGAATCTCAGGGGCTCTTCACTTCCAGGGTGAGGAGGGGCACGGAGACCTCAACAGGACACCCTGCTTCCTTCCTTCCCAGCAAGCTGGGAGAGGACGCGCCAAGGCGGTGCAGATTTTACAAGCCCCAAGCTGGGTCAAAATCTGTCCTGGCTTCAGGCAGCCCCTCTGCCGAGATGAAACTGGGGTTGGTTTGCATCATCGTGTACAAAACCCATCAGCAGGTACGAGATGGCCCAGAAACGCAGCGAGGAGGAGGAGGAAGAGGAGGAACTCCAGGAACGTTCCGACCCCGGTGTTGGGGGGCCGTGCTCCCTCCCTCCCGGCGCGACAGAGGGGGAACCGAAGGCAGGCCCAGGCAGGGGGGCTGAACCCAAACACACACTAGGAACACAAATCACACCACAGAAATTTCCAAACAATTTCCAACACTGATCGAGATTTTATTTTTGTTGGGTTTTGTTGTGATTTTTTTTTTAGACAATAAAAACAAACCAGCTGTGCTCTGAGCAAAACCAAAGATCTCAAAAAACCCCTTTGAAGTTTCCTAATAGCATTGCAAGGTAAGGCTTCCCAAAGAGTTTTATTGAAATAAATTATTTTCACCTAAAACAGCGATGCAACTCCTCTCATTAAATTCACTTTCGAATCTCCTAAAAACCAACAGTAAAAAAAGGTTACCAACAACTCTAGGTAATACTGAGCTCCTTCTAAAGGGCAGCGATACTAGAACTCAACTCTTCCGAAGTTTAGAAATGAAGTCACTGCCATGTAGAGTTCCGCTAGGCGAGCTGGCCTCGGTGGCTCCGGCTGGATGTGCTGGCAGAAGATCTCTAGAAAAACGAGAGGTTAGTGGGTCTGGTGCAGCCATCCCTGGTCCAGCTGCCCCCTCTTCCTCCAGTCCTGAATAAACTCATGGTGAAGTTGTGGGGTTAAAAAAATGAACTGAAAAACAAGGTGTCAGAGCTGTCCCCATCAAGTCCCATCCGTGTCTCTCTGGAGTCCAGAACAGGCAGGGTTTGGGGTCAGACACCCTTGGCTTATGGTAACACTGAACTGCAGGGGCTGTGACCGCACCTCACACCACCTCTTCTTCACCCGATTCCCCTCGGTCTCGCGCTCGGTTCCGGCCGTAAAAGGCAAAAGCAAACACTGCAGGCCCGGGGAGCGCAGAGCGGGGTGGCTGCCAGCACAGAACATCCCAGCAGCAGTAAACAAACTGGTCTGCACTGGAATCAATGTGGCGATTCATGAACTCGCTGCACAGCTCGGGAATTTGGGTTTTTCTGCGTTATGAAGCCAGACAACTTCCATCCAGGCTAAGAAACGACCTTCCAGCGGTGCTACCCCAGCCCGTCGGGCCGGCCTACGGAACAGCCTTCGCTGGCGACACCAAGAGGGGCTGAGGAGCGGGCGCCTGCTCATCTGACGCAGGGTTTGCTGCACATTTCCAACCTTTCTTCCCTCTCGGAACAACGCTCCCCGCTCTCGAGCTTCCCACGCCAGTGCCCTCCGCCACCTGCGCCCGCAGCTGCAAACTGGGAACGCGCCTTCCCCGGCCTCTGCGGCGAGGTCAGCCCAACACCCTCGCGCTAGCTGCAGAAACCACGCCCGTGGTTTAGAAATCACCTTTTGTTTGTGGAGGGAATCAACGTCACATAGAAAATATTACAAAAAAAAAAAAAAGGTTAACTTGTCATCTGTCCAAACGTTATTAGACCACATGCTTTATACAGCAGAGAGGCAGCCGGCTCGCTCGCAGCACAGCCAGCCCACCTCTGAAGAGACGCTTTCCTGCTGGTACAGAAAGCGCGGCGTTGGTTATTTTTTCGCATTTCCTTTATTTATTCAGCATCGCCCAGGAGGAGGAAGGAAGGAAGGAGGGGCAAGGAGCGCTAAGAGTTCTGCTGCATCTGCAGCCTCCGCTCGGCAGCGGCGGCCAGCGTCCGGCGGCGCAGGGTGACGGGGTCGGCAGCCGCCCCCTCGGCAGCAGCAGAGGGCTTCTCTGCGGCCAGCTCCTCCTCCGAGCTTTTGGTCAGGTAACGCCTGTGGGAGGAAAAAGGGAAAGGTGGGTGAGCAGAGCCCACCTCGGTCTGGACCTGGAAAACGCTTCGCCAGGGTGCGAGGCGCGCTGCAAGGAGGAAAATATCAGGATAAAATTGCACGCGAGCTACAGACCCGAAAGAAAAAAGCCCATATGACCTGCAGTAGGCTGTGTGGAGTTGGCAGAAGCTCTTTTTGTGCAAGATCCTTGTGCCAGTGGGAGGGAGCCAGTTCTAAAGGTGGGGGCTCTGCTCTTAGTGCGATTCAGCGCTGCAGGGGAGTCACTGAATCTCCCCGTCCCCGCTCCTCCAGCACTCGCGAGGCACTGGCAGCGTCTGCTGCAGGAACTCCCTCCCTGCTGACAGCGAGCGAGCCTGTGGCAGACGGAGCACTAGGGCTGCAGAGGGGCAGGTGAGGCAAAAACACAAGGCAGCAGCAGTCAAGAGCTAACACCCCCAAGAGTATTTACACTCAGTGACAAAATACAGTAGTTTACAACTCCACAGCTCTTCTTGGCCCCAGTCACACCAGAACACCAGTGGTGTTCACCTGCTGGTCACGAGCTCCTCTGGCTTTACAGAATCCCAGCGTGGTGGGGGTTGGAAGGGACCTCTGGAGATCATCTGGTTCAAGCCCCCTGCTCCAGCAGGGTCACTCAGAGCAGGGGCCCAGGATCCCATTGTCCAGGCAGCTTTGGAATCTCTCCAGAGAAGGAGACTCCACAGCCTCTCTGGGCAGCCTGGGCCAGGCTCTGACACCCGCACAGCAAACAAGTTTCTCCTCCTGTTCAGATGGAACCTCCTGGGTTCCAGTTTGTGCCCATTGCCCCTTGTCACTGGGCACCATTGACAAGAGTCTGGCCCCCTCCTCTTGACACTCACCCTTCAGATAAATATTGATAAGAATCCCTCTCAGCTTTCTATGATTCCGTGATTCTCTTCTCCAGGCTGAACGGCCTCTTACTAATTCCTCTCACTACCTTTTCCATCAACCCAGGCTCTCAGTGGCCATAACCTATTTTCCCCCCATTCTGGGGGACTATAAATGAGCGGCCAGGCTGGAGTTTTAGGAAGGAACATACTTTCGAGCTTGCTGCAACAAGTCCTCCTTCCGCTGAACCAGCATACGCTGCCTTTCATCAGCTGACTTGGAAAAGCGACTTCCCCTGGCCTCAAAATCTTCTGCTTCACTGGGCTCTGCTTCCATCTCACTGAACTCCACCATTTCTTCCAGCCTTGAGTTGAGTTCAAGCGGCACTCTCTCAGTCTAAGAGAAGGAAAAAAAAATGTCTTAAGCCTTTGCAAAATTTGCTAACGGGGCTTCTTTGCACCAAACCAACAAGCCACAAAGACGTGGCATTTTTGGAGGCACTGGAAGAAACCAGACTTTCACCTGCTGTACCCAACTCCCTTGGGCTCCTTTGAAAAACCCAGCAAAACCCAGAGCAAAGCGATTTCAGAACGTCTTCAAAGAGCCCCTGCTCTCTAACGCGGTAGCTTTTATGCCGTGTTTGAAAGCAATCTCAACGACAAACGTTAATTACTCATAATTAACGCTCTCTGAAAACGGGGCATTGGATACAGTCAGCTTCTGCAGCTGACTCGACAAGCGAGGCAACAGTGAAGAGATGAAAAAGCAGAAAGCCACGTACTAAGGAAAGCAGAGCGAATGCATTTGCCAAGAGGATGTGGAGCTCGAGAAGGGAATTTCTGAGGCTCCGGTTCACCAGGTTCTGCAGCGGGCGAATTAGGGTGCCGGAGCAGGGCTGGCAGGCTTCCCGAGCCCGGCGTGTCAAGGCGAGGAGCCGGCAGCCCCGCGGCTCGGCGCCCCTGACAGCTGCCGAAGGACGCTGCCCGAGAGCCGGTGCGGGTCACGCCGCCCGGCCCGCTCACGGCCTGTCCCCCCCGGCACCCCCGGCACGCCAGCTCTGCGGGAAGAGCAGCATCGTACCGAGCGAGGCGGCGTCAAGGAACAGATCACCTCTGCGAAGGGCTTAAGGGTTTAGCCATCATCCGGTATCCCGGAGGATTACTCGAGCGGGTCGGGTGCATCACAGAGGCTCTGGCCGAGTCAGCTCCTGGCAGGGCCCGGTTTGGGGCCTGTGGCACGGGTGCCACGACAGCCGGTGACGTGGGCGCACCGCGGGGGACCGCGGCTCGAGCCCCCACTGCCCGGACTCTGCAGCAGCACCACGTGCAGCACGCAGGTGATGTGTGAAACAAGCCGAGTCATCCCAGAGCCCCGGAGACGTACCCGTAACGCCAGCTCCCCGCCACGAAGCCTCCGGAGAGAGAACACCCAGACAAATGTCACTCCTCATCGACCAGGTGAACCAAGCCGGGACGGCAGGGCCCAAGCCAGAGCTGTGTGCACACCACAGCCACCAACACCAGTATGTCTCCAGCCTACTTCAGCAAACTCCCAGCACGCTGGAGTTCAGGGGGGGATATTCCCCCCCCCCCCCCACTAATGCACTGGGATAACTGGTGGGGGACAGCTGATCTGCCTCAATGCCACATCTGAGAGGAGGAACTGAGAGCTCCACAGAGTGATCCCATGGACTGTACCCAGGGCCAGGATGACCTTGGCAGAGGAACAGGTCAGGACAACCCAACTGCAGCCTCCCACCACCACACAAGTGGATGCGGAAGAGGGAAGCTCTACTGGGCAAAGCAGTGAGGAGGGCATCATGATGGATGATGTTCAGACAAGATCACTGCCTTTTTCTTTTTTCTGGACCATGTGTATCAGAAGATAGACAGAAGTGATTCTGCTCCTCTGCTCCACCACAGTGAGACACCCTTGCAGTGCTGGGGCCAGCTCTGGAGTCCTCAGCACAACAGAGACAGGGACCTGGTGGAGCAGGGCCAGAGGAGCCCCAGCACTGCTGGGAGGGCTGGAACCCCTCTGCTGGGAGCCCAGGCTAGGAGAGCTGGGGGGGGGGGTTCAGCCTGGAGAAGAGAAGACTCCAGGGAGACCTCCTTGTGGCCTTTCAGGACTTCAAGGGGCCTGTCAGAAAGATGGGGACAGGCTTTTGAGCAGGGCCTGTTGGGACAGGACAAGGGCTGATGGGTTTAAACTGAAAGAGGGAGATTTAGACTGGAGAGAAGGAAGAAATGTTTTGCAGTGAGGGTGGTGAGAGCCTGGCCCAGGTTGCCCAGAGAGGTGGTGGCTGCCCCATCCCTGGCACCATTGCAGGGGAGGTTGGCCAGGGCTCTGAGCACCCTGCTCTAGTTGCAGATGTCCCTGCTCCCTGCAGGGGGTTGCACTAGATGACCTTGAAACATGCCTTCCAACTCAGACCAGTCTGTGATGCTGAGATGCAAGTTGGCTCGCCTAAGGTCTGGATATCTTTTGTAACACTACAAAGGTGCAAAAAATCAATACCCAGAGCCCGTTCCTCTGTCTAAGCACAAGAGAGGTTACCAAGGTTGGAGACAAAAATATCAGAACTCATCACAGGAAAGGTTGTGACAAACCTCAGATGAGAGCAGACCTCGGATGCAGAACGCTGAACACTCCAGAAACTGCTCCTCCTTCAGGCTCCAAGAGAGACTGTTTCCCGAGAGCCACGGGGTGCCTCAGAAGTGTCCCCATTTAGAGTCACTCACGAAAACAAACTTGACTCTCACAGGAAGGGGGCAAGAGCTTCAGCTTCGTCACAACACTCGCTAGTCAGGGACGAGTCCCACCCCACCTCCACCCAGGGCTACAGAAACTGATGGACAGACACAGGAAAATGGCAAGGATAATCTAGAAATACATTCTGGCACATGAAAATACAGCTGCAGAGAGCAGCTAGAGATGCCCTGGGGTCTGTTCAGGAAGGGAAGGGAAGGGAAGGGGGAAGGAGGGGTGTCTCACAGTCCAGGCCAGGACTGTTGGAAGCTGTCTGTGTATAAAGCATTACCTCCCAAACCTTTAACGTGTCTTATTACCACCACACTGCACAGCTCTCAACTACTGCTCAGCACTGACACCCCAAAAACAGAAGATACAATTTTGGGGGGAAACAAAATAAAATTATCAGTCATTATCTGCACCTCTAGACTTTGGAATTCTAGTAAGTCACAATATGACATATGGCACAGAGAAAACCAGCGCTCCTCACGAAGAAGGGTGCATGAAGAGCACGTGAGCTCCCCTAAGAAGTGTTGTTTCCAACCAGGAGAACTCCAGTGGGTCTGCCACTTGCTGCTGGAGATCTACAAAGATTCCCAGTGGGTGTGTTGATTTTAAAGAAGAGATGGAAAGCTGGTAAAATTTACTCTAAGGCTGCAGCACAAAGGAACCAGTTGCCATGGTTTCTCTCGGGGACAGAGTCATGAGGTGTGAGGTTACAGCTCTTTGCTGTTTGGAAATTCAGGTCTCACCCAAAGGAGATGATGGTGATGGCTTTTTACATCCCTGCCCACTTGCATTTAAAAAACCTTCCTAAAAATCAAGCGTAACCTGCTGAAGTAGCTTGCTTGCTGCTAGACCTTTCCACACAGACAGGAGCTCAACTACAGCAACATACTCTTCTGGCAAGAAGAGAGACAACATCTACAATATGCCAGGTGCTCAGTTAAAAACTGAAATCAAAAGCAGAAAGACACCAAAGCGATGGGAGTTTCCTAGAGGAAGGACAGCCCCAGGCTCCCAAGTCTCCTCTCCGTGGCACAAATGCTATCAGTAGGAAGCCTGACTCCTGGGCTCACTTCTGTGGCTCTGGAACAAGAGAGATCAACTTGTTTGAGGCTGAAGTCAACACTAAACTCAAAAGCATTTACAAGGCAGGAGGATGGCAGCAGCAGGAGCTCCCCCAGTGCTGCCCAGCAGCGAGTTTCTCTCCGAGCATGGCAGTCTCAGCCTCCCACTCCACCATCTGCCTACGGATCCCATTTGTCCCAGTCAACACCCATCCAGGAAAACCTGCGCAGAGGCCACCGGTTCACCCCGCCCACGCAGCCAGCGACAGCCCCACTCGGCTGCAGGAAATCCACAGCTGCTCACGTATCTCCAGGCTATCGCTGTGCTCCTCTGCAACCCAAAAATACATTCTCCATCCAAACCGCCCTCGCTCCAACTACAACACGGCACCGGGACCAAGCGCTCAGCCGCAGCTCAAAGCGAGAAGTCACTACAGAGAGCACGTGCTGAACGATGGGACGTGTCGACAGCATCCCACCCAGGCTTCTCCAGTTCTGCAGGAGGAAGGACAGAGGCACAGGTAGCGTTGGGCAGGAAGGAAGATGAACAGCACCACAATCATTCAAAGTGGGGTTTGAAGCCAGTGCCAAGCTAAGGAAAACTAGCTAGATACTCTTTGTAGAAAAAGAAAGTTTACTCAGAGAACAAGGAAAATGCCACAAAAACCTTCAAGTTAACTCAAAAAGTTACCCAGGTCAAGACCTTCACCCCTGCAGTTCTGCACCTCCTGGCCCAGGCTCTTATCAAATGCCTGTACCAATCCCGGGACCTCTTCTTCAGCCTCAACTGCAGCATCAAACCCAAGGGCAGCTCCTTCTGCCTCGCAACCTGCGAATAAGGGAACTGCCACTACTCAATTTTCCAAGGAGCAGGTTGGCTGCTTTGATTATTAAAGGCTGCAGAGGCAGAAAGTCACATGCCTCACACATTCACTCTCTTTCCAAGCCAACATAGAAGGAGGTTTATAGAACAGAAACCCTTATGATTTTGCTACTACAGCCAGGGAAAGAAGAAGTGGAGTGAGACCTTATTCTACTCACAGGCTGATTTTCTTTCTTCCTGCGCACGCTGCTTCGTAAAGCCCTTAGTGAAGAACAGCAAACCCCGTTATTGTGCTTTGTAAGTAGAAGGGCTGGTGTCTCCTGATCCTGTTCATATCCCACTCCATTCACACCAAAGCTCTCCATGACTTGAAGTGCTTCCTCCAGAGCACAAAACAATTCTTATACCCAGAAGAGAAACGCTGCTCATCTTGAGGGAGGCAGCATCTTGAGAGAAGTACAGAAGGGGAATGGGAAGAGCAAAGCATTCTGCATTCATGTTCCACAGATGGGCATGGGCCTGACCGGATGCAGAGACATGACCTATCACTGTTCTTTGCATCACTTGAGAGCATTTGCCTTCAAGGAGGAAAAAGGAAAGCACACAGACAACCCTCTACAGGAGAACCATTCAGTTGCCCAGCAGCGTTAGTTCTGGTGTGAAATGCAAGGAAGGGCTGCACCAACCCGGCCTGCCACGGGACCAGCTGCACTTACCTCTCCATGCAGCTTCTAGCTGTGCTTCTTACCCATTTTTATGCCAAATTACCTGGGTGACAGCTTCAGCATCCTCCTGATCAGTGCTGTGCCGTTCCACAGAACTGTTCAACGCGGGTCTAACGCTATCCGCGCGCTGAAATGCAAACATCAGGGGTTTAATGCAGTGTGTGAAATGGCAAAACAAAACCCGAGCTCTTCGAACGTGTTCAGGCTCCTCCCTCCACAACGTCAGGCGTTTGGTTCCGCTCAGAAACAGTTAAGTTGGCAATAAAGAGAATTTTCCCTGCTTTCCCACTCGCAGGCTCCAGGTGATGGTACCATCCGATCGGCACGCAACCAGAATTCACTATTATTTATTGACATTGTCCCCAGCCTGCTTGACTTAAATCTGCTATTGTTAATTAAGAACAGGGCACCAGTTTTGCCGACTACTTTCTTTGCAGAAAACCTTCCTAAGAGGTACAATACAATTATCTGTCAGCAGAGAAATCGACTGGAAATGTTCTACAGGCTCTGCACAAGAGCGGACGAGCTGCTTTAACCGAGCAAATATTTGTTTCTAGTCTAGCTAGGACACTACAATATATTTTTGGTACATGACTGAACATACTGCACTGACAGAGATTTAAACAAAATAAAAACAAATCCCGAGGTTTTTTTGACTACCATTTGGTACTAACGTGTTTGAAGCTGCATAAGCAAGCACATCATGCATTGGGCACTTTACTAACATCAATCAGAGGCAAGCTACATGGCCTGGGTGAGGGACTCCCACTTCCCTTCGTAAAGAAAATACCCTCTTGTTGTGGTTTAACCCCAGCTGGCAACTGAGCCCCACACGGGCACTCGCTCACTGCCCCCCCCGACAGTGGGGAGAGAGAATTGCAAGGATAAAAGTAAGCAAACTCGTGGGTTGAGGTAAGAACAGTTTAATAATTGAACTCAAATCAAATCAAACACTACTAATAACGATAAATTGTGAAGATAATGAAAACGCTAACACAGCAACAAAAAGAGACACAAATAAAATCCAAGAAAAACAAGTGATGCAAACGAAAACCAACTAAGCACTAACCCCCAGACAGCTTTCCCCCTGGAGTATCAACTGGGCATGATGTCACACGGCCTGGAATGGCCCTTTGGCCAGCTGCCCCAGCTGTGTGTCCCCCCAGCCTCCGCTGCCCGGGCAGCAGGAGAAGCTGAGAAGCCCCTGACTGGGCGTAAGCGCTGCCCAGCCACAACTGAACCATCAGCGTGTTACCAACGTTCTTCTCACCCTAACCCCAAACCACAGCTCTGCACCAGCTCCCAGGAAGAACATGAACTCTATCCCAGCTGAAACCAGGACAGTATTTACCCCTTATTCTATACCACCTACATCATGCCCAGGTCTCACTTCTCAATATGCCCCTTTCCTGTCTTCCGATACATACACACACAGGTACCACACCCTTAGCCTAGGGGCCATCCCTCTGAAATGCCCACTGAGTTGATTTAGTCCATGATTTGGGCTTCCTCTGTCCTAACAGTCCTTCAGGGCAAGAGAGGTAGTGCATGATGTTGGATTGTTTCACGTTGAAGCCACTTCTAAACTCCATCGAAATTCAGTCTTCATTAATCTGGGTGCTTCGTCCCGCAGCGCCGTTCGGACGGCACGCAGCGACCGCAGCAGCGACGGCACGCGGCAGTACACAGCAGTCAACATCACACAGCCCTCATCACCATCTTCTGCCCCAGCACGACATCCCTCTGCGGAACGCATCGGAGCTCCCCGCCTTTCCGCATCACCCACCAAGCATCCCCGGGTCCCTCAGCAGAAGCAACCCCATGGATGGGTTTGCCTTTGCCAGAGGCAGGAATAACTCTCAGACTGTCTTCCCCAGAGTAGTTTTTATCTGCACGGCTCCCTTTAGTCCTTATCTGGGGCTACACTGTCACAGTTGGTCTATCGCCCGATGACCCTTCCCCGGCTGGGAAGGGGGATCGGGAAAAGGAGAAGAGACTTGTGGTTTGAAATGATCAACAGATGTAATGAAACAGCAAAACTAATACCAATGCCAATATCGAACGTATCTAAAGTCACACTCAGCGCAGTGAATGTACAGCAGTCACAATAAACAGCAAAGCAGTCCTAGGGAGCAAGAGGGGAAGTCAGCCCCTCCGGGGATGGGAAGGAGCAGGAGGAGAAGGAAGAGGAGGAACAGGAGCAGAAGGAGTCCCAAACAGAAGGAACAGGACCCGAAGCAGGAGGACCTCTGTCCTCAGCAAATCTCCCCCTTTCTATCTGGTCTGGGATACAGCTGCACGCAGCCTGGCAGGGTCCAAACTGCCCACAGGATTCTGTCCCAGTCAAAGCAGGACAGTGTGCTGCAGGGACTCTACCCCTTCTACAGGAACAGTCTTGATTGGGCAGGGCCAGCTCGATTGGCAGAGCCTCTCGCGTTGACTGACCAGGTGGCTTTTCTAAACGTGTGTCCCAATGTTTGAAGGTGCCACCCCTCGCTGCTCTCTGTATGGGCTTGAACAGTCTGTTTGCCAGAAGCTGCTGCATGACAGGGGATGTGACAGGCCCACCCGATGCCGTGCTCTTCAGCTCAGATGTCTATGAGATGCTTCAGAAATGAGTCCCGTTGTCCGACTTGATTCTTTCTGGGGTGCCACATCGACACAAGACTTGCTTTTCAAGGCCCAGGATGGTGTTCTGGGTGGTGGCACGGGGCACTCGATGTGTTTCCACAGATGCTCCCCCCATTGCGAGCATGTGGCGCTTGCCCTGGTGGGTCTGTGGAGTGTGATACAGTCAATCTGCCCAGCCTCTCTGTATTGGTATTCCAGACACTGTTTTCCACACCACTAGGGCTTTACCTGTTTGGCTTGCTTGACTGCAAGCAAGTTTCACATCCATGGATGACCTCTACAGTAGTGTCCATGGTCAAGTCTGCCCCTTCATCTCAAGCCCGTCTATATGTCGCACTGCATCCACCCCTTGATGAGCCAAGGTGTCATGGGCCCACCAAGCTATCAATAATTCACCCTCATGCTGCCAGTCCAAATCCACCTGAGCCACTCCGACCTTGGCAGTCTGACCCACCTACTGGTGCTTTTGATGTTCTTCAGTGGCCCAGCTCTTGGGTACATGGGCATCCACATGATGTACTTTCACAACCAGGTTCTCCACCTGAGCAGCAATGCCTTGCCATGCTCCAGCAGCCCAGATGGGTTCACCTCTGCACTGCCAGTCGCTCTGCTTCCAGGGCTGTAACCACCCCAATGGGGCACCTGCCACAACCATCCACAAGTTGGTCTAGAGACAGAGCACTGGCCGTTTTCCTCACCCAGAGATATCTAAAGCCAGTTGGATGGCTTTCATTTCTGCAAACTGGCTCAATTCACCTTTTCCTTCAGCACTTTCTGGGCTGGCCTGCAGGCTAAGGCTTGAACCATCTCCTCTTTAATTTGTTCAAAGGCTTGTTGCTGCTCAGGGCTCCACTTGAAATAATTTTTCTTCCAGGTCACCTGGTAGAGAGGGCTCACAGTAGAGATGTGCATCCTCCAGAAACCCACTGCACCCAGGAAAGCCTGTGCCTCCTTTTTACTGGTTGGCAAGGGACACAGCTGCTGGCTTGTTGATCACATCCACTGGGATCGGGCAATGCCCATCTTGCCATTTTATTCCTGAATACTGTATGTCCTGTGCAGGTCCCTTGATCTTACTTTGTTTTCTGGCAAAACCATCTTTCAGAAGGATATGGACTATTTTCTTCCTTTCTCAAAAATGTCTTCTGCTGGGTGGTCCCATACGATGACATCATCAATGTACTGCAGGCGTTTTGGAGCTTCACCCTACTCCAGTGCAGCCTGGATCAGTCCATGGCAAACGGTGGGGCTGTGTTTCCAGCCCTGGGGCAGCTGATTCCAGCTGTACAGGATGTCCTGCCAAGGGAAAGTGAACTGCAGCCTGCACTCTGGGGCTGGAGGAATCGGCAGTGCCAATCATCATGTACCACTTGGCTGCCCTCGACTCCAGCGGCGTGACTTCAGGACTTGGCAGCCCACTGGTAGTCCCCATTCTCCAGCAGACTTTTGCACTGGCCTTATGAGGCTGTTGAAAGGTGAGTTTTGCTGATCATCCCTTGGCTCTCCAGTTGATGAATCAGCTCATGGATGGAGATCGGGGAATCTTGGTTGGTGCGATACCGCCACCAATGCACCACTGTGGTAGGAACTGGTGCCGGCTGCTCTTCAACCCTCATCAACCCCACCATAGAAGGGTCCTCTAAGACACTGGGCAAGGTGGGCAACTGATCATTTTCCTCCAAGGCAGCAATACAAAGGCCCACAGGTACCCTTTGGATCCTGGGAATAGCTGCTCCCGAGATAGTCTATGCCAGGGATACGAGGGCCTCTGGGCCAGTCACAATGGGGTGTTTCATGCCCCTCCTTCAGAGTTAGACTCACTTCAGCTTCCAATGCAGAGAGCTGCTGGGATCCTCCTGTCACTCCAGAAATACAGATGGGTTCTGCTCCTTTATATTGGGATGGCATTAGGGTACACTGTGCACTGGTGTCTACTAGAGTTTATACTGCCGTGGGTCTGATGTGCCAGGCCATTGGATTCACAGTGTCCAAGAAATCCAGTTGTCCCTTTCCTCCACCTGGCTGGAGACAGGGACCCTCTAGTCGTCATCATAGTATTCGCTGCTCTCTTCTTGTAAATACAAATCAGAAGTTCCTTTGTTAAGATCAGGAGTAAAACGAGCCCTTCTACTCCGTCTGGGGAACAATCCACGGGAGACTGGAGCACTTTTCCTGGAAGAACCTCCTTTTGTGATTTTTTTTCCTTGCAACTCACGTACCCGTGCCTCTAGGGTCGAGGTTGGTTTTCCATCCCACTTCCTCATGTCCTCTCCGTGGTCACGTAGGTAAAACCACAGGGCACCCCGTGATGTGTACCCACTAAATCCTCTCTCTCGAGCAGAGGGACGCTTATTCCTAACAGCTGAGAAATGGGCCCGTACAGGTGGGGAGAACATGCACTCTTCAAGTCGCTGGAACTCTTGGGACAGATTCTCCACAGCCGAGAAGAGGGAGGAAGTGAGACTTTCACTGTATTGCTGGAGCTGGATGGTCAATTCATCCACCGTTCGTCCCTCTCCGTAGTTCCAGGACATCACTGGGAACACGTCAACATATAACGGTGGTGCGCCCTTCAAGAATTTCCACCACATGGGTCGCGTGCACCTGACTCTGTCTGGATCTTTGGATAACTGCTCGTTGTCCAGGTCATCATGCATCACCTCCACCACAGCCATTTCCCTTAGGAACTGGATACCTCTCTCCATGGTGGTCCAATCGAACGGGTAATGCAGAACATCTTCCTTGAAGGGGTACTTTTCCTTCATGCCTGACAAGAGACGTCTCCAGAGGCTGAGGGCCTGTGCCCCTTTTCCAATTGCTTTGTCGACATCCGGGAACCTAGAAAGGGGTCTCAGCAGACTGGCATCCCTACCCACCAACTCCAGGCCACCAGCCCCGTTATCCCAGCATCGGAGCAGCCAGGTGAGAATCTGCTCGCCTGGATGACGGTTGAATTTTTTTCGGATGTCTTGCAGCTGACTCAGGGATAGGGATCGGGTGGTTACCGTCTTGGTTGTGATTTCTTCCTCTTCCTCTTCTTGTGACGGTTCCGCTTCGGAGCAGTCTTCCTCATCCACTTCATCCCTTACTAGATGAGCTGACTTTTGCTTCCAGTATTTCTTCCTGGGGGTAGGGGTGACTGATGCTGGCACGGGTTGGTCCTCTGGTTCAGTTGCAGTGCCTGTCGTCGAGCTTGGAGTAGCCTGGAGAAGAACGGGAAGGTGAAGGAGTGGAGGGAACTGCTCCCCTCTTGTCTCCCCCACAGACTGGCTCTCCAAGTTGAAAAGGTAAAGGGTGTAATTATTAACAGTTTCCGAGAGATGGCTCTCGAAGTACGGAGGCAACAGTAAGGTTGAGTACAAATACCCAATTAGTCTCACAACTGGTAATGTTATCACACCATAAGCCAGTGTTGCACAATCCGTCAACACAAAGACCTTCATCCAGCCCCCAGAGGTGAAAAACAGCAGAAGAGGGAACGTATACAGCAGGTAAGGGGTTACCTACGCAGCTCTGAGAACAAGCAGAACAGCTCTGAGAACAAAGAAGCCAACACTGTGACCAGCAACTATGAACGTTTGCAACAAGTTTGTTTTAAGGCGCTCTGGTCAGATCTGCGAGTATCTCAATTCTCGGAGCCCCACGGTGGGTGCCAAAAAGGACTGTTGTGGTTTAACCCCAGCCAGCAACTGAGCCCCACACAGCTGCCCACTCACTGCTCCCACCCTCCCCGGTGGGATGGGGCAGAGAATCGGAAGGGTAAAAGTAAGACAGCTCATGGGTTGAGGTAAGAACAGTTTAAGAACTGAAATTAAATAATAATAATTGTAATGAAAAGGAAAATAACAAAAAGAGAGAAAAATAAAATCCAAGAAAAACAAGTGATGCAAACAAAAAAAATTGCTCACCACCAACTGAGCAATGCCTGCCCTGTTCCTGAGCACTAACCCCCAGACAGCTTTGCCCTGGGATTATCTAACTGGGCATGATGTCACATGGCCTGGAACGGCCCTTTGGCCAGCTGGGGTCAGCTGCCCTGGCTGTGTCCCCTCCCAGCTCCTCGTGCCCCCCCAGCCTCCGCTGCCCGGGCAGCAGGAGAAGCTGAGAAGCCCCTGACTGGGCGTAAGCGCTGCCCAGCCACAACTGAACCATCAGCGTGTTACCAACGTTCTTCTCACCCTAACCCCAAACCACAGCTCTGCACCAGCTCCCAGGAAGAACATGAACTCTATCCCAGCTGAAACCAGGACACAAATGGGTAATGCTAAAGCACACGTGAGACCCATCCTAATCCATTAGGAGCCCTTCTTCCAAGGGCCACAGCAAGGAGCAGATGTGTACACCTCAACCACACACACGTGAGACAATCCAGTTGAATCAGATGGTGCAATGTGGAGATCTAACACACACTAGACTGCCTGAAGTGGTTTGGTGCTTCTGACTGCAACCATCTTCCTACAGGTAAAACCTGAAGAATAGTATTGTGTCAAGCTAAGCTGGGTTCACCTGTGCTTCCACTTATCCCTTCACTCATTAAAAACAGGCTCAGTTCTGTACTAAGTAGAAAATCCATCATTTTAGGTACACAGTTTATGACTTACCTGTGTGGGGAAAGGTACTTGAATGCGGCCTTCTAGGATGTTGTCAGTGGTGATCTCCACAGACCGAGTTAGCTGCAGATCCTGTAGAACTAAATGATACGGAACCTGGGGGAACATCTCCTGAATCTGATGGGCCTGCAGAAAGCAAGGGTTGCACAGTCAGTATTACCAGTCAACAAAAAGTTAGCTGTTGTCACAACAGAAAGATTCAAAACCAATGAACAGCTCAAAAGTGCTGTTCATGATATGATAAATAAATAAAGATCTTAATAAACATCTCTATAAAATTCCCACGAGTGATTGAGAATTAGACCAACACTGAAACAAAACAAATCATTTTTCTTTGTCCCAGACAGGCTCCAAAATGGAATAAGTTTTAATGACCTACTCTCTCCAGCTACCCTGCCTACAAACCAGTTTAAGAGGGTCTGAAAGCTCAAGTAAATGAAACTGAGTTGTCAGGGAACTGTTATTATTGAATTTCAAGTTCTTTAAATAACATCCAAATTAAATAAATAAAAGTAAGAAGGCGGACAAATAATATGCTTTTCGAGTCCAACAGCTAGACTTCATTAAATATTAAAATCTGTATTTTAGCTAATGCTGAAAGTGGGGGCGGGAGGATGAAAACAACAACAAGAAAAGTGGAAGGAGTTGGGAGCAAAGCAGAAACTATGACCATGAGTACAAACACAAACAACTACAGCAAAACCAACTCTCCATCGTACCAACTTGTGACCAGAATGAGCGATGTAGCATTTTAGCCCCTGGCCTTTCCCTCAAAATACTTCCATACGTTTTTGTTCAGTAGCAAAGGAGAATTTCACTTATTTTCTGTTGAAAGTGTGTAACACTTGAATAGTTAGCTAACCTGGGCCTTTCCGTTGAAGTAGGCATCATAATATATGTTGCTATCATGCTTTAAATAATTCACAATGCTAAGAAATCATTGCTTATCCTCAGCAAAAGCCCATTTGTGTCACTGTGACCAGTAAAAGAAAAACTAAACTGACTTCAGATGGAGAGTTCCTGCATATTCAATGAGTAAATCATCTGCCAACACCTTATCGCTCCCTGCCCGCGCTGCCTCAAACCCCACAAAAATGGTGCCACTTTCCTGTTGAGCTCAAACAGCAGTAAAGGCTGCAGGAGAGACCTCATTCATCAAATCTTACCACTTTGGTGACAGACCTCACCAAACAGCTATTAACATGCTCTAGGCATACGGCAGCAAGAGCTGGCTGTGCTACCATGAGCCACAGCTCACCCTGACAAGACACAGAAACAGTTACCGTGTAGCTTAGTGCCAATAAAAATAAATACTAAAAAAATCCAAAGCTATAGAATGGGTTTGATGAGTTACCACTTGACCAACAGCTAAATTCTCCTGTTCCAGACTCACACCTGTTGCTCCTGCAAGCTGTGAGTAAAGGTAAGTACTGAAAAGAAGCTAAAGAAGTTAGACTAAACAAGGGGAGAAGAAAGTCTGCCTATCTGTGCAGAAAGTCCATGTTTCTCCCTCATTTACCTGCCTCCAAACCCGTTCTTTTACATTTGCGTATTTGAAGCAACACAGAGCCCTAACTTCACTAAAATAAAGATTCTCTCACTCAAAATAATAGCTTTCGTTTAGCATCTAGGCACTGTTATGACCTCCTTCCCCCATGAGGCTCTCCACCTACATGTACCTCCTTCCCCCTCCCCACCACGAGGTGCAAACCATTAAAGCCATCTTACCATGGCGTTGAGCTGGGAGTTGCTGGCTTGCGCGATACCGAGGATGTTTGTAGTGTGCATCACTTCCACTGAAAAGCTGGGCAGCCAGCTGGCAATTCGAGAGCCTGAGAATAAGAAACCAGCGAGAAAGTCAAGTAAGAATACAAGGTTTTTGACAGGTAAAGTACTTCTATACATATTTCACATAAGTCTTCATATTTCCACAAGGTACATACAGGGATTTCTGCAGAGCAATCCACCCCTGAAGTCTCCCAAACATGGGGATGACTGGAGAAAAATCAGGAACTGCCAATACTCTGAAAAGGTTGTCAAGGGCTGGCCCAGGCTGCCCAGGGCACTGGTAGAGTCCCCATCCCTGGGCGGGGGGTTCAGAGCTGTGGAGATGTGGTGCTGAGGGACATGGTTTAGTGGTGACTCCATGATCTTACAGGTCTTTTCCACCTGAAACGATTCTGTGATTCTATTCTCTTCAAACAGTCACAGTGGCTTAACAACCTCAGGGCCAGAGAGGCTCAAAAAACAACACATCCCTGTTTGCTTGTTTTAATGTTCCCATCAAAGGTAAAATTAAAATAATCCAGAGACAAATTCAATTCTGGAATATATAGATGACTCCAGCAATTCTACTACAACCAAGCCAGCTTCTAACCAGGCTGAATCTGGTCCCAGAATGGGTCAGCTGAATGTGGCTGCCACCACTGAGAAAACATTACTACAAAGGGACAAAGAGCAAGCCACTGATGCAACTGTGTGTTTAGGCTAAATGGAGTAGGGAACATGGCCAGCTCCCTCCTCCTCCTCTTGTGTTTCTGTTGAACAAACACAGGGTTTGCTCTGACCCTTCTCTGCCAATTATTCTCCTCCCACCATCTCCAAGGATTGCAAAACCAGCACAGATGAAGAACAGGTCACCATGTAAGTTTGCAGCATTTCAGCTATGTCATGGGAGCTCCACATGGACAGAGCCCAAAGATGAGTATTTGCACTAGTGAAACCTACTGAGAAACAACCAGACTGCCATCAAAAACCTGGGAACAGTGGAAGACAAGGACACACCGATACCAAAACTGTAACGAAACCTGGAAGGTAAGTAACAGAAATTGTCACTTTCAGAACAAGTCTGTCTGCACGCACAGAACTCATCGTGATCTGTATTCACACCTGCTTTGTGAGTACTTGTAACACACCGCTGAAAAAATGAACGTGTAAAACACTAACAGTTACACGATTCCTTCAAAGAACAAGCGTCTGCAGACTCCTGCAGCTAACCAAGCACTGCATGTTTCTTATCAACTGAGTGTCAAACGGACTTTTGACAGCCTCACATTAACCCAGGGACAGGGAAAAGATCCACTTTTAAGACTGCACCACAGTGTTTTTTCTGCTCTTCAGCCGTCACTGATTAACCGACATGCAGTAACAAAAGTTGTTCCCCGTTCTGCTGGTCAACATGGCAGGCAATGAATAAACACCAGTATTAAAGCTGCTGAGCACAACAAATTGAGAAAAGGAGGAGCGCTTGTACAAAACCTTTCAAGACATCTCTGTGGCTCTGGACAGCTTCAGAGGCACAGATCTGAGCTCTAACAAAAGAGCCGTAAGAAAAACATCCATGTCTGAGACACGCGAGCAGAGGTTCAAGCTTCAGCTCAAGCACGGGCAGAATTCCCTTCTGCAGAAGGCTGTTCCCTGCGTTTGTTTGGGCACCAGCAGCCGATGTCACGCTGCACAGCTCACCGTCAAAGTGGAAGAAGTGATTGTGCTGGTTCAAGCGTGGTCTGCCTTCTGCCACTGCCACGGGGACCAGGTTCTCATCCAGGTTCTCCCTTTGGTGCTCCTCCCTCACGTGATGGCTGTCAGTGATGTTAAGAGACATTCTGCAGGTGGGGCAAGATGTGTCTTGTTCCAGCCAGGACCGCAGGCATGAGCTGACAGAAAAACAGGAGTATTTGGTGAGCATGCAGTGTTTTTCCAAGCCATCAGTATCATGAGTACATCAAGCAGCTGTAGCAGGTTCTGTACAGAATGTTAGCACATGGACTGCTCAGAGATAATTTGTGGGGTACGCCTGATGAGCTCTCAATGACTCTCTCACAAGTTCTTTATTTCTTTCAGCTGAAAATACTCCAAGTGTTCACTTATTTATAAATAAGCATGCAGATTTATCAGAAACTTAAAACACTCTCCAAGTTTGTTGTCCCTCTAGCTCAGGACAAGCTAGTTTTGCCTGGAAGGGGAAACAAAGAATTTCTCTTCTCTCGCCAACCCCAAATGAAAAAGGATGAAAACCAACTGGGCAAGTATTTAAACCATCCTGAGGCATTTTCATAGTGGTTCTGCCAGTGTCTTGTGCCAATGGCACCTCCGAAGTTTTTCAAATACCTTTTTGAAAACACCAACACCCAGATCACCGCCACAGTGAGTACCACTCCGGGAACTCTCTGAACAGATTTATCAACACCACCCAGTGCCGTGCCACTACAACCGTTACTTACTTTGAACATTTGCTGTCTTGTGGGAAGAATTTGCAAGGCAGGTTTGAAGACTCAAGAGCTGTGCCTACCTGCAGTGACCCAGCTGTGGGATTTGTTGACGTGTTAAACCTAATTCTCATCGTGGAAGAACTGAATTGCACACGACCGAACACTTCTCAGTTTTATACACTTGCACAGAGCAAACTCAAACCCCTGCTACAGTCATTCTCAAAAGGTCACCTGTGAAACACCCGGAGTGACACAAGCTATTACCATGCTGCTGCTCAGCCATGGAGATGTTGGAATGGGCACAAATCCCTTTCAGGCTGCATCAGCACCAAGCCCTACAGGCTTGTGTTGAGCCAGCCGTGCTTACACTCATTTTGTACTGCACAGGCAGAAGGGCTGGGTCACCTACAGCACCTCAGAGAAAGGATGACTGACAGAGAGTCAAGGTCAGCAACATTTCAGAGAAGCAACTCTTTTGAAACTGCTTCCTAAAAGGAGAGAGTTTCAACAGAGGTCAGACTCTCAGTAAAATTCCTTAATATTTAGGCACAGGAGTTTGACCTCAGCCACGTAAATCTTCCCTGACATCTTCTACTCTACTCCAAATAAATGAATATGAAAAAAACCCCCATGCAATTGAGAATGGACACAATGTTGAGCCTGTTGGCAAAATCGACAGGTTTTTAGGAGGAGAGAAACCATTCTCAGATTGAAAATAGTTGGTAATTACATCTGGGATTATATGGAAACATTAAGTCATCCACTGTAACATGCTCCTTCCCTAAATGCACCAAGGAGGTAAGTGCTAGCTTCAGAAAAAAATCCAAAAGAATCCTTTTAGATGCAGAGAAAACAACTTTCTGAAGAGAAGACCCTGGGCTTCTCAAGTGCTCAGTAGGTGATTAAATATTCATAGGCTTCAGTAGCACTGGAAGAGGAGTTTCTGCTACGGAGGCACATTATCTCATTAGAGACTTCTCGGAACACAGATAAATATTTATGGCAAGGTTTGTCATAAATGACAACAAATTAGCACACAGATTAGAACCTCTGGTTTGACAGTTACCAGAAGAAGTAAAAAGCTATTTGGGGAAAGTAACTTGCTCATTGGACACCACGGGGACAAGTTAACTGACCGTGCACATTAATCACATGGCACTTCAGGAACTCCTGATTCAACCCCAGTATCTCCTTGCATTTTTAAGCACAAGCATGAAAATCTAAGCACTGCTACAAAAGATCTAAGAAAAGGCACACCTAGCTCAGCATGCTGTCCCCACAAGCTATTCACTGAGTGAGCATAAGAAACAGTATAGAGATCCTTTGGCCAAAAGCCTCCCAGTTCCAACCACCAGCTGCTAAGGGACCTCTTCAACTATTTTGTTTAACCTTTTACAGCCCTGACAAACTCATCCCCCCACTGAAATCGTATGATCAGGCCTGGCCTCCACAACTCCTGGAGGGCTCATCACCATGCAAGGATGCACTATATAAAAATATTTCCCTTTTTCTCTTTAAAGCTTCTATCTGAAAATTACTTAAAGATCTAACTCCAGTTTCTCTTCCTCACCTGAAAATTAATACAACTTCATGAAAGAGGTGATGAATAGGGAAAAGCAAGGGGGAAAGGAGTGTGCTGCACCGAGCAGTTACACAGCAAGGCAGGGCACCGACTTCAACTGAGATAACCACAACTCAACACTATCTACCTGTTAGGTGACAAGATCTTCATTTAGAGGTAAAACGAACACACTAGGTGAAAGAACTCGAACACAGAAATGACTGAAGTGAACATGATTAGTATGTGATTATTAGAAGCAGAGGTGTTGGTCAATAGCTGGCAGAAAACAAGGGCCCAGGTGGTATCCTGGCTTGTATCAGCACTGGCATGGCCAGCAGGACTCGGGCAGGGATTGTCCCCCCTGGACTGGGCACTGGGGAAGCTGCCCCTCGAATCCTGGGTTCAGTTTTCGGCCCCTCACTCCCAGAAGGACATTGAGGGGCTGGAGCATGGCCAGAGAAGGGCAACAGAACTGGGGAAGGGTCTGGAGCACAAGTCTGGTGAGGAGCAGCTGAGGGACCTGGGATTGTTGAGCCTGGAGAAAAGAAGGCTCAGAGGAGACCTTCTGGCTCTTGACAACTCCCTGACAGGAGGTTGGAGCCAGGTGGGGTTGAGCTCTTCTCCCCCTTGGGAGAAGAAGCAACAAGACAAGAGGAACTGGCCTCAAGTTGCACAAAGGCAGGTTTAGGCTGGACCCGAGGAACAATTTTTTCCTTGCAAGGATTGTCAAGCAGTGGCCCAGGCTGCCCAGGGCAGTGTTGGAGTCCCCATGATCCCTGGAGGGGTTTCAAAGCCGTGGAGATGTGGTGCTGAGGGACATGGGTTAGTGGTGACCTGGCAGTGCTGGTTAATAGCTGGACTCGATGATCTTAAAGGTCTTTTCCAACCAAAGCATTTCTCTGATTCTATGACTCAGGCAACGAGCATTCACAGCTTTGCCAACCGTTCACTACTTGTCATCCTGCTGTGACTTTCAGAGATGCCCACAGCTCCCTTACTCTCTACAGCCAGGTGCACCCTCTCCAGCCCCCAAAACGTACTTGTGGAAGAGGTGGCCACAGGGCAGCCTGCGGGCAGACTGCATCGAGTCCCAGCAAATGGCACAGTCGTCGTTATTGGCTGCCAGCTCCTCCGGTGTTGCAACTGCAAACCTACAAAGGAGGGAAGAGACAGACATCGTGAGTCCACCAGCTCAGCTTGGCCTCCTGTCTAGGAAACCCTGCACTGAGAAAAACCTCACCCCTCACGTCATCCTTTCCTTGGGAGGGGTGTGCCAGCAGGTTTGCTATTTTTCTGTAACCCAGACTCACACTGCAAAGGAAAACGCGGACACACACACACACACTCTCTCACACCCCATCCCTTCCATGCCTTCTTACAGGCCCATTTTTTTGCACATCTCTGCACATGGCCTAAGTGCAAAAATCTTCCAAAAATTATGATCTTTAGGTTTATAACCCCAAGTTACAATCTGTATGGATCTGACTTCTGTCATTTTTCTAAGTGACTTTTAATAGCTGTACCCATTAAGATGTCTTCTTGGGATCACGAGCATTTATGGGCTGACTAATTTTGACCTCAGACTTTGCCAACTCCCATTTATCTCTAATTTCTTTTTTTTTGTTGGTTTTTTTTTTTGTTTGTTTTTTAAACTACAGTGCCACACAAGCACCTACTACAGAGCACCCAAACACAAAGAATAAAGAGTTGAGTGGTATAACATTCCACAGTGCTGCTGGTGTGGAACGTACCTGAAGAACAACCACACAAAGGCAGGGAGCTTCCTGCCTTTTGGCAGCTTCAGGAGGAAGCCAGAATGTGGTTCTTCCAGGACAATGAGAATGACAAAACCATACCAAGTCACTCAGACAAGAAGTGTGAGATGCTTGCAACTCAAAACAGCTTTGTGAGCAGCTTAAAGGGGTTTAGCAGCTGCATCTTACTGAAAAGAAACAACACATTGTGGATGAACTTTATCACACAGCTCCTAACTTGATCCTACAGCCATGAAATGACTTTTCACAAAGAAAACCTCAGGAATTTCCAGAGAAGTCAGACTTCTCCATCTGGACTACAGCAGCAGGCATCAGTGCTTGTCAAACCCACCGATGTCCACAATGAAAACGTAGAGAAAGAGTAAAACTCCCTGTTGCTCTTCAAATCACTAAGGAAGTAGCTGAGTTAGAAAAACACTGGGTCAGAGATGCAGCAGTATCTGGCACAATGCCAGGCTTCAGCAGGCCTCCCAGTTTCTCTGTATTGCCTCACTACAGGGGGATGGACTAAAGTGACCCCAAGTTGCTCTCAGCTCTGCTGCAAGTACAGAGTCTGTTTAGAATTGCTTCCATGTTTAATAAATATATACTTAAAGATGAGCAGGTTTTAATTAATATTTTGATTTCATTTCAGGCAGTAACTGAATAGTATGGCCTAATGAAATGAGGAGGATTTCTTTCTATCACAGCCAAAGCCAATAACTGACAATTGAAATGGGCAGAGCTCTGCAGAACTGAAGCCACCTCACTGGGGTAGTATGCAAGAGGATACAGGAGAGAAATAGTGGGCAGAGAGTTCACTTATTGCCAGTAATATGTTACCAGTAACACTGCTATTATAAAAGTCAATCCTACATATCTGCTAAAACCAGAAAGTGTCCCCAGTGACAAAAAAATTAGTCCCAATTTCTTTGATCAGGATCCTCTCTCCAAGATCCCTGAGGCTCACCTAGCTTCCATGTTTCCAACCACACGCAGGTAGTTCTTGTGCCGCCGAATCCTTCGCTGAACCTCATGAAACAGGTAACGTAGCTGCATAAAAATCACCAGGCTGGCCATTGACAGCCAGATATTGCCAAACAGCTTTAGTAAAAAACCCAAACAGAACAGTGATTAGAAACAAGCATTGTGGGAAACAAGAGGCTGTCACAAGAAACTGCATCAGGTCTTCAGAGAAATAGGAATTGAGAAATCAGCAGTGAAGAATTTTTCTTTTGTGGAGACCATGCAGACTAATGACCCACGTTCACAGGTATTACTGCTCTTTACATCCTCAGATACAACCTGAGCAGCACAGCATTGGTAATGAGGATAAACTGTATTCAGCTTAACGTCCCCTGCTGCCACTGAAAATAATTCAGACTGATATTACTCAATAATAAAGCTAATTAAACACCTATTAAACAGATAATTACACGGTAGTTAATACTCCATAACAAAGTTATTTGTGAGGACTCCAATTACACAGGAGGAAAGAATGTCAGAACTGCCCCCCTAGAATTTCCTCTTTATTTAAAGAGCTTCTCTGCAATATTTGGTCCTTAAAATAAGCAGAGCAAAAAAGATACAATATATAAAATATGTGTACCCAGTACCCTTTATTTTAAGGCTAGTCTAATTTGTTCAACATTATGCCCAGTATTTCATACCAGCATATGAATATGATGCATCAAGTCCAGTGAAAGCAAGGTTAGCTCCATGACAAAATCCGTGTAGTAGACATAAGTGCCTTTGTCCTCCCATGTTCCTTCGTGGTTGAGATCCCAGAGATGAATTGCGTAGCTGTGAGAGCAGGGGAAAGTCACATTCAGCTCCCTCTTTTTTGTTTAGTAAATAGCATCTCTAGCTTTCAAACTGGCTTAGCCATTTTTCAAACAGCTTCTGGGTACAGATTCCTTGCACTTCCCAAGTCCAGCACCCACACTCTGCTTCCCTGGGGGATTTTTTTTTTAAGGCTACTGGTTTCAAACCGCAACATTTTGAACAGACAAAAAGCAATCGATGCTTAGCCCACGCTGGCATCACAGACGCCACCAGCTGACAGAGAAGAAAGATGTAGCATTTGCTGAAAATTCCTGCACGTATCAAAAGCCAGCTTTGGGATTATTAGTATCTACAGACCCACAGTTCTCAGCACACAAGGTGTTTCAGACAGACCTGAAGTGACAACAGCACTGGGGCAAAGAGGTTCTGTGCTACACATCACGTCCTACACATGCACACGCACATGCATTACAGTGGCAAAAGTTCTAGAGATTAAGATCTTAAATGAAACCTGGCAGGATGACATTAAGTAGCATCTATCAACCCTCATAAAGCAGCATCAATCCATTTTAATCCATGCTTCAAGCTATTAGCACCTACTAAAGCTATCCCTGTGTTGCAGAATTCATGCTTAAAAATAGCACCAGCTAAAGTTAACCATCTTTGGTCTGTGCAAACATCCTGAGGTTCAACAAGGCCAAGTGCAAGGTCCTGCAGCTGAGTCAGGGCAATGCCCAGCACAAATACAGGCTGTGTGGTGTGTGGATTGAGGGGAGTCCTGAGAAGGGCTTGGGGGTGCTGGGGGTGAGGAGCTGGAGCTGAGCCGGCCCCGTGCTCTGACACCCAGCAGCCACTGGCACCCTGGGCTGCATCCCCAACAGCGTGGGCAGCAGGGGAGGGGGGAATCCTGCCCCTCTGCTCCCAGGGCTCTGGGGAGAGAGAGAGACCCCCCTGCAGTGCTGGGGCCAGCTCTGGAGTCCTCAGCACAGCAGAGACAGGGACCTGTTGGAGTGGGGGCAGAGGAGCCCCAGCAATGCTGGGAGGGCTGGAACCCCTCTGCTGGGAGCCCAGGCTGGCAAAGTTGGGGGCGTTCAGCCTGGAGAAGAGGAGGCTCCACAGAGATCTTGTGGCTTTTCAGATCATGAAGGGCCCTGCAGGAAAGGTGGGGAGGGACTCCTGATCTCTTGATCAAGAAGTGTAGTGATAGAACAAAGGGTGATAGTTTTAACCTAAAAGAGGGGAAAATTAGATTAGATGCCAGGAAGAAATTCTTCACTGTGGGGGTGGTGAAACACTGGCACAGGTCGGTTGCCTCCAGAAGCTGTGGATACCCCATCCCTGGAAGTGCTTAAGGCCAGGCTGGATGCAGCTCTGAGCAACCTGCTCTAGCTGCAGATGTCCCTGCTCCCTGCAGGGGGGGTGGACTAGATGAGCTTGAAAGGTCCCTTTCCAAGCCAAAGCATTCTAGGATTCTGTGATCTCCAAACATGGATTTGTGATTGACCAAGGTAATTACATGCACCTCTCCACTCAACACGCTACATGCAATGCTTCCTTGAAGAACTGTCCTGCAAAACACCAGCTACTCACCGTAAAATCACATGAGCAGTTCTGACCGTCACAAGCAGGGACTGCAGGAGAGGGGAAAAAACAAAACAAAACAAAACGTTAACAGCATTGTGTCAGGGACAGCAGCCCAGAGGAGGAGCTGAAAGGCTAGAATGCAAAATGCATTTATTGCAGCTTAACAAGTTCCTGTGACCCAATGGTCACTATAGATGATTGTGTGCACAATATACCCGTGACAGACACGAAGCCTGTAAACAAATATGGATGGAATTGTTCTCAGACACCAGTGCTTTTGGAGCAGCCACCGGCAGCCCTGCTGCCAAGTCCCACTTTCCCCCCCACTACAAAGGGCATACTGAATGGTTAAATTCTTATCACTGAGTATCAAGACCACAAACCCACCAACTACCTCTCCACACCCCACTGCTCAAGAAAAATCTGGAGGACCAAACAGCAGCAGAAATTTGAATAAAAGCCATGGAAGCACTTGTAAAATCATTTCCCCCCTTTGCTGAGAAGTGAACACTGCAGAAGTACCTTCTCTCTGTAACTATACTTCCCTCTCTGGGCTAAGTACAGAGGAGAGAACTAAGTGTATCGGAAAGTGTAAGTAGATCAGCAGTGTAAACACGAGTCACCAGACAGAACTGTTTCCAGAACACTAACCACGTTTGCACGGCCTCTTAGCACCTAAGAGACGTGGCCCCATCGCCTCTCCAACCTGCCAGGCCCACAGTGCCCTGTCCCCCTGTTACCTCCTCCCAGGGAAAGGAAAGGGGAAGGACAAACCCATTCAGAGACTGCCCACCCTACCCTGCAGTTAGTGGGAATTGACAGCAAGATGCAGAGGATTTACAATGAGCAACTGAAACCAGTAAAACTGGTCTGACAGCGTTCCTTCAGCATACAAGAATTATCAAAAAATCACTAACTTCCCAATATAGTGAAAAAACAGATGGTTTGAGTATTTTTTTCCATCTGTAAAAAGCACTCTTCAAATGCTTCCATGCATATTTAACCATCAGTAATATCCAACGTATCTGCCAGCTGTTTACTAGCTGTCTTTAAAACAAGCATTCCTGTGACTCTGTAAACACCAGTGCTATCTTTTATCCAAGTATGGGCTTCAGGAGAAGATGCAAACAGCACTCACATAACACCAAAAACCCAGGATGGAGGTAACAGCACGTCACCCAGTACAGTGTGCTCTTCTCATCACACACGTCCTTCATTCAAAAGTTAAATTAGGACATTAGGTGTTCCTGCAAGACCCTCTTCTGTCTCCTGTTACCCTGCATGTGGGTACAAGAGTCTACACCTTGTTCACACGAGGGTTGTGGCTACAGAGAAACTTTGGGCAGACCACAGAGAAGTAAACAGTCCAAATTCTAATTGTGCCAGTGGTGAAACAGAATGGCAGCTGGATGGATATAACAGAGCACAAATCTGTGTCAAAACCAGGACATGTGGCATAAAGTCTCCAGTAAGGAAGACATCTGTCAGGTGGGAGTCTAATATTTGCAACTTTTAAGTTGCAAATCGTGTCAAGATCATGTCAAGACATGATTTATACTGGTTAGTGCTGAGGCAGCAAGAGCATCAAAGTTAAAAGGACAAGCTAGTACAGAGACCCTGTTGCAGCCTGGGAGATCTTCTTGTGGCCTTTCAGAACTTCAAGGGGCCTATCAGAAAGATGGGGACAGACTTTTGAGCAGGGCCTGTTGGGACAGGACAAGGGGCAATGGGTTCAAACTAACAGAATGAGATTTAGATTGGGGAGAAGGAAGAATTGAGGATGGTTGAGAGCCTGTCCCAGGTTGCCCAGAGAGGTGGTGGCTGCCCCATCCCTGGCACCATTGCAGGTGAGGTTGGCCGGGGCTCTGAGCAACCTGCTCCAGTTGCAGATGTCCCTGCTCCCTGCAGGGGGGTTGGATGAGATGACATTTCAAAGTCCCTTCCAAACTATTCTAGGATTCTACAGTTCAGTGAAGACCCTGCTCTCTGGTTCCTCCACTGTTTCCAGAAACGCATTTCAGCGTTCTGACAGGAGAAATACATTGCAGAAAGCACAACGCGGCATCACAAGTTACGCAACTCTTCAATCTGAGGCTCTAAATACACAGTAAGTCACTTTCAGTACCAGGCCCTCAAGAGCTCTTGCTCTGCTTTCAATGAAATGCTTTTCCTCCACAGACCCTGTGATACCAAGTCATGTAGATAAGCACACGACTGGAAAGCACTGAGACCCTAAAAGAATGCATGCAGCATGAAAAGCCATACAGGAAAATATACTGCTTGCTCTAAGATACAATTCTAAGGTTTGAATATCACTGTTATCAAACAGCTTTAACTGAGGTGTATGAAACAGGATCAGAGGATGCCTGCTCTAAGAATAAAGTAGTTCTTTCTTACAACAAAAAGGTACAAAAGTAGGATAGACTGGCCTCTCTTGCTATACTACACTTCTCAAATACCATATATTAAGGCAAAAAAGCTTAACGTTTACTCCAAAATAGAGAAGTCTTTATTCAGCCTTCTCTGAGAATTTGCACATTTCACACTCATCCTTTGCAGGAAAAAAAGTGCTGACAAACATCACAGAACAAGGGGAGGCTTAACTAAAACCGGAGAAAAACATCTCTATTGCTTTACTGCAAGCCCTGAGGCGGGCATGCTAAATCAATCTCTGCAGAGTCAGGAGAAGGAGGAATAGCTTAATGTAACTTAATGTAATTAAATACAGCTAATGGAATACACTTGGCAGAGTCACACAAGCCACCAGCAGAAAAACATTTTAGTCTGGAAGACTGAAGGCCAAGAGCTTGAGGACTGCCACGAGGTGTCACTGCCAGTACCCGTGCACAAAGGAACCTCTCCGTGTTGTTCCGCTTGCATGAGCGCTGGGTGTTAAAACCACAGTCGCCCAATCTGCAAAGGACATAATTAAAATGGTCGTGAAAGGGCAAGATATTGGACAATTGCATATAGGGAATGATTACACAGAGTAGAATTCTTTTGCTTGGAAGGGAAGTCAGAAAGGGAAGAGGAGAGAGGTCTGTAAAGTCAGAAAAGATGTGAAGAAGAGTAAACAGGGAATGATTCTTTGCAGTTTTTCAAAAATGTGTTTGGTGATAGCCAGGGATGTTCTTAGAAGATGCAGAACAGCTCATAGAGCTCTTTTGTTTACATGAAGCCAAGTTAGGTGTGGAATTTGTTGCCTTTGGCAACATCAACAGAGGCTAAAGCATAAATGAGTTCAATAACTGCTCAGACAATTTTCCAGTGTCCATCTGAGGTTATCAAACCCACAAAGTCGGTGCAAGCCTCAGCTCAGGAACGTCCTCCAATGCCAGCTGCTGCAAGCAAAGGAAGAAGACCCTTTTTCCTATACATTCCCCAGAAAGCTCCCTCCTCTGCTGCCCACCAGCAGCATAGTGGGCTGAGTGGATCCCTAGCTTGGCTGAGGACCACACACATGCTGACAGAGCTCCCACCGAAATGAAGAGCTGGGTCCCATCCTGCAAGCCAACCACCAGTTGGCACAGAGCTAACAAGATGACTCTTTGGCACCGTCACGCTCCCTGATAAACCCACCCCTTGCTGGTGCGAGGCCGATACGTCCTTCTGCCAAGGCAAGATAAGAGACACGCCATCAACAAGACCCCACCTACCAGAGTCCCTGGCAAATCTCCAATACCCCTCCAGCGTGTCAGTACAAATCTGGCCATGCAGAGCATCATGTTTAGGAAGAAGTAAACTGACATGTTAAATAACTGTGGGGTGATCAGCATCACACTCCACTACTATGAGCTGACTGCTTTCTTTCCTCCTGACTTTACGCATGAACACAAGATAGAAGAAAAATAAACAGCACATACTACTTGTTGTCTGAATTAAGGATGTGCTAACAGGACTTACCAGCACTTTGTTTAAGATTATCGCTTCCTCAGGCAGAGCACAACAGCTCAGAGTAACATCAAAACCATATCAAACATACCGATGTTTACTCCACACTACAAAGGCTCTAGGAGTGCACAGCCCTACCTTGCTTATCTCAGCCCAGACACAACTCTTTACACAAACATAAGCAAATCCATGGAGCGTGCCTTCAGGAAAGGATGGTAGTCTCATTCCTTTTGGGAAGAAATGACATAGAAAATACAGCCAGCCTCCATGAAGCGGGCTGAGATGCATGTTACAGTTTCATACACATTCTCTCCCTCTCTCTAGTGGCCATTTCAACAGACTCTTCTTGAAATGCTCATGAAGTAGAACCATTATTTTTTCATAGGCTGACATTTGATGTCAGCATCATCTTACAGATTCATCTTCTTATTCTCTTCTTCAGACAAAGATTTGTTGTGGGCTTAAACTCTGAAGAGAGAAGTCGTGCAGATCTGACAACTACTCTAAAACAGGGGAAGGCTCATTTGCATCTTTGGAGTTTCTTCATTAGGGGAGGCTAAGAGAAAACCCACCTCGTGCCAAGGTACCCCAAGCGAAGGGTGAAAAGCAAAGCAGAAACCACGACACGCACAAAGGAAGTCTCACCTCTGCTGCCATGAATGCCAGCGTGTGCATGCCATGGGTGTAGCCAATCACACCACAGACGACTGCTAACCCGCAGCAGGACAGGAGCATGGCTATGAGCAGGGCCAGGACTCTGACGTGGCTGCTCATGGGGGTGGTAGGAGAAAAGGAAAGCTGCAACACAAACAGAAATACAGAAAAGGTTTAAAGGAGCACTTCAGCCAGCCTGCCTTCCACAGTCACCTCACCAAACAAGTTCTCATTTGGGAAAAAATCTTTTGATTTCTAGAAAATAAAACCAGTTTTATGACCACAACCATGCAAGGTAGTAACAAACGAGGCAGAATAAAGCTGAACCCACACACCATCCCAACGTCTCGTTCATCTCACTGTCATTTACATCCATCAGGATCTTCAAGACAGAAGGAATCATTGCAATTATGTGATCTAATGGTTAGATTACCTGTGCAAGAAAACCATGGACACTTTCTCACATGGCAGTTTCTGCAATGAATCCACAGCACTGCTCAGGATGAACATGTGTTTTAGAGAGACATCTAACCTTAATGCACAGTCTTTGAGCAATGCTAATTTGTCACCTTACAGCTGATCTGAATTTGTCCAGATTTATCTTCCAGCTTCTAGTTCTTTCAGTATAATTTTCTTCTGGAAGAAGGAGACGTCCCATGGAAATTCAACTTGCAGCTAGAGACTGCTGAACAGACTCTACTGAAAACAGTTCTCTCATTCAATAGCATGCAGAGGGCATTAATTCTCTGAACTACCTCCACAGGAGGCTACACCTTGGCTCTAAAACAAAGATGACCCAAGAAGCAAAGCACTTTGGAGATCTATCGTGTTACCTTCAGGGTAGGAAGGGGAAAAACAGGACAAGGAAGGAAGGAGTTGCCCGAAGCTTCACTCAGGTCTCACTGATGAAGTTGAGTCTCATGTTTTGTTTTTAAACTGGTTCTTTGTTCCCTGCTTATATCGGGTTCAGTGCCACATTACTGAGTTTGAAGGCACATCACACAAGTACTGTTTGTCCAGGTACGGAATTATAATACATGCCTTGAGTGCAGAAGGGATATAGTAAAGATTTATTCTCACAGGACCTTTGTTCTTTCACAGCTTTCTGACCACTAAAAATACCAGATGACTGCCTTGTTCAATTCTGTCTCAATCTTCCTAACCCCAACCAGCCTAGTTTTGAGCTCAGTGCTCAGCTGCTTGTGAATTGAATTAACAGGCCTTCTCAGACATTAATTAAAAAAAAAATAAAATCAAAGCACAATGCTACCAAAAGGAAATTCATGGATTCAATTCAGTTCAAAGTTTTATTCCAGGACAGAGGAGCTGAGGAACACATACGTCCATTATAGATATTTAAAGGGCAAGATTTACTGCTTGAATTGCAGTTGGTTCTTCCTTGCTTAGCCTTCAATTTCTGCATCTCTATTGAATTTATTCCTGGTATGGACAGAATCTCATACATAGCTTATGGAGAACTTTGCAGTATATGTTGTAAAGATATTGACAGTCAGTATTTCGTAGGTGTAAATCAGCTTGAAAGCTGAGCACAGAATCTGCAGAAACAGGCTTCACGGACCAATCCTAAAAGGCACTTATCTAAGGGATGTTCTGTTATCAAGATTTCTTCACCATGGAGAGCTATGAAGACATCACACGAAGTTATGTAATGGTAATTACAGGGCACATATAAGGAGCAATTTATCAAGTAAGCATCTTCATATCCATTTGTCTCATGGGAAAACTGAAGGAGTAAGATTGACATGCTTTAAAGCAAGGACTTGAAGCTCCTGGGAGGTGCACATGTTCAGCACCGCAGGGTGGGGAAAAGGTCTAAATGACCTGTTGTAACCCATCACGAGCCAGCGCCCAAACCAGGAGCAGAATTTGCATGTCCCAAAAGCCAGCCCTTGATCAAAACTTACATATTCAAAGCGATCTTTGCAGAGCTGAACCATAAGATGAAGAAACACAAGTCCAGAGAACCAGAGGCACCACATCACCACTTCTTCCACTGTCTGAACATTCAGCACACCAAAAATGAAGATGAACTTGTAGAAAATGAAGTTCCAGAATTTATCCTTGAGATGCTGTAAAGGAAGACATGTGGTTACCATAGTGAAAGCACTGACAATCCACATATAGGGGAAAGAAAGAGGGAAAAGGAGAAAGAAATAAAAAGACGGAAGTAAAAATGCAGTGTTGTGTCAGCAAATCTTCTGCGTACGTATCTTGGACTGTATTTCTTACCCACACTGAATTAAAAACATATGAGAAATATCAAAAGCAAATTAGAAAATGATAATTATTATTAAATGGGTCCTTACTATTGATCTAGTCCTTTGTACCACCGCAGCATAACCGTGCCACACAGTGCACAACGCAGCTTCCTGCCAGATTTCTGAAACAGTGCTTAGCACAAACCAAGCGTGACCTCAGCTTGGTTCTCCAAACCCAAGCAGCGCAGCTCCCAGACCGCAAATACAAAGCCCCCTTTTCTAGGGCTGCCACCATTGGGTATACAAAATGCCCAAACAGCCTAGCACCTTGCTTCCAAAACCCTGTCAGAAAGCACGATGACAAAGTCTGCTCTTAAAACGCACAATGCCTCCAGTGGAGAATGAAATGGATGAGCAATGGATTAAAAAAAAAATAAAAATAAAAAATTCATCCCACACATATGCAGGATGAAAGAAACAATATGATGGTCTCGAGCAGCAGATAGTGAGCCAGCTTGGTGGGGGAAAAAAAACCCAACTATGAAATAAAATGTTTTGTTAAAGAACACAGTGAAATCTCCAGGAGTTCACTTAAGACAGGCCCAGAATTCCTGCGCGCTGTTGCCATTTTTGGCTTGCCAATATTAGCAACCAGCTTTCCCTCACATGAGAACTGCAGCATGTTCCCACCATCCAAACGCAAACAGGACCGCGTGGTTACTGCTCTTCACTTCAGGTTTGGAGAGGGTAGAGAACATCCTGGAAATTATCACTGGTTCATATTCCACATCCTTATAGTCAGCATGGGCTGGAGATAAAATCTGTCCCAATGGAGTTTGACAGTGCCTTGCTTTTAATACGCTTCACTCGCAGGCTCTGCGGGGGGTGAATCACAAATACCACAGGCTTTAAGAGATCCATGGTTGTTGATGAAGCTTTATGTGCCTCAGTTCTGCATGTCAAAAATCGTCATGGCCTGATTTCTCCTGAAGAACTGCATTTACACAGTTTGATACATCCGTATATCCAACAAACCAGCCTACTTCTTCACAATAAATTGTTTTATGTAGGTTAGCAAATTTTAGCCCCAAGGAACATGGGGATGAAGTTTACACAGTTTCCTACTAAAATATGTGAACAGGCTTCAAAGAAAAGTTCCCTTCAGAAATGAACTGGAAGCTCGTGCCTGTGGATATACTAGCTAACCAAATGGTAAGATTTAACTTTATGTTATTCTAAAATTTACTTCTTTTTGAGTAATTTCAGCAGTTGCATACAGAAAACTACACCAAGAACTGATGAAACGCTCCAACACCCAAAGCAAGGCGCTGCTGTCTTACCTGCCGCTCACTGACGCGCAGAGGACCAAACACCATGCACTGGATCAGCTTAGCAACCAGCATCAGAAAACAGCACGCAGTGTTCACTAGTACCTGGAAAGAAAGCAAGCAGTCAGCCACAAATACTTTTGCCCTATTTAGGAGGAGAGAGAGAGAGAGAGAGAGAAGGGGAACGTCTGAGTCTAACAAAACCTGCCATTGTTCACGGAACAGTATTAGTTGCCTTTTTTTTGGGGGGGATGAAATTTAAGCCAGGCCTCTTCCAAGACATATAGAGTAGATAAGTCACTTGATGTTTTTTTTCTGGCAATACTAACACTGTCAGTTTGATACATCAGTCTATCCAATAAACCAACCTACCTCTTCACAATACATTGTTTTATATAGGTTAGCAAATTTTTGCCCCAAGGAACATGGGGACAAAGCTTACAGATCACTGAGATGCTCATTTTAACATACAGCAGATGAGAAAACTCCTGTTTGAACCTGTTGTTACAGGAACAAGATTCAGGCATTGTCTCCAAACATGCTAAATAGTATGCAGCCCTCCTGCAACAACACTGCTCAAAGCCTTACGGGAAATCTGCTTCAAAGCAAAGCAGCAAGAAGCAGAGTACACGGGCCTGGGAAAACTGCTTCTCACATTTGACCAAGTCATTTGTAATTAACTTTTGACCTACATGGAGCACTAAACGAGGCGGGGGGGGATGATGAACCAGCCTCACACGCTGGCATTTCTAAAGGACGTACAATAAACTTTCCCAGGGCTCCTACTTTAAGGTCCTGAAACCAAGTTTCAACAGGCTACTGTGTTTGGTATATTCAAAGCTCAGCTCCTCAGTCAAGCAAGCACATTGTAAAGCAGGTGTCCAACTAATCCCCTCTCTGACTGACAGACATATGAAAAGCTCAACAGCTCAGTGAGGTTTCTGATATTCCCTTGCTGAGCTTTTATTTCAACTATAGAAACTGGTGAGCCAAGATTCGTGTATCATTGCCAGTTCTGGGTTTAAAGAGATAAAGAAAATTCCTTTGGTTTTTTGTGTGGTATTCTTTTTTTTTTTTTTTCCTGAAATGGTGAGAATGCTTCTAAATGTCATTTTTAAAAAAACGACGCAGGTAAAGCTTGGGCTTGAACACCTGATACTCTCTTACAAAGATCTCCAGCCAAGGAGGACAGCAGTGCTTCGAGAAGCGCAGGTGCGGCGCCCATCGGACACAAGAGCTCCCCTCAAACCGCCCATGGTGAGAGGAACAGGCTCCGGGACAAGCACTAGCCCCTGCCGAACTCTCCGGGAGCTCGGCGTTACCGCAGCCCCACCAGCCCGGAGGAGGACGGGCAGAAAGCGGCAGCGGCCCGCGGAAGGCACGGCAGGGCTGCACCCCGGGCCCCGAGCAAGCAGCCGGCCCGCGGGGCCTCCTCGCTATTCCGCGATTGGATTTTAACAACAGTAACGCCCCCCCGCTCGGAAGCCCGGCGGTGGAGTGGAGTGAAGCGGAGCGGGGCGAGGCCCGCCCGCGCCTTGCCCCTCTCAGCGGCGGGCAGAGGCCGCGCAGGCCGCCCCCGGCCCAGGCCGCGGGGCCCGAAGCGCCGCTCGGCCCGGCCCGCAGGCCCCGCCGCCCGTCCCCCCCCCCCATCGCCCCGGGGCTCACCCAGACGCAGAGGCTGTCGGAGAGCAGGTAGTACGCGAGGTCCAGGGCCCGGGGCCCACCGCGGCGCGGGGGCTCGGCCGACTCGGTGCCGTCCGTCTGGGCGCCAGCGGGGGCCTGGCTGAGGGCGCGGTAGGCGCTGAGGCCTGTGCCCAACAGGGCCAGGGCGCTGAGCGCCGTGTAGGTGCGGAGGCTGGGCCAGGGGAAACGCTCCAGGAACAGCAGCGGCATCGTGAAGCCGTCGCCGCGGCCTCAGCCCGGCCTCGGCTCGGCCCGGCCCAGCCCAGCCCGCCGCGCTCGCTCCGGCTCCTGCGGCCTAGCGCCCGCCCCGCCCCGGGGCCGACCCAGGGAACGGGCCCGAGCCCCCGCCCCGTCCCCAGCCGCTCCCCGGCGCTGAGTCACGGCCGGGGCGGCGCTTCCAAGAGGGGCCGGCGTCGGGGGAAGCGTGGGGCCTTGCACGGGAAAGAGGCTTCGCGCCCCCCCGCATCCCTGGGCAGCCTCCACCCAGCCAAAGGGCGGAGGGGCGGGAAATCTGAGCGGTTGTCCCTCGGCAGCCTCCAAATGGACAGACACGTAGTCAAAGGAGAAAGCAGAGAGCTGATAACTGCACCCTGGCGCCCTGCCGCGGGCAGCTTGGAACAAAAATTACTCCAGCTAGCACGCAGCGCTAAAAGGTGAGGGATGCTGGTGAACGCCGAGCCTTGACAGCAGTGTCTGCTGCTTCTTTTTGGGACGCCTGACTTCTAAACCTCCACCTTCCATAAAAACTGCTCCATTCTACACATCCCTGCTGGCTTTATTTCCACCCCCTGGCAGTTGTTTAAGAAGACAGACCTATGGCCTTTTATCCATAGAACCAGAGTGAACAGCCCTACCACTGAAGTTTCCAGTATTTTTTCCATTATTTTGCACTATTTCCAGAAGAGAAAGCTCCAGAGAGACCTCAGAGGAGCCTTCCAGTACTCAAGGGGGCCTACAGAAAAGGTGGAGAGGGACAGTTCACCCGGGAGCATAGTAACAGGACAAAGGATAAGTTACAAACTGAAGGAGGGGAGGCTTAGGTCAGGTATTATGAAAAAATTCTTCCTGGCAAGACACTGACACAGGTTGCCCAGGGAAGCTGCAGATGGCCTGTCACTGGAAGTGTTCAAAGCCAGGCTGGATGGAGCTTTGAGCAACCCAGTCTAGTCAGAGGTGTCCCAACCCCACCCATGGCAGCAGGGTTAAAACTAGAAGATCTTTAAGATCCCTTCCAACCCAAGCCAGCATCTGTGTTTTTTCCAGTATCAATGCCACACTGCGCAGCTTCAGTTTGACTGGAGCACTCGCCACCATTCGGCAGGCAGCCGACCAGTACAGCCAGCATCAGAACCAAGCACTTTGGCACGTCCCAGTTTGTCCCACGCACTCTCCAGCAATGCCTCCACAAAAGAGGACAGCACCGCACCAGCCGCAGTCCATCTGCTGGTCAGAGGCAGGACTTGGACACAAGTCTTTTGAAGAGTTAAGCAAATCTATGGAAGGCTAAAAGGCTGAAGGAACACATCCAATGGGAACTGATCTTTAGCCAAGCACGTAAAAACCAACTCTGTGAAGTTTGATATTTACTACCTGCAAGTAATGTGGAGGTGAGGAAGCAGCAGTGTGGGGACCCATTCCAGAATGACACAGCACGCTGGTCTGCTACAGCTCGGCCTAACACAGAATCACGGGCAAAAACATTCAACAGGACATTTCTGTCCTGCAGCTATAGAAAAATACATAAAATTCAATTCTCTTCCCATATTTTAACTCAGGCCAGTCTAACAGTGTTTGTTGGGTTGTCATGCTCTTACAGGGGCACAGATGTTACAGGTCACATCTCCTCCGAGGCCAGTACAAACAGTAACACTTCAGGATCAGCACTGGTAAGCTTTGGACAAAGGCTACCCTTGCCTCTAAGGGCTCGTATTGCCTCGAAACAGCCATTCTGTTCTCTACGTTAAGACTCAAAATTGTATTGTACCTCCTCATGCTGTTTAATCTCTCCCTCAGACTAACTTCCTGATCAGGGATGCAGACCAGAGCATCCGAGTGGTCCCTGAATGACTTAGGTCCTCCTCTTGTTTCCTAGAGCTTCTGTAGTCCTGAAGGAAAGTAGTAATTGTTAAAATACGTACCTAAAGTAGATTATGAGACCAAAAAAAAAAATCCACCAAAAAACCCAAACCCAAGACAAACAGAACCTTAACCATTTTTAATGTTGTACAAAAAAAAAACCTGGTGAGTATCACAATGAAAACCAATGCCACATGGCCATCCCGCTACCTAAACAGTGGAGATTCACTTCTCTATTCAGACAATAGAAAGTTTAGTGGCCTTCAGAAAAAGAACAATGTTTAAAAAAAAAAATAAAAAGAAGAAACAAAAATCCTTGCATCACACGTATTCTTTTCCCTACATTTTAAAGCTGTGCTCACAGAGACGGCTTCTTCTGTCAGACTCCGCAGGTATCCAGGAATTCAGTTGTAAATGAAGTTGAACCTAAAATTAAAAGGATTATATTGTGTGAGGAATTGTCAGTTTTGTTATTTAAATGACGTTTATGAGTAAGGAAATGTTTTGTTTCTGCTCTTGGTAAGCCTCCACCTGACAGAAGTGTAGTTTTTAATACAACAGTTTCAAAATGATGCCGCTTCCTGTTGTAAAGAGCCAATCCTACACGTTGCACAACAGTCTCTTAAGGCAGCAGAACAACCAATTATTAAAGTTTCATCTCTCGAGAGCTTCACAGATACAAAAACACCAGTGAAAGTTACATTCTCCCATCAGCAACTCTCCTGCAGCATTTCTGCTGTCAGGGGGGTAATACATGGATATGGTCCACAGAAGAGTGAATTCTGCTTGACCACATTTCACAACCAGCATTTACACGGTGAAAGCTAGCACCCCTCTCAGCTTCCAGGTGTCCATCCTTCAGATCTGTCTGTTACCACATAAGTGTTGTAAAGGACCTTTGGAGATCACCTCCTCCAATCCCCCTGCTCCAGCTGGGTCACTCAGAGCAGGGGCCCAGGATCCCATTGTCCAGGCAGGTTTGGAATCTCTCCAGAGAAGGAGACTCCACAACCTCTCTGGGCAGCCTGGGCCAGGCTCTGACACCCTCACAGCAAAGAAGTTTCTCATCCTGTTCAGATGGAACCTTCTGGGTTCCAGTTTGTGCCCATTGCCCCTTGTCCTGTCATAGGGCACCACTGACAAGAGTCTGGCCCCATCCTCCTTTCCCCCTGGGGCTCTTTAACTGTTGATCAGCATTGCTCAGATCCCCTCTCAGGCTGCTCTTCTCCAGCTGAACAGGCCCAGGGCTCTCAGCCTTTCCCCAGCACAGAGATGCTCCAGTCCCCTCAGCATCTTTAGAGCTCTGTGGCACCAGTACCAAACTGGCTTTTGGCTGTGTGATAACCAGTGTTTGCTGGTACTCCACTGTCTTTAGAGCAGGGGAGGGGGAAGCCCCCACAGCTCCAACTGACAAAATTTTGACTAGACAAGAGGAAAAAAAAAAGCTCAGCACAACAGAAGCCTGTTGCAGACAATACCAGTGCTGACATACTACTAACAGCCTCTTTTCAGAACAGGTGGGTGACAGAACCACTTCCCCAAGTAACAGCCAGCAGGCTGTGGGATGCCTGATGTTCCTCCACATTTGCTTCCTTCCAAGTGCTCTGCCTTGCTCTGCATTCCCAAGAACTGTAACACAAACAAACCATAATATACCTGCTCAAAAGTTGAGGAAGACTGGAAATAATGGGTCCATATCCTGGTGCATTGTCATAGAGCTCAAACAATGGTGCAGCAACCAGCTTGTAATTTTTGGGGACTGCAAACAGAGCTAAAAATGAATACAAGGTGATTAGTAAGAAAAGCCACCAGACATTCAGCCAAGATATCGCTGTGCTCCACACATCTCAAAACAAGATCACTACACAGAGCACTAGTTTCTTCCTTTTCTAGTTGCATATGGGGATCATATACTGTACATATGCTGGTGCAGGAGCAGGAATGAGCATTTACTGGGAACTCGTGCTCAAAGGATCACCCACCTTCAAAACCAGTACCAGCGTTTAACTTACTTAGCAATCAACTATAAACAACTGCAAGCACATGAACACAAACCTGCTACCCCATTTCCTCACCTGAAATGCAAGTGTTTAGACATTCTTGTACATACAGTCCTTAGTTGTAAACAAACACTCACCCTTTTCTTGAAGCTGGACCAAGAAAAGCTTTTTGTGCTCTTTTGGTTTTGTAATATGAGCTGGGATATAGGGATACTGGAAGAAAAACAATAAAAATGGGTTCCACAGTGCTCTGAAAATACTGTGCAATCTTAAGTGGTACTGTATTAATCATCAAGCACTGCATGAGCTTTCAGTGCACTGGATAATTGTTGTGTCACAGCATCAAATAACAAACACCACTTTTACAAGAAAGCACCCCAAATGGAATGCTGTTGCTCTCACAACAAAGATCCAAAGAGGCCCCAGTGCTCATGAGCAGCTAAAATAACCCCACCAGACAGACACGCACAACAGCAAACTGAGCAAACACGGCCAATGTGAAAACATTTAGAAACAGGGTAGAGAGACTACAGTATTCACAGGGCATCTATTCCACATGCAGCAGCACAAGGGTTTCCTACAGCTGGAAGTTATGACATCCAGGGGTTTCTCATCCATCAGGATAAGACTGGAACTGGGCGGGGGGGGGGGGGGAGTTTGTCTTTTCTCTTCAGCCACAGAAAGGACATGAAATAGGTTAAAAACCAGAAAAACTAATAATTGCTTGAGCAACAGGCACTCAAAAAGCCCATCTGGTAGGCTGAAGGCTTTGGGAAGAACAATCAGCGCTTGACTGGAGAAAATGGAAGTCAACACAAGTGCTCACCTGGGGAGGTTCAAAGTTGGGTCTCCACCAGTTGCCAATGCAGTCATCGATCACCCAGTCTTGCTGAACACCATCCTGACGACCCAGTATCTATGAAAAACCCAGTTACAGTCAGAACACTCCAACTACCCACATCTATTTGTTTTAGACACCATATACTGGAAGTATGAAGACTTCACTGTAATAAGGGTCTGGTATAGTTCAGAACTGCTCTGGAACAGCTTTTAATAGAATTTTAGAGTATTTTTCTGTAAAGTGCCATTTTGGAGCAAAAGCCTCACCTGACAGGACAAGGACACTTTTGAGAGCATTTTAAATCCCATGCTGTATTCAGCTGAACCGAGCCCCATCAGAGGAGCAGGGGGAATGAAATGCATCGTTACACTGCCTGGCAGAATTAATGCAGGTAATGTGGAGAGCACAGAAGGTTAATTGGTGTACTGGGAAGACTATCTCAAAGGCAAGTCCTCATCAGCCATGCCCCACAACGTACTTTACTGCCCATCTACTCACTCACTTGCCCAAAGCCAGCCAAAAAGCAAAGCTATGAATGAACACAGGACTTGAGCAACAGGTAGGGAGTCAGGCATGAGACCACTCTGTCACACACAGGATGCAGATAAACAAAAAACTTACTGATTCATTTGTTAACTACCTAAGAACATCATGAAAACATCAAAATAAGCGATAGGGACAGTGCTTTGACACATTAACTCTAAAACAATCCAACACTCCATATGACAAAGTAAGGAAAGGAAACAGACCTCTGTCATTAGGCGTTTGAGCCCTTCTACTTCATCTTCTCCTGGATTGAGTTCGCCACCAGGTCTGTTAAAATAATCAATGATAAAAGCTGTAGTTGTGTTTTACTGCATTTACTGATGTTCACAGGTAAGTTGGATGTGCTTCCAGACACAGAGTTACAAATCCACTCGGTCAGAAGTGCCAGATCTAGCTAAGGTGAAGGCAGCAGGGTAGCTTCCATCACCACCATGACTGGAAAGGCTACTGTATATCCCCTAAAAAAATAACTACCACATAAAATACTTCAACTTCAGCAGGACAGAGTATAACAAAATATATAAAATAAACAGGTCACTTAAAAGGTAAAGTTTTAACAATAATATAAAAGCATCGTAAGTTAGAGAAAGTAAATCTCAACTGTATCTCTTATCTCAAAACCAGCACTCACTTGAAGCACACAGGAAGCAGGAAACAAAAAACTGTGCAGAGAACCATCATGCATTTGGTGCAAGGTTAATAAAAAAAACCCCAAAACACACATTTTCATCATTACAGAGTTTTGCAAAACCTTTAGAGTCCAGCCTAGTCCATCCACAAACATCCCCCACATTACATCAAAAAAGAATCTGGGTATAAAATTAGATTTTACACAGAAAACTGAGAACAAGATAAATCTTAAAAACAAAAGCAGGATAACTTGAGAAAAGCCAAGTCCACCCAGTTTAAAAAAGAAAACACACACCACCAGCAGCACTAGAGCCCTAAGAGCCAAACACAGAAATTTGACTCCAGCAGCGGTAACAAGGAGATGAACTGAAGCCACTTTCTCAGATGCAGACACCTGCCTTTCTTGCTGTCCCCAGCTCACACAGTAGCTGGTAACCAGGTCTCATTCTGGTTTATTCCTTGAGCTCTGCTTCACTATTTTTATGGTCAGAGCTTAAGCGTATTGAAGCATTAACTGCTTTCCCATGGTAAGCACAACAAACTAACCACTGCTAGCGAGCCTGAAACAGGGTTTCACCACAGCAGTGACTATAACTAAGATTTTCAGTCGCTTCCACATTGTCACCCCACCCACAAGCAGAGTTGGACAATATGAAAACCTCACAAGTTCTCCCCGACTAAGTCTCTGCAAGAAATGAATGCCATTCAAAACACCCACCAGTTAGGCACACTAACCCAGCATGTTTAGTGGTCTGTGCCCATAAAGTTATACTCAAGAAACAGACACTTACAGCTTGAAAAATGTCGTCCCAAGCTGTAGGAGGAGGACGTGGGGCAGCCTGTGTTCGTGGACAATCAGAACCCCCTCCACTGTCCGCCTCATGCCAATCTTGTCAAACTCCTCCCTCATGCGCTGAAACCGAGCTGCCACCGAACTGTCCTTCTCGTAGAGGGGCTCCTTCGTACCAAACGTGTAATTTGTGAGAGGATACCTAAAAGGGGGGGAAAAAAAGACCAAAAAACCCATTACCACATAACGAAAAAACTAAATTTAAATCACTAGGACACAGCATCTATCCCGAGGCAAAACCTCCTGTATTTGATGGTAACTCAAAGCAATTCTTCGTGACTTTTGGGGCCCCTGTCCCAGACAATCCATGCTATGAAAAGCACAGGCACAGCCAGTCCTGCCCGTTGACAAGCTACTGTGGGGCTGACTCAAGAGAAAGACAGAAGCCCAAAAGAACCAGCAGCAATTGTTACTTGAAAGCCACCTTTTGATCTCCACACTGCAGAGACTAAGGTAGCTGAAGCTCTGAGAGGAGCTGGGAGAGAAAAGCTCTGTGAGAAGGGAAGGGAGCTGCACAGGACAGTGGTGTTTATTCTGCAGAAGTAATGAAGAGCCTGAGAACTGAACGGTTAGAAATGGGTTTGTTTTAAAGGGGGAAGTGGAACATCAGGGTCACTGAAGAGGAGAAATGATGAATGTCTAAGTACAGGAGGACGAGTTTAAGCAGAACGCTCTCCTGGGCTAAGTGCTGGACCTCTGGACTTTCTTGGGACATGATGGAGCAAACTTAAGAGATTTCTTCAGGTTAAGAGAGACTGAACAGAGACAATAAAGACAAGAAAGCTTAGGCCAGAAATCAGTCATTCTCACAGAGCAGAGGGCAACAGCAGAACATCAACATACAATAAAATCCAAGTAACACAGAAATCTGACAGCACGTGGCCTGCAAGGAAGACAGGATCATCCAGCTGAGTTAAAAAGGGAGAAGAAAATGGGGTGTGGACAGAGCAGTAGCAAGTTGCCACCACAGTTTCATTGATTTGTGACATACAGCAACAGAATTAAGAGAGGAAATGACTGATTTTGTGGAGGTGTTTTCCTTGAGATGCCTCTTGTAATGTATTCTTCCCCTGATATTTAATCAAATCAAGTATAAGTAGTATATGCTTTTCTTCCCCTCAAATTTTTAACCCTCACCTATATTTTCCTCCTGTTTTACAGTGGCAAAATTACAAGCCAGCTGCAGTTTGCTAGAGCCCTTTTTCATGTACACAAGTGATCCAAACCAACCAGCTTCCTAACTGCTGATTATTTAATATCCCCCACTTTCACTTAGAGATAAGAACCATCTCCCATTTCTTTTTCCATTCATCCCCATTTTTAGATCCATGTTAATATTTATTATTACTGCTTATAACATCCATTTATTAATAATCCACTATGCTAAGGCAGGTGCATTAGTTTGTAGATCAAAACCCTTAGCCTATGCTTTAAAAAAATTAAAATAACACAGCTTCCTGATGAATCTTTTCTTCATAAACATATAAAAATATTCTATTCTGAAGTTTATATTTGAACTTCCACAAGACTCATTCTGTGAACCAACTCCATTATATCAGGAAAATACCTGACTCTGCAATTAACAGCTAAAGTTGACCAACCTCACCACATCCTACTGACCACACACAGCAAGCCCGCAGCCCACCTAGGCCTGCCCCTCCCTGTCGCCCAAGACAGATGCCTATGAAAGCGTGTACGAGAGCAGCACAGACGATGTTCACCACGTCTAAATACTCCCCAACAGTGTTACTCGGGGCTCGCACTTCTCCAATCGCATGCTGTTTCCCTACGCTAAAGCATATATACCAAACACCGCCCGCCCCCGATCGCTGCAAACTTTCAGACCCACGGGGGTTCACAGTTCTCGCAAAGGGGGCAGACCCCGCGCCGGCAACCGGGCTGTCCCGCCGCTTCCCTCTCACTCAGCCCGGCGGCGGACCAGGGCCGCAGGCGGGCCCCTGCCCGGCGGGTGCTGAGGGAAAACCTGCGGCGGGCCGCCCGAGGGCAGCCCCGGCGATGCTGGCAGAGCAGGGAAGGGCTCGCTAGCGGGACGGGACGAAGCGGGGGCAGGGCCCGGGCAGGCCCGGGGCGGCGCTCACAGGTTGATGGTCCTCTCCAGAGTGAGCGGCTTCGTCTGCTGGATGTACTTGTTCCCGAACTGGTTCACCCCGCGGGGCCAGCCGGTCTGCGAGCGGTTGGGCGGCACCACGGACATGGCGGCGCGGCGGGAGGCGGCGAGGGAGCGGTCAGTGCTCAGCGGCGGGAACCCCGTCCGCCATTAACCTCCCCCCCAGGCCGCACACCCTCCGCGCGCGGCCTCGCCGGAACCGCCCGCCACACTTCCGGCGTCACCATAGAGAGGGGCCCCTCTCTCACTGGCGTTTTGTGGCCGCGCACCGCCCTTCCCCCTCTCCCTCATTGGCCGACGGGCCGCGTCTCCGCCCCTCCCGCGCGATCTGATTGGCGGGCGGGCGGCGCGGGGACCGCCGGGAGTTGTAGTGCGGCGTGAAGCGCGATGAGCTCCAAGCGGCGCGGGGCAGCGGCGGGGCCGGGGAAGAAGCGCGGGAAGCGGGAGGCGCGCGCCGAGCTCTGCGCCGCCCTGAGGGACGCGGCGCTGCGGGAGCAGGCGGCCGCCGCCTGGCAACGCGGGGAGCCGCTCCGCCGCGGTACGGCACGGCCCGGCCCTGCCCGACCCTGCCCGGCCCCCTCCTCCCCTCACCGGCCGCCTTTCCCTTTCAGAGGCGGCGCTGGAGCCGGCCCCGTTCCGCCACGGCGTCATCCCCGAGTTCCTGGCGGGTCCGGCCTTCGCGGAGGCGCTGCGCGATGAGCTGCTGGGCCTCGGCTTCCGCGAGCGGCAGAACGACCTCCTCTCGCTGCGGCAGGTGGGCCCCGAGCCGCGCCGGGCCGGGCCGCGCCGTGCCGTCCCGCCCTAACCCCCGTACTTTCTTCTCTTCCATGGGCCGCCGCAGTCCGAGGAGCTGGGAGCAAGGCCGGAGCCCCACCTCGCCGCACTGAGGTAAAAGTGGGGAGAGGAGAAGCCCTGGCTGGCTCCTGGGGAGGGCTGCGGGGTGGGGAGGGCCCGGCAGCGCTCGGCCGCCTTCTGCCGCGGTGATGAGACCAGAAACGGGCCCTGAAGAGCTGGATCCCTGCTGGGGGTCATGGCACTGAAGCCAGTTAACGATTTTCCTCCGGAGTGGTGCAAACCAATTCAGCTCTCGTGGGTCTGTAGCTTCTCAAGTGTTACCTGTTCCCCTTACAGCTGGTGCCACACTCACTGCTGGCCACTGTCATGGATGCTGTGACCACGGGGATGTTTTCCTGGCCAGCTCCCGCAGGAATACACTGTCACTGGCAGCCACGGCATTTTTAACTGTTTAAATAATTGGAAGGGAGAGGAGAAGTTAGTTTGGGCTATGGTGATGTTAGTTTGGGCTACGGTGATGCTTTGTAACACAGGAGGGTACTTACCTTGTGCTCATCTTCTCAGACATGCCCTCTGTGAAGAACTCCGAGAGTGGCTTTCTGCTGTGACCCAGATTGAGCTGGAGCCAACTATTGACATCTCCTGTGCTCGATACGAATATACTGGTCAGTCTATAGCTGATCCTTTCCCTAAAGCTTCTAGGGGTGTGCAGGAAACTATATGTCTATAGAACACCTAATTATCCACCACAGCCCCTCTCCTGTTCCCCAGGGTCCTAGAAGCTATCAGCAGCAAATCAAAAGCTCAGAAAATGGAAGTCCCAGTTATGGAAAAACCGTGATGCATGGTTTTAACTGGGCCCAGTGCTGTTGCAAGCTTTTCAGAGACGTGCAGCCCATGTTTGTATGCCTGCTTCCCTGCAAAAGGGTGACGTGTTCAGCTTCCTCATGCCACAGTTGAGTTTGTGAAGCCTGATCTTAAAACATCACCTGGGTGAGTCCAGGTTACAGCTGTGCCCACCCTTTTAGCCAGGAAAACAAAACTCACCGTCAGGGGCAAAATTTGCACTGCTATCAGATCCAGTTTTAATGTCTTTTCCACAACCAGTGGTCAGCCCAGCTTTTCTCTTCCCAGGGCTCCCCCTCCCCTCTATTCCAACAACAAACCTCCTCAGAGGGCAGTTCTGGATTTAAAAGCAGTTGAATCATTATTTCCCTTGGGAACCTCTGTCCGCTGTGCCCGGTGGCAGCTGGGGAGGGGTGGATGATGAGTTCTAACCGCCTGTACCTCCAGCGCGGGCTGAGCTGCCGCCAGCAGTGCACTCCCTCAGAAGTTAATCTTGCAAATCTTGGGCTGGTGATGCTGACGAGTGAAAATGCAGCTTTTGGAAAGGGCGTGTTTTTTCTTGTTGTATCCTTGCGGGGACGAAGCTGGGAAGCAGCCGTCGGAATGAATCACACCTGTACTGCAGCAAAAGGGGTGTAATTGCAGATGTCTTGCTGTGCCATGATGACGAGCTGGAAGGTCGGAGGATTGCTTTCATCCTGTACCTCGTCCCACCCTGGGAGGAAAGCGACGGGGGAACGCTGGACCTGTACAGCACGGATGGTAAGAGCGCTGAACTCAGTCTCAGGTGGCTGAAAAAGGTGGAGCTTGGGAGCCCCTTGCGGCAACTCTTTCCTCAAACAGCAGAAGGAAGATAAAGAGTTTCTCCTGAGTCCAGAGAATTTGATGTATAGGTAAAAGTTGCACCTTAGAGATGGGCTGTAGCAGTCACTTTTTGTGGACAATGCTAATGGGTGACAGTAGAAAGAAAAGAGAGGAAAAGAGGGGAAGTTTTTCTTTTTTTCTCTCATCACACTTTCTTGCAAGGGCCAAGAGGGGAGGCAGGCTGGAAATGCTGCCAGTAACTGCTTGGGACTCTAAACTGATGGAGATAACTTCCCTTTCCAGCAACAGAAGTCCACTGATTCCTCAGCCAGCCCTTACTCTGAGCTTCATCCCTTGTATTCAGGTGTCCCGACAGCCATGATGCCATGAAATTGCAAAGAAATGGCAATTTTTAGTGAGTACCAGTTCATCTCATAACCAGAGTCTGTTTTCTTCCTCCTCAGAACACTTCCAGCCACAGAAAATCGTTAAGTCATTAGTGCCTTCATGGAACACACTGGTTTTCTTTGAAGTGACTCCAGTCTCTTTTCACCAGGCAAGGAGCTGTCTCTCGTTCAGTTTTTGTCTTTGCTTCTCTTTGTTGTGGTTATTCTCTCTCTGTGTTATTACAGTCCCAGTGGGGCGGGAGAAGGGAAAGGGAGGGAAACTGTGGGTAGAGTAGCTACTCATGCTACGTGCTGTATGCTAAAGGCAGGGCTTCAAGTACTTTAGGGAGTACAAGAACTGACAAAGCTGACTTTAAACTGTCATCATCTGGAGGGAAGAAAAAGTAATGATTTGTCATAAAAGTCCACGTTCCACTTAGGTTTGTGACTGCTTCCTCCTGACCTAAACCTAATCCCACATATCACGAGTGTTCAGAGTCCTGTGCCCTGTCCCTGATCCCGTTAACACGGGCAGTAAACAGTTTAAACAGTAAACTTATTTTTAAAACAAGCATGAAGCTTAACTGGGAGTGCTGGAAATCAGATTCTCACAGATCTGGACCTCACTGGTTGTGCCCCGAGCACTTGCTGAAGCACCAAATCATTTATGTGACCCTTTTGTCACTGAAGTGCAGAGCCTGCAAATTACCATGAGAAGACTGTGTAAGTGTCAGGCTGATATGAAGCCTTTGCAGCACATGCCAGACACTGGGCAAAGAGCATTTGGTCAGTATTTCCTGACAGGTAGCAGGTTTTGGACTTCATGGTGTACACTTTTTTGTGAGGTACCACATAAAGGTGGGGTGTTTGCTGAGCAAAGCAGGTCTGTGAGTAGCAGGCAGTTTTCTGTGTTCAGTTTCCCAAGTGATTTAGGATTCAGTAGCCATCCCAGATAACTTAGAACACCTCTGAGTTGTGGAAGCAAAGGGCCACTAGAGCTCTGTAACAATAAACCAGAGCCAAAACCTTTTTGGAACAAGCTGTATTTCTTCCTGCTGCTCCATCAGACTGTTGTAAACAACAACAGTAGAAACTCCAGCACAAAGTCTTTATGTGCTATGCAAAACTACAAGCAGTCATAGCAACCAGTCTTACAGGGGTGGCTCTCTCTCCACGCTGCCATTACAGTGCAGCCCCCTAGAATGGGAAATGGTTCCATTTCGCCCAGTTTACCTCTGCACTGTCAGGAAATCAAGGCTTAACACCAAAGGTTTCCCCAGGGCAGATTAAATGCCAGGATAGAGGGGTTGCTCTTAGTCTGACCTTCATTCCAGAGCCAAAAGCATCGGGCCCTTCACCATGTCTTGTATCACAGCACTTCCTAAAAGTTAAAAGGCAAAAAAAGTAGATGGCAACGGTCTGCTGTGGCCCACAGATGCTTAATGCTTCTTGAGTTTTCCGCTGAAGCTGTGACAGTTAATCCTTGGGTCATCTCCTGCGAGGAGCCTACGCGATCCGGTCGGTAGGCTGGCTGGTAAGAGCCTGCTGAACCTCGCTGCAGGTGTCCGAAGTTGTGTCGCGGGAGAAGTGCCGCCTGGCCGTCAGCGGCTGGTTCCACGGCCCCTCCGTAGCCAGGCCCACGCGCCACGCCGAGGAGCCGCTGCCCCGCAGCCCGCACGTCCCCTGCGATGTGAGTAACGAACCTGCTGAGCAGCACCCCTGGTCCTTCCCTGGCCCTGAAATCCCCAGCGCGGGCCGCGCTGATGCTGGGGGATGCTGGTTTCTTTACATCAAGGCCTGTGGCCAGCTGGGTAAGGGGGACACTGGGGAATCCACCTTATTCCGGCAAATTTGCCATTCAAATCCATTTCTCTTCCAGCATGAAATCTTGTATGAGTGGATCAGTCCAGTTTATCTGGACATGGATTCCCAAGCTCAAATCCAGGAGGAATTTGAGGAGCGATCCGAAATTCTCCTGAAAGATTTTCTTAAGGTGAGCCCAGTGGTTCGATCTGATGTGCTCTGCCAGAACAGGTCACAGGGCTGGCAGGTACCACATGTCATACAGGCTGGGAAAGGCCTCACTTGTCTCGGTGCCAACTAAAACACTTTGTAGTTTCACTCCCTGGAGGAGAATGCGCCAGGTGACCTCCAGAGGTCCCTTCCAACCTCGTGTTGTGGGTGGAGCCCCTCTGCCTGCCTGTAAAGGTCTCATCAAAAATCACAAACTTTGCTTCAGCATTCTTGTTTCCTGCAAGAAGCAAAGCAGAGGGATGGAAATGTGTCCTCTTTCCTGCTTCCTAGCCTTGTGGTGCCCTTCCCTGTCCCTCAAGCTCTCGCAGCACTCGGGGAACTCAACCTACATGCAAAACAAGCAGCCCGTAACAGTTTGGTCCCCGTGAAACTGCAGACAATCAAGTAGAATTTGATACTTGTTCAATGGCCTCGGAAAGACATGCTGCCCACCCAGCTCTGCCCCTCTATTCAGCAGTCCTTAGAAAACAATGGGAGTGCCTTACCCAAGAGCAGAGAGGCTGGCTGCTGTTAGCACACCAGGGGAGGCTTGGGAGCTCCATGTGAAAGTCTCTGCACTTCCTTTCTCTCCTAGAAAGAGAAATACCAACTGCTGTGTGAAGCTTTGGAGAACAAAGACATCCAGTGGAGTAGCCGTGGGCCTGCCAATAAAAGGTGAGGAATGACAGCTCCCGCACCTCCGATCAGGCGAGCGGGAGCTGCCGTGAGACTGCCCCAGTTGCTGCTGCCCCCATGGATGTGGTGCTTGTTGATTCCCCACTGCTGACTCCTGCTGTCTTTCAGACTCTATGAGGCAGCAGAGGAAGACAACCTCCCTGACACCCTGAAGAAATTCCTGCTGCTCCTACGCTCCGAGGCCTTGTTTTTACTGCTTTCCAACTTCACTGGCCTAAAGCTACACTTCCTGGCTCCCTCTGATGAGGATGAAGATGCTGAGGAAGGAAGAGCAGCAGACACGGCTGGACCCAGCAGTCCCAAACCTGAAGAGGGACAGACTGACCAGCACACTGACAGCAATCCCCAGCAGCCAGAGCAGCCTGACAGCAGCACCCCCGCAGCACAAGACAGCAAGACACAGAATGGTAAGTCCAGCAGCAGCAGCACGAGGGGACTTGAGCAGGACCCTGATGTTAAGGATGTTGGCAGCAGAATTCCTAGGGATTTTCCTGGAACTAGGATTTCACCTTGTACTGGAACCAGCACAAGGCACCAGCACGAGGGACTTGAAGCACATCAGACAGGGTATCCAAAATAAGTGCAAAAGAATTTGGGATAAAATTGTGACTAACTTGAAGTTATTGTTTTGAACAGGCTTAAGTCTTAAGGGTGGGACTTCTGTAGGAGTAAAGGCCTGGGTGAGAAGGGGCTGGTAATTAGCTGCCCGATAATCTTTTGCCAATAGTTAAACTCCTGCTTCATCTAAAGCAGATTCTTTTATGAGACCAAATCAAAAGGAAGTGAATAGCTCAGAAGCCAAGATAATTACCAATGAGAAAATCAATACCTAAAAGGATTCAACCTTTCAGAAACGCTACCAGACTAAACAACCACCCTAAACAACCCCTTAGCTGTCAGCAGTGACATAATAATTTCTCTCAAAGATGAGATTTGTATTCATGGGTTGGGGCTGTTTATTTAAAACGGTGACTTGGAAGTTTAAAAGCAGAACTTTTGAAAGTGCTCATCAGACCAGTTAGTGGGTACTGGTTGGTAACCAAAGGTGATCAAAAGGTGATCAAAACCCAGGTCTTACTGAAAATCCCAGTTACCTGGTACAAAGACTTTGTTTTTCTGATTTTATCTACCTTGTGATTTTAAACTTATGTGTGAGGAAAGCATAGTTAGGGGCTGCACGGATTGAAAACTGAGCTAGAGCCATGAGGAAAAAATAAAGGCTTCCCCTGATTCTGACATACCTCCTGTGATGGCACATGAAGAGCTGAGTTCAGAGTGATATCCTTCTTCTGTGAAGCAACTGGTGGTTTCAGCACTTTAAGAACAAACAGGTTGCTGGCTCTTACAGTAGCTCTCCAAACTGCAAATCTTGGGGCGGGGGGAAGACAAGACAAAAGAAGAAAGGAGGAATTGTTAAACCAAAGCACGTCACAACTTGGCCCCTTTCAAAGAGCAAACCTTGGCCCTGCTCCTCCACGTTGTTCAAAGGACACGATGTAGAGCCACCTCTAGAACAGAAGTTAATGTGACATCTGTGTGTTTACTTTGTCCCCCCTTTGCACGTTGCTGAGGCACGGGGCTTGGCCCCGTTGTGCCCCGAGTTCAGCAAGCGGCACTTTCACCGTTTCCCCGGGTGTTTGTCCCCTCTTGCAGGCTCAGGTGCCCCTGCGTGCGCCGGGGAGCTGAGGCGCTGGACCCACGGGCACTATACTCTAGTCCACGACGCTCAAGCGACGGAATTTGCTCTCGACCTGCTCTTCTTCTGTGGCTGTGAGGGTGAGTGGACGAAGCGGAGACGTCAGAGCCTCCTGACAAGGCGTGCATAAAGGAAGGACTTTGAATTCTCAGCAGTGCTACAGTTGCCAAAACGTCCCTGCGTTTTAATACCCAGAGGGTCTCTGTAGACTTTATCCTAGTCCCAGCCTCTGCGTAAGTCCTGCTTCCAGTAGTTCTTGCATAAGGAGATGGGATCGCGGCTTGGCATCAGAGTTGCCCTTTCCTGCCGGAGCCAGGAGGTGGCGCTGGGGCAGAGGGAAAAGCAGCTTGGCCCAGCCCTGTCCCTTCACCAAGCTCTGTACACCGTGGAGGGGCAGGTGGCCAAAATGCCCACTAAAAACGAGCCATTTCACCTCTTTTCTCATCCAAATTCTCACTGTGCTTACAATTTAAAAGCCAGGGTTTTCCAGAGTTACTTGGGGCACGTCAGGGCATTTTAGCTTTATTGCTAAAATATAGTGGTGAAAACAAAACCAGAACTAGGGTTTTGGATGAGCTGAGCCCGGAGTGCAGGGCTGAAAGCACCCAGCACATGCCAGTAATGACCTGGAAAGCCCTTTGCCTATCTGCTAAGGCAGAGCTGCTCTGCATGTGAGGAACAGACCTTAAACAGTTCTAAATCTGTGGTAAAAGGCAAATCTGGTACATTTGCTTCATGTTGTTTCTGATTTGAACAAAAAAACCAAACCCCATCAGGAGGTAAAGTGGGGATTGTCCTGTACCCAATAACTGTGGGGAGTGGAGCAGAAAAGCAGCAGCCCCAGGAAGGTCGTGTGGAACTTCCTAAGAGTCTTTCTTTTCTTTTTTAAGACTGGGATCCAGAATATGGTGGCTTTACTTCCTACATCGCTAAAGGTGAAGATGAAGAGGTAAGGACCTCAGCTGCTACCTGCAAATTACATGGTTGAGGGTGGAGAGGCATCATTACCCTTGATCCTACTGCTGGCATAACCCTGCGGTGCTCAGCATCACACTGCAGAATCCTGCCTGAGGTACCACTCATGGGCACAGCTCTGGCCTCAGCTTCAGCTCACCATGAAGCTAAAGACCCGGCCCCTGATGGTGCCCAACAGCACCAGTGCCTAGGGGCATTTGGGAACACTTGGTGGGGCACAAGGCTGTAGTGGAGGTGGGGCTTCTCCAGGGAAGTGCTGTGCACCAGAGTCACAAGCAGGAGTAGCACTAGAGACAGTGCTGAGCTGTCAGACTGGTAAGAAGCCCAGAATCACTTTAGCCTAATAAATCATAGAATCATTTTGGTTGGAAGACGTCTTTAATTTTTAAGCATCATCAAGTCCAACCATTAACCCAGCACTGCCCTGGGCACCACTAACCCATGTCCCTCAGCACCACATCTCCATGGCTTTGAAACCCTTCCAAGGATGGGGACTCCACCACTGCCATGGGCAGCCTGGGATAGTGCTTGACAACCCTTGTGGGGAAAAAACTAAACCTTCCCTGGTGGAACTTGAGGCCATTTCCTCTTGTCCTGCCACTTGTTCCTTGGGAACAGAGCCCAACCCCACCTGGCTCCAGCCTCCTGTTAGGGAGTTGTCAAGAGCCAGAAGGTCTCCCCTGAGCCTCCTTTTCTCCAGGCTCAACAACCCCAGGTCCCTCAGCTGCTCCTCACCACACTTGTGCTCTAGACCCTTCCCCAGCTCTGTTGCCCTTCTCTGGCCATGCTCCAGCCCCTCAATGTCCTTCTGGGAGTGAGGGGCCCAAAACTGAACCCAGGATTCGAGGGGCAGCCTCCCCAGTGCCCAGTACAGGGGGATGATCCCTGCCCTAGTTGTGCTGACACAAGCCAGGATGCTGCTGGCCTTCTTGGCCACATGGGTACACTTTGGCTCATCTTCAGGTGGCTGTTGACCAGCACCCCCAGGTCCTTTCCAGCCTGGAGCAGTGCAGGGGGTTGTTGTGACCCAAGGGCAGGACCCGGCCCTTGGCCTTGTCAAAGCTCATCCCATTGGCCTCAGCCCATCAATCCAGCCTGGCCAGACCCCTCTGTAGAGCCTTCTCTACAAGCAGGTCAACACAACCACCTAACTTGATGTTACCTGCAAACTTATTGAGGGCACCTCAATCTCCTCATCCAAATCACTGATGAAGATATCAAAAAGAACTGGCTCCAGTACTGAGCCCTGGGGACACCACTGTGCTTCTGGTCGAGGGATGTTAAGAATTGCACAGCTCATTTCCTACTATCAGCCCTGCTCTCTGACTTGCTCCTGAGAAGGTTTTCCTTGTTTCTTCCTCAGAATGATATCAAAGCCATTTTGGTGAACCTAATTTCCTCCCTTTCATGTCTTCCAGCTGCTGACAGTGAATCCAGAGGACAACTGCTTGGCCTTAGTTTACAGAGACAAAGAAACGATGAAGTTTGTGAAATACATCAACCACCGTAGCCTGGCACGCCTGAAAAAACATCCAAACAGAACAGGATTTTGGGATTTTTCCTTTGTCTATTACGAGTGATGGTGCAGAGCGTGCCCCGAGCGGTGGTGCTGGGCAGGTTTCTACCCCAGCGTTCAGCTGAGCCCGGCCCCAGCCCAGCCCAACGTTGCTGCTGCTGACTTTGTCACGCTGTGTGTGAGCCGTACCCTGCCACGGGGTCCGGGTGACTTTTGGAACTGCTGCATGGGGAGAGTCATTGCCACACAGCTCTGCCACCTTTCCAGCTGTTCCCTGGTGGAAATAGCATGGTGGAACGTGTGTCTAACCTGTCATGGTGACAGTTACAGCTTTGCATTGCCCCAGGTTGATGGGGTTTTGTTAAAAAAAAAATAATAAAAGGGGAAATGTATCAGTTAAATGCTTCAAATGCTGTTGGGTGGTGGGATTTTTTTCCAGCTGTACAGCTCTGTGGAGTTGGAAGAGAGAGTGAGGCTGTGGAGCTGCTGGCAGCGAGAGGGACCTGGCACTACAACAAGGAGCAGGACTTCACGCTAAATGCTGCACAGACAGACGCAGGCACAGCCCAGATAGACAGACAATGACCTGCTCTGCCCGTGTCACCTGTGGGCTGCATGGAGGGGGGACAGGGGTGGTGGGCTGGCAGCAAGGAGGTGGTGACTCACCTGCTGTGTGGTCCCAGCCATCTGCAGGTGGTATAAGGGTCGCCAACAGCGTGGCCTCGCATCGTGTTAGCTTCGTCCTGGGGTCTGCTGGGCTCCAGCGTGACTTCTGTCACTGCAGATCTTCCCAGGTAGCAGATGTCCTGGTCCTGTGGTGAACAGTTCAAGAAAGGGGGTGGTCTTGGTGTGACTCCTCAGTACAACTCACCTGCCCCACGTCCATAGCAAGCAGCACTGTGCCAGACCACACCTCTGAGGTGCCCAGCCCACCAAGAGGTGCTGTTTGGGAGCTGTGCTGGTTGCTTCAGGAGGCAGCCAGACTGCAGAACACCCTGCTGCAGGCTCGGCCCTGGCTGTGGGCGCTTACCTTGAGCTTTTTGTCACCAAAGAGACGGGTGTGTGCTCCTGTCACCTGAGCCAGACAGCGCAGGCCCTGGGTTTGCAGAGAGCTGGAGAGAGTGTGCACGTTATTCCTCCCGCCTCGAACGTTGGGAGCGGGCAGCTTTGGATCAGCCACTGCTGCTCCAGTTCCAGGCCTGCTGTTGAAGAGCATCACAGGGGTGCAAGACCACAGCAGAGGAGCAGTAAGGGCAAGGCAAGGCAGCTCTGTTGGGCCCCTCACAGAGCAGGAGATCCAGGAAGGGATGGGAGCAACAACCTTCAGCTGTGGTCCCAACACAAGGGTCAGAAAAGGGACCACTGAAGCTGCTGCCATTGCTTCTGAAGTGAAAGGCACCGGAGCCAGGGGCCAGCAGAGCCACTCGGAGCCCGATGTACAGGGCTGTACAGCTCCAGGGGCAGGTCAACCCTGGACCACGAGCAGCTGCTCAGTTCCAGCCCCTCCTCCCATGCTGGGGGCTGTACCGAGCTGCTATTGCAGGATCTACACAGTCCTGTTCATACTGTGTGTGACCTATCTCCCTGAGCTGGCCTCTCTCTGCACTGCTGAGCACCTTCCTCGGTTTTATTCTTCCTTTGCTACTGTTCTGTGCTCCTTACAAAGGCAAGGGGGTGAAGGCAGAAGCAAACCCTGAGGTGAGGCCAGGACTCTCTCTCTGAATTGGTTTCTGAGGCACTCAGCTGCTTGTCAGGGCAGTAGCTCTTGGGGAAAAAACAGTTCTTATCCTGAGCTGCTCCAGTGGGAGCAGACAAGCCATGGAGCTTTCAAAGAACAAGGAAAGAAAAGAAAATAAATAAAAGGATAAATGATTTGGGTAGTTTGGAACAAAGGTGGCAGCACAGCTGTCCCCAGCAGGTGTCAGACAGGAAAAGGTGGGAGTCAACGAACAAAAAGAAGTTACTTATTCTACTGCATTGTGAGCCTGAGAGAGTGCTTGGTAGACCTGGGAACAGCCTCCCGGAAGACTGGGAAGAAGCTGGGCTGTGCAGCTTGCTGCTCTTTAATAATAAATGACACACTAGAGGGCATTGCAGCCTCTGCTTGAGCCAGCCCGCATCTCCCCAGTCACCCCCGGAGCCAGCCTTCTGCCTCTGGGAACTGACGGCGTGAAACCATTTCGGGAGCCAAATGTGCAGTTGGCATTCAAAGATGTAAAAATCAACACGTCTCTGCTCTCCCGCCCTTCCTGTGTGGTCCCGAAAGCCAAAGGCAGCCCCACAGCTGCAGGGGAAAGACTCCACTTGCTTAAATTTCAAACAAGCTACGGCGGGAGAGTGGGAGGCTTCGATTCGACGGCACAGGGAACAGGAGCCCTTTCCCTAGGTGCTCTTGCTGGGTACAAATCTATTTACCAACAGGTGTAGCTGCCTGCAAAGGGCTCTGACCATTGTGGGAAGGAATACGAACATGAAATAGATACACAACCACACAGGTAAACAGCATAAAGAAAAATGGGATTGAAAACAGCAAGGGAATGGAGTTAGTGTGTGAGCAATAGGGAAGAAACTTCGTACCAGGCCAGACGTCGATGAGCTCGGCTGGACGACACGCATCTCCTCCCAGCACCTCCAAAGCCCAGCATTTGATGCAGGTACCAGCAGCCTGAGTTGCACAAAGGCTTCATAACACATTTTTCAGGATTTGGTGGTTATCGTTTTGCCAAGGAGCTGCAAATGGAAACAGTTCCACGTGGAGCAAGATAGAAGAGTTCAGCTGTAGACCAGACTGAAGGACAGGTTTTGGCATTCATAAACATGAATCAAAGGTCTGACATCAGGTATTCGGTGAATTAGTATTAATTAAAATGAGCAGCAACCCACAGGACTTGAAGAAACAGGGGCTAAAATCCGATAACCTGTTGCCAAGGGTTGGTTCCAACTGTTTTTATTTTTTTAAACTCCAAACTGGAACTTGAATTAGGACACTGAAGAATCCTTGTTACATAGATCCCTCCTCAGCAGGCACTGCTCCCGGCCGGTGCTTCCACAGCACGTTTCCCAGGCAGTGCAGGGGCCACACAAGGAAAGTTCCAGCCCAAAACAGAGTTTCAGGCAGACTCTGAAGCCTAGACCCCGTCCCCAGCACACATACCAGGGTGTGCTGCCATCTAAGCAGCCTTGCCCATGAAATTTTAGCAACGTGCAGCTCTACTCGTGTGGTTTCACAGCTTACTCTGTGCTTGAGCAGCAGCTTAACCTGCTGTGACCAGTGCCCCCTGCCCCATACCTGAATGGGATCAGGAGGTGTTAGTCCTGGACTGAATCGTGCCCATGGGGGATGCTCGTCACTGATCTCCGGGTGCAGCTTCAGCTTACAGCAGTGCTGCACACTGATTTATTTCAACAGGCAAACCTGGTATCACTTCAGCTTACAGGAGGTGTGTCGCTGTTTATGCCGGGAGCGGAGAGATGCAGCAACATATAAATTCAGCAAGAGCAGACAAAAGAAGCAACTTTATTAATTTACAACCCCATTTTCTATACCCTAGCCCCATAGGGCGATCGGTCAGTGATCACCCATCTCCTAGGGTGTTTGGCTAAAGTCCTACAACACCTATTTTAAAATATTTTTACAATGTACCATAAACAGAACTTAGCAAAACACCACGTTAGTCTAGGTTACAAAAACTGTCCTACTGTTTCTCATAACACATGTGAGAAAGGTAGGATTCTCACCAAATATTGTGAGAACCTAGGAAAATTCCTCTGCTAGCAGCTTTTCAGCATCCACAGAGGTGGATTTTACATTTGGCAAAGATAAAAGTTGTTTTTAAGGGAAAATAAATCAACAAATTTGTTGTCAGAAACTTAGCTGGGGGAAATGAGCCTTATCAGAGGTCTGGACTGTGACCGGAGGACTGAGCTCACTGCCAAGAACAAAACAGAGCTGGGACTGGGAGTTCCTGGTGTGACGCCCTGGATATCAGGCTGACAGGAAAACTGCTGTCTGATCAGAGCCACTCTCTTATCACTAAATGGGCTACCTCAATGTAAGCAAGCAAGAATTAGGATTTTGAATATAAAGAGGCGGGAACAGTGGGAACAGGTACAGCAGGTGGCAGAATGCCCAGCACTGCTGCCAGGGGACTCTTCCACAATCGAGTCTAAGCTCAGTCTCTAAGAACAGCATGGGTGGCTCACCACCCTTTTTCCAGGGAGCTGGATTTGACTAACAACCAGGTTCTTAAAAGGATTCAAATGAGCTCCGGGTGCAGGTCTGAAGTACCAAGAGCTCCGTGCTTTTGGCAGTGCAGTTCTCCCTACTCCAAAGGGCCCAAAGCGAGGGGCCGTTTGCAGGGTTGCAATTAAAACTCTCCCTTCAACTGGTTGCATGTTCAACAGTTGCTCTGTAATGAATGGAGGGCTGCTGGCTTTAAGTCAGTAGTGGCAAGTAAGAGACAGAGCAGTTACAGAGCATGGATATTCCCAAGAGTCCTGAGAACTTGCCTGGCCCAGGTGGATGGCTCCTCCCTGCCCGCACCCTGAGCCCCTGCGGTGGCAGATGCCGCAAACAGCGCGGGGGGTGGGAGCACCGGGGCCCAACCTCCAGCCTGTGCAGACTATTTTTAGTTTTTAGATGAAATTTGCTTTGGCAAAGGTTCTAAAGTGTTTTTAGATCTAAGATAGAGCCTTGCCATAATATTTGAATCCAATTTTAAGAGATTCCACAACTAATAAACAAGTTTGAGCGAGGAGCCACGAGGTTTTTTCAATACCTTCCTTTGATTAAGCACCCCCAGCTCTTCAGACGCACCAGGTCTGGGTGTGTATTTTGTTTGTGTTGTTCCTGAAATGCCCACCACAGTATCTGCAGTTTTTTCCCCCACAGCAGCACAGAACCAGCGGCTGGAAGCAAAACTTCCTGCAATCCAGGTGTGGGGTGAGTGCCAGGTGTGAAACAGCCAACTTCCTACCTGTGCGGATCCAGCAACCGGGTGGCTTTCAAAGAGCTTCTGGCTTAAAAGCCAGCAAGAAGTTGTCTCTTCAGTGCTTCTTGTGCACTGAACGGCAGTTTACCTCGAAAGCAGCACATCCCTGCAGTGAAACCCAGGATTCTCTGATGCAGAGACTTAAGCGTGCACGGAGACTACGCAGCAAAACCAGAGAAGTGGTTTGGTTGGGATTTTTTTTCCAATAAAGTTAACCGTACGCATCTCCCCAACAATCAGCACAAGCCATCAAACCAGTTTGTGTTTTTAATGGAAAAAAGGTTGATGCCTTAACTACAAAATATATTAAGATACATAAATAAGTTACTGTAGGAAAAAAATAACTGTTCCAAGGTTCTGCCTCTGTTTTGCATACACAGAACATCTGCACTTAAGACTCCAACGCTTTCTCCGCAAAGCTCTGGCCCGTGTAATAACACTTCTCACCTGAAGGTTTAACTAAAACTCTACCTTTACAAATACTCCCCCCTCCAGTGGAGTAGGGACTCGATTAACCACCAGTGGTGAATGGTCTGTTATCTGCCCGCCGCATGGAAGCGCTGCCTCTGTGCAACCTCTGCTCCTCAGGCTGTTTTAAGAAGAGGCTGTTCCCACCCGCATTATCCTGAAGAGCATGTTGAAGTTGTTGCTTCTTATTGCGTCCCGACAGGCACTGATCACTTGTGTTTTAGGTTTGCCAACTACCAAGAGATAAAAAGGAAAGAAAAGAAAACACAGTGTCACAGAGTGAGAAAAATGGTAAAAATGCTCCTTCGATCCAGTCTCAAAATGCACGTGTCTCTTTTGAATACAGCTTAAACTATAAATGCCACCTTTTTTCTCATACATGAATAAAATCCTTTCTTTAAAGAAGAATCAGCTGTAGCTCTGTTATAGGAGAGCTAAAAGGACTTATTGAAAGGGGAATGCTATAAACAGACAAAAAATATACCACCTTCCCTAAAGACCCACAGAATTAATAATATAGATAAACAGCCCTGCTTAGGTTGATACTTTTTTTTTTAAAGCAGAATTATTTGAGCTGTTCTTTCTAAAACTGCGATCCCAGATGACACTGGACACTCACAGTTCACTGTCACAGGCAGTTGGCTATGGCTGAAAAATTACTTCTACTAATTCAGTTTCAGGCCAAAAAGCCTGAAGTCACTTAAACTCAGAGACACATCTCAGCTGCTTCACTGGGGTCCAAGACTCCCTGTCCCCTCCAAACCTACATACTCACCACGTAACCGCCCGGCCCTTTGGATTGCCTGATTCACAGCTTTCAGATTGTTCAGCAGCTCCGTGTGATTGTTGCAACGAATTTTGTATTGATTTATTAGATCTCGGTTAAGATCATACAGCTCGACATACCGTGTCTTCATGTTTTTCCTGGGGGAACAGTCAGTCCAGTTATTTGCATTTCTGGGGACTAGAAAATCATTCCTGGTTTGTCCATACAAAGGTGCAGCGATCCACGGTTGCGACTGCTCCTGCCGCCGCCACCCACATGTCTGCCAGCTACCAGACAGACTTGTCTAGACGTGTCGGTTATACTCAGTATTTTATTGAAAAAGAAATGCTCTCTTTTGGAAGTTACTTTATCCAGCAACCCAAAGAGGAGATGCCACTTTGCCCAGTGAAAGTCACACTGCTCGGCGTGAGCTCGGACCCCTGAACTGCTGCTCTGGACAATCAGGATAGGACATCAGCAGAGCACAGGAAGTCAAAGGACTAACATCTACAACATCTTTCTTGGTGTTCACACACCACAGATAGCTTTCACCACCCATTTCCCTTAATGTATCTTTTCCTAACATATCTGACCATCTCAAGGTTGGCTCACCTCACCAGCTCTACTCTAAGCCTTTCTGCCTCGACCAGGCTGGTCCTCCACCTAAAGAATGAGACAAGTCTCAAAGAGAGCTCATAGTGGGACCGGCAAAGGTACCAACTCTACATCAAGAGTTTTAACTAGACAACCTCTACATAACACATAGGGGGTTTTGTACTCTTCTCTGCCTGAAAAGCAAAGAGCTGCCATTCTAAACCCAACCCACACAAGCCAAGCAGCGATTGCTCACATGTCTCCCAGGAGCCGTGCGTCTTCGGCCTGAACCAGCATGCTGCGGATCAGGTTGGAGTGTTCGGCCATGTCGGCAGTGAGCCTCTGATTCACTGCGTGGTGCTCGTCCACCTGCCCGAGGCAAACACGGGTGAGAAGGGGCCCCCCCTGACTGATCAAGATAAACCTTGGCTCAGCATAATAGAAAATACTATCCCAGCTTAACCTACTGGCACCCCTGGGAACATTCTCCTTTCCCTCATGCCCCAGCTGCCAGAGCAGTACCCTGTTCCCAGAAAAGGGTGAGCAGGCTGAGATGAGCAGCTCAGCACCCAGCAGGCTGAGGTAAGCACCCAGCACCTGCTGGGTGAGCATCTTACACCCAGTCCCAAATCCACAACTTAGTCTCACGGCCAACATATTCACATTATTCTGAACAATCCACTGCTGGGGACCAAAGGCCTATTCTACAGAACAAAGAAGCAGCAGAAAGCTGAGGGTGTCCCCTTGTCCTTTGCGCAGAATATACAGCAAGTCATTGCTGGCTGCCTTCCATGCAGATGACAAAGCAGTTTAGAGATCCTCTCATACAAACGCCCCCAGCAACTGCCAAGCTGCCAATTTACAAACGCCTGACAGCTCCTCACCTTGACCAGAACTTTCCGCAGCTCCTCGAAGTACGCGGGGAAATCTGCTTCCACCTGCAAGTCTTCGATGGCCAGAAAGGAGGCCATTGACTGGATAATGTCACCAGCTAGATCAATATCATCCGTGTTGATGGAAATCTGTCAGAAAGGGAAGTCAGCACTTCAGCGCTCTTCCACGCCAAAACATCTCCCACAGCTGCCCAGCTCCATCTACCAAGAGGCAAAACTGTTGCACGATCAAGCTCCATGGCTTTCAGTAGATAAGGAGATGCTGATTTCAAAGGGGTTTTTACTCATGCCTGGGGCAAAGAGGCATCCATGCAGCCAGGACCACTGGGAAAGTAACAGGCAGCCTTTGTGCCTCAGATTACGGCTCCCTGAAACTACTCTGTGTGGGAACAAATACCTTCCTACAGATCTGTAGGCTAAGTTTTCCTCCTGGAATTTTACCCGCTAGCAGTAAACAGACTCAAAGGTTTCCAAAACCATCCCTAGAACACAAGTACTTCCTCTTCCTGTTCAGTCATCCTTTATTTTCACTGCCTTCATCTTCACCACCCTTAAGTTTCACTGGAGCATCATTAAGCAGGTGTTCCCCTTGCCCAGGAAGGTACTCACCTCTCCGCCAGGCTTGATTTTGATGCAGAGCTGACCTGCATTACGAAGGGAAGTGAAGCAAACCTGAAAGGGAGCGCTCTGAAACTCTGCATCCTCCGGTAGCAAGAAGCTCTGATTCAGCCACATAACAATCTTGCAAAAATAAAACAAAGAGCATCAGTCATCAGCTGCATGGGAAGCCTGAAGAACCATGCAATGTCTCTACACGTGACGTGTACCAGGGTGCTCTGCTCAGGGTACCTTGGAAAGCTCCTTTACTAAATTTCATCCCCTAAACCCACACATGAACTTGTTCGAATGGGGGCAGCTGACTCCCTGGCTCCAAAGCTGAATATTTGTAAGAAAAATCAAATCCAACAACCAGAGACCACAGCCCAAGGTCAAAACATAAGCCCAGGCCTGGAGACCAGAGACAGCTGGGGAGGAAGGCTTGATTCTACTCCGAGATGAAAAGTAACATTTCACCTTAGTTTTTGCCTTGGCCAATAAATGCAGTAAAGGTCATGTAAATATGTCAGAGCCCTACAGTTATGAGGGCAACAACCAGCTCTAATTACTGCCATCCCATAATTCAGATCTTCTGGGACCATAGCTACAGAGCTGCTGCTCCTCTGCTGCGAAATCTGAAGCTCACTGCAAACCCTCTCCCTGCAGCACCAGTAGGCAGGGCTGGGACACGGGACACAGAGCAGAACCTCACCCTTTGTGGCCTCTCATTCGTTGTGCAGTTGACAAAGCTCAGGGGCTCCGGGGCCGAGCCTGGGCTGCTCAGGGTGTACATGGAGAAGCGGGGAAGCTGCCTTGTTAGCTCGAATACATGGAACTGTGTGCTGGGAGCAATCCAAAGGAAAACCAGACAGTTATTAACATAGCAGGGATTCATCTATTGCAGCCATCCCTGGTTCTTTTTTAGCTGGCTACTGATATCAGCAGCTTCCAGCTACGAAATTGGCTGCTTAACGTTTCCCAGAAAAAAACCTGGAACTTGGAAATTCCAGACTTATCACATCACAAGGTTGAATGACTCCTTGCTTATGTTTTCCATAATCCAATGAAATATATTCTCTAGGCTAACACATTTATGATTTTAATATGCAAATGGCTATTTTCTTTACAGGTTCAGTGAAGCCTTATTTAATGCAATAATAAAAACAAGTAGAGAAAACAAAAAGGAAATGCAGTTCTTTCTTCAGTGGCTGGCTAGCTCTCAAATTATGCCTCCCCGTTGAGAGAAAGGATGCTGCTTCCTGGGGCACTGCCAGCTCTGGCAGATGCAAGCAGGGAGAAAAAGTTGCTTTCAAGTGTCATTTTCTGGGCAGCCCAGACATCACCTCTGCCTCTTGAGTCCCTCCAGTGACCCATGATAAAACATATTCTGGACAAGAAACGCTCACTGGTCCCCCAAAGGCAGAGCCAGAGGACATCAGATCCCAGGGACTCCTGAGCATTCTGACTCTGTGGGTAGAAGAGCTCAGCATCACGGGTGCAACAGTGTTTTTAAGGAAGTATTCCAGCTCTCCTTCCAGTAACACAGGGAAGTGAGGCACCAGGGAATTAACGGTGCCCATCCCACAGGACAAGTGTGAAGCCACATCAAGGCTGTTTCCTGGTCACACAGTTCGCTCTGGAAATCAGGGGAGATCGCAACACAAAACTCACCTGTTCTTGTAACCCACAAAGGCTTTGATGTGCAAATCCACAGGGACATCTTTGGGTGGAGTAAGAGGAACCCGAACACAGCCCGAGAGGTTCTGGAGACTGGGGTGTACCACGTGGCTCTCTCCTTCAAACATGCCCTCAGCAAAGATCAGCACAGCACGGATGATTGTGTCTTAGCAATAGGCAGAAAAAGCAGTTCCTAAATTAACAGCTGTCCTCTGGCAACAAACCACCACTGTTTTCAGAATTACAGAACCACAGAATCACTTGGGTTGGAAAAGACCTTTAAGATCACCAATTCCAACCGTTGCCCCAGCGCTGCCAAGGCACCACTAGACTGTGTCCCTCAGCACCACATCTCCACAGCTTTGAAACCCCTCCAGGGACAGAGACTCCACCACTGCCTCAGGCACGATTTACGCCCCTCCTCTGAGTTGTTACAGTATCCCAGATGACCAGCAGCAGCACACTGGGATCTGCCAGCAGGCCCAGCCCACCTGCTGGTCAGTGAACCTGCTAGCGTGGGGCAGCTCCAGCTTTGCATAGAAAGCCAGCAGGGGTTCCTGCAACACCCTGACTGCCACGGCTGTAGGCTGATGTTTACAGTCAACACCAGGAGTGTTGCAGGGATCACCAAGACTCGTTTGATCCAAGTTAAACGTTAATTGCCTTGGAAAATAACAGGTAGCAAGAAACAAATTCCATCAAACTCCTCTCCCCTGAGACTCATCAAAGGAACACAGCTCGATTCAAAACTCTCTCAAAGGAAAGCAACCACAAAGGGGAAATTGCAGACAATAAAGGGGAGACAGGCAAATCACCAGCTAAATATAACTAAATGTTTGCATGAATTTACATGAAACAAATGTCAGTGGGTGCAGGTTACCACTCACCATTTGTGGTGGAAATGCACAGCTCCACATGGGCGGACTGGCTGTCAGAGCCCAGGTTAACCGAGAGGGCTGTCTGGAGCTGGGTGTTGGCTGGAATCACACCTCGCCGCCCATCCGCTTCTTTCGACTGCGTGCTCAGCTCAGCCTGTTGAGAAACACATACCCTTCAGTATCAGAAGGTCAAGATATTTGTTCAAGTAACCTAGAAAAGATGTGCCTAAGTCACTTCTCTTCTTGTGCAGGGGCATTACAGCCATTCCCAGACCCTTCACACAGCTAGGAAGAGCGGCTGGATTAGGCACGGAGCTGTGGACACTCGTGCTGCAGTTTGTGCAAGTGGATGGAGCTCAGCTCTGTACCCAAACCTTTATTCAGAAAAGCACTGTCATTATTCAGTTTTAAGCACAAGCTTATATAATTCCACGCTTTTGCCATGGTGGGCATTTACTGTTCAAATATGAGTTTGCTTTTTCCTCAGATGATTTTTACAAGCTCTTTATTTCTGCATCTTCACCATCAAGCCACAAGCAAGCTTTCCACCCCCCAGCAGTGCTCCCAGCCCTCACCCAATTCCCTCATCCTCTCTCACAATCCCCTCAGACCCCCGAGTTGGTGTATGCATTGAAAATTACAACTTGCAGCCATAAGCCAAAGCACAGGGCTGAAAAGAATCCAGCTCCAAACACAACTGCTCCGGCAAGCCAAAGGAGCAAGGACGGTGCTGCTTATTAAAATAGGAAAAGCAAGCTCTGAACTTGCACAAGGAGCAAGCCAGAAGCAGGAATCCCCAGGAGACAGTCTCACTGCATCCTAACAGGTCACACCCTGACTTGTCTGGACTGTTCCATGACTGTTACAGATTTACAGCAAAAGAAAGGTGTGTTTTGGCCATACACATTGTTGAAGTAGTACCTTTGCATTTTCCTCATAATTTCTTAATTCCAGCAGCAGATTTTGTTTCTTTTGACTAAGTTCTCTGATCAGATCCTGCTCAGCACTTGCATCCATTAGGTTTCCTTTCATCTCCTCGCCTCCCGGCAGATAGCCTCGGACTGTATGGAAACAAAACACAGCAAAGCCTTTCATGGCCTCCCCAAAATTCTAGTGTCTGTAACAAGACCCCCTTGGTATCACCTCAGCAGCAGACACTAATTCTGGTCTTCAGCTGGTACCATTCAGCTGGAGACCTGAGGGCTGATTTACACCCACAGAGGGTCTGACTTGCCTGGTGATCAGGACAAGCACATTTAAAAAATTAAAACATATTAATTTCCAGCCTGTCTTTAAGCTGTTTTCTTCTGACCAGACAAGGGCAGTGCCTGGTTCTTTTGTGAGTGATTCTCACTGCAATCATTCTTTCAGGTGCTTGGGCAAGTTTGCAATTATGCAAAATGAATACACCAGGTACTTGGATTTCTAGAGCTGGACAGTGGAGTTGTTACTGTCTGGCAGTGACTGTAAGTCACTGTCAATCATGAAACGTTATTTACCCATATTAGTTTTTCCCCAAATCAAGGGATACTTCAAGGGGCAAGACCTGTTTCCCAGTAGCCCAGTGGAGCACAGTTATGGAAATATCTCTAACTGCCTGTGGAGACAGAAGAGATGAACAGATGATGAGACAAAGACGCTTGCTATAAAATTCCATTTTGCTCTAGGGCTGAGTACTTTGATTGCAGCTGACAATCAAAGCCAGGGACAAAAATCATATACCCACAAAGAATATGCTGCCTGACTGTGCAACCCCCGTAAAAAGTTGCAGGGAACTTGAAAAGCGTTCAGCACACATGCTGTCATCTGATGAAAGAACCTGACTTATTATTTCTGAGTGAATCATTCACTTAAAATGAGAGCAAGATTGAAAATACACTGAAGCATAGAAGAGCTCCTCATGTGAAAGGATGCTGGCCCCAAACACAACTCATGACAAGGATTATGGGAATGCATTGTCCATAAAACCCCAACAACAGGGCTGCTACTGTTTAGTATCACCTGCAGGGATCCCCATCATGCCAAGGTGTTTTTCTGAGGGACCCATCAGAAAAGGATGGCCACATTCTGTGATATTAACCTAAACAGCTCTGCTACGATGAGGTATCTTCAGAACTGTGTTCAATGTTCCCCTCCTGTAAGCTTAGGAAAAAGGTTTAAACACTGAAGCCCAAGCGTTGCACGTCCCTGCAGCCCATGATTAAGACAGACAGCCAAACACTGTGCTATTTAACGAGTACAGCCTTTTGTTCCAAATGGGTTGTGCCAGACTTGCTTGTCTCAGGCCACTGAAACCAAGCAGGCAAATAATCATGCCAGTGTCTTTCCTGGAGCCTTCCCTGCAAATTCATGCTGAGCTTATTGAAATCATCTGTGATGGCATTCGTTTCCACTCACAGTAAGCAGGTCTGATTTCTCAAATGTGTGGGGGGATAAATCCACCAGTTCTGCAGCCTCAGAAGAGCATCTTCCAGGAAACAAAGCACTTTCAACATCTAATGTTACTAATACGAAAACTATACTAAAAATTACACATCTTCAGAAGGAAACCAAAACATACGGACCCTTAGCTCTCTAAACATCTTTACCCACCATAAAGTGACTGAAGAACTACCACGTATAGGAAAAAAGATTTCCTATACATGCATCTACAATAATGCTGCCTGAAGAACCAGTCTGTACTGAATATAGTTACCTTTGCATTATTAGGATAGGACTTCTTCCACTGGGCAGATGAATTTTGATGGCTTCTTGGATTATAATGAAACACAGCCTGATTATCACAGAGAAGGCAATAAAATTCCCTTAACTCTGCGTAAAGCAAAGGGAAATTGGCACACAAAACTGCCTATGGAACCAAAACAACGTTTAGCTAATCTGAGATGATGTGATGTGCCTGATATTATTGTGTATTAAATTAAAACCCTGAATGATGCTTTTACCTTCACCATCAACTGAACAGCAGATTAACTGGGTGCTCCCATCCATTCTGTAATCCCCCTCCACCAGTCCTGCAATTGCAGAAGCAAAGTTGTCCTTAAAGATGACCTCCCCCGTTCGGTCACTGCGAGCATCAACCTGGAACAACAAAGAGTTCCAAAGCACAGCATGAGCAGAAAAGTTAACTCCCAAAATCTGTCATGCCATGCTCTTGAGCTGGTAACCAAAAGCCAGCTCCGCTCGCGGAACTGCAGGTGAACTTGCAGCTCTGCTGATCAGAACAGCCCACGCGAAAAACATACCGTCAAGCAACGACCTCCAGACAGACTCAGCTAGAAGGAAGTGCTCTTCAGAGAGGCCTCCCTAAGTTACAAACCAAGAGGAAAGAAAGAAGGGCACTGCAAGTCTGCACTGGGAAGGTTATACACCCATGAGCACAACAACAACGGCCCTAAACCAGAAATAACCTTAGTGCAGTATTCACCACCTCTCCTCTCAGCTGCAGCCTTTGTGTGGCGAATTATTTTTATACACAAAATACCACAACCTTTAATTATCTTTCACTGGAGAAGAACAGTGAGGGAGGCTTTGTTCTGTGCAGTGTGTCTTTTCCAAAGCACAGGACTCAGCACTGCTCTTCCTAAGGAGCATGGGACTGTTTCAGACCAACAAGCATGGTCGAGACTGCCAGTGGAAAAGAACAGAAAAAGGAGCAAAGCAAGGAGAGGTTCTCTCTAACAATGCTGTACAACTGATCCAACAGCAGTTACACCATATCTGGGCTCTAGACTGCCAGCTTGATACAAAGTTAATTAAATTCCCCCAAGCTAATTAGAGTAATGAGAGATGTGAAGAAAAAAAGAGCACAGCTTTACAAAAAAAACCAATCTGGCAAGCTGTGTCCAGGTGAGTTTCAGCATCTAGAACAGTCATTTCTGGAGAGGGGAATACCAAGCAACAGGCTTAAGAGACTAAGAGTGAGCTGTATAGAACATGCCTTTACATAAAATGAAATAATGCCTGATTAATCCTGCCACAGCCAAGCCCGACGCTGCTCTCCTCTTACATAACTGCTTTGTCCTCCCTGTAGTTTGAGCATGTTCAGGAGACTTCGCAGAGGATTACTAGCGCATCCTCAAGACACAGCTGAAAAGACACACTCCAGAGCTCTAGGATGTGGCACATGATCCCTGCTACCACAGAACCAAGGCACCACACCTTCACAATTGACTCCAAGCTAAGCAGAAGAAGCAGCTTTTCTCTGATCTTGCACTTGGCACCGGATTCACTGGCCAAACTAGGTCTACTGCCATCGTTCTTCAGTGCTCAGTTTGTAACTGCCTTTTTAGTTCGTTGGCTGGTTCTCCTTCAGACCACTTCACAGCCTTGTGCAAACACAGCTTCAAGATGCACAGCTCCTCATTTCCCCCTGTACAAACCCACCTTCCCATTGGACCAGCCAGTGATCAGCTCACACACACCGTCAGAGTTCAGGTCAAATGCATGTATGCTCATCGCATGGTTCTTGGACTGGGGACAGAAACAAAGAACAAGTTAAGCTTGTGTATGCTTTCCAAACTGTACGTGCAGGAGACTGGAGCATGAGGCTAAGGAGATCACAGAAAGCAATATAAAAACATCTCCTAGCAAGAAGTTTGAGCATCACTATCTCTGGTCACACACATGTGAAATCTTAGCCCTTGCATTACAAATCTAGTCCACTGCTCTCAAAGGATCTGAGTTTTCCTTCAAACCCATTTTCATCCAAGCAGATGATTACAGCTCACAAAAACAAACCGTAAAAAGCCAAATTCTCTAAGAAAATACATAAATGAAATCAAGGCTTCAATACTGTCCTAAAACGAGGCCACTGAGGGAAGCCATTAGCCTCTTCCTGCCATCTCCTAAGGAATCCTTTCTCTCATTACTATCAAGCAGACTGTTCTACCCTGCACTACATTAAGAGTATTAAAATGAGCATTAGGAAAGGATCTTGCCGATACGATTTGCCTCAGCAGCAAATTCCTTTTGATGTGAAGAATTCACTTTGAACATAGACAATGCAAGATGAATTCAGTCGCTGAAAACCAGTTTATTGATTCAACAACACAGCCAGAGGCATTTTCTAACTGTGAACTCTGAATTTCTCTGTTGCATCTCTGTTGTTTAAACAATGCCACGAAGCTGTAGCATCCCTCATTGTACGGTTTTATCAGTGTTACCAACAGTCCCAAAAGCAGTGAAGGAACTGACAGGGTACTCTTTTCATATGTATCTATAAAAATAGGTAAATTTTGTAAGAAAAAAAATAGAAATAAAAAAATGGCATTAAGTTCTATGCTCAGCAGAAAATTCCAAATTCATCTAAGGAGTCAGGATAACACCAGAACAACCTGAGATGAGGTAGCAGATTCCCCCAGCAGCCTTCCAGCAATGATATTCCACCAGTGAACTAACCTTAATCCTCCAGTAGCGCGCTGTCTTGTCATAAACTCCAACCGTCCCGTTAGAAAGAGCGTAGCCGAACCGACTGCCGTACATGGGGCTAAGGGCAGTGACTGTCTGGGGGGGAGGAGGAAGGAGAGAGGGGATACAGGAGTGAAAGCTTCTGCAAGCACGGAGAACAGACTATACGATCTCTCTGTCATGTGAGTTGTGTGGTTTTTGAGTGGTAAGTCCACTGTAGGAAGCACTAAGTGCTGAAGTAACTGTTTCAAAATCAGCTGGAAATCACCAAAGGCCATGTCAGATTTCCTCACACAATCTGAGATATAATTCAGCAAAGATTGCAGAACTACCCTCAAAGTGCACTTAGATCCAGTATTTAGAAACACAACTGCTCACAGGGTCCCTGTGGTCATCAGGGCTAACATATCATCGCCAAAAATGTACTCCAAACACACAGCGTTCCTTAAGTTTCAGGAGCTGGTGATGCCAAAAAGTTCAACTTTACATGAGCTGGGAAAGCCCCAGAGATATTCTTTGCAGAAAATCTTTGCCCAAGGTTAGTGAGATAAAAATTAACAGCTCCCACAGTTGGACTTCTTTGAGATACCATTAGAACACCAGGCTCAGTATTACCCAAGTAAATAACAGCTCCAGGGAGTGCCCCGAGAGTCCTAACTCAGCCTGTTCCTCACTCCTTTTAAGAGCTATGACTTTACAGCTCCTCATTGAGCCGAGTCTCTCAGTGCTTCTACTGTCAGCAGGAACAACTGTGATCCTCTGTCTGCTCTCCTATACAACACAGCATAGGAGATTTCTTTACATTAAATCCTTCACCAACTTCCCAAACTCAGCTGACCGTGTCCCTTTTCTGCAACAGAACATGGTTGCCCAACTCTTCATACTTCTCTCACAATCTTCTCCAAAGCCTTTCCTGAGGAACAAACCCCCCTAAATTGCAAGCACTCATTAAAGACAGAAGACCCCAGCAATAGTCAGAAAGGTAGCAATAATCCCTTTATACCTGATTGTCCACTTATAAACTCAAGAGTCACAACAGTCTACAGCTTCTGTTTCACCTGAGTATGTGACGACACAGAAAACACAAACTACGTCTCCCAAAAAAATCACAACGTGTAAAGCCACTGTTTTATGAATTTGCCTTCCTACAAAAAAAGGTTTAGGTGCAGTGTGTCCTTTTAAATTAGAACAGTGGGATTGTAACAGGCTTCCTAAAACTCTGCAGGTGTGAATTTAAAACTGTGGATCTGGAAATAAATCACATGTGAGAGTGATGCACCTTTTGCTTCCCCTTAATTGGAAAGCACCACATGACTCTGGACTGGCCACTGTACAAACAGCAGAAGGTATTATAGGCCCAGTTCTAATTCTAGCTACAACAACAGATTCCTTTCCCAGAACACTGCCCAGATTTGCCTTTTATAGCTCTTCCTAAGTGGTTTAATAGCTAAGTAAGCCTTTTAGTCCCAACTTGGGCAGCAGGGAGACCTCAGATCTCCAATGACAGAGGTCTGTAATGTGTCCTTACTCTACCCTAGGTGCAGAAGCATCACGAGAACATTAAGAAAACTCTTAAATGCAATGGTAAGGGTATTCTACTCCCTTCCAAACACCCAAGATTTAACAGTGGGAATCTGCTTTCAGTTCTTAAGCTAAAGCTTCCACTCCTTTTATTTATCCCTCTGTAAGTCTATCTGCCCCGTGCTTTACTTCAGGTTTGTGAAGTATACTTTAGTAAGGTTTGTAAATAAACAAAACAAAAAAAAAACCCCATGCATAATAGAAGACATTATTAAACTCTCTCCTGTAGTTCTAGTAGAACAGATACTGTGCCAAATAATTAACTATTTAACTACACAATAAATCTGAACCAGAGTAACCAGAGAAGCTTTACAGTGCACAATGCTTTCAGCTCCCATCAGCAATTAAGGCAAACATTAGCTAGAGGGAATTTACCTCCGTCTCTGACATTTCTGCCACAATCTCATCTTCTTTAAACACCCGGATGTCAAAATCTTCAGAGCCAACAAGAAGCTAGACAAATAGAAAATAAAGTCTGCCTTAAAAATAGTTAAGCTAAGGAAAGTACAACAAAGGACAAATAAATATTACAAGTCCAGCAATGAAGAGGTTCTAACAGCTGTAGAAGAGCTTGCCAGTGGAACAGAAGTTACCCTCTGTTAAGATTTTGCAAGTCTCCTGTTCATCAAGTATTAGTTACATCTTTTTTTTTTTGGTCAAGCAAGACTCAAACATCTACAAAACATCTTCCTTTTCTTCAAGGCACACGTGTGTAAGCCTGATCCTTCCAGAATACTTACAGCAGAGAATGCCATACGAATTCAGGACTTCACCCATCCCTTGCATCCTGCATGATCAGAATGGCAGCTGTTTCCTAGTGTCTGTCTCGCATCTTATCAGCAAGATGCTTGTGACAAGTTTATCTTCATTTTGATTAGACTTCACTTTAACTGGTAATGCAAGGCAGTCATATGTGATAGCCCTTTTCTTTTTATTATCATTATACTGTAAGACCACAAAAACAGATGAATTCCTATGTAAATGGTTACAAACCTCAGTTTTGCCATCACCATCAAAGTCACACAGTGCTAATGACCGAACATTGTCTCCAGTAACCTAAGAGGATAAAGACAGCCCTTAATACAGACAACAGCCCTCAGAAACTTAACTATTTCTCTAGTTTCAACTGCAACAATTGAAGTTAACATTCAAGCCACATCCAAGTGCACTGACTACACGACTGAAATACAGTTTAAGGTCTGAGATAAATTAAGAAAGATCAACAAGCAAATTAGCATTTATCATACAAAAAAAAAAAAAAGAATTAGTGCTAGGAATTATAATCTTGCAATAAGATCAAAAGCATTACTGCATAGCCTTACTGTCCAAAAACGGTCACTGCCTTCATAATCAAAGCCCTGCAGGGCACAGTTTCCACCAATTATAGCAAGTGGAGATGAAATATCTCCCAGCTTTCCAAGAACTATTGCATTGGCTCCATCTGAAACCTACAGAGAAACAGGAAAGGCAACAGAAAGAGCAGACAGTGAGACATCAGAGTACACAAATCAAAAAGAGCTTCCAACATTCTCACTATCAGTTTGACTGAGCTCTGAACGCCTATTAGATTTAAGTTTTCTCTTGCTAAGTGATGTGTGGCACATGATGATGTGCTCTTGCATGTGCAGACACAGACATACATCACATTCATATTTTTCCTTGTGAAATATTCTAAATATCCTAAAGGCAAAATGTTCTGAATGCGGTAATATAACAATTATGCTTCTGTTCTTTGCACTAAACTGACAAGGTAATGTAAAAACTGTGATCTTTACAACAGAAAGAAAACAAAAACCATGAAGACACTAAAATAAAGCAGACAGTTAAATGAACTCACCTCTCTGTAAAACAAATCCGAGTTGTTATAGACATCATAAGCCAATAAATTGGTCTGTGTTCCAACCAGAAGACAATCGTAACCAAGCTGAGGGTTCAGCACTCCCGAAGCCAGACAAGTGATGCCTTGATTAATGTTGAGAAGAGAAATGTCTGAATCTTGGTTACTTGGCACCATTCGGTTCGTGCTTGTTCTCTGCCCTCGGGCATGAGGATTGTGTATAAAAACCTGTAGAAACAAAGATATAAATATTATCACAGAGCATCATCGTGTTTATATACAAACACCACAGACTACTGTTTGGATACTAACCCAGTGGAGAAGCAGGGCATTCCCTCAGCCAAAGTGAGGACAAACAACTGCGGGTTATGTTGAGAACACTGTTTCTGACAGTTATTCTTTTTTGAATACACCAAAAAAAGGGAAATGGCAGAAAAAACACTGCTTCTGAAAACGGCCACTAACAGGTCTTCAGAATAAGGCAAAAAAAAACAAACCAAGGGGAGTAACAAATTATATAACAACGAATCAAACAAATTCTATTCAGACAGCAACAATGTTACCAAAAAACAACAAACATTTAGGGCAATTTACCTGGTATCTCTCTGTAACCTCTACCTGCAGCTGAATACAGTTCATTTAAAAAGGGGCCTGTGATAAAGATGTTTTTGTTCTCATTGAGCAATATTCAGCCCCTGTCATTGTTTGGAGCAGAGTTGGGGGTCACAGGATATTATGCTTAGCAGCCTTTGCTGTTTGGCTGTCCAGTCTCTCTGGAACAAACCCTTGTTCTCTGCTGCTCCTAAAAGCTCCAAAACAGAATTAACAACAACGCTGGGAAACACCACAGCCGAGCCCAGTTTGTGTTTACACAAATCTCAGTGCCTCTGCAGGTTTACACTTCGACCGAGGTTTTTTTTATTAGTTCGGTTGCATTTAACCCTCTTCTGCTTGCACCTCGAACTGCAGCACGGCCCGCACAACGCTCTCCGTCCCCGCAAGGCAGTCTCTGCACCGTGTGTACAAGCCTCAGCACCGTTTTCTGTCGCCAGCAGCGAGCTCAGCCCGTGACAGCGCTGATGCCTCACTGCTGGAGCGGAGCACCGAACGGGAAAAATCGCACTGCCCGCTACAAAAGGCAACAGCTTCCCTGGCGCCTCGGGCGGCGAGCTGCTGATCTCTGCAGCCCCCTCCCCCGGGGACACCAAGCAGGCCCGGAGACGGCTCCGGCAGCCGGGCTGCAGCCCTGGGCCCCTCGGAGCGGGGCTCCCTCCTCGCAGGGACCCGGCCCGGGAAGCGGGTGTGACCCCTCACGGGGCTCCGCCGCGACCATCGCTGCCGCGCCGGGGCTGCGCAGCCCGGGCCAGCCCCGCCGGGAGTTCTGGGCAGCCCCGGGAGCCCGAGCGAGGCCTGCGCCCCGGGGGACACCCCGGCAGCACCCCCGGGACAGGCCCCTGCTCCCGTGAAGGGCCTTTCCCCTCAGCCGGGCGGGCGCGCAGAGCTCCCCCGGCCGCGGCCCGGTCCCGAGAGTGGCGGCGGGAGGAAGGACGGGCCGCGCCGCCCCGTTACCTTGCCCGCCTGCGTGGCGGCGGCCAGGCAGGGGTGCGTCCCGTCGAACCGGCCCAGCGCCACCATGCGGGGCAGGATCTTGTGGTTGAGCTTCAGCGTGAACACGGGCACCAGCATGATGCCGGGGGCCGGGGGGGGACCGGCGATGGCCCCGCCGCCGCTCGCGAGCTCCGCCGGGCACGGGCACGGGCACGGGCACGGGCACGGGCACAGGCCCCGCCCATTCGCGCCGCCGCCGCCGCGTCAGCACGGGAGGGCGGGGCCGCGGCCCGGAGGGGCGGGGCGTGGGGCGGCGGCCGGGGCAGCCGCGGGGGGCGCCGTGAGCCGGGGGGCAAAGGGGCGGCGGAAGAGCGGGGCTGGGATGGAATGGGGTGAGCTGGGGGCAGCGGGGGGCTGGGGTGAGCTGGTGGGAAGCTGGAGTGTGGGACTGGGGCGGCAGCTGCAAAACTCAGGAGCTGAGGGGCGGCTGGAGGAGCTGGGGGCAGTTAGGGGAGCTGGGGGGCAGTTGGAGGAAGCAGGGGAAGCTGTGGGGTGCTGGAGGAGCTGGGGGCAGTTAGGGGAGCTGGGGGGCGGTTGGAGGAAGCAGGGGAAGCTGTGAGGTGCTGGCGTGTGCGTCTGGGGGGCCAGGAGGGCAAATGCAGAGCAGGGGAGCAGTTCAGGGTACAGGGGGCAATTAGGGGAGCTGGAGGCAGGAGGGCAGAGCTAATCATGCCCCGTGCAGCTGCAGCAGCCCCCGGCATCCTCACCACCAGGCCGTCTTGGGGTGGGGTCAGCACCCATTTGGGGCCAAGGAGTATCCCCCTCCCTGTCCCCAGCCTCCTTGCCTCACCCCTTGCTGCCCCTAAAGCTGCCACCCTCGCCCTTACTCGCACTTCTCTAGCAGCCCTGTGCTCAGGTGTAAACCATGAGTATCTGGATCCAAGAAGCTGCAAGCCAGTAAAACCCAACCTGGTGTGAAAACGCTCTGTGCTACCTGGGAAAATGCAACCTCAAAGCACTGGTGCCGCTGGTTGTTGGGCTTAGGCACTGTTTTGTCCAGAATCCAGCTGTTGGGACACCAGGAGGAGCTTGGAAATGGTGAGGGGCACACAACACACAGAGGACAAACACCTGCCCAGCTGCTGCATAAACACCAGTGCCAGTCCCCATCCTAGTGCTCATTTTGGTACCCAGAGCCTTATGAGTGTCCAGGGCCCCCTCTCCCTGCAGCCCTACTCCCTGCCCCTCCACAGCCCAAAGGGATCCCTGCCTCAAGGTCATGACTTCAGAAATTCTTCAACTATTTGGTGGTTAAGCGATCATTTTAACACAATAACCTTCATGGGGGCTGTAAATCCACTGCACTCTCCAACTGGTACCCAAATCCAGCACCAGTCATACACTGGCACGTGCTCACCCGCACCCCAGCAAGAGGCAGGTTTGGGAAACAATGTGCTGGGACAACAGCCCTTCCCTACAGAGGCCACTGGATTGAGGCAATGACTCCTCTGTTTCCAGGAAAGGCGGCCAGCGTGTCCCGCTTGGCATTTACTGGTGTACTGGCAGAGCACTGGCCGGCAGTGGTGTCCCTGCCCTGCTTGCGAAGGAGGGCTCTCAAAGGCAGCGCTCAAGCGGAGATCATGCGACTCTGCATGGGACAACCACCTTTTTCTCCTTTTTTTTAGTGTTTTTACCAAGTTTTTCTGGCAGCTTTATCAATGTGCCGTTATACTTGTGGATAACAAGGCAGCAATTGCACACAGCATATTAAAGAGGGTTTTTTTTTTCCCCTTTGTGCCTGTTTTAGGTGACCGTGGGTCTCAGTGCCAGCCTTGCAGGGGGTCTCCCCTCCTGGGTACCAGTTTGGGTACTGGAGCACAAAGGCTAAGTGCTGGCATGAGCTCAGGCAGGCAACCGGGTGTTGCTAAAGCCCCACAAATGATGCCACCCTACGGGGGGAAAATCCCCAGCTCCCCTCCCAGCAGTGCTGAGCATCTCTCTGCTGGGCTCTGCAAACCTGACTGAGCAAAACAGAGAAAAATACTGAGCTCAGAGACCTTTTTAGATCGGTAAAATTATAACTAGATGGAAATCCCAGCTTCTTGATAAATATGTATGTACATATTATTTTGCATCTCTAATTACGGTATTGGGGTTGGTGTGTCTGCAGCACGGTTAAATTACGCTGCCTGTTACAGACACCACTTTGAATTCGCTGGCTCTGAAACTCTCAAAATTGAATTTGTGACTCTGAGTGCTCAGTTCCTTTCATTTGAAAGGCCTGTCACCTATAATAGATGCACAGTATCCAGCCCGGGGTCCAGAGACCACCCCACTCATGTCACACCCATCCAGCAGCACTCGGGATAGGGCTTCTTCCCTTCCCCCAATTCTACACGGGGAAAAATCCCGTATAATCCTCACTGAGGATGCCCAGGGGCTGCTGCGCTGCTGGGCTTCGTGTGGCTGCGTTTGAGGGGTGACTCAGCTGCATCATCAGATCAGGGGTCTCAATATCCAACAAGAAACCATCGTCATCCTCCTTCCTGTGTGGCTCTGGAGCTGCTCAGCACAGCGATGGCGAGGCTTTGCTCTTTCTAGCTCCTACAGGAATATATATATGTATCAATCAGAATGGAATATAATAGGGACTCGGGGAATCAGAGAATGGTTTGGATTGGGCAGAAAGGGACGTTTCAAGGCCATCTAGTCCAACCCCCCCGCAGGGAGCAGGGACATCCGCAACTAGAGCAGGTTGCTCAGAGCCCCGGCCAACCTCACCTGCAATGGTGCCAGGGATGGGGCAGCCACCACCTCTCTGGGCAACCTGGGACAGGCTCTCACCACCCTCACTGGAAAACATTTCTTCCTTCTCTCCAGTCTAAATCTCCCTCTTTCAGTTTAAACCCATCACCCCTTGTCCTGTCCCAACAGGCCCTGCTCAAAAGTCTTTCTGACAGGCCCTTTGAAGTACAGAATGGCCGCAAGAAGTTCTCCCCAGAGCCTTCTCTTCTCCAGGCTGAACACTCTCAACTCTCCCAGCAGAGGGGTTCCAGCCCTCCCAGCATTGCTGGGGCTCCTCTGGCCCCACTCCCAACAGGTCCCTGTCTTTTCTGTCATTCATATAATATGATATAACATATTTGAGTTGGAATTCATGATCCTTACAAGTCCCTTCCAACTTGAGTTATTCTATGAATATAACATAATATAATCAAAACCTGCTTGGCACCAGTTGCTGGCTTTCTAGGCAGGTTGCATGGAGAAGCTGGCCATGACAGTACAACAAGTAAAAGGATTGTCAACCACCCAGGAGCTCTTTCTTGGCAAAGACTTCAAATCTAGACGAAAATTCATTATGCCCTTATCTGCCTGGCAGGGGATCCTCCTGCTTGGTGTCCCCTGGTGAGATGCTGAACCCTGAGGAGCACTCAGATATTGAGTTTGGGAAAATGTTGTCAAAAATAACCATCCCTAACCCATGAGGAGGGGATAATACGGCTGGAGGGAGTGAAGAGGGATGAGCAATTGCATCTGCACACCTAAATACTTCTGAAAATGAAGACCAAGCCTGTCTGAGCAGCAGCAAACCCAGCTTTGCTATCTGCAGGGGGGTTTCTCTTTCCCCACCCCAGGTTTCTCCTTTCATCCAATGCACATCCCAGGGATGGGAAAAGCCTTTGGATGGGGATGGGAAAAGCCACTGTGCCAGATCCTGCCTCCTCCAAGAGCAGTGGAGCAGCAGCGTGAATCATTCCCGGGATAGACAACCACGATCTCTGGATCTCAGGAGCAGGGCTTTGAAGACATCAAGGAAAATATCACATCCTTTTATTTCACGCCTTTATACCAAGGGGTTTAGTGTTTTCTTTGCAAGCTCAGGCAAGTGTCTACTCGACGTCCCAGGGGATTACTCATGCCCTCCATTCTTGGCTTCTAATTAGCAACTAAAGGGGAATAAAATAATTAAATATGCCCAAGGTAACGATACTTGGAAACTTCAGGTCACGTTTCAGCCGGGGGGGAGGAGGCGGCGAGTCGTTGGAGCAGGTAAGTTTGAAGTCTGTGGGAACCTGAAAGACACAAAAGGGAAGGGAAGACGTAGAGGGAAAAAAAAAAAAAAAAAAAAATAAAATCCAAATTGTACACTGAGAAAGCATTAGATTAATGAGTTAAAATTTTGCCTACAGTTAAAGTGATGCTTCAAGCCTGTCTGTGCAGGTGCTGGGCAAGGTGGGGGACACCTGGGGACCCCCTTCCCTGGGAGGGTCTGCAGGGATGGTTGGCAGTACTCACTGGTACTCTGCTCTCACAAGTCGGGGACAAGGTAAATTCAAACCTTTCTATTTCCCAGCCAAAGCTTCGTTGGTCCTCACCCCCTTCCTACCCTTGGGGGCTGCAATTCTGCCCTCATTAGACCTCGAAGTAATTCCCATTAACATTTATGAGAATTTCATGATCAAAAGAGGAATCAACCCTTTCATCTTCCAGACGTGCCCGAACACACATCACCCAGCCCCAAAACCCCGCACCCACTGGGCAGATGCTCCCACCTTGTGCCGGGGTCCCTCGGGATGCACACCCCAACACCAGTGGGGAGTTTGTGGGGTCAGGCTCACTCTCCCGGACCTAATTGCATGGCATCGGTTTGGCATTTCTTCCCTTCATTTCTCTTCCCTTCCCCTAAGAATAAATAATTAGCAAATCACCACCCTCTCTGTGCTGTTTTTTCAAGAGGGTGGGTTGAGGTGTTAATATTGATAGCTCATTTCCAGATAAGAAATACAGAATAAATTCCAAGCCCTTGCCCAGAGCCATAGGACAAGCCGGCGGCTGAGCCAGGCTCAGAAACTGGGACTTGGGAGCCGCAGCCCCGGTGCAGCCGGCTGGGTTACAAGGCAGCTCCGGAGCAGCCCACATCAAAGCATGCAGCAGTGTTGTGAAAGCGTTGCAGGATTGCACACCGTGCAACTCCTGCTTAATGAAAATCTGCTTGTCCCCATCCTGCTGCAGACGGGCCTGGGCTGGAGGTGAGTTCCTATTGCCGTGGACGTGAGCATGGGCCAGCGAAGCCCACCGAGGTGTCACGGCGTGTCTGTGCCCAGAGCTGAGCAGCTGGAGAAGCTCACTGTACTTTCCCGAAGCTGTGCTGGAGGGGTAGGCAGGGGTTTGAGGGGTAGGCAGGGGTTTGGCAGGCAAGCGGCCAGCTCCTGGGGAAGGAGCGTGGAGGGAAAGCAGACGGGTTTAGCTCACGTCTGCCACTGGGACCAGAACAAGGCTTTGCTCGCTGTCTTCTGGGAAAAAGAAAGAAGTCACCCCACCGATCCGGTTTCGCTCCCAAATGGTTTCCAAGGCTGTGCCTGTGCACATGGGGAGCGGTTGGGAGCAGCTTCCCGAGGCAGGTGAGGGGTGATTCATCCTCTTCCTCGGCTGCCAAAGGGCTGGCAAGCGCTGGCAAAACAAAACGACGTCAGCAGCTATTTCCCGTGTTTTAAACACTTGTTTATCATCAGCAAATAATAACCTGAGATACCCATCAAATAAAAGCCAAGCCTGCTTTCTAAGCAAGGATCGCTTCCCTGGCTTCCTGCTGGCTTTCAGCATTTTGAGTGTGCTGGGTGTCTGCTGGGTGCCGGAGGGGATCCATAACCTCCCTTATTCTCTCTATTTTGGTGTGAAAGGCTAGTCCCTGGTGGGTTATGGCCCTTTGGACCCCCAGCAACAGCCCCAGCCGGCCATGGCTCTCCTGCCCAGGATCCAACAAAATAGGCAGCTGGAGAGGGCAGAGCTGAGCTGCCTTTGTTGCTGCAACAGCACTGGGGGCACCTCTGGGTGCCCTGCACATCCAGGGTGCCACAGGGCACCAGCACCCTGCCCAGCAAGCAGCAGGCAACAGTCAGGGGCAGTGTATCCCCAGGGGCTGTTCCCTAGGGTCTCTGTGCTGTGCCCACACTGGTTTCACGGCCCTCTGGCAACCCTCCCCATGGTCCGTGCCAATCTGAGCAGTGGTGCTTTACCAGCCCTGTGGCTGGTGGGATGTTGTATCTGGGCAAAGAACGAGTCACAGGATCCAGCACAGCTTGGGAGGGGATGAGGAGCCCAGAGCAAGCGCTCTGGGGAGACACGTGCCCTCGGAGAGGTGAGGAGACCTGTATCCATCCAGAGGGTCCCCTGAAGGCGATGTGCTGGGATGGCTCCAGAAAATCACAGGCAATCAGAGTTAGAAGCAGGTTCATCACGTGCCACAGCGTGACCACAGGTGACTTCACTGGGGAGTCAGGGCAGACCTGTGCCAGGTCACCTCCTCGGGAGCCAGCTACTGCCCCTTCCTCCTCACCTGCCTGGTGGCCTTGAGTCACTGCCAGCTGCCAGAACCATCCCATGACCTTTGGCAACCGGCTTGAGTCAGTCCCAGTGTCGCAGGAGCCTGTGGCAGGGACAGGTGCTTCCACTACATCTTCCTGAAAGTTGTCAGTCTCCTTCACTGCTTTCCAGGGAGCCCTGTCCCTGCCATGCCCTGCAGAGCCATCACCCCAGCTCAGCCATCACCATCCCACCAGCAAGCTTCATCCCTGGCTCTGCCTGGGCCGCCAGACAACCCCTCCGGCTGACCCAGCCTCTTTAGTCTGCCTGGCAATCTCAGGGTGATTGCCACCCATGTGCCTGGGGACAGAGCCAGGAATCCCATGCAGGGGACACAGGCACCAAGGGGTACAGCTCTGGCACAGCAGGGCTTGGTGAATAATTGCCGTGCAGGAATCCTGCCCATTTTGCTGAGCTCTGAGGAGCAGCATCAGGCTCATTTACACGCGGTACCCCCTGTCTCTCCCAGCAAATGGAGGGCAGGGCCCAGAAGGCAAACTGAGGCTCACAGGGCCTTGTAATGTGGGGTAATCCACCAGCAGGAAGGGCTCCTCATCTCCCAGGTCTGCAGTTCATCTCCCCAGGTACAGGCTGCTCCTGGAGGAGGCTGGTCTGATGCGTGTCCAACTGACAACCAGCCCAATCCCAAATTACAGAATGGACCAGGAGTAATAGGAGACCTCCCAAAGCCCTGACCCCAAATCCTGCATAACTTGGAAGGTGCTTTTTTCCTTCCTGAAAAGAATGGAAGGAAATAGGAAAAAGGGCTGGGATCTGAGCTGAGAATTGGTGCTGGAGAGCTTTTCCGCAGCCAATGTTGTTCTGTTCCCTTAGTGTGGGCTTTGAGGTCCTGACCCCAGACTGGAGAAGAGGGACCACTTTGGAGGAACCTCCTGTCCTAGCATCCCTGGGCCACCATCAGTAGGGGACAGGGGCAATTTGACAACACCATGGCATTGCCTGGGTGGCCAAGGATGCCAGGTGGTGTGGGAGGCCACAGCAGGTGCCATGGTGGCATTGCTGTTCCCTGTGAATCCATCACAAAAGGCTGGAAGCATTTCCCTGGCATATTCCTTCACTGCGGGAGCGCTCGGGTGGTTATTTCAGGAGCAGAGCACGAGCGAGGCCCCAAGGAGATGTGTTCCCCCTGTATGAAGACGCCCACAACGCAGGGGACTGTAGCTGGGTGGCTGCTTGCATGTGCATTCCCCGGCACGTTTGTGTTTCACTGCTCCCGTGGGAGCGACTGACACCCTTGGCACGCGCCTCGTCCCTGGCACCGTCCCCACCATCATGCCCTAGTGCCTCAGCAGCAGTGTGACACTCACACGACTGGGGCACCAATGAGCCACTGCTGGGGAGAGGAAGGGGCTCATCGCCTCTTCCTTCCTCAGGCTTTTCTGGACCTATTTCCCACCCCAGCTTGACTGGTGGAGGAGACGCTGAGTCGAGGCACTGGCACTGCTCCCCACCAGGTCACCCAACAAGCTCAGAACAAGCCCAGACAGATGGGTGGTAAAAATACTCCCTGGCCCGCTGTTTCGGTTGGATTAGCATCACCTCTGACAAACCGCCTTAGCCAGGCACCGCAGGCTAAAGCCCAGCCAGGATAAAACCTCAAAGCAAAGGAGTTTCAGAGCATGAGGCAGCCGGGATGGGGTACCACCGACACCAGAGAGCACCCAAAAAACCCAGGGATGAGGAGGAAGGATGCTCCATGGCTGACAATGCCTTCTGGCCACGGGGAGCTCCCTCCCTGCACCCAAAATCTCAGAAAGCATCATTTTTTTTCACTCCTTCCACCCTAAACCCTCACTGCTCTTTCGAGTGGGTGGGTAAAACCCGCTGGAGGAGTTGACCAGGGTGATGGCACCTCGCCCGCCACCCTCCTCCCCTGCACACCCAGCTAATGGCACATGGAAATTAATTCAGACAAGTGGGACGGTGCTCCACAGCTGGGAAGGAGACAGGGCCCCGAGGTGCCATGCGCGGCGCCGAGGGGACGTGGGTGCCGCTGTCCTGGGGCGCTGGGAGGGCACGGCAGGCTCCAGCCAGGCCAGTCCAGCTTGTTGCTGCTCCTGCTCGCGGGGAGGGTGTCAGAACTATGGGATGGGGTCTGAGGCAAGGACCGCATCTGTGTCAGCTCCCCATCACCCCACTGTGCCAGCTCTGGGAGGAAGGGGCTGAGGGTTATGCCCGTGGTGGCAGCCCCAAGATCGATGCATCCCCCCGAGATGTCACCCTGGGCTTACTGCACCCTCCTGAAACATCACCCCGGTATCAATACACCCCCGGAGACATCTGGGGGCTTGGCAGATTGATTCTGGCAAAAGGTTGGTGCGTGGGGGTCTCCCCGGGTGCACCCCTCAGCCCCTGGCCCCCGGGGAGCAGAGCACTGCTCCCAAGGCAGGTGCCATCCATGTGATGAGAGCCGGCCGCTCTCTACGCACACACACACCCCGACATCTCAGCAGGGAGCAGCGGTCACCCAGACAGCCCTCCCTGCTGCCACCGGCACCCCGGGGAGGGGGAGGTGGGAGCCCCAGGTCCCGTCCGGCCGCCCGGGCAGTGAATCAGCAGCGCCCCAGGCAGGTGCCGGGCCGAGCCGTGCGCAGGCTGCGAGGGGCGGGGGTTTTGCACTCGCTCGCACCCGGCCAGGGATAAATAGGAGGCGGCTGCGAGTCTTGCCAAAGCCGCTTCTTCCCCTCGCTCAGCGCGTGTGACAGCCAGCCCTAGGCGGACATGGACTCCCAGGATTGCCCTTGTGCCACGGGTAAGGCAGCGCTTCCCTCCGCCTCGCTCCCGGCGGGCCCTGGCAGCGGCAGCATCATCATCATCCTCCTCCTCCTCCGGGACCACCGCCGCTCCCGGCCGCCGGCCTCCTGGGCCACCCCGCAGCCCCGGTGCCCTCACCCTGGCCGGGCCGGCTGCCAGAATCCCCCCGCAGCCTTGCGGTGTCACGCCGGGAAGCGGCCGGGAATGCCGTGACCTCCCCGCCCTGGCTGCTGGTGCCGGAGAGCGGATGCTGGGAGGGGTGGCAGTGCTCTCCCCCGGCTTCCCCCCTCCCACAACTCTCCTCTCAACCCCGTTTTCTCTTTACTCTGTGTTTTAGGTGGGACCTGCACCTGTGGGGACAACTGCAAATGCAAAAACTGCAAATGCACATCGTGCAAAAAAGGTAAGGGGGGGACACCCCTGAGCCCCACGGAGAGGGATAAAACGCTCGTGGGGGATTTCACTACACATCCCTGGACACACCGGGTCAAATCGAGCTCAGCATTGCCAGAGTTCAGTTCATTCTCCCCATATTTTTTGTGCTTCTAAAGGAGCACAAAGTGAATTCCACCGCCCCGGTATAACCCTCGCTGTACCCCTCGCTAGCACCTCAGGCTCAGCACCAGAGGATTTCCTGGGAATAAACCAGCACCAGGATTCCTTCTGGCTGCTCCTGATGCCATCACCCCTGGGCAGAGCTATGTGCACAAGGGTTTGCACAGAGAGAGGCTGGGGGGTGTCCCGGTGAGGACTGAGGGTCCCTCACCCTCCTGCTGCCTCCCCAGTGCTGGTCCTGGATGCAAAAATACCCCAGGGCTGGGGATGCTGCTAAAACCAGAGGACACAGATAGGTAGTGGAGGTCTCCAAACCAACCTTCTCCCATGGAACCCACAAACCCCACCTTGAGTCCCCCCTGGGAACATCCCTGACTTATTTTTTTCCCCTCCAAACAGGCTGCTGCTCCTGCTGCCCGGCAGGATGTGCCAAGTGCGCTCAGGGCTGCGTCTGCAAGGGCCCCCCCTCCGCCAAGTGCAGCTGCTGCAAATAGGGACCCCCAGCTGCACATCTGGGGGTGCTGCACATCTGGGGGGCTGAAGAATAACCTTATTGTGTATGTTGGTTGGTGTTTTATATATATATATGTTCAGATATCTTTAGTGTTTGTCACACATGACGTGTAATAAGCTACCTAAATAAAGTGATGTGTATATAAAGGTCTATAAGGAACCTGGCACTTGTGTTGGATGGGGTGATGTCCCTGGGGAGTGGGAGGGCATCCAGCACCTTTGTGGGTGTCATGGCAAAGAACCTGTGTCTCGTTTTCACTCCTTTCTTCCAATCTTGGCTCTGCCCTCCCTACCCGTGGCTCTGACTCTCATTTTAACACTTTCCCTGCACAACAAGGTAATTTACAGGGTTTTTTTTTTCTCCCCCACCCTGTTGCTACCCAAGGGCAAATCCCATGCTCTCTCATCCACCAGAAGCCCTCAGGGCTAATGAGCAGCTCGTTATTACAAGCCTTCACCGACAGCATAATAACCAACCTTTGCCGCCCTGCCCATCTCCCGGGGTAACATTTCCACAGCAGGTGGGGTGGTGGGGAAATAGGTTTAATTTTCCTCCCAGCAGTTGAGTTGAACTGGCTGGAAAAACCACCCTGCTTACCCCCTGCCAGCCTGGCAGGGCACTTCTGCAGGGTGCCCTGGATGCCCATGGTGGGGGGGGGGGGGGTGGTGCCCATGCCAGGGTGTAATGTCCATGATGGGATGTTTCTGATGGGTTGTGATGATCATAACAATAAATGCCCACAGTAGGTCACAATGCCCACCCCAGGGTGTAACACTCATGATGGGGTGTGATGCCCATCCCAGGATGTAATGTCCACAATGGGATGTGATGCCTGTAATGGGTTGTAATGCCCATGCCAGGATAAAATGCCCACAATGGGTTGTGGTGCCCATGCTGAGGTATGATGCCTATGCCAAGGTGCAATGTCCATGCTGGAGTATGATGCTTGCCCAGCCCAAGTGCAGCCAGAACACTGCACCCCAGGTGTCATGTGGCACCATGCTGCTTCCAGGACACACCAGGGATCCTGCGTGTCCCTGTGCTCCCCAAACACGGCCTCTTGTGGCCTCTTTTCAGCTGCAAAGTTTTTTTCTATCCATCCAGCCACTGCTGCTAGGACTCAGACATGGTTCTGGCACAGCCAGGGGCACCCCTGTCTACTGGCTGCTTGCAGAGTCAATCCCCAGGGGATACCTCTTTGCTCCAGGAGGGCTTTTTCCCCAGGGTGTCCCCTGAAATGTCACCATCACCCCATGCTTCTGACAGGTGTGAAGCATGTCCCCATGGCAGCAGAAGGCAGGGCAGGGCAGGCACACCACAGGCAGGGCACAGCCCCAGCGCTGGAGCTGCCAACTAAACCTCATTCTGCAAATAGCAGCGTTATCTTTATTCCTTCCAACCCACAGTGAGTTGAGCGCCAGCCATGCAACAACATTGTTGGCGGGCCCACAACAAGCACAAAGGAGAGGGTGCTAATGGGATTTATCCCCAAACATGTGGTTTAACCAGCGGGGATGCACATCCTTCCAGCCTTGCTGTCCCCAGTGGGTTTCCATCAGTCTTGCCCTGTGGCTCTGCCCTGTGTCCGTCCCTGTGCCCCATGGCAGCATGATGGAGAGCAGCTATCAGAGGACAACCTCCACCTGCATGGGAAGTTGGTGACAGATGGGGGTCCTGGTAGCCTAGCTCTAAACCCTGAGTCCTGTGCTGGGCAGCTGCTGTTCCTCTCTTGCTTTATGGCTGCTATAAAAACAGAGCTGGACCTGGCACTCCTCTTACACTGGCACAACCTCGGGATTGACTACTCCTTGCCAGCCCCAGGAAATTGGAGCTCCAGGAGCAATGTGGGGAACCCCCCCCCCCCCCGAGGTCTCCTCTCCCTGCTCATGTCCAGCATGTGCCCGGGACTTTGGGAAGCCCATGGCTCAGGGGAAACATGGCTCATCACTCCCTGCCTTGCTGCAGGGTGACTTCATTATTCAGTGGAAATACCAAGATTGAGAAACAGGGCATTTTCTGGGCTCTTTTCCCCTCCCAGCTCACGTGCAGTCCCGCAGGGACAGTACACTGCTTCTTCTCACTCGCAGTGACGAGGGTTCCGGGGCCACGTACCCCAGGATCCAGCACAACATGGGTGATGTACAGGATTCCTGGAAATCTGTGACTTCTTCTGCCTCCCGCACAGCCTCACCCCTGCACACTCACTCCCTGCTTTCAGTACGGCCCCGTGTCAGGGTGCACATCCCCATTTTGGGTGGCGGAGGGCTCTCCTGTCTCCAAACAGGGGTGCAGCAGAGCCCATCCCCACTGGAGCAGGGCAATGGGGTGTGGGTAGCATCATCCGGCAGCACTGTGCTGGGGGGGTGTCCAGGAAACGATTTCACAACCCATGTTTGTGTGCCAGAAGACCACACGTGTGCCGTGATTTCACTTCTAGTCATTTCCCGCTCAGGCAGTGGCGAGCACGGTGCCTCCTGGCTTAGCCTCCTATTTACACTCCCGCGCTGCCTCCTGCAAAACACTGCCAGGAAAAAAAAAAACCACCTCTGTGCTTTTGCAATCGAGCACGAGCTGTTCCCTGGCACAACCTCCCAGAGCCATCAACCTGCTCCCGGTCCTATGGCTCACTGGACCAGACTCCATGGGATCTGACCACATCCCCAGGGTCACCTCTGGGCCCAGGCTTGTCCCGTTTGCAACATTCAACACCAAAAGCACCGGGTGTAGGCACGGGGACGGCTTGGCCCTTGCCCAGACACTGTTTTCCATGCCAGGTGCCGAGCTGGCTGCAGGCACAAGTGGGGCAGTGGAAGCCAGTTGGCACATAAACAGGACAACAAGGGGGAAAACCCACGGGTGCTGCCGGTCTCATGAAACCCGTGATTCCCAGCAGCCCCTGGCTGGCCGTGCGTACTCCCACACTGCATCCTGGTGTTGCCCCCCCATGCTCACCCCTCCCGGGGGGGCAGCTGAGCACCCCAGCCCCACAGGAGCTGCCCCAGGGCCACCCCACTCTCCATCAGGATGCCGAGACTGTCCCATCCCTGGGGACAGCTACGTGCATCCCACGGCCACCCCGAGGGCACGGGGCACAGCTGCGCCCCAGCGCTGCCAACGTGGGGCTGGGGAGGGCAGGGCAGCGTTGTGGGGCTGTTCCAAATGCACGGGAGCTGGTGGCAGTGCCACGGCAGTGCTGTCACCCCTCCTTGGCATCTTCCAGCATCTTGGTCCCTCAGGATGCAGCACCCTACGGACAGGGCGGTGGCGGTGGCAGAAAGGGGTGCGGGTGGGACCCTCTGACCTTCCCAAAGCTGGGAGCTGGGGAGGCGGGTGGGGGTGCGGGGCGGGCAGCTCCGTGACCGGAGGTGACACGGCACGGTCCGGGATGAGCACGGCACGTTCCCGGTTGTGCACGGCCCCCGGTTGAGCACGGCACGGTCCGGGCTGAGCACGGCACCACGATACCGCCCCAGGCTGAGCACGGCA
>JANVCC010000037.1:16188130-16312944 GCA_025345505.1 Todiramphus chloris collaris | reverse complement strand
CCGGGCTGAGCACGGCACCACGATACCGCCCCAGGCTGAGCACGGCACGGCACGGGCTGAGCACGGCCCCAGGGCACGGCCCCGCTGTGCACGGCCCCGGTGAGGCCGGTCCCGCCCCGCCGTGCGCAGCGCCGGGCTCCGCCCGCGCCTGCCCCGCATAAATACCGGGCAGCGCGGGCTGTCCCGCACCGCTGCGAGCCCAGCTGAGAACAACTCTCCCGAGCCGAGCTAGACCCAGCCGAGCCAAACCCAACCGAGCCATGGACCCCCAGGACTGCACATGCGTCTCCGGTAAGTGCCCGGTCCGGTGCCGTCCCGTCCTGGCGGGTCCGGTCCCGTCCCGTCCCGTCCCGGCTGACGGCCGCTCTCCCGCCCAGGTGACTCCTGCTCCTGCGCCGGGTCCTGCAAGTGCAAGAACTGCCGCTGCCGGAGCTGCCGCAAGAGTGAGTGGGGGGCTCAGCCCGGGGAGGGGGGGGCTGCCCTTGCCCGCTTGTGCCCCCGCGGAAATCCCTTCGTCCCCCAGGGGAACCCCCTCCTTGTTTTGTTGGACCCCCAGGGGGCCCCTTGGCTCCTTGCCCGGGGGGGGACACCCCCCCCCCCCCCCCCCAATCTATCCCTGTAGGACCCTTCCTGGAGACCCCACCACTCCCTCATGGGGGTACCCCTACTCTGTAGGACCCTCACAGGGATTCTTCCCTTGCCCCTTGAAGACCCTCCCTCCCCTCTCCAGTGCCCCTGTCCTGTAGAACCCCCCTGGAGACCCCCAACCACTTGATCCACTGGGATCACAGCCCTGCCGGTGGGGGGGTGGGTGTGCTTCCTCCTCCATAGGGTGCCCTTGCCCCGTGGGACCCCCCCATCCCACCCACCCCCTAACTTTGTGTGTGTGTCCCCCAGGTTGCTGCTCCTGTTGCCCTGCCAGCTGCAGCAACTGTGCCAAAGGCTGCGTGTGCAAGGAGCCTGCCAGCAGCAAGTGCAGCTGCTGCCACTGAGCCACTCGCCTCTGCGTGTAAATAGCCGGCATGCTTCAGGGATGGGGGGTGGGGGGGTACAAAAAAGCCTATTTTTGTCGTATTTTGTATATTCTGTACCAGTGGTGAAACTGGATGGAAATAAAGAACTTTGGCTGTAAGTATGAGTGGTTCTCTTTGAGCTGGGCTGATGGCTGAGCCCAGTTGCTGCTCGTGATGGCTGGGGGGGATATCTTGCCTTGGGGTGGGGGGGGGCTACTTGTAAAACACCCTGTGGCTGTCTCTGAGTGGACTCTGCCTCTCCCTGGGAGAGAAAAGCAGCTTCTAGGGGCTGGGGACAGACTTCATCCTGCATGTGGAGTGGCTCTGGGCATCTTTACGGTGCTGGTCAATGAGGAGTGGGGTCATGTGTCCAGGTGTCCCATGGAGGGGCTCCAATCCTCTTCTGCCTGTCTCTAGCTTTATGGCAGATGTCTCTGCCCCACCCTGGGGCTCCCACACCTCTTAACGCTTCCTCTGGGTGAAAGAGCTTGTGGGAACAAAGGTGGTGTGGGCTGGCAGCCTGCCACCCTAAGCTGCTGCTGACAGGAACCTGAGTAAGCCCCAGTGGGGCTGTGGTCATCTCTGGGGGATTAAAAACTCCCTCAGACAGCTCATGTGTGGCAAGCCCCAGCAAACCCCAACCTATCTGCAGAGTGGATCCATTCACAAAGGGATGCTTACCCTGCAGCCCCTCTGGGCCAAATAGCCCCAGCTACTTTTCCAGGCTCCTCCTGCCCCAGGCATGCCCTTGGAGTACTCTTTATTTTTCATCCCATTTTTGAGGACCACCTTCCTGGGAGCTGTGCTGACCTCCAGGCCCAGGAGGGTGGGCAACCAGAGCCGTGAATAAGCCCTGTGTGGGTTAAATGCAGTGCATAGTGGGTGGCTGCTGGGTGGTGTGATGGGAAGGTGCGTGGCCTATGTTTTGTTTCCTAAAGTCTCTGCCAAGTGAAAGTAGCTTTTTATGCACAGGAGCCCCTGCCTGCCCAAACACATCCCCTGGGTGTGCCCTGACACCGAGGCAGGTTCCCAGCCCTGCTGCCAGGCCTGGCACACCTCTGCCATCCACCCTCCCTTGCCTCTCCAGGCTGGGGGGACAGCTCAGCCTGGCAGGGATGGCCCCTCCAGCCCTAGGTGACACAGGATGAATTTAAAAAGCAACGTGCTGGGGCAACTCCAAAGTAGAGAACACTGAGTACCCAGGAAGTCCTTCCTGCCAGGCTGGCTGGCATGAGCTGGGGAGTCTGCAAGGGAGGAGCATAGCCATGCCAGCTGTGGGCACCTGGGGATGCTCTGGGCACCCAGAGGAGCTGCTTGCCCCCTCCCTAAAGATTCAGCTGACTTGAGCACGTGTCTCTGCAGTGGGTGTCCAGCCTGCTCAGCACCCAGCCTTGCCGGTGAAAAAAGCAACACCCAGCTCAGCACCCATTTGCTTTTTAAATGTGCTGTTTTCTTGGATTAAGCAAAAGACACCTCCCAGCTTCCCCTGATGCAGCAGAGGCTTAGCACTGGAGATGGGGTGTAAGGGCCTGCCCTACCTTAAATGCATTTAAAACTCACCAAACCCCATGGGAAGACGCTTTGCTGGAAAACCAGCCTGACAAGAGGCTGATGGCCCCAGTGCGGCGGGACTGTGACACCAGCCAGTGCCAGGGAGAGGCTGCGAGCTGAGCCTGGTGCTGGGTGCCCCTGTTCTGCACCAGAAACAAAGCTGAGGCACAGATGGGGTTTCCCCTCTCAGGAAGCACCCCAGGCATCAACCGCTAGCCGTTTCCGTGCCAGGGTGGTACGTGGGCATGCACATCCACACCTTCCACACCCTATCGCTGCCAGCCTCCCCTGTCTGCCTGCAGTCCTGCCTGCACACCCACCTGGCAGCAGCAGCTGCCCCAGTGCTGAGGACCCCCAGCCTCCGTGCCCGTTCCAACCTCCGTGCCCGTTCCGACCTCCATGCCCGTTCCAGCCTCCCCAGGTGTGGGTTGGGATGAGGGATGCCACCAGGCCAGCAGGAAGCGTGCAGGCACCCGTGGGAGACACTGCCTGGGATGTGCCCAGCTGCCAGCTCTGCCTGTAGCTGCTCTGGGAGATGGCCAGGGACTTTCTGCCCCCCTCGTGAGTATTTTTGATGGAAAAAGAAGCATTTTAATGAAGCGGGAGCTGCTCTCAGCCTGTGCAGAGCTATGTACAGTGGGAGGGTGATGGGAATAAAGGTCCGAGGGAAGAAGAGGCTGGTTTGCTGTATCTAGCCCCTCAAAGGAAATCCCTCAGCCTGCAGAGGGGATTCGAGGTGACCATGTGCCTCCCCTGGGCACCCAGGGGAGCCAGGGCAGAGGTGCCCTGGGTATACACCCACCTGGCAATGGGGTGCAGCACCCAGTAAGCTGTGCTCAGCACCACTCCCTGCTCTGCGTGAGCCCCATGAGGATGCTCTATCCCCACAGCCCTGAGTAGGGGGGATGGGCACCCTATGCAGAGGAGCTCTGTGTCTTGTGCAGAGAGGTGGAACACCCTGTGCACATGTGACTGGCACCCAGTGCAGAGGTGACAAGCACCGTGCGCAGAAGGGACGGGCTCCGTGTGCAGGGAGTAAATAGACCCTGTGCCCAGGGGAAATGCACCCTGTCCTCAGGGGCCCCTGCGCACCCAGTGCAGGGCAGATGTGCGCCCGGTGCAGAGCCTGGCACCGTGTGCACCCAGTGAGGCGGGGGTGTGCATCCTGCGGAGAGGGGAGGGACACCCTGGGCACCCAGTGCAGAGGGGAAGGGTGCCCGGTGCAGAGACGACATGAACTCTGTGCACCCAGTGCGAGGGCGAGAGGCACCCAGTGCAGGGGGGACGTGCACCCTGTGCACCCAGTGCAGAGGGGACTGGCACCCAGTGCAGAGGGGACTGGCACCCAGTGCAGGGGGGACTGGCACCCAGTGCGGAGGGGACTGGCACCCAGTGCGGAGGGCGCAGCAGCCGGTGCCGCCCCCCCCGCGCCGGGCCGGTGCACCGAGCGCTTCCGTAGGGATTTGCTGCCACCTGCCTGCCCGGTTCCCGCAGCCACGGAGCCCGCCCAGCCCCGCGGTCCCTGCCTGTGCCCACCATCCCCTCGGGGCACTGCCCCCCAGCCCTCCCCAGCGGGCACCAGCGCTCGGCTCCGGGCAGCTCAGGACCTTCCACCTCCCGCTGGAAACTGCACCGGGAGCCTGGGCAGGCTCAGGGAGAGCTGGGGTGGCACGGCCACCCTGCCAGGTGGAAAACCATCCACCAGAACACCTATTTTGCCAGGACACCCACCACACGAAGGCATCCATCCCATCAGAACAGCATCCTACCAGGGCACCCATCCCATCAGTAAGCCCATCTCACCAGGGCATCCTTCTGGGCACTAGCACAGCCCTAAGAGTGGCTGCCCCAAATGCTCCAGTGCCACGAGTACTCTCCCACTGCTAGTTTTTGGGTTGAAGTTCTACAGTGGGTGTAACTGGGCACCCTGGGACCAAGGCCAAATGTGGCAGACTCCAGGGCACAGATCGACCGATGGCACAGGGAAAATCTGCTTTATATGTGCCAGGTCTTGGCATATAGTGCTAAATACATCTGAAAGAGTTAAAATGATGGATTTACAAGGAACACAGACTCCAGGGAGACAGGCAGGCATCCAGCACTGGGAAAAAAAGAAAATCACAGGATCACAGAACATTCGGGTTCAGAAGGGACCTCAAAAGATCATCTAGTCCAACTCCCCTGCCAGTGCAGGATCATGATTTTACTGATGACACCAGGCTGTGGTATCTGAACAACCATTGAGTGCTGCAGTGAAAGGAGAGCAAACAAACAGCCTTGGAGGGGGAAAAAATCACGGTTTGCACATTTATTTTTGCTGGGGAAGGTGGCTGAGCTGGGATGGCTGCAAGTCACCTGTGCCTCCTTGGATACCTGAAGCAGGGATGGTGGAATTGGGGCAGCCCCTGCAGAAGGCTGTGATTTAGGGCTGCAATTTAGTACAGAGGTGCTTATGGGCCACCCTGCACTCTGAAAGGGTCCTAAATCTCTGCCATACCCTGTAGAACTGGGGCATGGGCAGATCTGTGAGTCAAGGCAGGCAGCAGTTAGAGACATTTTAGAGCCACCTTGGATGGTTTTATATGCCTGAAGTGGCACTTGCAACTGGGAAAAGATGAAATGGCAGGAGATGATTTATGATGGCATGAAAAAACTTGTATTTAGTGAGGCAAGGAAAGACACTCCCAACAGCCTTTTAGGAAAGCTGTGTTTTGATGCTTGTCATCTTGCATGCAAGGAGACACTCTTGGGAAAATCTGGATGTTGGTGCTGGGGTGACCTGGGGTGGAATTTGCTCAAGGGCAGATTTCTGCTCAGCAACTTCGAAGACCAGGGGGCAGAGCCATGAATGGAAGGGCAGGGATGTGCCCTGACCCCCCTGCCTGCACTTCGTAGTCAGGGGGTATCAAATGCAGCCCATATCAGTGCTGCCTCTGGGCTTGGAGCAGCTGTAGGCATGGGAACTGCTTTTTATATGGGAAATTTGGGAAATATAGGCTGTATTCGTGAGGAAATCCATTTGGCTTTGAAGGGTTGTCGGAAATCTTTGTGCTGCATCTGCTTCCCTTGCTGGCTATCATGAAATGGGATTTGAAGTGGCCGTGACAGCTGGACCACGGTGCTGGGATTTTCCTCAGCAGGAAGAACTCTTCCCCAGGGAGAAAGGCAGTGGTATACGGAGAGAGACCAGCAAAGGGGAGCAGGGGGCTGTTTCTTGCCGCTGCTTGTTAACACAAGCCATAAGGCAGACAAATTACATGATCACAGTCAGGAGGGAGGTTTGGTGACATTCCAGAGCAGTGCTGGGGTCTGTCCGTCCCCCCTTACAGAAGCAGCTGCTGGATGTGCCCTGTCAGGGTCCATGGCGTTTCCAGTTCCCAGATCTTGCCTGATAAACCCTGGGTTGGCTTCTGCCAATGCCCTGTGCCCTGCTATTACGCACGTGTGCCCACGAGAGGATCTGACACAATGCATCCCCGTTCCACCAGGGATGGAAAGAGCCCTTGGCTGGCTGGGGGGTTGTTTGCCGCCCTCGGAGGGGAAAACGAGGCGAATCCCTTACCCTCATTGAACCTCCCACAGAATTGGCTCACAGACAGGGTTTGCCAGCACGAGTTAGCAGTGACTACGAAGTGAGGACAGGAAACCCCCCCGCATTTGATTTCTTCTTCCACGTATCTTTATTTTTGGGGGTGATTTCGCAGGGGCCGGAGCGGCGGGCAGCAGCCTCGAACTCGCGTCCTCCAGGGTCAGCCACCGCCCCTTCCGCACCACGCTGTCCGTGTCCGCTTCCGAGCGCCTCAATAAAGTTCGCTATCGCGATGGGGCCGAAGCCGGCGGCTTCGACCAATAGCATCGCTCGGCGAGGGCAAGCGCGGCGGCTCGGCCAATGGGAGCGCGGGGGCGGGCGTGAGGGCGGCCAATGGGGGCGCGCGGCGCGGCGCGGGGCGGCCGGTGCGGCAGGCGGCGCGGCGGGGCAGGTGAGGGCCCCTCGCGGGCGCGTCCCGGCTGCTTCTTTCACCGGCTCCGTGCGGGCCTCTTCCTGCTTCCCCCCACCCCCTTCCTCCGCGCCGGGTCCTGAGCCCTCGGCAGCCTCCCCCCCGCCCGGCGCTCCCCCGCTCCCTTCGGCCGCCGGGGCGGGCCCTGCGGTGGGGGCCTCCGGCGGGGCCTTCCGTGGGGGGAGCGCCCTCGCAGAGGTGGCTGCCTGAGGCAGGGAGTGCCCAGCCCCGAGGAGCCCCTCGGCCCCAGCGCAGGCCGCCGCGGCGGGGGGCTGGTGGGGAGCACCCGCAGGCCTTCCCCCGGGCCTTGCTGCGGCTTCTCGGGGGGTTCTGTCTGTCTCTGCCCGCCTCAAAGCAGCGGGGCCGGCCCTGTGTGTGCGAGGGGTGGTCTCTCCGCACGGGCTGGCTTGTGCTGCTCGGTGGCCGCAAAGCCCAGCTGTAGGAGGAGAGCATAGCGTTTACCCAGTGCCACGTTGGTGCTTCAGGGAGCAGAAGCTCCTTGTTTAAATGGGGGAATGTCTGGAGGGCAGGTCTGTGTACATGTGTGCGTTGGTGTCTCTGTGTCAAGTTCTGTGCGTGGGGGGAATTCCTCACCATGGTGGGGTGGCTCGGGAAGAGCACGGGCTGCCTGGTATCTAGTGGTGGGAGCTCATGAAAGGCAGTGTTCCATATACCATCCCTGTCTCAACTTGTGTTTCACAGCAGGATTTGGTAAGTTCTTGTGACTTTGTAGTTGCCAAGCATCACTTTCATGTATGCCTGGCAGGATAGAGAAGACTTTTGCATGCAGGAGATAAACCACGTATGATCCTTTGGACTCTTGGCGTTTTCCAGATCAGTAAGTTTGATGTAGGATAGGCTAGCTATCTTTAAATGCTTAATGTGGATCCCTCAGACTGTCCTTGAATGAGAATGATGACTACCTCTTTCCTCCCAGCCAGCTCTTGAGTCCTCTCTACCAAAAGCAGTGCAAAACAGGTGTAAATGACTATAAGGATTTCTTACAGAGCATCTCTGATGCAGAATTCTCATACTGAACCTAAGCAACACTACTTGTTAGCCCCTCCTAGGCAAGATTCATTCCCTGTTACTGTTCCGATGTTCCCAGTATGTACAGAGTAATTTACTCTCGTTGTTTGTTCCAGCTGCAGGTAACAGTCAAATGTCTGTGATGTGATATTCAGGCCTCTGTGTTAAAACTTGAGCTGTGGATGCACTGGGTATCAGGATTTAATTCGGTGCTACTGCAGAGTACTGGGTGCCATTCGAGTCCCAACGTTATTCTAAACCAGAATATCTCAACAGCGAGTGCAAGGGGTTGAATTAAAGCCCAAGTGCAAACAAGGGCTTCTTCCTTTTTTCATTTCATTTGACCATGTTGACTTATGGGACAGTAGTTAGGTCACAGAGAACTAAGGTGCAGGTGACAAAGAAAAGCCACTTCCTGTGTGTTTTGCTGCTGTTTGCTTATGTTGTGTCTCTAGAAAGGTTTCCTACTCCTTGGAAAAACTTCTGGGGCTTAAAATTGCTCGGAGAATGTACGTGGTTGTGTCATCTAAACCCATAGTGTTCCTGTGAGGATATTATCTCTGAGGTGATCTGGGCTTTCATGTAAGGAATTTCAAATACCAAACTAAATGCTTGGTTTAATGAGGATCAGTTTGCCACCCTGGGGAAGTTGGTGTTCTGCTGGGTTGGTGCTTAAAATAATTATGAAGTATTTGGAAAAGAGGAAGGTTGATAAGGTGGCAGAGCTGCCAGCCAGGTCAGTTATTCAGGCCAGTGGGGACTTGAGACCAGTGTGAGCAGCTAAAAGTCAGATAAAAGGCAGTGCTGACAAATGTGTGAGAGTCTCCAGTGGAAGAAATCATTTACAATGTCTGCTCTTTGGTTCCAGGTTAAATAATGAGCAGGATAGAGAAGAGTCGCCTGCCCCTGTTTGTCCTTTCCCACAGTGCAAGAGCAAATAACTGAATGTTATTGCCTTTAAAGCTTTGAAAAACCATTTTTGTTCAACATATGTACTGCAAGAGCTCTTTGAGATCATAAAAAAGTGGAATGTCTACACATGGGATGAATCAACCCACACAGGACTGGGAGTCTTTACAGGAGGCAGGGGAGGATTAACTGGTGGGTGGTATTAAAAAGAAGTTTGGAAGATTGTTGTATGGCCTACTCAGGGTTTTCCTGCATCAGCCTTTTGTTGCTGGGGGAACGGGCTGTTGTACCAGATGGAACACCCAGGATAGCTTGGAGCTTTTAGGTGTTTGTTTTGGAGCTGGCCTATCCTAATTTCATCTGGTTCTAGTGTAGTTAGGGTCTGGAGTTTTCCCTTTGTAGGTTTGATGAAGCATTTATTATTGTGCTTTGCATAGCAGAAGGGGATCCGCTGAAAACGCGCAGCAGATATTTGGGTTGTGCTGGGTTGATTCCGCTTCTGCCACATGGAAAACAGGCAGGAAGAAACATCAGGAATTGACCCCAGTGATGTTCCCTAGGTGAGAAAGCAATAGGTCAACACCATTTCTGCTTTATCCCTGTCTTACTGCAAGGAGCTCCAGGGACAGTGTCTGCATTCTTAGAAGGCAGCTTACTTCAGTGTCTACCCAATAGCCTATAAATGTCATTGTGCTTTCCTTTAAAAACAAACAAAAACCTGGCCACCTGCTCTTTGATTTCCACCTCTGCATTTCTTAATCATTTCCCCTGTCTGTAAGATGGGGATTGTGTTGCTGACTTCCTCTCTGGGCTGTCTGGGTGGCTGCTTACGCACAGCGCTATGCGATGTGCGAGAGCTCGTATTGTCGCTGCTTTTTGTACAGATTTCCCCAGGCCTGCAGAATGGGCATTTAACCCACTCATGTTTAGCTTTGTGGACAGAAGCTTCTGAGCTTTCTGTAGCAGCCTGGGCTTGGAGTCTGTTGAAGAAGCACTTTTGCCTCAGATCTTGACTGCAGCAAGTGAAGAATCACCCCCCTTTCTCTTGCTCGTGTGCTCTTGTGTCTTCCTTCCAAAAGAAGCTGATCCCGACCCATCAGACTGGGTCTCTCGAGTGCTCTGGGGCAGGAGCTTCTGTAAGAGAGTGACACTGGATTTCTTCCTCTTCGTCTCCTATTTTGAAGAATCTCTTCACAACCTGTGTAACTGTCTTGGCTCCTCAGTTGCTCTGAACGTAGTGGGTGAGGCTTTCCTTCTCCCCTGTGATGTCTTCCTCCCTTTTTTCTTTCAAAGCCCTTGAAAAAACTAAGTTTTTTCTAGTCTGTTTCTCAAAGTCGGTTAATTAGATGACACAAAGCCTGTTGATGTGAGGTACAGCAGACTCTTGCACACGCATTGGAGTTGTTCAGCTCTGTGTCCTTCTGCAACTACTACAGCAGAGCAGTCACTGTGGCCATATTTGGAGTAGAACAGCGACAGCGTTCTTCATTAGACAGCATTTTGGTGCTCTTGAGGAGGTTTTAGGTAATAAATCAGCATTTACAATCAGTCTGAGGAGACTTAAGAAACCTGTCATCATCTTTTTTAGCTTCTTTTTGGCTTCAATCCAGCCAACTTGTACAATATGTAGCGTTTATTTGTGGTTTCAAATGTTGGGGAAACATTAAACTGGGGTTTAATGGAAGAGTAGCCTAATGCAGCAGCTTCTATTGATAAGTCATCAAAGTTGTTTTACAGAGGAGCCCTTTCAGTCCTGGCTTTTAGCCCAAGGTCGATTTGGTTTCACAGAAGTTAGTTTAATTTCTGCTGTATTTTCTTTCCCTTAGGTGTCAGTTGTTGCTCCTTCCCCAGCCAGACATGAAAATCTGCCACGGCTCTGCTCGTTACTGTGGTAGCCGTTTCCATCTTGCACAGCAGCACTGAGAGTCAGACTGCAGTCTCCTGAATGCAGTAAATTCTGTCAGGGTGGAGACAAAGTTGTTCGTGCTGTTGCTCGCTCTAAATATTTCAATTCTGTCGCTTAGAAAAAGCTGTGTGGTGTCAGCTCTCTGGATAAGTTTTGAGCTGTCATTTCCAGTACTCGGTTATAATCACAGGTAGTTTAACTTGCTCCAAAGTAACCAGTTTATTCTGTATCTGGTGAATTCAATCTCAGAGTTGATGCCGTTGTCCTACACCTGCACATTTATGGGATGAACCTTATGTGATCTTGATGTGGAGTCTATGGCTACAGAGTGTGGGTTTATAGTGCACTGATGCTCTGTGCTCTTGGTTTCACTGCTTGGAGAAGTCAGTGCACTTCTTACGCTCCCAGCTTTTTATCTTGTTGGTAATGAGAAGAGGAAGTGAACTGGATCAGATCAAATCAAGCTGAAGTCTGGGCTGTTCTTGTGGTCACTGTTCCCAGAGGATCTGATCAGTTCTTAGCAGTAGGGGAGTGTGGTTGTTCTGGTCAGCATCTGCCAAGAGAGGCAGCTTCTGGCAGGGCTGCACCTGAGTTATCTCAAGTAAACACCGGAAAGATGGTTTATACTGCATTGCAGGGCATGAAACTGCTGATTTCCACCACCAGCCTTCCTGTTCCCCTCCATCTCAGTGACACGCTAATCTGTTCAAACAAATCCAGTCTCTGCTCTCACCTGATTAACAAGTCAGTGCAAATACAGTCGCTGCCTCCCCCAGTAGCTCCCAGCTTTCCAGCAGTGGGTGGGGAGTGCTTGTGAAATTCTCCGTTCCTGGATGCCGGCTGTGAGGGTTTGTCCTGGCACCCAGGTGGCAGGGATCAGTTTCTCTTCCCAATTGCATATGTTGGAATGAATCATCATGCAGTGCTTTTAAATCACTTGTCCAGACGGATGAAAGCAGTGCTGGTGCCACGGGTAGTTACACTTGGAAGTGGTGGTGAGGCTGAGAATGTGGAGAATATTGTACTATTAAATTGCTTTGGTGTGGCTGAGGGGTACCAAGAAATACTTGCAGGCTAGTTTTGGTTTGTCGAAAGACTCTGTTCTCTTCTGGGTGGGCTCCCTTGAACCAGGTCATCTCCATTGGTGTTACCTTCAAGTAAATGATAAAGAGCTGGAGTTAATGCTGGAGAACTGGTTCGTCTTATTTGATCCAAGACACTTGGGGTTCGGGTGCAAATGCTGCGAGAAAGAGATCATACTAGAGATTTCCACGTCTGTGGCATCGCTCAGCAAGACTTGATTTGTGTGAGCTGCTCTCCTGGCTTTACAGAGGTGCCAGGATCTTGTGACACGGGGCTGATTTAGCTGCTGATTTAGCATGGATTTGGTGTGTGAAGTTGAGGGTTTGAGTTTTCATATTGTGGTAACGTGGACACCAGTGCAGCTATGTGGTTTTCTCCACGTTGATCCCAACATGTATGTTTTAGCCCTTCCTGCAAAAAGAACTGGCTCTGTTCTGAATGTGGAGCTGTGTCATGCACTAATGACCTGCTGATTTAACCTCACATTTATAAGTTAACATGTGTTTTCAGCCCTCATATATACCTATGCATGCATGTGTAGGTCTCCATTGCTAATATATAAATACATAGAATATCCTGGAAGGGACCCATATGAGTCATAGAGCCAAACTCTCCCAGCTACTTATATTTACGTGCATACAAGCAGTTTCTGCTAAATTATCACTGGATTCTTTACAGGGACCTCTCTGCTCTTGCTCTCCTTTGTATCAAGGCAATAGAGGAACTGTCATATGGCATCTGCATCCTGCTTCTGACAGGTCCGTAGATCTGCCTTAAGAACATCCTACAAGACAAAGCTCTCTGAGACCACTTGATGTTTAGCACTTTGGGAGGATGGGCAGAAGAGTACCCTGTTCTAGAAGACCCCCTCTTGCTGGTCTGTCTGTGCCCCCGTAAGGTATAGAAACTGTTTATAGCTGAGCAAAGATTTTCTCCCTTTCTCTGAAGGTTTCTGCGCATCTTGAGCGAAACCTGCAGCGAAGATGGATACTGAAGGCTTTGGAGAACTTCTGCAGCAGGCAGAGCAGCTTGCAGCGGAGACAGAAGGTATCTCGGAGTTCCCTCACGTAGAACGCAACCTGCAGGAGATTCAGCAGGCTGGGGAGCGCCTGCGCTCCCGCACTCTGACCCGCACTTCCCAGGAGACTGCAGATGTGAAGGCGTGAGTACCGAGCACCGGGAACTCTGCAGAGGGTGGACTCTGCTTATGGGTTTGGTTTCCAGCGCGTGGGGAGTCTTGCTGGGAGGATGTGCCCGGGAGAAACAGAATGACTGCAAAGCTGGTTTCCCCCCCTGTCTTTCTCCTACTTGCAAAAAAGAAAGATAATTGAAGGATTTCTCTGAGGTGTTACCATTTCCTGATTTCAGGCACTAAAGCCAAAAAGTGCAGTACCTTGTTCTGGCCGCTGCTGAAGACATTTAGCAACATGCTATGGAATTTTTCTCTCTGGAAGGACTTGGCAGCTGTGCAGCACTGCAGTGGAACAGCAGAACGAGTTCAGCAGGGCTGAGGTGGTTAGATATACACAGAGGACCCTTCAGTGGTTGGGTTTTGTGCAGTATCCATAACCCAGTTGGGAGCACTGTCTGTAGACGGGTAGCTGCTGACCTAGACATTGGCAATGCATTTGGGTTTCGAGTTTTCTCTGTTCAATGCTAATTTCATACCTGTGTAATTTCTTCCATATAGGTCTGTTCTTCTTGGGTCTAAAGGGCTTGATATATCTCACATCTCTCAGCGACTGGAGAGCCTAAGTGCAGCCACTACATTTGAGCCTCTTGAACCGGTGAAGGACACTGACATCCAGGTAGGGACGTTCCTGCCATGTGAATTACACTGCCCTTGTAACTGCTGTTCCTGTGTCGTGGTCCAAGGCTGTGCCAAAGTCACTGTCAAAACAGTTTTGTTCTGTTCAATTCACTGGCTAGAGGAAGTACAGAGGAGAGAGAGGCTGCTTTCAGTGATGAAAGAGGTTTGAGTCTGCCATCAGAAGCTAAAATGTTTGAGAATGCAATGTCTGGGGCACCAGTTACAAGTGGGACAAGGCAGTTTCTGAATCCTCCGATTATAATTGGCATTACTATGAAGAAGATAATTACTAAGGTGTGGGTGGTGGTGGTGATCACACTGAAGATTTGGTCTTCTAGGAGGGTCCCTGGTTGACCAAGTTCTGTGTGGATAAGTAGGCTGAGGGCAACGCCAACTATACTGACTCACCAAAGATGAAGTATGAGGTGCTGATTTCTTTGTGGTTGGTTGAGAATAGGCATTGGTTAATGAAGGTCACAGGCAAGGTGGCCAAGTGTTGAGGTGTTGGGCTGTAATTCTCTTTACAGAGGTTCAGTTCCTCTTCTGATCAACTCCATAGTGAAATTCATGTTGAGCTGCAAGCTCATTGATACATGCGGAGAGCACACCAGGGGCTGATAGACAGAAGCCTCTTGGTTTCACGATGGGTTTCATCTTTCACATAAGTACCAGATTAGCAGAAGTGCTTTAAGTTCAAAACTCTTGCTGAAGTCAAGAGGAACTAGGTATGTATGATAGCCCCCCGCTGTGTGAGCATGTCTTTGTTGGCTGTGCATGCCTAAATGGCCCAGTGACACCTCTCCCTCAAAGTGCTGAGACCCTTTTTTTTTAATGTCTGATTGGAAGAACACACGTGGAACCACTTGGCAATCCTGAGGTGATGGAATAGGGGGCATTTAGGTCAGCACGCTGAAGAGGTGGGTATATCTTTGTCTTTTTCTCAGATGTCATAACCTTGTCTTGGTGCTAGACTGGCTTTACCACATATGCTTTACCAGTGTGATTTAATCTGTTTGATTTTTCCCCAAGATCATCTCCCCAGGTGTCTTAGAAATTCATGTGACCCATATATTTTTGCTCTGTGATAGTTGTCTGCCCTTGCAGAATATCTTCCTAACGCAGAAATCTGTGGCATTCATTACTCAGTTTGGAGCTGGTTATGGAACTGATGTTGTGGGTTGCATTGACATAACAGTCTGAATTACTGGTTAATCATTTTGAGGCTTATGTTCTCTCTCCTTACTGGCAGATGGCTAAGTTAGGAGGGTCAAAAGGGTTGCAAGCTCTTCTTTTGCACAGAAGTAGTACGCCCTAAACTACTTCACTTCAGAAGGGGAAGAGAGGCTTGCTGAGTTCCCCCATTTTATCTAAAGATATGTTGTGTTTAAGCATCTGGTGCTATCCATTCTGGATGGATGGGCCCTTAATCTCATCTCATTCTAGTGTTAAGAGCCCTGTGGTCTCCTGTCTTCAGGCAGGTTTATTCAGTCCCCTGTTCTCTAAAGACTGTAGTCTTTCCTGTACACAGGTGTGTGGCCAGGAGGTGTTTCCTTCCAGTGTGAGCAATGCTGCTCCGTGCTGGGGATGCAGCGGGGTGACTGCGCGTGAGAACTGACTACTTGGGGCCTCTAATGTGTTTCTGAAGGTGGGATTTCTTCTTGAGCCTTTGCACCTCCTCACCTTCTGGCAGTTGCTAGCATATGTGGCCATCTTCTCTCCCAGATAATTTTCCCCTTGTTTTTCACTGAAAATTAGTGCACTCTGGAGGTTTTATCTACTGCATGATCAGAAAGCTCTAAACCACTGGCATTGTTCACATCCTGTCTTTTCTCATTTTATTTCTTTGTTTTGATTTCTGATGTTGTTGGATTTCTAATTGGTGGTGTTAAACTTGGTGTGTTTCTTCCTTGGCCCCATTCTGTCTAGATTTCTTAAAAACCTCTTCCTTTTGCCTTTGTTTTTTTTTTTTTCCCCAGTTTACTACTGGTGTTAATCCTTCTTTAATTTCTGCTGTTTTTCCTTTCTGCTTTAAGAGCAATCTTCTTGTACGTTCTCGAGCCTGGAAGCAGTGGAGCTCTTGACTCTTTGCATCTGAGACTTGTGGCATATGATAAAATGGATAGGAACTGCTGAATACTCAACATTTTACTTTATTTTACTGGTTACCTAACCAAAATGTGAAGGCTTCATTCTTTCTTAATTATACCAGGTCTCAAGGCCTTGTCACTTGGTAGGGTGTTTTTAGGATATTCTGGTGTTCTTTTCAGTATATTTCTTTTCCTGTGACCCATGTCAATATTTGAATGTTTTTCATTAGAAGGCAATTACTTCTTGAAAAAAAGAAATAGTTTAAGATTGAATTCATGGCAGCTGACAATATGGACAAAGCTTGCTATAAACTATTAGAGTTATTTGAATAAAACAAGCATATTTCTTTTTTTAAACAAAAAAAAAGTGACAATATTTTTTAAAATACCTTTCCACCTGAAATCAAGAGTTTTTCAGCTGTGCTTAAACAAATCTGGTGTCTGAGACACATTGATTTCAACTCTCTGTGATTTCTGTTGGAACTGGGTACTTCAGTGTCGTCTAGTAAACGGGAAATTCCTCATTCGTTCTTTTCAAGCTTAATAACAATGTTTTAAGATTCTGAATAAATGCTGTACTTTAAAAACAAGTTTCTATTCTGAATATAGATACAACTGCATCCTCCTGTGTAGGAAAAGCTTCAAATTTAGCATAAACCCAGGGGTTAATTGCAAATCAATGTGTGGTGAATGTCCAAATCAGCCAATGAGATTCAGCTCTTCCTTTAGGAAACCTGCTAAAAAGTACAAATGAAAACCAGGATTAAAATCAATCACTTAAATCAAAGTTCCCTGCTCGCTGTTTTGAATCATGATTAACACTGGTGATTTAATCAGTGATCACTTCAATTTAAATCTAACTACTCAAGTCTGAGGCCTAATACACGTGTGCCTTGCATCTTAAATTTTTTTTCACAGGCCAAGGGCAGAAAACATTTAATAGCAAATTAGCTAAAACCAATTTGCAGTGGGAAAGCATGGTGAGATGCTCCATTTTAGATCATATTGAAGGTACATGGTTAAAGTGTCAGCTTTCAGCGTTTGGTCCCCGTTTGTTTTGCGGTTTACAGGTGCAAGGATTTCCAGATTTTTGCAGAACATCCTCTGCTCTGTCTCGGGATCTCTGCGGTCACATCTCAAGCTCTCTGGCTGATGTCAGCAGTGGTCTGATGGAGAATATGGACAGGTCTCTGCACTCACCTGTAGGTGCTGGGATGCAGTTGTCACTAGCAGCATTTTCTACTTCCGGAGGAGGTTTTGTTGAGTTTTTGTTGTGAGGCCCTTCATGTTACACACTTCTGATTGTCCTCTAATTAACTCTCTTAACCACCTAGGTCTTAATGTTTCTTGATACTTTATCTAAATATGTGCAACAAAATCTTCCTATGTTACTTTTTCTTCTACTTTCTGATGATAATTGGGCCTTATTTTCACTCTTCCTAGCTAATTAGCTTCATAAGGCTTCTTCAGGCTTGCTGTGTTGATTTGGGGCCAGATGCAACTATCCCTTTACATTGTAGAATCTGCCTTCCATAGGTTGCTCCCATTGTATCCTGGATGGTAGTGTGATATAGAGTGATGTAAGGAAGGGATCTAGTTGGAAATTTTACAGAACTTTACTATTCCTCTGCTGATTTACACAGACATCCTGGTAGGCTTTAATTCTGTGGATTGGGAAAGGCTCTTCTGCATCAAGCCTGGAGCCTGAGCTTTCTCACATTACCCTTACTCTGTTTTTAACCAGCAAATCTTCTTCCCAAGTACTTAATGGCCCTGGTTCACTTGATTGTCAGTATTGTAGGCTCAGCTGTCCTTTCCCCACCCCGTTTTTTCCTCATGCTCAACACACATACTCCCAAGCCCCTGTAGTTTGCAGCAAATTTAGTTAGCCTTAAATCCTGTCTGAAACTTACCTGTTGTTTATAGATTCCTTAACACTTGAATTACTCTTCTATGTCTGGTGTCCCTAAAGCTTCAATTTGAGCAAGTAGTGTTGTCAGTTCTTAAATACTTTACAACATCATTTGATTAAGAAGTGGAAACTTTTTTTTTCAGGTGAGCACCTGAAACTGCAGCACCCACCGCATAGGAGAAGCGGTGCCTCGGGAGGGGAATGTGGACACTTGTGCCAGAGGCACAGACCAAAGGCTTTGCCTTTGCTGGCTGCTGCACTTACACGAAGGATGCAAATAGGAGTAAATCTTCGCTGTATGAATTTTAGGTTTCTGCTGACTTTTAAATTCTATCAAAGCTCTTACAGCACAAAAATACTCTTAGACTTCCTGCCATGCACTCCCACATCGCTCCTTTGCATCCAGTGATTTCTGTGACAGTTTGCTTGAGCTTCTCCAGCTTTCTTACCTAAAGGATTTGAATATTGTCTCCGTTTCTTCTTATGTTGTGGTCTTTTCTAGCAGCCTGTATGTGGGCAGAGAGATACGCTAGAATCTAATCTCTGAAATGATGGCAGTCAGCACTGCAGAAGAATTCCAGTAAATATCCTGTTTCTTACAGAGTGTAAAACACAGCAAGAAAAATCAGAGGGGAACATCCTGGGGCATGAAGTCCCAGGATGCTGATGTGAGACATTCAGAAAGTGTTAAGAGAATCTAGGAATTCACCTTAATAGATGGCTCAGTTTGGGTTAACAAGCAAGAGGGACTTTCTGTACAGAACCTCTTTTAAATGGTACTCCATAGTGCTGACTAAAAAGAAGGGCACCAAATTGCAGCTCAATTAATTATCTGAATTATTTATCAGTTGTAAAATGTAGATTGCTTGCACATAAAAGGGTTGTGAGTCCAGGAAATGTCTCCCACTAGAGCAGTAGGCCGGGAAGATTATGAAAAAAGATTCTAGGCTTGCCATTAAATTATAGGAATTTGTATTTTTCCTGTTTCACTTCAAAGTTTGTGTTCTTAAATTGCACGAAACACAACAAACCTTGCAGCAAATCCAGTTCAGAACAATTCCTATGCTGAGTATTTATAAAGACCAAGATTTTTCTAAATTGTCAAAAAGCTTTATCTGGAGAAAAACTCTTTTCAAAGTTGAATATGTCAGTGAAGTGATTTTTATGCCACGTTTAGCACATAAATGCATGCTGGTTTCTTTGTGGCTTTGAAAAATCCCAGGTAGGGGTTGATCATGCACGTTGGTATCCTGAAGATGGAGTGTGTGTGTAAATGTAATGGTGACATTCTGTTCAGAAAAGAGACTTCTCCACTCTTCCAAAGACACAAACTGTGATGCCATCTTCCAGCGAGCCCCATCGTAGCCGGCTTCCCACAGGTCGCAGGAATGGCAGCCAGAGGAGGAATTGGGGCAAGTACGTGGGAAGGCTGTGCTCTCGTAACGTGTGAGCTGGGACTTGGCTCTTGCACGGCTGTTGTTTGGTTGATCTCAGGGAGAGGGTCGGTGGTGCTCTCAGAAACTGGTTTGGGGTACATGGCAGGGGTTAATTGGAGGATCAAGGCCTCATTTGTACCTACTAAGATAGTTATGATTTGCTCTGTGCTTTGTGTTTTGAACATGTCACGATGGCTTGATGCTAGATTGAGCCCCCCCGTATGCTTGTTTAGAAATATCTAAGCCCAAAGTCATGGTGATAAGTTTGAGACATGCTGTTGGTTTTAAGGCTTGGTCCAGCTCTGTGCAGCTCTGTGAAATGAATGCTAAAGACAGACGTGAGCTCTCCTTTCATACAGTGCTTTTCTGCTTAGAAAGATGAGGTGGAGGTCTGGCTCCAGTACACTGAAGGAAAATTCTGTTGAATTATCTCATTTGTACAACACTTTGGCCTTCTGATCTTGGCAGAACTGAAATGGAAGGTTGCATACCAGGGTTTGGGTTTGATTTCTGGGTGTGGATGTTCAGAGTATTGACTGAGTAGCTCTCTGGAGGTCCAGATACAGAAATAAGAGCTTTTATCTAAATGAGGGCAGAAGGTTAGACTGAAATCTGGCCAAGTGGCAGCCGAGGCAGACTGAAATTAAGTATCTGGGATATTTTCAAGTTTTTCAGAGTACAGTAAACAGGCTTCATATCCAAGAGCGCTCTGACTTCTGTTTTAGCACTGGTAGAAGCTGGGTCCCAGGATGCTCTCCCCAGCACTGTTCTCTTTATGTATGTGCATGACTCGCAATTTAAAAGTGCTTAGTCTGACATCAGGTACTGAAAGGGTGCATTATTCACCCCGTGAGCTCTTACTGCTGGTTTATATCACTGCTTGTGATATACTTTGTGGTGTCTGCTAGAATAGTACCAAAGCCTGTGGTAATCTACTAGAGTGTAACTAAAATCAGAGTTTATAAATGGAAATGCTGACACAACCTTAAAGGGGCAACCTCAAGTGCTGTTCACCATCCATTGTTTGCATTAGCTTAGCCTGAAAATGCATTTTTCCTTTTGCAGATTTTGTCCTTTCCCATTTGCCAAACATTGATTTCTCCCCCACCCCGCCCCCTCCAAGTCCTTCAGTTCTAATGGAGCTTGAAATTAAGGTGGCTTTATTTTTCTGTCGCTTCCTTGTTCACCCTAATCGATGATGCCAGCACAGCTGTGGGGACCTTTTAACTCTTACAGAGCCAGGACAGGGAATGAGAGAGGACAACCTTCCACCGTGGCTTTTGTAGGGCTGGTCGTTAGCTGGTGGTTTCTTTGCGTTGCTGCTGTCCGAATTCTTTCTGCTCATCTTTGTGAATTCTTGAAAAGCTGTAGGAATCTTGTGCTTTGAAAATAGCTCCAAAATTACCTCTACGATGGTTCTTAGAAGTAATTTTTTTTTTCTCCTTCTATGACTGTGCTAGTGTCTAACCCTGCCATCTTCTCTGTTTATGTTCTCATTGATTTCACACAGGATTTGACCCTTAATGTACACATTTAGTCACATAGATCAAGAATATAAATATCCTGGTAATTAACTGTGGCCAGAGGCAGTTCTAACACAATTGAAGAAAGCAGTGATGTGAAATGGATGAATATTTTAGACTGCAGCAAATGGAGTTAAGAGATGTGGACCTTAGAAATACAAACACAAGAACAAAAAAACCCAAACAAACCCCCAAAATCTTTTGGCATCATGTAGGTGAATGAATAAGAGAGGGGGGAGAAAGGGGGGGGGGGGGGGGGGGGAATAGAAAGCCCAAATGTTGGGAACGTATTTGGGGTTTTTGGGTGGTTTTAGGGTTTTTTTCAGTTCTTTTTTGCTTGTCACTTTTCCCCTCACACGCTTGCTTTACACATACACAGCAGTTTTCTTTAGGTTTTGTTACAGGTTTAATAGCATGATTAGTAGTGCAGTCTGAAATTACCCTGGCCTTATTAGCCTTGCAAACAAACGGATGCACTCCCCCAAAAACCCAAACCATGACCCATTTAACGTAAAATATTCTGTAGTATTTTATTAGTTGGCCGGATTACAGTCATTCAGTAAATGCTGTGATACAGAATTATTTCAAATACCTTTTGTCTGCCTGGCTGAATGCTAACTGGAGTAATTGTGTGGTGATCTTCCAGTTCATCATGCTTCCAATTATGGATTCCTAACCCTTAGGGTTAGGGAACAGGGAGAGGAGAGACATGATCTGCCTTTCTCGTTCATCGTGGGTAAACAAGAGAGTATGAAAGGGACGTTTCAAACCTTTATGCTAATGCAAGGTCATGAGATGGAAAAATTGAGGACTCTTGTTCTAGTAGCTATGTTTATTGATCTATTTCAATTCTGCTATGTCCTGGCACATTTTATATTTCCTGTCTGCTTAATCCAGATATGTTCTTTGCATCTCAAGTAAGTACAACTGTAGACTTTTAATAAACATCTAACATAAACATCTGAAAACGGAGAGCAGATTTTGGAGTCGTAACACGTGACTTCATTTGCCCTCCCTCCTCTTTTCTTTTTTTCCTCCTTCTTATGCTGTGTAGCTCTGTCCTTTGATGCAGACAGTTCCAGTTCCTAATTGAACGTGAACTCCTACCCTTGTAAAGAGGCAAATACGGTGACAAAGGCAGTTTGGAGACCACGTATGTAAAACACAGCCTCTCCTGTGCTGAGGTGTGGACATCTGCGCTTATTGCAGGACCACCACATGCAGCTGAAACCAGAGCAAACCTCAGCTGGCTGGGATGTGATGATCCCAGTCAGAATTTCACTAGGCCCCTGCTCCGAGCAGTGTTGCCATTGCAGAAGTACTGAGGGATCGTGAGTGACTCTCGAGACCCAGGTTGCTTTGTACCAGGAGGACAGCGCTTCTGGCAAGGCGGTGCCTCGTAATGTCACACCGTCCCCTTCAGTCAGTGCTCGCCGAGGTCTTGTACTGGCTGCTGATCTGGACAGTGTGCGCCCAGCATGTCCAAATGAACTATTGGAATTGGAGTTTTCCTGTGCTGGAAAAATGTAGTGGAACGGTTTCATCTCTGTGGTTATCCAGATGGGTGAGGAGAAGCAATGCTGAGATGCAAATTCCTGCAACCTGGCAATTTGCCATCTCCGCATATCATCTGATAGAGCAATTACTTGGGCTTAAAGAGGTGGGCTTGTTTATTTATTTATTTGAAGCTCAGATGTAGCTTTTGCAAAACACTGCTCCATTTTGGTTTGTAAAATATTGATAGTTCCATCCATTTTGAAACCATTGTGAAGAAGGCATAGACTCTACGGGAGAGGATTTGAAGATTTCCGGTACCTTGATTATAGCTCTGAAAGGAAAGATCTGCAGGGCTCTGCTGGAATTTAACAGAGGAACTGGTTATACCGATTCACAGAAGTGAACCCAATTCATCTTTCTTGCATTTATGTGAAATATTTAACAAGAAGGCAAATTAGATGTCTAAATATTAACAGCATTTTGTGTAGTAACACCGTAAGGCCACAGTTTGGAATGCTGGGTTTGTGGGGTTGGCTGTTGGTGTTGGCTTTATTGTGGTTGGTTTGTATGTTTGTTTTCTGTAATGTGTTTATTTTTGAGGTAACCCAATTCTTTCCTGAGTAGGCCATGGTATGTCCTTCTAGTACCTCTGTGGAAACTGGGAACAGAGAGGCTGGGTTTTGGGAAGTCCTGCTCACAGCCACGCAAACGTCTTGTTGTGGAGGCTTCTCGGAGATGGGTGAAGCTTTCAGTCCTGGTGTTGTGGTGGGGAAATGGATTTAAGCCATAGGTGTTGGATTGAAAAGGACCGTTTACCTATTTAAGTCAGTATGGCTTTTCAGTTCTTGTTTCTGAAAAGGAGAAATAAAGAAAATTGCCTGCCTGCAATAGGGGGGAAAAAAAAAAAGAATTCTGATCATCAGCAAACTTTTCTGCAGAGGGATAGAATGGTTTGGAGCCGACCTATACAGAGAGGTGGGCTTGCTACCTGTCTTCTGAACTATTGTTTTTGCAGGTTTTTTGCTAGTGTCTTTATTTACTTAAGCATTGTCTTGAGCATCTTTCCCAACTAATCCCTCACGGTACTGCGAGCTGTACAAAACACAGGAAGCTTGTAATGTGAGCAGCCCAGGCTGTCTCGCTGCTCTCCTCTGGTCACCAACAGCGGAAAACCCTGGACACTTTCTTTCCAGTGAGGCTGTTCATCAAACCTAACAGAAGAGCCAGCAGCTGCTACAGCTCCCAGCTCCCTCCCCTCCTTTCAAGCCCCCCTCCTAATTTACTCAGGCCTCTTGAAAGTGTTACTCCCCTGATGAATTCCACCGGGGTTTATTGCTAAACCATTTGTGTAATTTAGCAGTCTGGGAAAGGCCACAGGTACATTGTTGTGCATGCTCTCCTTGCCACTGCAGTAATTAGGCACTTCGACTCCACATCCAAAAATCTTAATCCGAGGCATTATCAAGCTTTGGTTTAGAATAGTCACTGGCTAATAAGTGTGTAAACTGTTTACCAATGCCTGGGTGTCAAACTGTGGATGTACTTAAGCTTCCCCGTGCAAAACAGCAGCCCAGAAATTTGGCAGTTTGCAGCAGAAATGTTTGGGTGGCGTGTAGGGATGTTTTTTAACTTCCCCTTTTGAAGTCAAAATGAATTCTTACTCCTGCCAAGATAGGCTCCTGAAAGAAAGTTGCAGCCTTTTGAGGTGGAACTAAGGACACATGCATTTGCTTCACTCATTTAGATTTTTGGCACAGCTTCTGTTCTCGCTGCCTCCTTTCTGTTTTCATTCCTGTCCTTTATTTCTCATCTTTATTCTGCTCTTTTTTTTTTGTTCCTTTTTTTTTTTTTTCTTAGTCCAGTTATACTTACTCCCTTTTGCTTTCCTACTTTGGATTAATTTATTACCTCCTGTTCACTCTTTGCTCAGGTCTACTCTATGCTTAGGTCTGTCCTTTGACAATATTTTGGGTGCAAGAAGGCTATTTACTTACTTTGAGCTAAATCATTAAACTCCCATTTAAACAAAAAGCAGTTGTTGGAGAATGTCTCATGTTGGTTTTCTGAAAAGAAGCTTCAGGAGACAAGTTGGACATTTTCTTTACTATTCCATTATTTGTGTCTCAACAAGCATGCAAGGTGTGTGACGCTTCCACCAGAAAGGATCTGCTTATGCAGCATCTTGAGCCACAGCTAGCAGATGATTTTTTTAACCAAATTAGAAGGGCATGCTCAGTTGCTGCTTGGTAAAAATGGCTTGAGAAGGTTGGAGACACTTCCCTTTAAAATAACTTTATAGAGAATAAAATAGCACGTTGCCAACTTTTGTGACTGCAGCTCCAGTCTCTGGACTGTCTCTTTCAAGCACAAATTCTTGGATTATGTGATATCTTCAGTTGTTATTGTGGGGTGGAGTTGGGGAAGGGGAGGGAAGTTTTCTAACTTGTGGTATTTCCGAGGGAGCCAAGGGAATACTTGATGGTGTTACCCGAGTGCAGTTTGAAGGCTAGTGAAGGAGGGGAAACTGTGGTAAATGTGTCAGTGCTTAATTTCAATTTCAACAGCTTAAGTAAACCTTTTTGAGTGGTTCAGTTGACTGTCCTAGACTTGAATCAGAGATGTGGGATTAGCTGAAACTAAATTTGCCATAGTTGATTTATTAGATGGGATTTGGGGCACATCTATTCAGTTGGCTTTATGTGCTTATGGCCAGCACCGGGTAATTCAGAGGAGAAACATCGACCAAGATGTTCGTGTGGATATCAGCTTTTGCTGCATGAGGCTTCACCCTGTTCTCTAGTGGTCAGAGATTGGTTAAAACCCTGAAGCATGAGGGATAATAATTATTTCCACGATTTTAGTGTTTAACACAGCTCTAGATACTGTCAATATCCATATACACAGTGAGTCAGTTTTAATCCCATTATGTTTTTGGCCTTGCCATTTTCCTGTGGTAGTAAGTTCCACAATTCAATTACAGATCGTGTTAAAATTTATTTCCTTTTATTGGTTTTGAGCTTGACATCGTTTAAACAGCCATCCTTCCCTTGGTGTTCAGACCCGGATGAACTGGATTTCCGGATCTGTCCTTTCTAGATCACTTAATTTCACGGACTTTGGAAGTGCCAGCTCTGACTTTGTTCCTTTTGTTGGGTTGGTTTTTGTTTGTTATCCATTCTGACAGCACTCCCATCTCACATCACGCGAGGGGGATACATGCTTTTGCTAATTCTCCACATCTGGCCTGTGGTTTCTCTTCCGAGGGCGGCTGTCCGGCTTACGGGGTGTTGTTGATAAAGGCCCGTTGTTGTTGGCTTTTGCTGCTCCTCAAGTGCAGTGGAGCCAAACTCGGTGCGCAGGGCAGAAGTGGCAATCTGCAAAGGGGTTGATTTTCATCTCAGATAAGCAGGAGCGCCCAGGTGGGGATATACCGGATGGTATCATGACAAATCCTTATCTCTCAATGTCTTTGCAAGCCAGTAGGATTCTTCAGGCTAGATTCTAATGTATGAAGAAAGACATTTCTGAAGAGAAGTGGGGGAGGAAATGAAGGGGTGGGAGGGGAGGGGGGGGGGGGGGAGCCTAAACCACATTTCAAATAGATGAGTGGGAACCTGCATGTTATCTGCAGATCCTCTCAGCAGTAATTGATTTTGCCTGCTATGGTTACCATATAGTAACTCTGAAACATTCATTATTTCTTTCTTCTCCTGCCTCAAGGCTTGTAACAGAAAATGCCATGTTTAAATCCTTTTACTCTGTCTGTTAAGTAGATACAAAACCTAAAGGCTTTAATGAATCTGAAATAAGCACTAATTCAGTAGTCAAAAGACCCACTATTGTCTTGACTAAAAAGAGGCTATGCCCATCTTGAGGTCCTAGTGAAAGCTAAATGGTGGGAGCTGGATGCAAAGACCCACCTCGCTGTGGAATTACACGTTTGGAAACCGTACTCTGTTCTTTTTCATAGAGCTAACCCTGCTGTATTTCTGGTTTTGGTCCCTGTCTGCCTTGATTTAATTTTTCTGAGGTTAAAGATAGCTTATCCAGAAAATTTGCAGCTCAGTTCTAATGGTAAGAAGCTTGATTACTCAACAGATAGAGTGAATCAATATCGCTTCTCTTATTTTTGTTTTGCTTTTTGACTTGAGGTTAAGGTTTCAGCTTCATATTTGCTGGTAGGATGATATCACTGTATGTAATTGGTTAATGTGCTGTGCTAAATGTTTTGTTGTTTGTCTGGTTTTGTACTCTCAGATAGCTTATTCTTTACCTTTTCTGATGTTCTCTTGATTTTTTTTTTTTCCTCTTCTGAGGAAAAATCTTTGCATCTTCCCATTTCTGTTATTAATAAGCTTATGATTTAGTCAGTTATGGAAAGAGGCACTCAAGGTGGACACCTCCTCTGGCTTGTTGGTGGAACGAGGGGGAGCTGAGCAGGGAAGGGATTGCCATCAACTAGTCCTTTGGCTAAGAGTTGATCTGTAACTTGTCACTCAGTTATATTCCTGTTAGTCATTGTAGCAGAATTGTTAACTCCTTTCTTTTTTTTTCCTCTGGGTCACTGTGTTTGCTTGCTTTCTTCCTTGCTTTTCTCCTGTCAGAGGAACCTCTCCAGCATGTAAGAGCTGTTATTCTGAGTCATTCAAAAGCTGTCTGAAGGCAGCCAGGAACCTCTAGGTCTTCTGGCCCTTTGTTTGCGGTAGTTCCACCGAGTCAACGGGACAGTCCTCTGTGTGAAAGGAATCTGGGGCTTGTTCTGAAGGCTCAGTAGTTCTTGCTGACATTTAGGAGTGCTGGGTTTGGGGAGGAAGTGCTACATGTGAGTCCACCCATCCCCCGGAGTGCCAGCAATGGCATGCCTTCTGCAAAGCAGCAGTCAGAAGTTATCCCTATAATAAATACCCTGAGCTAAGCTTTATGGAGAAATAACGTCCTTTTGCAGCAGACTAGCAGAACAGATCTCTTTCCAGCAGTAAAATGAGCATCAGGGGATTGAAGCTGCAGTCTGTTTTAAAGGGCAGGATTTAGTTCTTTGTCTCCATAGATCTATCTTTTCCTGGTTATAGGTTTGCTCGGTTTCTCGCAAGATTTCTTCCTCAAACTCTTCTGCATTCATTGCCTCTTAAGAAGTGCCTGTGACATTTTCTCTCACTGAGATGAAATACTAATTTCCAGCCAATATATTATGTATTAGCAATGCATCCTGGCAACAAATGTCGCTCGAAACCATACATTCTGAGAGGAAGGTGGGAAGCACAAGTCAAAGACTCATGTAGTTGCAGAGATGGCTCAGCAGAAGGTGTTGCATGGGAGAAGTGACCCTGTGGATCCAGAGAAGGTTTATTTCGCTACCTCAGCGGTGTTTCTAAATCCACTGATTTGATGCGGATTTCCCAAGGTGGATACTTCTGCCTTTAGCACCCCAGGTTTGTGTCATATACAGGAAAGAGCAAAGCTTGGTCTTGGGATATGCAAATCCAGTGTTTAGCCTGTTGCAAGCTTGGTGGTGGTTCTGTCCATCTCACATCTGTATCCTTTACATTAATACATTGTGCAGAAGGTGTTCTTTGCTTGGTCCATGGCAATGTTTGTAGAAGCAAGTGCTTAACTGCTTTCTTGAAACAGGATTTTTCTCTGATACTTTGTATGAACCTTATCCTGGAAGCTTTGAAATTAGAGTCAGATGCTGAAGCAGGAGGAGATTGCCCACCACTTGTAATGGAAGTGGGCTTTACCAGCATTATTTTACATGCTGGTTAATTTTTAAGCACGTTAACAGGCAGAGGCTCACTCTTGCAGTGTTATCTGGTGCAAGAGTTACAATCTCGCTGTACATGCCACTGAAGAGCATAGATAGCCAGGCAGGCTGTGCTTTCACATGAGTGAGGCTCTTCTGCTCATGTCAAAGGCAGCAGCTTGCTTGGTTTCAGCCTTTCTCTGACTGCAGTTCCAGAGTGCTAAACTGAAAACTTTCCTGACTGGTATCCTGGACCTGTGCCTTGTATGAAATGCACGCAGCAGAGAGGGAAATGGAGGCGCTGTCACGTGTGGCTAAAGAAAAGGGCTTTTTGTTGCTTTCACAATGGATTTTTCAGCAAGTGGTGCAATTTATTTTAGTAAGCCGAATATGTAGTTAATGCACTTCCTTGAGCAGCTGAGGAGTTCTGTTCCACGTGGGAATTGGTGGAGGCTTTTGTTCTTGGGCAGGGTGGGTAGGACTGGGGAGTTTAATCATCACTCCCAGTCTTCCTTTTACATTAATACCAAAGATTTAGTTGCTTGCTACTTCTCGTAGCCCAGCAAAACTAAAACTGTTAAGAGCTGCCTTTCCTGCCTTCTTTTTTGGGGTTTGGGGTTTTGTTGGTTTGTTTTTACTATTAATCACCTGAAGGGCTTGCATAGGTGCTACTAGGAGCATCTGCTACTTGTAGGAGAAGGAAAAGTTTCTCTGGTCAGTAGTTAGAAGTGTTTATAAAAAACAAAACCACCTTAGTGATTCTTGGAATATGAGGGTTACTGAAATACTTTTCAATGGAGTTTTTGTTTTCTAGAGAAACTTCAGCTGCTTTGGAGCACAATTACACTGACAGGCCTGAGGATCTAGAAGCCCAGGGAAATGAAAGCTGAAATAGGAGCAGGTTCTGCTCATCGGTATCGAGCGTAACTGCCGAGATGTCAGGACTGGAATATCCAGCAGAGCTTCAATTGGATGGATTGGTTTGTTAGAGTGTGCAGCCAGGTGGGGTATTGGCAGTGCCCATCTGTGGAGCTCCTACCTCCAGTTACAGCAACTTCTAGCTCATTGACTGTCACATAGATTAAAAGCAGGGGCTGGGCAGGGCAGCACAGGTAATGACTAAAAGGAAAATGTTGCCCTACAACTTCATAATCATGGCTTATGTTAACGACTGGCATGATATTTTTTTCTGTATCGACTGAAAACAACAAAGAGATTCAATTGCACATGGAATATCAAAATGCATTTGTCACTGTGCTTTGACTTCCTGAGATTTATACTCAGATCTAAGCAAATATTGTGTGTCCTCCATAGCTTGGAAGCATCTAATGACAAATTGCATCTTACATTAATTTATAGCACACATTATGAGAACAGCTAAAATGGAGCCCAAGCGTTTAGCTTTTCAAGCCAGAGGTTATAAATGAGATAGAAAAATGGAGAGTTTTCTGGAGAGTTTTGGGGTTTGTTTTCTGTTGTTGCAATGAATTTAGAAGGCCTCAGAGTCAAGGATATAGAATTTCAGCACTTGAGATTTATCCATTTGTACTTGCTGACTGAAAGCAGCGCAGGCAAACTGCTGCAGATGAGCAGGGGGTAGGGTTTTTTTGCAGAGGTTCCCCAGGACAGGAGGAAGAAGAGAGTGTCCGTTATAAACTTTGAAAGCAAGCGGCTGAAATACGTTTCAAGAGTATTTTGGAGCAGGAGTGCCAGTTTAAATATTTATGCAGTGTTTTATTGCACTGATTCAAATATTGAATAGCTCCTGACCCTTGAATTTTTGGATCCCTGCCTGACTGGCACCCCACGATGGGTATATTTACTTAGAAAACAGCCTTCTTGTGGCAGCTGTTTTTCAGCGCAGGAAATCAGGAAAGCTGGATTTTGATCCAATTTTTGTCACGATTTTCATGCTTGACTTTGGTTCAAGAAATGTCTTCCCAGGCATCAATTCCTGCACCTGAGAAATGAAAGCTGCGTTTACGACTGGCTCTTACAATATTGTGAGATTCTGTAGTAGAAGCTTATACGGATATTTTCCTTTTTCCTGTTTCCTCGTTACTGCTCAGAGTCCTCATCAGTATTCAACAGCATTTAACTGGCCTCCACCTTCCCTCCCTCAGATACCAGACCTTGGAAAAAACACGGTTGTTTCTCCCTGTCAGTTGTTTTCTGGTTTGGCAGTGGTGAGTGGAACGCTGACTGTCAGCAGAGCTCCTTTCCCCAGCTGAAACAAGAAGCCGTGCTGCAAACACCCACCCAGCCTCAGCCCTGCTTGAAACCACCCTTTTGCTGTGAAGTCACCTGCAGTGGCTGTCACCAGGCTGGGCTGGACATCTTCAGCATCTCTGAGCTGAGACTGTGCTGAGACCGCTATTAGTTGCTGCCCTGAGCTGGAATCGTGGCCAGGCAAAAACCCTTGAAGCTGGCAGTTAATGAGAGTCCTAGGCTAAAACTGGAGTCAATACAGCTACTGCCTGCTACCCAATAGTGTCACTTTATGCAGCAGTATTTTGTGGCGTGAGGGCTCTCACTTGAGATGGATTATTTAGCAAGTGACTGATGCAGAGAGGGTGAGATGAGGTAGCAAAACCAAATGATCAGAGGTCTGGCCTAACTTACTGCTGGATGCAGACCCAGCTGCTGGGCTGGGATCAGGCACCTGCAAACTGCTCAGTGCTCTTTGATGACTTTTTAGGTTGGATATTAGGAAAAACTTCTTCCCCAGAAAGGTTGCCCAGGCTGCCCAGGGCAGTGGTGGAGTCCCTATGATCCCTGGAGGGGTTTCAAAGCCGTGGAGATGTGGTGCTGAGGGACATGGGTTAGTGGTACCCTGGCAGTGCTGGGGGAAGAGTTGGATTCGGTGATCTCTAAGTTCTCTTCCAACCAAAACAGTTCTCTGACAGGTATTCGTGTTCCTTGGCTGCTAGACCTTCAGCATTGGGTCCTTTTGCAGAACCTTAAGGTGCAGGTGCCCCGACTTCACGATAACAGCAAAAAGTCTTTCCAAATTCCCAGCCTTGCTGTCTGCTTGTTTATAGCTGAAACCCCAGGGCTTCAAGACAGTTCTGGCAAATAAATGCAAGGGATCTGTGGAGGGATTTCTGAAACAATCATTCTCTGTTTCCCTCTGTGTATTTGCAGACTCTGAGAAGAAAACAGTGAATTCTCTTGGCTTGTTTACTCAAGCTATTACACTGGCTTAACCAGTCCATGATGAAGTTCCATTTCAGTACTGAGCTTGCTAAGCTGTGGAGATAAAAAATGATCAATTTGATTGGTTTTGTCCTCCTGCTTTTTCCATTCAGGTTTAACAGGATAGGATCAATGGCTGCCAGCCTTTCTTTCTGAAGAACAGGCTTTCCCTCAGCCTTTCTGCGGACACAGGCAGCTGCTCCAAGCATCCCTGAACCGTGGGGTTTTTCCGCTGTTCAGAAATACGCTGGTGGCTCAGCATTATGACCCTGGCTTAGAAGGGGAAGCCAGAGTTAAGTAAATTTAAAGCACTTGTTCTATTGCAGAGCTTTCCAGAGGGTGGCCAAATTTCCCACTCTGCAGAGTTTGCCTTTGGCTTTGCTTCTCAAACTGACAGAGCACGTTGAGAGGGGACTTACAAGACTGATGCTGTGCTGGCAGTTAAAATCTATGAATTGGATTAAAACCCAAATGTTACTATGATTTGATGTTTTGTCTTCTTTTGACTGAGATGCTTTTTCGAGATAAGGTTAGAACCAGGCTCCTAATCTGCTGTTGCTTGGGGCACAGCTATTTGAATCTTCTTTATTTTGCTGCTCTTACCTCTTGACCCGCTTGATTAATTTTGCATCTGAACTTCTGTCCTTTTACTCCTGACTTTTCTGCCCTGTCAGTCCACAATTAAAAAAATAATCTCTACAGTCCAGAGGACCAATTAGATCCGGACTTCTAAGATGAATGCTTGGTGTCTCTGAAATAATATGTACTTCATTTCTTGCTTCAAGACTCTCTTCTTTTTTTTTTTCTTTTTATTTTTTTTATTTAGAGCTGAGCTTGACAAAGCAAGATGAGGTCAGAGGCAGTTATAAAGGGTGCGTTGTATTTTTACTGTAATACTGAAGTATTGATTGTTGACTTATTGGTAGGCTTAATGCACAACCATTTCCTTAGTTAGTGTTTGAATGTCCATTAAAACGTTGGCCTGCTGCCAGAACATTGAAATCCTGCATTTTATAATATAATTTGGCTATCCGAAAGTACTAATGTGGTTTGGATTTAAGAAGAAAGATAAATAGGCAGGTCTTGAGTTTCCTTGTAGTTTTGTATTTGTTAACCTTTACCTACCGAAATGAACCTCTGAGGCAGGAGACCCTGGGAAGGAGGCAGGCAGGAATCGTGATGTTTTGAGGCTTGTGCCTCTTAAAGTGTTCCACCTTTTTTCTTGGAGATGCCCGGTGCTTGCTGAGCTGCTGACAGACCTTCCTGGGGGGATGCAGAGATATTACTAATATTACTGACTTTTGAATTTATTAGTTTAAAAGTAGCCATTGCCTGCTCCAGAGGAAAGGTTTGTGTTGCTCCGGAAGTGTGTTGCACGTCACTGCCCAGAAAAACATGCCTGTTGTCATCTTGCTCTTCTCAGAGGTGAGATGGGATTTGCTCTCTCTTCCTTGCAGCGATATCAAGAATCTGTGCTCAATTCCCAGGGGTGCTTCCCCCTGCTGTTTAACGGGACGTATTCCACTTGGTCCCCCCTGCTCCAGTTTTGGGACCATTCTACTAACTGGACAGCGTTCCAGCTTGTAGAAAAGCCTGCCTCACATTTTGAAGAGATGGGTATGGAAGGGCTGATGCTTTTTCTACAAGAACAATAATTGTACAAAGCAGTTGTCCTGGTCATGGTGGTGGCTTTCTTGTACTGGTGAGGTAGACAGAGGTGGAAAATTTAATTGCTGTGAATTGTTTGGCACTGAGATGAGCCCCCAGTTACCCCAAGCCCTTCCTTTTTAATTATTGTCTGGAACAGGTACCCACTGGTCCTTCAGTTACATCTGAAGTTGTTCTGTCTGCTGTTTCTTCATCCTCTTCTGCCTCCCTTTTTTAGAAACACAAACCTTAACAAAAGAGAAAGGATTAAGATTGCTTTGGTTTAGGTGTGTCTCTGGTTTTGGGTAGCGATGTGATATGCTGGAGCGTGTACAAAGAAGGGCAGTGAAGCTGGGGAAGGGTTTAGAGCACAGGCCTGGTGAGGAGCAGCTGAAGGACCTGGAGTTGTTGAGCCTGGAGAAAAGGAGGCTCAGGGGAGACCTTCTGGCTTTTGACAGCTCCCTGACAGGAGGTTGGGGCCAGGTGGGCTTGGTCCCTTCTCCCAAGGAACAAGTGACAGGACAAGAGGAAACAGCATCAAGCTGCCCCAGGGGAGGTTTAGGTTGGACCTGAGGAACAGTTTCTTCTCCTTGAGGGCTGTCCAGGCCTGTCCCAGGCTGCCCAGGGCAGTGGTGGAGTCCCCATGATCTCTGGAAGGGTTTCAAAGTCTTGGAGATGTGGTGCTGAGGGACATGGGTTAGTGGTGCCCTGGCAGTGCTGGGTGAACGACTGGACTTGATGATCTTGAAGGTCTTTTCCAACCAAAACAATTCTGGGATTCTCTGAACACACTTTTGGTGGCAAATGGCATTGTTCTGGCTGTCTGGCTCTATGAGGTACTGTTGCTGTTTCTTACAACCTGCTATAAAGAACAGTAATTGCATCAAGCCTAGATATTTCATTTTGGCCAGAGACAAGTACTAGAAATTAAGGGAATGGAAACCGCTCGCTACTTTACCAAATATGAGGGAAAACACTTGACAAAAGGTGAGGAGCCAGGAGTTTGCCCTCTGGCTACTGTCCTGAGTGTTATTTAATCTTTTTCACTCAGACCTGCAGCCAGGACTTGCTGTGCTCCCTTTTCTGTCACTTCAGCTTTCCGTTAAATAATAAGATTTTGTAAGGTAGAGTTATTGCCCGTTAGAGTTTGCCTTCTTTTAAAAGAACTCAGCATGATACTTTAGCAAAAAAAAAGAGCTGGTTTTTCCTCCCTGGGAAGCAGTAGCAGTTGCTCCATCTCGGAAGCAAACGCCCGTGTGAGAGGTACAATTACCCAGATGAATCTTGTGCTGGCATTTGTGTTAAAATCAACTTCTTTTTTCTGCCACGGATGATTTTGGGCTTAGTATTTCCCCCCCACACACCCATCTGACTTTCTCCAGTCTCTTGTTTCAGTAGCCAAATCTGATCTTTTGTGCAAAGGCAGCTGTTGTCATTATTCAGATGTCGTTCCAAAACAAACAAAGATGCTGGAGAAAAACTTTCAGGTTGGTTTGTTTGGTTTTTGCTGGAAATTTATGGTAACTTTTAAATTCTTTGAGTTTGGCTGACAGATGATGAAGCAATTTGGAAATGAGTCTCTCCTCTTTCATACCAAGTGAGAAAGAGAGAACCTAACGAGGTACTTTGGATTTTCAACTCATCTTTGTGTGGAGTACAAGACAGTTTCTAAGCACTCGTGTCCTGTTTTCATGGACTCTTGGCATGGTCTCCGTTTTCCAGATTTCATCAGACTTCAGCTCTAAAAGATAGAAAAGATGCTGCTGTAGGGCAGTTTAATTTACACTGTGGCAACAACTATTTACAGACTTTAAATAATTGCAGCGCCCATTTAAGTTGCCCTGTTCCACTTTTTGAGATACTAGCAATTGCAAGAGATAAACTCTCTTGATTGCATTCCTCGAATGCTTAACACCAAAGGCTCTCAGATAGCAAAGAGAATCTGTTGAAGGAACATGTGGACTCAGAACAGTCCTTGCTGATAATGGAGGACCCCAGGAAAAATGCATTTTGGGCACCATTCGGCTGCTGGAAGATGTTTTTTGGAGCAAATAGCAATAATAATGTTTTCTTTAAAAAGGCATTGAAATATTCTTTATCTTTGCCCCCAGCATGTCCTTGCTTCCAGTAAATGTATGCAGGAATTAACGAATGTTACTTGCAAGATCCTAGTTCAGTAATAGCACCTGAATAATATGTTCCATCATAATTGATTAGCAACTAATATTTTCATTTAAAACTGCACGTTGGTGTGTGTTATCATCATGCTGCTGAAACTGCTGGTCCACAAGGAAGCATTTGATTTATGAAAGTATATGGGGAGTGGCTCAACCCAGAGTCCCAAGTAAATACAGCTGCAGCCTGGCTGACTGTGCCTGGTAAGAGTGAGAAGGAAGTTGCTTCACTGGGTGTCTCTGTTCTACATCACAGTGCAGTAGCAGAGCTACAGTGCCCTGTGAAAGATGGATGGGAAACACTGAAGTTTTGCTTCCTCACCAAAGTCAAAGCAGCTGCGTTACTGGATGTACCTCCTGAGTGCTAAACACTGCATGGTGACTGCTTTTCATTAGTGAAATGTGTGTTTTGGAATCCTGTCTGCCCTCTTTGGGTGTCTTCTGGAAGGCTCCTCTGCAGTGAGGCATCTCATACCGGCCGTGTCTGAGCCTGCAGTGCTGCAAGATCTCTGGAGGTAACTGGAGCCTCTTCTGATCAGTGTTGGGGAAATGCATCTGTGATCTTTGGTGGGTCTTTCTCATGAGTTATATGTAAGTTATATGACAACGAGTCAGCAAAGTCAGTTTACAGGGAAATTCACTGACAAAATAATGCCCTCAAAACCCGCAATGTGGCTTTTTGCTTGGTTATCCAAGTGGTATCTTCAAGTGCAGTAGCAGATTCTGTGTACCCAGCAGCAAAGAGGTGAGCACACCAAGGCAGAGACTCCAAACTGAAATAACTTGCCCATTTCAAGCAAGTGGAGCAGCGCAGCCTTCGTGCTTCTGCAGTGACTCTGAGTCTGGCCTGTCTCCCTGAGCACCCACTGAAGCCCTGGCCGTTCCTGTGCAGCCAGGACAAAGTAAGCTCTGTGTTACTTTCTGCATTGAACTTGCAATATGAGCACTTGTGTAGCAGGAGCTGAAGGAAGATTAATAGCATGTTTTAGTTTAAACCACTAATCAGTCTCTGGATGCTTTAGTCTTGGCCACTACTGATCTAGTTCACATTTGAACTAGTGACCTCTATTGGAAAGTCACTTTGTCCTTTAAATAGTTTTCTGAGTCAGCCTCTGTCCCTTCCTGGGACTGTCTTTATCTATACACTTGAAAAGGTTTGGGCTGTTTGGTTTTTTTGTGTGACAGACTAATCCCTGTTTTGTATGGCTATGCACAGTGCATTAAATGAAAGCGTGTGCAGTGCCCTCGCTTGCCTTGAAGGAGTCCTTTCCTCTCTTCTAATCTGACTGGTTTTAACTCAATTTTCAGGGGGTTTGTTACGTTCCGTTTTGGAGGATTTGGAAGGGCAAGCAAGGAGAAGGTGGTGGTGAGGTGAGGGTCTCCTCCCTGTTGCAAGCTTATGTTCATGAGTTTGACCTTTCTTCAGACGTTTGCTTCCACTAGAAGTGTCTGCCTAATCTCAGCTAGCTGAATTTAAGACACGTAGTGCTGTTGATCCTTCACCATCTTGATTGAGCTCTGAGACTTGATCCCTCCCAGCCCTTTTCCTCTAGCTCTTCCCATTCTCTAGCTGTCTCAGAGCTCGCCACTGCCTTTGCAAAGAATTACTGCGTGGTAACTCAGAAGCAAGATGATGCAAGTACTTTTTGACGTAAAAAAAGATAGAGAGTTCCAGATAGAGGATCATTGGGAAAGGTTAAAGGCATGTGAGCACAAAAGAAATAAAACTAACTGACTTCTGTCTTCTATTTTTGATATTCCAGGTGAAACCTCTGTAGCTTTAAGATGTGGTGTGTTTTGAAAGGGATTTAAGGGCAGGGTAAGCTGTTGATGCCTTTGACACTTTTATTTCCTCTGCTGGAAGTTGTATCCTCACTATTGTCTAATGTAAGATGACATGACAAGGAGAGTCAGGCAGAGGAACAAAGTGGAGAAACTCCAAATAACTTGATCAGGTATGCAAAGGACAGATTTTGGTTGTCTTCCAATTCTGTCAACCTGCATAGAAATGTTACTGGGAGGAGACTAGGTACTAACCCATCTTTAAACATGTACAGCTTCCTAATCACTACGGTGAGGATGATGATGCTAGACTATTAACCAAGCAGGCGTGACCAGCCTGTACTCTATATGAGCAAGCTGAGCCAGGGCTGGAGGAATCTTCCTTCCCAGTTGCTGGCTGTTCTGTGATCCTCTTGACCTCTGCATTTCCGCTCCCCTGGGAAAGGGAGAAGAGGACAAACAACATGTGACAGATGTTAGTCGTGTCACTTAACGCAGGGCTGGAAGGCACTTGGATATTAATGTAATGAGCACAGTATAAGGACCTGGATAGAGCAGACCTGCCTTCTAATTAAGCCCATTGAGATGCCAGTACGCATTTCAGCTGTACTTTTGCAATGGAAAATACAAGGATGGTTTGACAAAGCAGGTGTGCTTTGGTTGAACCATCCTGCTTGTGGGTGTTTGTTTCCCATGCAGGCCAGTAGTTCCAGTGCCTATTTCTTCAGAGCTAGAAGCTCTAATTAAAGGAAAAGCATAGATTTAGCTTCTTTGCTAAGGAAAACATAAATTGACGACTTTACCAAGCCTCTTTGCTGCTAATTGTGGAACTGTGTGTATCCCATCCCGAGCAAACATCCTGTATAGGATCCTGTGGGATTCAGCAGGCCTTCTTAGGTCCATCTCTAGTGTGTGTTGCCTCTTGGCTCCTTTTGGCTTAATCCTAGGTGCGGTCTGGATTCCTTTGGCAGAGAGCTGAGCACGTTGTTCTTCCTCTACATTGGGGTGCTGTTGGAGGCCCACAGGTTACATCCACCATGCTGGGTGGCCCCCATTTGCCTGCCTTTCAGGAGGAGGCCCAGGACACCCCTCAGAGCATCACTTGTCATAATAAGAGCTGAATGCATCTCTCTTCATCTGTCTGCTGTTGGTGAGCAGGCCGGGAGCTACAGCTTCTTACGCGTACGTGGGCTGGAAACAGCCTCTGCTACAGGATGTAATGTGGGAAACGATGGTTCTGAAGCTGCTGGCAGGTTTCTGTGGCTGTGGAAATTACAAATACAGGCTTGATTCTGCCTATGACACTCTTCTTCCGGTGATACGAGTCCATGTGTAATTGCTGTAATGCAGGGGGGAAGGCAGAGCTTTCTTTTCGTTTTCCATACCATTCACAATTGATACATAACCCCAAAGAAACAAAGGTTAAAGCACAGAACTGTTTCTGCTCGGGTCCGTGTGAGCGTGCGTGCCTGCGTGGTGCCTTTCGGGCTTTGTGCAATGGAGAATTCGGAGACAGTGTGTGAGGAGCAGAGCATTGATAATTGCATTATGGTTAATCATCTTAGAAGGATCACGATTGCTCCTAGCTGATGCTTCGCGGCTTCCGCCGGAGTTCATAATTCATTGCCGGACCGTGTTGAAGCGTCGTTCTTAAGTCAGGTCCTTCCATGGATTGCAGGCATCAGGAGAAGTCGGGAGAGATTGAAGATGGGCTGGGTGTTTGACAGCCCTTAGGTTGGCATGAGTGTCTTTGCAGTGTTAGGTTAACTCCCAAGCATACGGGAAGCATGGGAGGAGGAAACGTGAGGGACGAGGGAATTCAACTTCTTGCGCCGTTGGGTGAAGAAATTCAGTGTCCAGAAGACTGCTGAACTGAAGGTGTGGCTGTCGGTGACCCTATGGTTCTGGTTTAATAGCCTGGGGGGTTGAGAGGGTTTTGCCTGCCACAGTGCTGAGGCAAGTGGTAGAAAAGAGCTCTTTTCCTACAGAGCTGAGTTGCTCTCCATCACCCGGTACCCAGCCTCCCAGGGAGAGCCTGCCTTCTCCGCTGCCGCTGGAGCTGGTCACGTCAGCGCCTGTTGTCCTCTCCGAGAGGGATTGACATTCAGGGCTCGTGGCTAGAGAAGGGGTTAGCATTCCGAATTAAAAATTAACACGTTCTCTGCATAATTGCAGACTTACAGTGCACGCTAATGCTGTACAAAAGAGGGCTTTCCAGGCAGTTGCATGGCCCAAGAGCTATCACTTCTCTCCCCCTCCCTTTGAAATTAGCATTGGCATGTTTAAAACCTTCCTCAGATTCTGCTGCAGAATAGCTGTTTGGCTGCCACTTGTCGTTTTTTTTTGTTGGGGTTTTGGTTTGTATTTTTTTTTTGTTGATTTTTTTTGATTATTTTAAGGTGATTATTCTTTTTAATGCTAAAGATGGAGAGTGGTTTGCATATTCCTGGCACATGATAATTTTGAAAATAATCTCCTAGTAGATATTTAACAATGGCTTTGGGTAAATGGACACTTGTTGCGCTTTGTTTAAACGATTACATCTCAATTATCGCTTGCTGGTGAGAGCATGGGTAATACCCTCAGTTCTTTGTTAAAAAGGCTCTAATTAAAACTGGTTCCTGCTCTCTCCTCTTGGATAAATACGGACGTGAGGTAGTTCAGTGACACTCTTGTCAAATTGCCGAACTGAGCGCGAGTTCCCCATTCATCCCGACAAATGATACCATTAATTGGGGTGCGGGGTGTGGCTGGCAGCAGCAGCCTCCGTGCTAATCCTCTCTGCTTGGCTGGCCTCCCCCTGCCTCTCCCCTGCTTGGGACCATTGCTCTTCTAATTGTACACAATTTGTGTTTCTTTTCCTTTGTTTTATTTTTTATTGGTCGCAAAAAGCGGCGCTGCTCAAGCGGTGCTGTCAGGGGTGTTTCCCACCTGGTGCTTTTACACCCCACCTCTTGCTCCGTGTAAATTTAAGCCCCAGAAAGCCGTGTTAAAACTCGAGTCTCCTTTGAGCTCTGTAATAAGCCAGCGACTCCCAGACTGAGTGAGTTGGTGGTTTTCCCCTGCAAGAGGATGACTTTCTGGGATGGTGGTACTTGATGTTACTGGAGCCAGTGGCTTCCCAGTTCCGGTTTTAGCTTTGACTCTGGATAACTCATGTTCTCATAGTCCCTGAAAGCTTTGCCACAGAGCCCCAGTTCCCTGCCAGATAGCCCAGTAGCATAATAATGCCCCCAACCCAGCTGACTTCTTGCTCCGTGCCGTTTTCCCCGTGAATATAGCTGCGCTGAAGTGAAAGCCTTAGCCTGGATTTTCTTCCTACCTTTCTCAGCTCAACCCGGTTGCGTTGGGCTGCGGAAGCCCCCGGCCCCTCTTTCTGCCCCCTCTGAAGGGAGAGGGCAGGTGTGCAGAGCTGGGAAGGGGGAGAGCGCGCAGGGCGTGCAGCCTCCCCTCCGCTGCTGGGGAGCCCCAGCGAGCCACCGACGCTGGCTCATCGCCCCGCCAGCCTTGCAGGGCGGGAGGCACCTAATGCTTTTAGGCACTCTCCAGACCCAGTATGACAGTGCAGGATTTGCTGCTGCAGAGCTGCCTTAAACAGAGAAGAAAAGATTTTTTTTTTATTATTTATTTTTGGATTTTTTTGGGGGGGAAGGAGGTACTGCTCACTGTTTAACTCGCTGCCAGCGATACCCCTGGCTAATGCTCACCGGGGAGAGCGGGCGTTGCAGCTGCAGGACCTCAAAAAGGAGCTAGGATGGGAGCAGATCCAGGGCTGATGTTCATATTCTTCCCCTTACTCCTGTCCACTGCAAGACTGTGAAAGAAAAGGAGAGATATTACAGTAGAGCAGCGTGTTTTACAGGTTTTTCTTGAGTTGACGGTAGGGGTGATAGCATCTTTGATTTTGGTACTTAGTGTGAAGGAATCTCCTTCACTCCAGAGATGCAGCTGTACCTCAGAGGGAGGGAGGAGGTCATTGTGGACACGGAGAGAGGAAGTGATCTTGACACAGAGGAGGGTTTCCATATTCCTACAGCTTCTGTTTGATCTTTACTAGGGATATGATGCTTCCTACTCAAAAGAAAAACTTTTATGGTTTTCCTTAGCTGTGGCCCAGCAGCCCCAAACAGGAGTTTTCTCCCTTCCCACGGTCACATTTGAGTGCAGAAGTGATTGATGCGTGAGCTGACTGAACCCTCCACTAAATGATTGCCAGTGAAACAGAGAGCAGTTCCGACATCTTAGCTGGGTTACCACTCTGCGTTGTTTATTCTAACAGCCATTTGAGGTGAGTAGTTGCTGTTTGTATCCCTCAAAGCTGTTCCTTTAAGGAATCCGTAGGTAAAGGGCGACAGGGCTGTGCTGAGCCATGCTGGGAAGGCTTTCCCTGCAACGCTGCGAGCTGGCAGTGTACTATGTAAAATAATATATATATGTAACTGTGCTGATCTGTAATGCGTAGTTCTGCAGTTGGGAGTAGCTTCTGCAGTAACGGTACACGGCCAGAAAATGACAGAGAATGTCTGTTAATAAAAGCAGGATCTTTAAAGTTGTGCTGAGGAGCCCCAGACAGATCATTCCACTCCTGAAATCCCTGACGAGGCTGCAGCCTGTCCCAAAGAGCCGACTGTCTCTCCAGGTACTGTTCCTTGTTTTAAGGTTCACCTAGAAAGCAAAAGCTCTTCTATATCCTCTGTGGCTCTGCAGCACTAGTGGGTTATGCAGGCTGGAGGTAAGCAGGGGGAGAAGCCACCCCAAACCAGATCAGCGTGTGTGAGGCGAGTGGAGAGTTAGCGAGGCGAGCCCGGCTGCAGGGACACTGCCAGGCGTGGATGCTCAGAAATGCAGGAGGAATGCCAGCCTTCAATTATCCCTGCAAACGCATACCCTTCCTCTCCTGAACAGGACTGGGCTTGCTCCTGGGTGTAGCTGGCTGTGATCAGCGGTTTTCCCTGCAATGCAACTGACTGCAGTTTTCCTCCAAGAATGCTGGTGGGTTTGGACCTGTCTTCTCCGCTCGGGAGACTCCTGGTATTCAGGTGTATTCAGTGCGGTGTTCGTTTGGTCACAAGCAGGGAGGGTTTGCTCCTAGCAGTGGTTTGAGGCACATCACCCTTAGGATCAAATTTGCTAGCTGGAAAGCCAAAATCCACTGCGTTCAAGAGAGCACTTGGCTGCTTGTGGAGCTCTGAACTGTGCAAGGTGCCCGGCCATGCCTTTGGGGTAGGTGAGCCCGAGTGACAGAGCACTTCCTACAGACCTGACGCTGTTGGTGGGCATTGTTCCCAAACCAGAGTGTACAATGTTAATTCAGAGATCCGTTTGGCGTGGTTTTTTTTTTTACTCTCCGTAAATATCCTGCACCATTTTTACTGGTACTTTGTGTCCAACCCATACCCCTGCAGTGTTGTTTTAATTAAAGCAGAAGTGGAAATAATGAATCGGTGGTATCGGTGGTGATTCTGCAGATACATCAATGTTAATGCACAGTAAAATGCTCTCCTGATAGCCCTCTGTGCTTCATTAAATTAAACGTAGACATCCCAAGCCTGGATTTTGTGCGGATTTGCAAATCCAAGCCGGGCATTTGGTAAACAGAACTGGGGACTTGTGAAGCACAGAACTGGGGACTTGTGAAGCGCAGCCCTGGTGCAGCAGGGCTGTCCTCCTGGGCTGTAAAAAGCAACCCCTTTGAAGGTGGGGGTGGCACAGGTGGACGGGAGCTGTGCTGGCACCGGGGGTTAAACGTGCACTTGGGACCCGGGGAAGGAACTCTGGCCTTCTGCGAAACACCGCTCCGGGGTCCTGCCTTTTGCCTGTTGGCAAATGCATTCCTTGCTTCTTCGCCGCTTGGAAATGATTCTTTTTAATTTTTTATTGAAGATGGGGGTGGTCCGTTTCTCGATTTTTCTCTGGCTTTCTGCACTGTAACGATGGCACCATCACCTGACTGCTGGAATATACTGGCCTGACTTTAATCATCGGGTGACTGGCTCTTAGCATGGTTTCATCTCTGCTGTTTTACATCCCCTCTCGTAATTGCCTGGTTGCTTGCAGCATTGTTTTTCTGTTGGCGACGATGAAAGGCACACGTTAGTATTTTATGTAACCTTAGACTTCTTGCTTGATGTTTAAAGTGTAGGTGAAGAAGGGGTACTTTGCAAATAGACCCCTCTTTATTTTTGTAAGCAGCATATTTTCACCCCTCCTTGTGCAATCAGCCGTAAGACAATGTTCTATATATGTGTATATATCTGTGTGTGTGTGTATATATATATAAAAAGACACGTTTGGAAGTATCATATGGAGGAAGTAGTAGTTTAAGCTAAGCCTGTATTAATACCAGAGCTGTGCTTCTGTGATGCAGTTTCCTTGAGATATATATGCTTACAATTAAATAACCTGTTCGGAGCTATCAAAAAGAGCCCTGTTTAATGTAAATAATATCTAAATCTTTTAACTGCTGAATAACCAACCCCAGCAAAACAATGGAGAATCAAAGCTCTCCGTTAAAGAACATCGACACCAATTAATAGTCAGTAAAATTATCTGCCTGTGCAAGTTGTTTCGACAGCTCTGCAGGGCTAAAATGGCAGAAGCTTTCTGTGGCTGTATAAGGCTCAAAGTACCATTTATTTCAGCCTCATGGTATGTGCAAATTCATGCAGCTCAGTTAAGGGAATAGCTTCACAACTGGTGTTACAATCTGTGGCTGGAGTGCTGCATCACAATGCAGCAAATGCATTTTCCACATTAACCAAACATGACAGCTGAAACGATTATTAACCATGCAATATGTCGGAAGTCATCAAAAATTCACATCAGAGTAATTGCAGTGGCTCGGGGAAAGAAAGGGGAAAAAAAAAAGAGAGAGAGAGAAGGAAAAAAAAATAGTAGCATCTCTCTCCTCTTGCCTGCCTGCCACTTCACCCCCTCCTACTTCTTACATGGTACAGTCCGTTAACAATAAAATATCCTTCTGTAACCTATAAACTGTTACTCCCATCAGTTACTGGTTTCAGACTGACGCTTTCCCTAGAATTTGAAGAAAGCACCACTGGAAAAAAAAAATAATTATATATCTAGATGCTTTACAGGCAGTGGTGTTCAGCCGTGGAAAGCAGCTGCTTTCTTATTGTCTTGCTGGACTCTTGACTGTCTCAGCCGTTTCAGGACTTGCAGGTTTGATTTATGTATATTTATTTTGATTTTATTTAAAGATGAGGAAAAACTTGAGCGTTACTACAGACAGATACACCTGTGTAAGCCTAGATACCAGGCAGCTGAAGTGTGGCACTTACAGCCAGCGTTAACAGGTTTGTAACTCCTCAGTGCTGAGATCTACAGGTAGGAATGGATCTATTTAAAAATACCTCAAATGAAGATAACCGGCTTGCTTTGATAAGAGAGTTTTTCCTTCAGGTGTCTTCCATGGCGGTTTTTCTTTGTGCTGTTGCTGCAGGTTGTTTGAATTTGTGGGTGAGTAATTACAGGGAACAGGTGGGTAGTTCTGGAGAAATCCTCTTTTGCTTACAGAAAAGAAACCTGCAGGTCTGTGCCTTTACCTTCTAATATTCATGGCTAGAGCAGCTGCTGGGTGGGGCAGTCCAGCCTCTGCTTTGGGTTTCAGCATCTTGCCTTTTTAAAGACCCTCTTGACATTGCTGACTTTGCTTTTCATTTAAGCAGAATTACGGTAGCCTAACTTTCTGAATGCCTTTATTCCTCTTTTCTCTTCCCTAGGCTGTGAAATGTCTACAGAAGTATTTTTAAGCAAGCGAACAAACAAAAAAATAAAGATGCTACTTGAATATATGTTTTTTTCTCTTAGTTTTCATTGTGGTGCAGATACCGGTCCACTCTGTTCCTACAGAGGCACTTATGATTTATTTAGAAGACATGCTAAACTTGCTTTAATTTTATCTTTAAGTAAACGTTTCAAATGTGGGATGAAAATAAGATAGAAAAAAATCCTTACTTTCCCGAAGTAAATGAAGACACCCAGGGATTTGCTTTTTTTTTCTCCTTAGTTTCTTAAAGGAGGTGGTGAAGTGCATTTGCTTAGTCAACTGGAGTTTGCAGCCTAGACCCCACCTCTCTTTTCAAGTGAGCAGGAGACATGAAAGGGGTTAAGGCAGTAAGATGATAGTAAAAAGAAGCAGTCGGGGAATTAACGTTTATCTAAACGTGGTGGCCCTGACTAGCTGGGTGGGTGGCAGCTGCTTTAATCCTCTCGGGTCCGGGGACTCGGAGGCTGTGTGCGAACTGGAAACTCTGCCTGCCTTTGGTGTGGAGACAGAAGTATAGGGTGGGTTGCTTTTTTTTTTTTTTTTTTCCTCATTTCCTTTCAGTTCTCTTTCTCTGCATGGAGAAAAGCAGGTTAATGAAACGTATGGGTGCCTGGGCTCTTGCAGCAGAGAATGACTTGCCTCCTCCTCGGCTCCCTCCCCAAATATTAAGGTGCCTGTGTGCCATCTTCTGCACTCTTCATCCTGTCAACCAAGCCACACTCACAAGGGGAGGCAGGGGAACAGTGGCACAGCCTGGCCAAAAAGTTACCCCTTTTAAACAAGGTTATACCTGGGCTAAAGGTGTGGGGGGGGGGGGAGTCTTGCCACAAAAGCAGCTCAGCAAGAAATGGAGTAAAAGACAATGAAATGTGTGGTTTGCATGTGTGAAAAGATGGAGGAAGGCATCTCCAGTGACCTCGTACGGAGACGGCTCGCTTCTCCTCGCCGTTGGTACAGTGTGGCAAATTATTTTCCTTTGTCTGAAGTGGGTGGGAGACAAGAGTTCAACTAAGCTCCATAAATTAACGCATAGAAAAATGACTGAGCCACCATAATTAATAATTAGCTGTAGGTCTCATATAGCAGGGTTTTCCGTGATATCTGTTGGCAGCATCTGGGCTTGGCATTTCATTTACATTAAAGTCCGAAAGCTTCTGTGCCTTGTTAATGCGAGGTGCAAATAAAGGCACGCGCTGCTCGAGAGTTCCTTGGCAAGGGTGGAGTACAGCCGGAGGAGGAAAATGGAAACCTTTTGTCTCCAGTGTATCCTCAGCACGCTGGTCTCCTGCCCCAAGTCTGGAAAGTTGAAACCTCGGGTTTATTGCACAATGGGAGAAATAAGCTGAAAAAGGATCGAGTGTTTATTGCAACACATCGTTTGTTGCAGCAGAGAATTTTAATCCACGCCTTTCTCTCCGAGCTTTGTCTAACATTTTGAAATATAAATTGTATAATTGTAACAGGCACATTCCAGGCTTACGGGTTTTTTTATTTTAATGATCTGCAATTAATAATTCATAGGTAATTTAAATAATTAACATGGTGAAATGTATCAGTAATGTAATAAGGAAACTCCATTTCTAAAGACCCCGGCATGCTTAAATTGAGGATTTAAAGATATCATGACATGCCTGAACTCCAGATTGCTTGCTTTCACTGGCAGTAAAATATTTATATTTATTCCAAGGGATGTGCTGCCATGTTGAAAATACCTATTAGGGGAAACAAAGTAGCTCAGATGTATTTACAAATATTTAGGAAGACTGGACTGGCTAATTCGTGCTTATTTTTCTGACTTGGGTGGGTGATTTTGCCAAATGATCCCATGTTATTTAAGAAGGCTGAACTTCAAATTCTAGTGTGTATTTAAAAAGTACCCAAAAAACCTTATATTCTTCACACTACAATACATTCAGTCTTGGCTCGCTCTTTATAGCATTAGCCAGCCGCCAGCAGCGAAACAAAGTACATTTAACTTTGGGAAGGTTTTCTTTCCCTCTCTGGCTTTTTCTGGGAGATTCTTTGCTGGGGTTTGGGATTTGCATCCTGGTTCAACTTGGTCAGCGCGTTTACAGGGCCGACAGGGTTTTGATGCCTCGGAACCAGGCGTTGTCCCTTTGAGGCAGCGAGCGTTTGCTGCATGCATCACTCTGCCTCTGAAATGCACATGGAGGACGGAAGATTTTTGCTTGGATTTCTTTTTTCATTTTCTGAACCATAAAGATAACTAGCGCTCCTGAGGGACGGGTCAGGAAGGTTGTATGAGGGTGGGATGAGGGCACGGCAGCCAGAATCCTTCTGCGTGAGTCAGCCTCAGAACAGGAGAGCGTCGGGCTCAGCGCTGCCAGGCTCACTGTGTGCATCCCGAGGAGGTAAAGAGAACCAATTTGTTTTCATTGCTGCTTTTTTACATACAGTTTCAGACTGACTTGAAGGCGTTTAACCCTTTTTATGCAAAGGAACAGATGTGCCAATACCCGTAGTGTTTTTTGCTTTCCAAAGAAGCCCAAGAACATCCCTGTTTCTCGCAGACGGCGAGGTTACAGGCTGCCAGCCAGCCAGGCAGAAGGGTAAGGGGTGGGGGAGACGAAAGGATTGCACCAAGATTTGCACAAGTGGGTTAGAGGAGTCGGGGTGTTAATGACTAGCAGGTTTGTTTAATGATTTCTCCTCCTTGCTGGTGTTCCATCAGAAACGTGCCGGTTCAGGCTGGGAAATACTTTGATAGGGATGGCAGTTTGGCTTTTAGGTGTGATCCCGAGAAATGAATTTTCTGCCGGCAGGTTACACGGGTTATTGTATCTGCCTGTGTGCGGATGCTAATGGACAATTAGTCCAGCGACAGGCATGGCAAGCTCGTCAGTATGCCTCCTTTATGCCTTTTTCTTTTCAAACTACTCCCTTATTAGCTATTATTTTCTGCGGAGAGAAGCCTATCTTCCTGTAACAGGGCTGGACGCTCCTTTTCCCTCAGCTTTATCAATTTTTTTCTGCGACGCTGACAGATTTCCAGTGGCTGGTTTCTCAGCTTACACCATCTCGGGAGACTCCTCGCCAAGCCCTCCACAGTAAATTGAGGTGTGGTCTGCAACGGCAACTGGGTGCCTCGTCCCTGCCCCGCGAGGACGTGACCCGGGCAGAAATTCAAGGTGCGGGTTTTCTTTGTCCCCGCGTTCTTTGGGCTCCCTCTCAGAGGAGGAAGAACACTCGGCTACTTCTCGAGCAAACGCGGAGGAGCCACGGTGCTAAAATGGCAGCGAAAGAGCTAAGAAAATGGCGTCATCAGTGAGGTTAGGTGCGATGGCTCGACGGGAGGGCGTCCTGCCCCAGGCGAGGACGCGTTCCACAAGAGGTATTGCATTGCAGGCGTAGGTATGACTGTAAAATGAAGATTTAAAATCATTTCAGTCTGTAGTTTGTTGGTTTGGTTTTTTTCCCCTCGGTATTCCCTTAAAGCGTGGTAGCAGAAAGGCGGGTGTAATAGGTTATTCCAGTGGAGGAGACGAAATTCTCTTTGTTCACATGCTATAAATATTGATAATAATAGGCTTGCACTCAAGCCCATTGGCATGACCTCTTAAATCGTTCAAACTAAACACCAAAAAAGAGCCAAAGCTCTGAGCTTTGCTTTGCTTGTGAATCTCTTGATGCGCTTTGTGGTTTTTGTAGGGTCGTGTTCTTTTCACGGGGCTGCTGATAGAAGGAGGTTTATCATGCAGGGGAGCGGCTGATAGCCACTCGTCGTGGCCCTGGGCAAAGCCCCACGCCAAGGTCATCCCTCTGTGTGTACAAGCTTGGAGGAAAAGCAGATAGCCCCGTATTTGGAGACTGGGGGAAGGAGCTCGGCTTTCAGCTGGGCTGGTCGGTCCGCTCTGTGCTGATGCTGTTGCCGATGGTGAAACACCAGTGCCAAAGGAGATGGGCTTGCCGCGGGTCCTGCCGCCGGTCTGAAGTTGGATGGCGAGGGAGGTGACGTTGCATTTAGTTGCCTTTGTGACATTTTGGTTTCTTTACGTTTATTAAGATGAACGCAAAGGCTGCCCGAGATGTTTTCAGGTGTGATGTACCAGTGTCAGCCAGCTGAACAACCTTCTTGATAACGTTTCCTGCTGCTGTACTTGGCTGGCAAGAGTCTGTCCTCCTTCTTCCTTGAGTTCCGATAGCTATTTTTGTCACTGTTTTTCTCCCTTCTGTTCTTTGCGTGACCTCAAAGCAGGTTAGGGTTAGCCAAGACTTTCTGTTTTGTTATTCCACAGATTTCCTTGCTTTGTAGCTTGGTAAGACCTGGGATTCTTGTTGAACAGCTCCCAGTTGCATCGTAGGGAGAAATAAAATGAGTATACGCCTGGGGAGGAAGAGGGGATCGCTAGAGAAGGTGGCACTGTTGCTTAAGCTATTTTTGTGTTGCATTAACAAATGCTGTCAAAAATGATCTGTGCAGTGGAGGCTGATAATTCTGAAATGAACCTTGTTCCCAGCAGCTTCGCTCTAAAATTTTAGATGAAAAAGGGTATTCTCTTAGTTCTATTTCATAAAAGTGTTGGCACCTTTGAGAAAAAGCCCACTGAAACCACTTCCAGCAGCATTCCCGTGTGCTGTGCAGCCCAATGTGACACGGCAAAGATTTTTTAGAGCCTGAGAATGAGAGGCTAATCTGTGTAATTGAAGTTATTTTGATTTCGCTCTGAAGGGGCAAGACAGAATAAATAGCGTGGATAATTACTAATATTTTAATAATTAGCTGCAGTGTACATGTAATATCTAAATTACATATATGGCGATGGTTGATGTATTTCGGTGGTTTCTGGAACTGAGCGTCCTACTTCGCTCAATCATCACGCTTGGGTTTGGTGAATCTTGCAGCTTTCTGTGACATCTTTTGGAAAAACCTTAAACCGTACAATCCTGACAGCGCTGCCGTGAATTTCCACGTTACGTTAGGAGTTAAGCCTCTTGTAAGTACAATTTGAAGCAAAACACTGACTTCTGCCAGTGCGTGAAAGCCCGAACTCGCTACACATCCTCCGCTGCATTAGAAGAAACCAAAATTGAGCAGAGCCACGTTTCGTGCCGGCAGCGGCAATCTCTGGTTCTCCACACAACAGGCAGAGAGTTCAATTTGGGGGCTGCTGTGTGGGCGCCTGGCACAGTATTCCAGCAGGAAATCTGAGCAGCGGTGGACGGGCTTTTCTAGACTTTTCCAGTGTGAGAAAGCTGTGCTCCCTCTATGCTTCGCGGGGAGCGTTGCTGATGTTCCCCGCAGACACCTTGCGCTCTCTTCGATGGCCACGTGCCACAGATGCCTTTTAGGAGGACTGGGGTTGGGTGTGGGGTGTGATGGTGCCTCTCAGTGCTGAGGGATGGTTTAATTTTCACTGATGGTTTGATATTTGCCTTCCACGGCTCATGGCTGAAGCAGGAGCTAAGAGGTGTTCGTATTTCTTCCCTCAAAGCGTGAATGTCTAAGGAGCACGTTTCTGGTCTTTGCTTGCCAGACCCAAACGGTCCCAGCAAGAGTCAGAGTGTGCACCATCTGCCCCTGCTTCTGTCAGGAGCTGATCTGTCATTTCCTGAGGAGCGCTTCTTTCGGCAGTTTGAGTTTTTCCTGTCACGGCCAGAAGGAATAATGATATTTATCCAACACGGCAAAATCCAGCCTTCCTGGATACGGTCTGAAGCTTACTGTGACAACTGCACGAGTTTCACAAGAGATCTTGATCACACAAGATCAAACGGTCTAAACCAGTAAAATAATCCAAAACCGCCTCCTAGGTTTTTGCATTGCCGGCGCTAACCTGCGGCAGAGTGCTTTGTAAATATCTGCCCAGGGCTCTCTCTGCAGCACAGATGAAAGGCTGAGTGCAAACCCGAGCGTTGCATCCCCCGCCGGCCCACGGTCCACGTTGCTGTTCTTCCATCGCGACGGGCGACGGCATTGCAGCCCTGCAAAGCTGGGTCCTGCTGGAGCAGAAAGCTGCTTTCAAAGAGGTGCAGTAACCTTTAAAATCACTCCCTGTGGCGCAGCGGAGCAGAGATTAGGCCGGGGTTTGTGTGTTTTAGTGATGTGCTGCCACTGAACTGCTCTCTGCTTGCAGGAGCAGGAAGAGCTCTCCTGTGTTGGCTTTCAAACCAACGGAACGGGAGTATTGGCTGCAAGGGGAGGCACGGTCACCCTGCATGGGGGGATGTGGCTCGAGACCCCTGTGAAGGCAACTAGCAGAGGAGCAGCTCTTCCCCAGCCCAGCTTTTGGCTGGAATAGGACAGTTTTGTGTTCTACCTATTAGTCTGAGTGTTCTTCCCTCTTAAGCTTTGACGTGGCTGTTCCTTTGAAAGCATCTGATCATAGAATCATAGAATAGTTTGGGTTGGAAAGGACTTTTAAAGGCCTTCCAGTCCAATGCCAGCAACGGAAGCGTCAGCTGGCTCGGGGGTCATAGCAAACTCAAAACTCTTCTGGTTTTTTCTCCTGCTTTCTCTCCTGTTTAGGCAACGGTGAATTAATTTTTTAGACAAATCTTGTGGGATTTCCCATTTTAAGTGCAGTGGTAAGAAACTCGAGAGGTGCACGTTGTAGTTTGACAAGCTCAGCTGTCTGAGGGCAGGAAAATGGTGCATTGCTAACTCCTCGAATCGAACACTGGCTGCAGCGGTGGGACGAGCTGCCTCAGACTTCCCTTTTCAGCGGGCACCTGCACGCACTCATTCATTCCCGGTCGCTGCTTGAAGTGATGCCGCCTGGTAAACCACCCTTCCTCGGGGTCCCTTCCTCTCTGCAGCTCTCTGCCCTTAGGCCCTCTGCCTGCTTTGTGCCCGTAGCAGTTTAGCCCTCCAGAGTCCTCTACGGAGAGAGCCAATTTCACAAATGCTCTTAGTTCGTTGCGTTCGGTAGCTGCTCTCTGGGCAGCTGCCTGCCTGCTTTGGAGGATGCTGTGTTGCGCAGGCCAAGGTATGTAGCAAAGCTGCTTATCTCTGTGTTTTTAGTGAAAGCTGATGCTTTCTGCAACACAAATCTTCGGAGACCTACAGAAGCTGGTGTGATGCTTTCCAAACAAGAATCTGAAGAGAGGACATTATTGCCCGTGCTGTACCAGCCTGCCCCCATCCTCAGGAGTTCAGCAGTTGGCCACACCATTGCTTATGGGCCCATCACCCTGTCTCCTTGAAGCCAGCCAGGGGCCATTGATGCTTGTCTCATCATAAACAGTATTTGGATTAAAAAGCACGGCACTTTATAGTACAATCTGCTATTGTGGAAGTGAGTTCTAGGTAATTTTGCTTTCTTTTTTTTATTTCTAGAGAGAACATGGCCTGGAGGGCTGTGCACCTTCCCAGGAGTGTGCTCAGACATGTGCGTGTTTGCAGTAGGCTTGGAGTTAGCAAATTGTTCCTTAAAATTGCCAGTACAGGTAATAAAATTAGGTGGGGTGGTTGTTTTTTTTGTTTTGTTGTTATTGGTTCAGTTTTCTTTTCTTAACTGTATAGTCCTCAAACCTGCCTGGTCCTTTGCAGGATTCACTGGATATACTGGAAATCCAACACTTGGAAATATTTTAATCAAACAGCAATTGCCTTGAAACGGCCCCAGATTGTTCATTTTCTCCTTTCTTGCGCTGCCAGTGTAGAAGTAAGCACTGCTGTCAACGTCCAAGGCCTCTGTATACTCTTTGGCAACATTTGCCTTCTCTTGACAGCTTGAATACTAAGATCAAGTATTAAAAGTATGGCCTTGGCTGGTGGAAGTAATTAAGAGACTTCTATCAGCCAGGAGAGAGTTTACTAACCTCATTTACGGCAGTAAATGGAAGAGACTTTCAATCTCCTGTCAAAAAGAACCCATCAGTGCGTGCGTGCCCTTTCGTACTGATAATGAATAAGTTACTGGAACGCTTTCTTGCTGGAATTCAGGCTGGAGCAAGGGAGGTGCTGGTTCCTGTTGCATCAGCTTGTGTCAGGCAGCGGTTGCCCGAGATGAGAAATGACAGTGGAGGAAGGAGCATGGTGAGAGCAGGGAAATGGAATGGCCTCCCAGGGTCCTGCTTCTCCACAAACCATCCTCAAGAGAGGCAGAATGGGGCTGGATTGCAGCAGAGAGGTGAGACTATGGGATCAGACTGGAATCCAAGGGGTGAGAGATCCGAGAGGAACAGGAATGTGCTGGGGAAAGATTCTGAGAGCCAGTAGATATGCAAGAGTAAGTGGGACTATCTGGAAAATGGGAACCCGAGGGTGGGAGAGTGTCTGTGTCTCTATTTTGCAAACACCATCTCACCAGCTACTGTAGAAATGGTGTGTAGGAAACGTTCGGCAGCGAGTGTCGCAGAGAACCTGTGACAGAGAAGAGCTGTGCTGCTTCCCTTCCAAACTAGATGCAGGAAGAACGTGTAGGAGTCCCGTGGTAACAGGGAGGAAAATGAAATGCTGCTCACTAAAGCAGGACAGCGTGATGTGACATTAGGGCTCTCTCTGTAAACCTGCCTCAGGGAAATAAGAGAAATTTTAATTTCCAAGCAAAATCTGGGCTACCTTGGGATCCATCCCTGCAACGGCAGAGCTTGTGCACGGAGACCTGCAGGATGAGGACTTCACCTCCAAGGGTTTAGCGATGCTCCTGTTTGCTGCTCCCATCTTTGCCCTTTGTCTCCTGACCTCTGTTCTCCTGCTCCTCTCTTTGGGTACTGCACGTGAAGCGATGTCTCGGTGCTCGTTGTACAATCAGTAGCATCTCCCCTGAGAGGGCAGCTCCTGCGATTCGGGTTGCGTGCTCCTCGCGCGTGCTGAGCGCCGTCGCTCCCTCTCCTTGTCACGGTCCGCAGGCGTTTGTGGCAAAGTCAAACCTTGCCTCTGGGACTGCGGAAAGCTTTCAGGGCAGATGTAACTCAGCGAGCACAACCAGAGCTCACTGAGGCCTGGGTTTAAGAGATACGTGAACCTGGGATTTCTGAGGACCAAAATTCTCTAATATAAATCAAAGAATCCCAGCATGGTGAGGGTTGGATGGCACCTCTGGAGATCATCTGGTCCAACCCCCCTGCTCCAGCAGGGTCACCCAGAGCAGGGGGCCCCAGGATCCCATTGTCCAGGCAGGTTTGGGATCTCTCCAGAGAAGGAAACTCCACAACCTCTCTGGGCAGCCTGGGCCAGGCTCTGACATCCTCACATCACAGAAATTGTTCCTCAGGTTCAGAAGGAACCTCCTGGATTCCAGTTTGTGCCTGTTGCTCCTTGTCCTCTCCCTGGGCACCACTGATGAGAATCTGGGCCCCATGTAAAGCATTCTTTCCATCTTTCTGCCCGTCCTTGGGCCAGAGAGCTCCTCTTTTTGTGCTAGAAGATGGACATTTGTATGCGTTTATATACATCTGTGAAATCCCGGTGTCCGGGGCCCAAAGTGTAGGGCACCACTAGGTGGCAATGCCATAAATCCAGGAATCAATACAGTTCGAGCAGCAGGACACTCCCCACTTCCTTAACCTGGGGCATTTTGGCCACCAAGGCCTAGAGTGACAACCCCAGCAGCTCTTGTTTGGCCTAAGTGAAATCACTCTCGTGAGCAGTAGCAGGAGCCCCAGCATCAGCTACTGAAACTCCCTCTTCTGAGGCTTAACAATTAGCCTGTAATTAGCTGAAGCGGCAATTGTCACGCTCCAGTCATAATGTTTAGCACAAGGCATAGGGCAGCCTCTTTAAAATGCACCTCTCCTTGGCGAGGCATTAGAGATATTATTTGGGATGCGCGAGGGTTTTCGTTTGTTAAAGGAGCTGTGTGAGATGGAAAGAGATGATCATCATCCCCTAATTGGCAGGCAGTGAGGTGTCCTCCCTTCAACGGGGCTCGCTGGGCGGTTTCAGTGAGCCACGTACTCAGCCTGGATTTACTGACCGAGGGAAGCTCAAGCACATCTGCAACGGCTCTGCCAACGACCCTCCCTGCTGCACGCCTTTCTAGGCTCAGCTCAAGGCACGGAGCCCTTCACGGAGTGAGAGGAGGACCCAGGGCAGTAAGGTAGGACTTCAGGAGCCCAGCGCTCACAAAGCAAGCGGGGAGCCGGGGCAGCCGGGAGCTCTGGGAGCTGCAGTGCCTGGCTCGGTGCGCTCAGCACCTCCTGTTCCCCCAGGTAGCTGTTGGTCTGCAGCTTGGAGCTGGTGGGCTTTCCTCGCCTGGGAAACGAGCGGCGTTGTTAGGAGACAGCAAACACACAGTGCTCGCTGCAGCATCAGATCCCTCCCAGAAACGTGGCTGTGTCTTCTGCTCATGCACTGTGGGATACTCGGAAGGTCCAGAAGCTCTGCTTGTTATCATCCCAGGTCGTTTCTCTCCAATTTAGGTTGGAGACAGAGCAAATAAAAAAGAACCTGTTGTCCTCCCAAAGTCCTTTGATCTATGCAGACGTGGACAAAGCCGTGTGCCCGTCCCTCCCCACCTCTCCAGCACGGAGCTGAGATGGGGTCTTGGCCCAGCTAGGCGACTGCAGCAGCCCTTGCCTTGGGGACAGCTGCTGCAATAGCTGGTCCCCAGACACGTGCAAGGATCTGGATTTAGCCTCCCTTTTCCAAACTGTAACTGTGCGCTCTCTGCGGGCTTTGGCTAAAAATAAAGCGGGCCGTGGTGGGCGATGAAACGAAGCTTGGACTGGGTAGAAGTGGCTGCTCTCCTCGGTCTGTAATCCCGGGGCTGTTTCTGGGGGGACTGTGTCTGTCTCGGGGAATGGCAGCCCGTTCTCTGCGGGGTCCAGAAGGGGGTCACGTTCCCATTTCCAACCAAAGGAGGTCACAGGCTGTCCCCGACCTCAAACGCCCTTCTACGTATTGCAGGAGGAATGGGTGCGAAAGCCCCCGATTCCCGGCGTGTTGCTGCGATTGTGTGTCCTGGCTGCACGGACGACTGATTATAAGCTACTCTGATTTCCCACTCCCTGCCTTTGTTAGCAGCTCTTCATTTTAGAGCTGTGGAGCCAGCGCAGGGACTCTATGATATTTGCGTTTAATGGAGTTGATAATGTTACAGTTGATTATTTCAGGGGGAGACAAAGGCTTCTTTTCCTTCGTTATGAGTTGAATAATGATTAAGTCAAAGTCTGTGAGTAGAAATCAACTTGGTTTATTTAGTTGGTGATGTAACAGTGGAAATGCAAAATCAAGCTATTGGAGTTAAGGTGTAATAAATATCTCCTGTTCATTGTCTTTGTGTGTGTTACTGGGTCACAACAGCAACCTTTGGGATAAGGAGCTGGCAGCTCACTTGGACCGGTCTGTTCATGTACACCTGACCTCTCAGATTTACTGAGAGACTCAAAATTTAAAATGCAGTTCTTCTGCATTGTATTTTACCCACTCCAGCTGTACGCGTAGAGAGAGGCTGTGCAGTAAACTTCTCCTGTGTGCTTTCCAACTGTTATTTTCATCTTCAACTATTTTTAAGGCTCTTTTTTTACAGTTCCTATCAGGCCTTGAAGAGCAACTCTGCTGCCTGAAGCTGACGAGTCAAAACCTTATTTTATTTTATTTTATTTTTTTTAACATACTCAAGTCCACCAACCTTATCTTGGCTTATCGCTGCCGGCAGCTTTCATCCTAGCTCCCTCAAATGGAGAGCAAGAGGAAGCAGTTGCTGGGATGCAGAGATAGAATAGAAGCAGGACACTTCACTAGGATTTAATGCATATTAAAAGAGGGGATTAATTCATTTTCATTTTCACGTCGCTCCGTACAGGCATCTTACTGCACCTCTGGTGAAGTAAAGTGAGCTTTAAACTTCTCGGGGGTGGACTGGGGAGTGAGCTCTGAGCACCTCAGAGTTGAAAGAGTTGAGTACTACGATATACATCTGATGTCAGTGCAAGACTGAAGTTTTGACTGAAGCTCCATTTCTCCTTTTTCTGCAGGGATTCCTGAAGAATGAAAAAGATAATGCATTGCTGTCAGCCATTGAGGAGTCCAGGAAGAGGGTAAGTTGGGAGCAAGCACTGGGTTTGCCCTCAAGAAAAAGGAGGGGTATCCCTAAGGAATTAATAAATTAGATGTAATTTGTAGAATTGAAAAGGACTGTGTAAAGTATACAGAAAAAGTAGACACTAGGAAATACCTGCTTAGAATTTCCAGAAGAAACACTTGTCAGTTGTATTTTAACTGCCATGTTCAGTGGGGCCAGGAGGCTTCACAGCATTAGATCTATTTGAAGAGAGAAGCTGAAGGCACAGCACACTCCCTCCAACCCTCTCTGCATCATTGCTGCCTTTTCCAGAGGTGATAATGTCCAGGACATGGGGTTTATCTCCTCTTTTGCTCTGACTTCCAGTGTGGTGATGACACTCAGTGTATTTACTGTAGCTGTTTCTCCAGGTGACAGTTGAAGTACATGTGACCACGTTCTGGCCTATGCAGCAGAAGTGCTGCAAGGTTTCATTCTTGCCTCGGTAAAATAGCCAGAATGCTTTACTGCATCACAAAGAGAAGCTCTCATATAAGAAGAAGGAAAAAAAAATACCAACGTGTTTGTTTTGGGTTTTGGGGTTGTTTTTTTTAAGCAGTAGGAATGAAATGCTACAATAAGAAATGAAGAATTGTTGTTTAGGATGTGGGTTTGCCAAGTCCAGTTTTCTTCCCTTTAAAGGGACTTTTCTGATGGGGAAAGTCATCCAGTCCTGTTTCTGAATCTGTTTCTGCTTTTGGTATCCATCGTGTTCTGGGGCAGTGATTTCCACTGTTGAATTGTCATTTGTCTTAAGACTGCTGCTTGGAAATGTCATCGCGTGCTTCCTAGTGCTCGTGTTGGGATTGTTTCCCTCCATGTGTGCTTGGGGCATCAGGTTTAGAACTGAGCCTCTGTTTCTTTCAAATGGTAAGAAATAGTATTTAAGCATTATTAAATTATTTTAATTACATATAATTATACTGCAATTACTGAGGCATATTTAAAACCCTGTTGAAATGATTGTAGTGAAGGGAAGGATAAGACCTTCCATTCTACCGTGCATGTATAAAGTGAATTTAATAAAACAAAGGCACACAAATCTTATGCTCTAGTTGCACACATGCACCCCAATTAAATGTTTGCCAAATGTCACTGCCTCTTATCAATTCATTTATACCGGGGAATGTTTTGCCCCTTAATTGACAATATCCGAACAGTGGGCTGTAATGAGATGAGAAATTTACTCAGCCAACCAAGACATTTAGTGCTGTACGCTACAGCACATGGCTCTGTGAGAGACAGAGAAGGGTGGAAAAGAAGTGGAAGAACCAATATAGTTTATTTTATATCTAGAATTAGTGGAAATGTTCTTATTTACCATCCCACTTTACCCCAGACTGCTAGTTAGCATCACCCCGAGAGTAACAGGAAAGGTATTGAAGCATCTTCTCTATCCTAATGCTATTGCCAAAATAAGGAATATTGAGGGAAGAAAAACTTTCCTTACATGAGTTCCCCAAGGGGATCTGAACATAATGTAGCACATCAGTCCTTTTAAAGATAAAAGGATGTTTTTTCTTGGGATATGAGTTTCCTACATGCTTTCCTGACATATTTCTGATGAGAGAGAGACCTTCTGATTCTTTGGCACTAGTTAATTTCCCTTAGCACTTTTCCAAATGGGAAATAGGATCAAATAAAGAAAAAAATACCGGTAAAGACTCAGAAATGAAATAAGGGCAATAAACACCCATCTCTGTTACCAGTGCAGTAAGTCAAAACCTTCATAGCCTCCCGGGCGGTGAAAACTCGTTGCCGTTAGAGAAGTTGTCTCGCCAAACCGCACGGATCAGTGATCACCTGGATATTGAGTGTGTGCTGCTAAATTAAAGGAAGAATCCTATTGCATTTCCAGCCTGCTAAGTTCTCTGTGTGTTGCAGTACCGGGGAAGAGACGTGGATTCTTTCTTTTCGCAGCTGACGTTATGTGAGAGTTGTCTTAATTCCACACACACCTACTTTCTGAATCCTCTTGTTACCTGCACAGGAATCCTGTTAAAAGCACATCATTACCCTTGAGGCTTGACCTGGTTGATTTCTCTAGTTGCTGTTTTCTGTTTCGTTTTTGAGCTGCTCTACCGATAGCAGGGTTAGGCTGTCTGGTGTTTGTCCACGTTCCTTAGTTCTTGTTCTTCTTCACCAACAGACTTTTGCTATGGCTGAGGAGTACCACCGGGAATCAATGCTGGTTGAATGGGAACAGGTCAAACAAAGGATCCTTCACACTCTGCTTGCGTCGGGGGAAGATGCCCTTGATTTCACCCAGGAAAATGAGGTAACTCACTCTGTAAACACCGGGTGTAGTCATGGTGTGTACGCAGCTGACACTCTGGCACTGCTGAACCCACCGCTGGGTTATTCTGGAGCTACAGCTGTGTGAAAAGGGGAAATATCAAACCTCTGTTTAATTCCAGAAGGGCTGTGACCAGCAGAATGCATTGTCTAGCAAAATATCAAACCCTTATCATCATTTTTATTGATGGATGGGTGCAGAAGCTGTTTTAAGCAGGCTGGAAAGTTAGTCACACTAACACATACTAGGTCAATATACCCAGGGGACAGAAAACACATCGAGGTGAACTTCACCTTCAGGAAACTTTTGCAACACTAATGAGACCAGACAGTTTCTCAGGTGGAGCTGTGCTTGCAGATAGGCCCTAGAGCATCACTTTCGCTTATCACTGTGTGCTAGCTGGGATTTATGGCTTGTCTTCAGAGGCTGATGAAGTCTCTCAGGTTTCTTGGCAAAACCAAATGAATATTAAACAAAAACATAGAAAGGAAAAAAAACAGAGAGAGAATGCTTTCCTTTTTACCTTGCTCTCTCATGTGATGCAGATTAAAATTTTGTGCTGCTAAGATCTCTAGTGTTCAGCAATTTGAGGCTAATCCAGTAGCAACCAAATCCTTTGGGCAAGACTGACTAGTGGCTAGCATGAAAAGATATGGACTAGCAACTGTGTAACAGAAGAGAAGGGACATTTAAAGTTATTCTCTTTAAGAAAATGCTTTCATTACATGAGTAAAGCACAAGGAGCAGAGTTGTGGGAAGTCCACCCCTCTGAGCTAGAGGCATCAGACATCATCTGGGATCCCTGGAGCACAGAGTAACATCCCAGGCCCTGCACAACGCTCCATGAAAACTGTAACCTTGAGAGGAGAGGCTGTAGGGCTGGGGGAATGCAAGTTGCTGTGCTTTCAGGCCAGAAAGCAGGCCCAGGTTTTTTTATAGACATCTTCCCCACACCACCTTTAAGATATATATGTATATATTCTTGTTCATAGGAGTGACTTAGAGCTGCAAAGTTTATTAAAATAAAAAAAGCCCTTGGTCTTAATGGGGTATGACCTGTATAGGGATTTGGAAATAATTAAAGTTGTTAATGAAATGTCCCTTTCTGATTACTGTTCTTTTAAAAATAGGTTAATCCCAGTTAGCATACATCTTTTTATAGAAGCTGTCTTCCCCAGAAAGTATTTTACTGATACTTTAGAGTGACTTTTCAGAAGGTTGTCCAGCTTTCCAATGTTAGAAATGCTAAATAATGCAGGCTGAATTAATTTTAAAGTAGGAACAGCTATCCCATTATTTTAGGATGTGAGTCAGAAGACTTGGCAGCTATTCTGATAGTTTCTAATATCTTTGATTTGTGCGTGAGCTACTGGTGTGGGGTTTTCCTTGCAAGGTGTGGATATTAACTGCTAGGAGAAGCAATTTAATAACCTACTCAGAAAAGGTAAAACCCCTTTTCTGATGTTTCAGGTGTCAGATGGACACTACCCCCAGTCCACAGCGCTCGAGATACCAAGCAGCACATAGTTGGGAGGGAGGAGAGGAGAAAAACCTACCTCTAATGTTTTCCATGAATGACTCAATATACCCTATCACTCGGTAATACTCCACTCACTGATTCAAAGCACTCGTAGTATCAGTATGTCATTTCAAGAGCATTTAAAATCCTTGATATATTCTAGTCTTAGCCTCAAGAAGTCAAAGGTCTGAGAGGTTTGAAGTGCATCTACTGTGTTAAAAGCCTGTTATCTAACCTCCCCACAGCAGGTTGTTCTTCTAAAGCCTTGTTCCAGTCAAATAAGTTTTTTTTTGTGTGTGTGACACAAACAGACACAGCCTGTAGAATTATAGTAGAGGTTTAATTGATATCCTCTGGAGATGGAGAATCAACTGAAAAGGCACAGATCCAAACGCAGCAGGGGGCCAGTCTGCCTGCAAGCCAATTCTCAAGCTTTGGGCAAGCTAATTTGGGCAGAGTGAAATACCAACACATTATTCATGGAAATCAGACCAATTAACAGGCAAAGCTCATGATTCAAAGAACGTAACGCAGGACTTGCCATTGGGATTTTCTGCTCCCTTGTCCTCCAGCATGGCCTTCTTCCCAAAAGGGAAAACCAGAACTAACAAAAAGGTGTTGCTTGGGGGAAAAGGGAGGAAAGCCCAGGTTCTGTTTTCAAGGTGTCTTAACATCGATGCTCTCAAGGTGTTCGTTCTGACTCTTGTCCCAGTAGGTGCTGAGGTGTTATCTTTTGTCTTTTTATTCCGGTTTTCCTTTCTTTGACTTCTGCCCCAAGCTCTTCCACTCCTGCTGTCAAGCAACCTGCTCCCTCAGTGACAGAGACGCTCGCTCTCTAGTTTCTGTCCTGTCCCTCTGTATCATGTCTTCATAGCCCTTAAATCCCAAGGACTGCAAGATGCTTTCCGCTCTGCCGCTGCACCGCAGCGTGCTTTGATGGTGTCTCTCCAGCTCGGTCTCCTGCCTAGTTATTCACCGCATCTACTGGCCAAGCCATTTGGAGTGCTGACAAAATGTCTGCCCAGACTTCTGCTGAGGAATGTGCATATGCATATCAGAGTGATGAATAATGCATCTTTATATGCACACGGTTTGGTGTGCGAGTGAGGCTTGAGTGCAAATGAAGGAGGACTCCTTTGAAAAGCGGCGTCGCTGAGCGAAAGAAATGCAAAAGATAAAGACGTGGCAGCAGTGCAGTTATAGCTGCAGCTTTCACGAGTGGATAATAATCAGAATGAATATTGCAGCTCCGAAGAGCGTTTTGGAAAGACCTAAATTTAGGGCAGGGAGAAGCAAATGTGGTTGATAAAACCAGCACGAGCTGTTTAAACAACATCAGCCCCGGGATGCAGAAAGATACGCGCGCGCGCTTGCCTTTCTGCACTCCTTAGTGCGTTACACGCTTTTGCTGCTTCACTTAGGCTTAAGAATTCCTCTCATAAGCATCTCGCTGCTGTTCTCAACACATCTTTTATAAATCTTTTCCTTGCTTGAGAATTCCACCTTGTCACCAACGGGTTTCCTCCCCCTTCCCCACATCCCCCCTCTTTGCTCGTAGGGGATGCCTCTGCCAACGGCCGCAGGAGGATTGCCCGTGCAGCTCTCCCTTTCCGCACTTCAGGGTGAGGAGTGGAAACGGTCTTCCCTCCACTGACTCACTGTTTTGGCTTGCCTTTGGAAATTTCCTTTCAGCACAGCCACGAGAGAGTTCAGTGAGCTGGTGCTTTTTTCCCAAGTTTAATAATTCAAAGATGAAGCCAGAGTGCGAGTACGAGATGGCAAAAAATAGGAGCAAAGTTTGTTTCGTGGCTCTTGGCTTGGGAAAGAAAAGTGCAAGGAAAGCAAGACAAATTCTATAATTTGTCTGAATCTTTTTTTTGCTGAGGTGCCAAGTCAGTACTGGGCATTTAAAGAACTGAATTTCCATGTGGCACTTCTCAGCTGTGGCAGGTTCTTAGCAAGTGATCATAATCATAACTGTTCGGGCAAGATTAAAATTGGAAGAAAGAAATGAAAGGAAACCCCAAAACTTAGAGCAGTTATTTCCTCGTTTCAGGTGTGCCCTTCTGAATGCAGATCCTTACCTGTGGGGTTTAACCCGTCAGTCGTTCGCTGCTCTCCGGAGTGGCAGCCACGTGGATGCTCTTTGGTGCTGCAAAGCAGCAGCAGCAGGAGAAAAAGGAACGAGATTGGCGAAACAAAGCCTCAGTCCTTATGTTTCTGGTGTTTGGGCACTGGTTGAAAAGTGACACTAAGTCACAATGTACCCTTTCTTCACTTGTTTTAGAGGGTGAAACCTCATCAGTAATTAATGACAACGTCCATAATGTAGTGTTACTTTAAATAACTCTGCAATTTATCTGGCACGGCGTAGGGGAAGGCTGCAAAGCGCAATTTCTGCCATCGTGTCTGTTTCCTGGGAAACCTGCTTTAACAGCTTCTTTGTTCTTTAGAACAAAGAATTTGTCGGTTTTTAGGTAGGTTTAAAGGAATTTGTGTCAGATGATTTGGCACTGAAAGAAAACCACAAATGCTTCTGGGTATCAGTATCCGTTAAGAGTGACTGTGAACAGTATTTTTAGTGTAAGTTCAGTTGCAAAAAGGTGGGATTTCTCTGGGGTTTTTTTTGGTCAGGCATTTTTATACTGCCTAATGTCTAAATGTATCTGCCTGATTTTATAACCAGGTTGGACATAACTTAAATGGCACTATTACTGAGGAATTAATGCTGAGGTAAACTAATCTCAGATCATCCAGCTTCATCTTCAATACCTTCATCCATTTATATTTCACTGTATAAGGGACAAACACAGCTTAGTGGTTTTTCTTCTGTAATCAACTGTTGTGTGCTATGCAGAAAGCAGTAGCACAGACATCACAAAGCTCTTGTAATTTTGCAGAGGTCACTACCCTTATCTTCACAGATAAATTCCTAGCTAACTCAGAACAGCTTCTTGGCCGTTGCAACTGTGTCACTTCTTTCGTCTTTAAATTTTAAACTGCAAAAGTTTTCCTGGTCAGAACTCCTGGGCTAGGGCAGTGGATAGGCATTGTCTTGCAAGGTAACACGCTCATGAATGTAAGGGAGATCTTACACCACAGAAGATAACATGGGTTAATCTGAGAGCAAATTAAAGTTATAAGCATTTGGGAATGACTGAGAGGCTGCTCAGTGCATGGACTGATCAGTAACTGTCTGGAAGTTCATGTGGTTGTATTATTTAATTTCCAAGTTGGGATACAGTTCCCCAAAAGTGTGATTCTTTTGAAGGCCCTGTCAACATTTTGTCCTCATTCAAACCAAGGAGCCGAATCGTGACACCACGTGGAGAAAAGCTGCTCGTTTCTCAGATCTCTTCCTGAATCCCCACAGGCCAGGCTGTGGCAGGAGCAGTGATCCTGAAATGGTTTTTCCGTTGCGTTTGGGCTTTACACTGTTTGTACGGGCAGCAAGTTGGTCACGTTTAACTGAACTCTTTGAGGACAGACCAGAGCATGCCTTTAAGCAGTACTCGGGGTGATCCCAGCTACACAATAAAGCACTGGTGTAAGAAAGAGTAAATTTATTTGGCAGTATTGCCAAGGGGCAGTGTAACAGCTTGTGAACATGTGTGACTGGCTTTGATGGTGAAAAGGTTAGTTTTAGAACTCTGCAGATGCACCTTGCTCTTTCTCAGAAGTTACTGATCCCAGTTTAGAGGAATATTATAGAATCACAGAATGGCCCAGGTTGGAAGGGACCTCCAAAGATCTAGTCCAACCCCCTGCAGTAAGCAGGGACATCCTCGACTTGATCAGTAGATATCGATGGCCTTGAGTTACACAGTAACAAACCAAGGCACAACAACAAACCTCCTCAGGGTTTGCACAGCTACCTTCAGTCGTCAGCTTAGGTGCTTTGCATCCTCTCTCCTGACGGTAAACAATCTTCTTAAAGCCTCATACCTGTACCTAAGCCAGACACCTGAAGTGAGCTGAGCGAGGTTTGTGCGGAGAGGAGACATCTTGTTATCAGACCAACTACACCTGGGGAGAGTCAAATGAGCTTTTGGGTTCAAAGGCTGAAATTCAAAGGCTCTTTCTTCAGCTCCAGACCTGAAAACACAGTTGCTTTTCAGAAAGCTTGTCTGTTCCGCCTGGCTTGCCCCAACTATGTCAGTTGACTTCATAATAAATATTACGCTTCTATACCGAGCTTGTCTTGCTTTTATCTTCAGACCATCATGGCTGCAGCGCTGCTTATGAAGCTGCTGATATTAAAGGACTGATTACCTCAAAGGGATCTGTCTTGAAAATGATTGCACTTTATTTTTCAAACCCCACGCTTGCAATGCTGATGTGAACAATGACATTTTTAGGAGGCAGGGAACAGCAGAGCATTGCATACTGAACTGGGAGTGTGCTTTCCTCTGGAGCAGTGACCGTCCGCGTTCAGCAGTGGCTGTACTGCAAACATACCTGTGCTTTGTAGAGAACACTTAACAAGAACAGCTGCATGCAGCCTTAGACTACTATGGCAAGTTATATTTTGAGTTTTATGTGAAAGAGTGTGAATTTCCCGTGCCGTGTCAGCTGTCTGTCCCTCCCTGCTCCACGCTGAGAACATCTCAATCCTGACATAGTCTTTATGGGTAGAAAGGTAATTACCTTGTTCAGGTCAGGATATTGCCACCTTTCTCCTGTAGCACACTAGCAGCAGGGCACCTCTCAGTACATAACTGAGTGCTGCAGTCCCGTTTCATGTCTGTATCACAGTACTGGGACTAAACTGGAGTGTCAGCCTGGATCCATTGAATGCTGTGTCCTGGCTGTGATGGAGGTTCAGACGAGATGTGTTGCAGGAAGACGCTTAACGTGACAATAAGCAACGCTTGAAACCCTCGGTCCTTCACAAGCAACCTTTCAGGAAACAAAAGGAAAGAATTAAAATTATAAGATGCTACCAAGAGACACTGATGTCCTAATTCTAGAGAGCTAATGGTTGGTTGTGTTCTGGTTAAGGCGGATTTCTGTCACTTCAGAAAGTTTAAGCTATACTGGGAAGATAATGAGGTATTGCAGTGATAGTATGGATGTTACTGTGTAGATAGCTCAAAACCCTGCTCTTAGTTCTGTCAGGAACATGGTTTCGCTGCTGGTTTTTAGGATTAGATATATTGGTAAAACATAGTGCAGTGATTTTATACCTTATACCTTCTTATGTGTTTCTCCTCCCACAGCCGAGCTACGTCGGTGAGTTGGGTCCTCCAGGTCGCAGCTCTCTGGACAGTGTGGAGATGGCCTATGCTCGTCAGGTGAGTGGAAATGAGAAAACACAGTTAAATATTGTTTTCTACATAGAGAAACGTGGGGAAAATAGCAGTCTGTGAGCCTGGTGTGTAAGAAGATACGGTAGGTAAAACATGAAAATACCTTCTCGGAGTTAAAATGCAATTGAAAAATGCAGACATTTAGCCTGACTTTTTAGAAGTCTACTCACTTGTCTGCTAGAGGTTTGGTTTTTTTGTCAGAAGAAAATCCTGAACACCATGTCTGACTCTAGAATTATGCTCATATAATAAGCTGAAACTCTTTTAATCATTAAAGGAAAAAAAAAGGCTTTTAGAACTCGTGTCGATGCATAACTGTCCACAAATGAAGACTTCATATTTCTGTTATTCTCACATCTGGGAGATCACTTTTCTGATGTCTGTATGGAGGAAAAAACACACTGAAGTTTTAATTGCTTTTCTAATATGTACATGTAAGAAAAAACCAGGCTGAAGTCTTAATCCTGATGTTTGTCAAATTCTGTCCCATTTTACTGGCATCGCTTAGGAGAAGCTTTGGTGCCTCAGCTATGAATTAATACGTCTGGTAGTATTAGACTCCCTCTGCAAATTTTCAGGGCAAACTGATAAACCTTTACATCACCAATTTGGTACTTTTGTTAGTTGAGATGATCTGTTTACCAGAACTGCCGGAAACAAAACGAAAGAGAAGGAATTGATTTTCCAAGATGGAATGTGCGAAGCAGTGCAGACAAAGCGTTGCCTAATTTGCACACAATTACTGTTATTGTGTGCGTTGGCTCAGCCTCTGCTGAGCCAGATAGCAGCTTGTTCATCTGGGTTTCTGTGTCTGCATTCAGTCATGGTAACTGTGAAGTGAATTGCAAAATAAGGTGTGTGGTTGTGCTGATAAAGCGTACATTTAATTTGGTGATTGTTAATAGTACACTAATTTTGGTTTGTATCTGCTGTAATATACCTGCATTAAGGGTCTTTCTTTTAATTACCTCCATACTTAGAGGCTATCAAAGCTATTACCTGATGGCTCATGAATACGAGAAGCCCACCCTGTCCATCAGCCCTAGATCCAGGAGTAGCTGCAGAGTCAGGTTCACGGGCTGTGTGCAGGCTGCTTGCGGCGTGCCGTGGAAACGTGGCATTCATGGCCAGGCTTCTGCTACCAAAACACTTGGTGCAGTCACCGTGTGCTCCCAGCAAGCACTCAGGAGAAGCTGACCTAAGATGTCCTTAACATCACCCTGCTTGAGTGCAAAACTACCCAGATATGGGGCTCCTGTGGTTTCAGTGGGTAGTTAGGAGTTCAAGAGATCAGACGATCCACGCTGTTTCAGTTTATCATCAGCCATGAAAGCTGTTTTAATGACACTGAAACAATTAGTTGTTCTTCGTGGATAGTTCAAACTGCTTCGCAGAAGCACAGTGAAGTCCACATACATGATTTCACTGATGCTAGGTTCTGGTTGTAATCCTGAGTTCTGCATCTTGTTTGCCTGCTGGGTATGTTGAAGTTGTGGATGCAAAAGGGGCTTAAAACTGTGACAGCACTGCCTTTCTGGCATCAAGAATGATTCTTTTCAGATGTAGCTGGAAGGTCTCTGGGCTAAGGGTAGAAGCAGCTAAATGAAGACTTAAGATATAAATCAGAACGAGGTGTGGGGAGGTGTTTAAGGTCAGGTTTTGCAGGGCCAGGTTGCTCTTCTTATTTCCCTGTGTCAAGATTTCCCTGAATACTGCCCCAAACCAGCAAAATTGTGTTTCTTTTATGTCAGCAGGTGGGGGGCTGCCACGCAGGGGAATATCACAGCCAGCCAGTTGTCAGGTGTCTTCTGAATCTGGGTGCAGTTAGTCTAACAGGGCATTTGGGGCTGTGCTTTGCCATGCAGAACCCCTGAACAGCTGGATCACCACCCAGCTTGGGCAGGCTGGGGACTGTGGTGTGGTGGAAGCGGTGTTGGTGCTGACACCCATTCCTCTTGCGTTGGGTTCGAAGCGGCTGATGTGGGAGGGAAGCAGAAGGGACTTGCCAGGGATGCTCTGTTCTTGAAGCCTGCTTTTGATTTTGCTGCTGCATCTGGGGAGGGGGAAGTGGAGTAATTTGTGTTGTTAAACCTGCCTATTATCCTTGCATTTCAGATTTATATTTATAACGAGAAGATAGTGAATGGCCATCTGCAGCCTAACCTGGTGGACCTTTGTGCTGCTGTTGCAGAACTGGATGATAAGGTACTGCCAGGGAGTTAACATAAGGAAATGTATTTAATCTGTTTTCAGCAGTGATTAACAGCCTGCTGACATTGGTGGAAAAATACTGATATTGCCAAAAAAAAAAATGCATGGCTCCACAAAAAACCACCGAGCCGGTACTGGAATCATCTGTAGCACAGCAGGGCTCATCCGTGATGAACTTGGTTGTGGTGAAAATTTCTTAACACAGTGAGGTAGAAAAGAACCTGAGTGATGAGCTGTCGGGGGAAGAAGAATTGCTTTTCATTTTAAATGGGTTCTGTTGTGTTTGTTTTTCAATATGTGGTTTCCTAATATCCTTTGAATATATTTACTGTAGGTGAAGGGTCTTCAATCAGGCCCTGCTAGAGCTGAGGCAGGCTGCTATAGCAAAGAGTAAAGCCTGAAGGATTGACTTTGAACCATTTAATCATCTCCCTGCTTGTCTTCCCCCCACTGCTTTAATTGCTTTACCTTGACCTACCCCAAAAAACCCCTAACATACAAATCTTGCCATATGTGAAAAGTACTTAGAGAACACTGCAGGAGAGTCAAGTAATGAAAAAACTTTGTAAATAGGGAGAGCAAAAAGGTGTTCAGCAGCTGATGGGCAAATGCCTTCGTCAGATCTGAATTACAGGTGTGTGTCTTTGCTCTGAACAGCTCTGGTCACTTTGCTGGGGACAGCGTGGTGAGTTTGAATGTCCTTGCTGCTTTGGAAGCACCAAGGTCAAACGCCTGCCCTTGCTGGAGCTAACAGTGCTGTTACTGCTCAGTACGTTGCTGTTTCAGCAGGGATACTTTAGTCCTGGAGATACCGATACGATCTCATCCTTATGAAGGAGCAGACCTCGATGGCTCTCAACATGTTCTTTCAGACCTGAGTCTTTGAGGGATCAGTCCTTTAGGACACTGATCTCACCATGGCTGCTTGCACAGGTTCCCAGTGGCAGCCAGAGCCATTGCTTCCGTGGAAAGCTGATGTTGTGGTATTTATTGAGTGGGAAGTACGAGCTGGAAATGAGGAAGGATTGTGGAAATCTGTTGATCCTGGGTGACAATTGCAGGTACAGTATTTATAGCCAACCTTTGTGCACAAGAATTATGCAGAGAAGGCTAGGAAATTTGAATTCTGAAGGACTAAACTGGCTTATCTTCCTGACTGCAGCCAGTATCTCCACTGTGAATCTAAACGTACATTCCTCTTGGGTTTTTATGCTTTTCTTAAGCATCAAAACACCCTATAGCTCAAAACACTGGCACATGTTCATCTCTGTACTAATCACTGTTGCACGGATTGGCTTGTTTATAGAACATCTCTGAGATGTGGGCCATGGTGAAACAAATGACCGATGTCACCCTGGTTCCTGCTAGCGATACCTTGAAAGTCCGGACCAACATGGAGGTGCGTATGGAGTTCGTGAGGCAGGCTCTGCAGTACCTGGAACAAAGGTAAGGGGGATGCTCTGGGTAGCACGGTTTGCTTAATAGAGTTCTCTAATAAGAAGCCAGCACAACTTCATAATGCATGCAAACGTATTAACAACTCTTGCTGCTTGCAGGAGTGGCTGCTGCCTGTCTCTTCTGTTCTTAAGAGCTTAGGGCAGCTACTTGAGTATAAATCCGTGTTAGTTAAAAACTGTTCTTCTTATAAAAGCCTTGAATCCTCGAGGAGGTTGTTTAGAAGACACAAATACCTCTTATTCTTTCTTCTGTGTTGCCCTTATCGCTATGACAGGTCGAGAATATTTACGTGGAGATTTTTCACTTATGGAAAGAGATCTATTTCCCCTCTGCAACAAACGTGCCTCTTTCTATCCTCCCTTTCTGATTGCTGATCATTGTCAGCAGCTAGTGCTGGGAGGAAGCAAGGACAGCCCTGGGGACACATCTGGTGTGATGACTCAGGTTCCCATCGTGTCACTTCTATGCTGAAAAAGTGTTGCAAAATGTGAGGAGGCTGAAGCTGAGACATCTAGCAATGATTTTCAGCCTCTGTATCGGGAAGTATCACAGGGGCCCAAGCTCCTTGGCTGTGAAGAAGTTTGGAGAATCGCAGGCACTGGAGCAGCCCACAGGGGAACCCCAGGTGACTGCATTCCCCATTCACTGCACGGGTGGCTGTGGTGGTGGCAGTGCCTGTCACCTGGTGGCTGCTAGGCCATGCCAGCAGGCTCCTGCAGCAGCAGAAAGCGAACAACAGCCGCAGCGTAGCGCAGGGGCATTTGTTACAGCTCCGGATCTGCCGTCTGAGCAGGGAGAGCGCTGCGCTCTGACATGGCACGCCGGGGAGAGATGGTTTTGCCTCCTGGCAAAGCCTCTTCTGGGCCCCTGACAGTCAGTTGGCACACCTCCTCAGCCCCTGCTGTCACCCGGGGTGGTGGTGGTGTGCCTGCCTGTGCACGGGTGAGCCAGCACGTCCAAAGGAGCCTCTGTTTCCAGTTCATACAATCACAGAATTGTCAGGGTTGGAAGGGACCTTAAAGATCATCCAGTTCCAACCCCCCTGCCATGGGCAGGGACACCTCCCACTAGAGCAGGTTGTTCAGAGCCCCATCCACCTTGGCCATAAAAACTTCTAGGGATGGGGCTTCCACCACCTCTCTGGCCAACCTGTTCCAGTGTCTCACCACCCTCACGGTAAGGAACTTCTTCCTAATGTCTAATCTGAATATACACACTTCTAGTTTTGATCCATTCCCTCCAGTCCTCCCACTATCCTAAAAAGTCCCTCACCAGCTTTCTTGATCTCAGCCATGAGCCAGCGACTCTTGACCCCATCTGCCAAATACCCAACTTGCTACATTTTCAGTGCCATTAGCTGCGAACTGAAAGTAGGAATTAGTTACATGTATTTCCCCACCAGCCCTCCCAGTTGTGGAAATTTGGCCCTTTCCAGGCTTGATTGGATTTTACCTTTTTATTTTTTGCCTTGCATTTTCCTAGCAGAAATCAGCTAACACTGGGGTGTTTCCATGCCCCACCAGCCCCTCGCGTGCATGAGGAGGAGATCTAGTGCTGCTCACAGCTGGTCTTGCATTAGTTGCTTTGGAGCAACTGTGACCTTAAGCCCTGAGGAGCGTGTCCTTAACTCAGCCATAATGCCATTTATCAGGATGCACTGATACCACACCGTGTTGCCTGTGTTTAGCATATCCTTTCAGTTCTATAGCCTGGCAGTGCATCAGTCTATCGTGTGCTACAGAGGAAAAAAGAACTTTGTGTAATTTATTACTGCTGCTTGTTGTGGCTTTCCAGTGTTTAAAGGGGGCCGACAGGAAAGCTGGGGAAGGACTCAGGGAGTGAGGACTCAGGGACTCAGGGATATCAGGGAGTGTAGTGATAGGACAAGGGGTAACAGTTTCAAACTGCAAGAGTATAGATTTAGATTAGATGTACAGAAAGAAATCTTCATTATGAGGGTGGTGAGACACTGGCACAGGTTGCCCAGAGGGGTTGTGGATGCTCCATCCCTGGAAGTGTTCAGTGCCAGGGTGGACAGGGCTTTGAGCAGCCTGATCTAGTTGAGGATGTCCCTTCCCCTGGCAGGGGGTTTGAAACAAGGTGATCTGTAAGGTCCCTTCCAATGGGAACCTGAATATTTATTAAACTCACCTCTCTTGATTAAAGGCTTAGCAGGGTTATTTTAGAATGTGTTCTCAAAGCTCCCTTTACCAGTTGGCTTTCCTCTAAATTCCCCTTTCCTCTGTGATTTCCTTCTGGTAAGTCCGTGGCCCTAAGGCTTGTATTTTTCCATAGGCCAAGGAGGAGAGACAAACCCAGCTGTGGTGTTTTAACTGTTGTTGTGTGTTGTGAAAGTTAAAACATTAGGATGGAAAGGCTTTTTGCCAGCAACATAATTGAGTTTAACTCAGTACTAGGAGAACCTAATGAGAGGAACCTCATAATAGAGAATTGAACCCAGATCAGTACAGCACAGACTCCAAACGTGGTGTCTCTTGAGACTGCCAAACACAAGGATCTTCCTGAAGCGGCAGAAGTTTTTGCCTCATTTTGTTGTAACGATAATGTTTGAACATTAAGGTAATTTGCTTTCAATTGCTAATTCTGTTGGATCTGAAAGGCAGCGGATGTTTTTGTAGCAAGTTATAGTTCAGCCTGTTCACATTTGGTTTGCTTGTGTTGCTTTTCAGTTACAAAAATTACACCTTTGTGACAGTGTTTGGAAACTTGCACCAGGCTCAACTGGGGGGGGTCCCAGGGACCTACCAACTGGTCCGCAGCTTCCTGAACATCAAACTCCCTGCGCCTGTCCCTGGTCTCCAGGTATGTCCATCACCTTCAGCGACTGCGCTGAAAATAACAACACAAATCTGTCTGCTGCAGCACAGGAAACTAGTGCAGCCTCCAGTGGTGTTTCTATTGTTTAAACTGCTTTTAGGGCAGTAGGCTCTGATTCCTTCTCCTAGATTATTTCATTAGGGAAATGGAAGATAGTGGACAAAATCCTTCTGAGTTCAGAGCTAGTCCTGGAGCGTGGTGCTGCTCAGTAGTTGGAGTCCTAAATTTCAGAAATGTCAGGTCTCATCTGGTGGTCTTTTTAGAGATCGATAAGGGAAGTTTTAAAATAAGTTACAATGTTTCAAAAAAAAAAAAAAAGGAACTTAATCTCCTTTTTTTGCTTTTTTCTCTTTTTCTGCTTCTCACTTACGGTAAGACGGTGACCACCAATTGTTGATGAATAAATAGGTAATGAATTCATCCAAATTGTAGCCCGAGCCTTTTATTTAGGAATCAATAAAATCCTGCTCACCTGCACAGAGTAGAAAGTGCGTAGAAACCTACAAAATTGCCAGGTAAACAGGCAGGATGGGTTGAAACATTCAAGTTAAAAGTGAAATGAAATAATAATTTATTGTAACATTGAAGACCACCTAGCTGGGTCCAGCTGCCCTTTACTTACCTGCTGAGACCCATGATTAGTTTAGTATTTTTTTATTTCAGTACAACTGTTTCAAATTACCACAGTGGTCTAATCCACATTCCCCTCCTGGGGAGGATATTGGATGTCAGAACCTCACTCAGAACTGCAATCTGGACAAGCAGTCCCATCCTTGGCTGCTGGGACGTGCACAGCTCCCCTGGCACAAAAACCTCCCGGCCTCTATAACACAAACAGGAGTTTTTTACCGAAATCAGCGTGTGGGCAGAAATAATGAATGAGGCAAACAGTAAGAATATGAATTCAAATACGCTGCTTTTTAAGAAGAAAATCCATTATTTCTTACTTTGTTTCCAGGACGGTGAGGTGGAAGGCCATCCTGTCTGGGCACTGATTTACTACTGCATGCGCTGTGGAGATTTGACTGCAGCCATGCACGTGGTGAAGCGGGCACAGCACCAGCTGGGAGAGTTCAAAACCTGGTTCCAGGAGTACATGCACAGCAAAGAGAAAAGGTAATTTGGAACTTGGGAAAAAGCATTACAGGGGGTTGGAATTGCTGTGGAGTGGGGAAATAATCAGTGGTTGAGTAGAAATAGGAGCTCGGGTCTCTTCTGGTGGTGCTGGCTGGTGTTTCTGTTGCCTACCTAAATCACGTGTAAGGAGTTTACATAATGTAATTTGTGGCTTTGAAGCCTAGAAATCTCCACAGAGAAAGAGTTGTTCAAAAATACATAAAAATTTCCATTTCAGAAGTGGTACAGTGGTGTAGCTTTGCTTTGTTACTGGAACGGTAAGATATTGCATCCCATAGATCAGCCGTAGCCTGCTGTCACAAATCCTGGTGCTTTTTATTTCCCCTGTTCCTTATTTGAGTGGAATTTCCTTCAGGGAATGCTTTCTACTACACCTGTTTTGATAAGAATGCCACACAGTAAAAGCAGGTGATGTTTGTTAGAGGCCTTCAGAGGCATTCACTCACATCTTTCTCGTGCTTAATTCTCCTCTGCTGGTTTTTGGTGTCCGTGGCTTGACAGAGGCCTCTGGCCAAACGGCTGATTCCGTGGTTCCAAACAATCAAGTTAGTGCATCTCAAGGTGTGCTCTGAACTCTGCTCTGGTGGTTTAGATTGTCTTGTTTATCATTCCACTTGCAATGAATTTCAAGCAAGCACACGGTCAGCTCCTGCCTTGTGGCTGCGCTCCCCTTGGAGTGGCACTGGCTGAAATGGGGGGAAACTGGAGGGCCTAGGTAAGTGCCAGGACATGAACCTGTTGTATCCCACCTCAGACTATGACAATTTAATTAATACACGGGATGCCCTCGTTCTGTAACATGCTGAATGTATTGAGGCTTTTCAGCTATGAAAATGTGAGTTTGCATGTCTTAAAAAAAAGAAATTGGGAGGAGGAAAAAAAAAAAGTAACTCAAACTGTCATTTACCAAGTAGTGTACTCTGTGTTATTCTGCTATAAATTAACCTGCTTTGTAGAGTATTCAGGAGTGCTCGTTATAATAAAATTATTCCAGAAACCTTAGTGAAGGTGCTGTCGTTTTTGTTACAAACACTTGAATGAGATCCAGCGTAACAGATCTATTTGGGGTTTATTACAGCTATGAGAAGATACTCTGCCTGCAAACTGGACAAAGTCTTAGTTTAGGAGAACACTTGTATTGATTTGACTCTGTAAAATTCTTTACGAGAGGGAACAAGAGTTACGATGACAAAGAACATTATGACAGTATTTAATGATAAAGGTGAAAGTCCTAAAAAACTTCATGGCACAGTGAGCTGCTCACTTGTTACTCACCCAAAGAGTTCCGAAGACTTTGAGAGCTCTCTTTCTCTGAAATGTTGAAATAGCAGTCAAAAAAAATAGCTCACCTACCACGATATTAATGCGAGCCTAAAGAGACTGTCACCTGATTTTGTTTATTTTTTGCTACAATGGGTATTTGATGATCCTCCTTCACTTTAACTATACATTTCAATTCACATGTGCAAAAATGTTTACCTACAGGTTTAAATAAAAAGTGCAAGGGCAGTGCTTCCTGTCGTGGTGCCTTTGCTGTGAATACATGCCTGTTAGCGTGGATTTGTGTCCAGGTTTCCTCATGCAGATGGGTTTCATGTCTTTTCCTTCCATCTTTTATTTGTTTTTTTTCTTTTTTCCTTTAGACTATCCCCTGCCACAGAAAATAAACTGCGCCTTCATTACAGACGAGCTCTGAGAAATAACACTGACCCATACAAAAGGGCTGTGTATTGCATCATTGGCCGCTGTGACATTGCAGATAACCAGAGTGAAGTGGCTGATAAAACAGAAGATTATCTTTGGCTGAAAGTAAGTGTGATGTTGGGGTTGTGGTGGTGCTTGGTGATGTATTTGTTAAGAGTAGGTAAAAAAAGGGGGGAAATACTGCTTTTAACTATTGCTTAGTGAGTTTTCAGAGTCTCAGTGTGGGAGTTGGATGGCATCGACACGCACAAAAGGAGCCCTGGGTTATATCCGTGTAGGTTGCCGCCGGTGCTGCGTTAGAGGTCTTTGCGTCCCAGACCTGATGTTGGGACCAGAAGTAGTTTGTAGTCAGTTGATTGAATCTTAGGAGGGGTTTCAAATGGACCAAAGATCTTCTGAGTGCATCCTTTGTGCAAAGTGAAGTTGAAATATCTGTGGTTCTCTTTTTGAATGTGTTTTTCAGCTGAGCCAAGTGTGTTTTGATGACAACAGTGCAAGTTCTCCGCAAGACCGACTAACGTTATCACAGTTCCAGAAGCAGCTGCTGGAAGACTATGGTAAGAAACCACAAAGAGAAGTGTTACTTGGGGCTCCTCTCTTCTGTTTAGGGCACTTTCCCACAAATCCCAGATCCCACATAAAACCCTGTAGCTTTCTTCTAGTGACGGGCAGCTTCAGGGTGTTCATGGACAGCATAGTGGCAGACATCAGTGAGACATGATGAATGAGTCACATGTGTTCCTAGCAATCCACAGAATGAATGTTCATCTGTGAACAGTACTACTGCTATTTGTACTTTATCCATGCTGAATTATGGAAACCCAGTGTGGATTACTGGCTTTCTCTCACCATAGCTCTGCTAAGGTCCTTCAGCAAAACTTGCAGCGTTTGGAATACAGAGAGAGAAGCAATCATGACCTAATGTAGGCATGCATCTCCAAGGCTTTTCTTTGTGCACATCCATTGTTCCCTCAAATTACTGTTTCAAGTAATTTTCTGGGGACCCAAATCACAATTCCTTTCACTTCAGAAAGTTTTAGGGACATCCACAGCCCAAGAGAGTACCTTTTCCCATAATCATCTTCCAGTCAATCAAAACTGGGTCACTTGCAGTATCTAAACCACAGAATTTCATTTCCGCAGCCTTCTAGTTTGTAGCATCGCTCACACACAGATCAAAATGCGTGGAAAAGAAATACTATAAGCTACCATTGGTGCCACTGAGTAGGAAAATCCAGGTTTTCAACGTGATTTGTACCACTTGGGATAAATATATATGAAGATAAGAAGTTGTAGTCTTTAGGGAATCTGTTGCAGTCTGAGAGTTGATGGTTTGTTGTCTGAAAAGAATGAAGGACCTTTTCAGAGCAGTTGTTTATTCTCTTTCACTCCTTGAACACATCTTTACGCTGTGGTCTTTTGTGCCGTATTTGCAGTGAAGCAGTTACAGGTGAGCCACTGCTGTGTGATTGGATATTCAGTTTGGTCTGGTGCGTTCATTTCTGTTGCACTGAAAAAACAACAGCGACGCGCAGCGACGGGAAACAGCCGCTGTCCATCATCTCTGATTGCAGAACCATTTTCACTTACGCTCCGTGCATGGTGGTATTTTGTTTTTGGTTTGGTTTGGTTTTTTTCAGGTGAATCACATTTTGCAGTGAACCAGCAGCCTTTCCTCTACTTCCAAGTATTGTTCTTGACGGCACAGTTTGAAGCTGCCATTGCTTTTCTCTTCCGGACGGAGCGCTTACGTTGTCACGCTGTTCATGTTGCCCTGGTCCTCTTTGAGTTAAAATTGCTCCTGAAATCTTCTGGGCAGAGTGCACAGCTATGTGAGTCCTGCATATTTTACTTTACAATAAAGGAATATTTTCTGAGCCCTCAGAGTGTGCTGTAGACACTGCAGGTCTATGCAAATGAGCAAGCAAGCAGCAATCTCCTAAATGTTAATTGTTTTAGTTGCATTAGAGCTCTGGGTCATGCCTCTGACTAATTTGAGGTGAAGATCAGTGTGTTTACCAGCATTAGATTCACTGAGTGTTGTTTCTGACATTGCAGTAAGTCATGAAGCTGGTGACCCTCCTGGCATCAGGCGTCTGAATTTTGTGCGGCTTTTGATGCTTTACACCCGTAAGTTTGAATCGACGGATCCAAGGGAAGCTCTGCAATATTTTTACTTCCTCAGGTAGGAGCTTTTCTCCCAGTTATTGCTGTTAGATTATTCTTATCTGGGAAGTCCTCAGAAGCAGAAGTACCTTCCTCTTTTTTATGTTTGTTTGGTTTTTTCTTTCTTTTTGTAGAAATGACAAGGACAGCCAAGGAGAGAATATGTTCCTGCGTTGTGTTAGTGAACTGGTAATTGAAAGCAGAGAGGTATGTTTGGCATTGTTTTGCCTTCCTTACTGAAACCAAAATGAATTATTTCATTGAAATCTTTATTAGGCATGACAGTCTTAAACAGTTCCTTACTTTTCCTGCCTGATGCAGACCTAAGTAACAAGAGATCTCGCGATGAGCATTCATTTAAGATACTCAATCGCATCTTTTTGCCTGTTATTTATATACAAATAATTCTGACCTGGATCACTGATTTTTATTCATCCACGACTGCATCTTTGTACTTGGTAACTATGTTGAGAAATACATGCAATTCATCTCTCTGGTTTTGTATCCTTTTTTTCTTACTTTACATCGGTGTGGATACAGTTTGATATGATTCTTGGAAAGCTGGAAAATGACGGTAGTAGGAAGGTGAGTTGACAATTTATGTTTATATTTTTACATGAAAAGCACAAACCATGTGTGATTTCCGGAGTAGTCATGAGACTGTCTTGCTTTTCTTCATTTTTTACTAGCCGAATGAACACATGTTCTCCAAGTACAAGATCCTTTTACAGACTGATCTGTCAGCTGCCCTATCAGAAGGCAGGTCAGGAACCACAAGGCAAACTATGTCCCCATAGACAGCCAAGGTAGCTAAACAAATGGCATCAGGTCACTCAGTGAGGTCAGAATTTCATCTTTCCAGTGGGAAATGGAATTTAGTACACATTAGTAAAAATGGCTTGCTTTTTAGTGGCTGTCAGGTTATTCTGTTGACCAAACTGTGCATCTGAAAACTATCTATATGACACTTTGTTCATTCACCTCGGAGGAGAAATGTATGGCAGGCCATTAAAAATTCTTCTCATTAAGAGAGCAAGGGCTCACAGAACCCAGGAAGAACCACAACTCATCTGTCCTCTCCATATTAAGTATTGGATCAAAGATCAGACATTTTTAGTTGTGATGGATCTTACTTCTGCTGTAAAAGTAGTAGTCTAAAAGTAAAATGTAAGCTTACACGGTCAGAGGATAAAGGAGAACTTAAGGTTTCACCTGAAAAGTGGAGACTGTGCAAATGATTAAAATTTTAGGTAATCAATGAAGTTTCCCTGTTCGCTGCAGCACCTTTGGCAACTTTGTGTAAAGTAGACTCCAGAATTGTTTAAATATTAATTTTAAGATTAAGGCTCACGGTGCGATCATTACCACTGTCAAAAAAGAGCAAGATATTTCTGGCAGGATTTTCTTTTAGATGTTCTTGTTCTATCAGTTTAAAAGCAGTGGGATTGCATGCACAAGAGCAAGGTAACTCAGTAATAGCTGCAAATATTTTATCATTTTATAGTTCCTTGAAAGGCAGTTTCTAGATTATACTGTTACTGGTGAATTTGGTTTTCTTGACTTTGCTCTCCTCCCTTTAAATGCAACTGTATTCTTGTGTTTCTTTGGTATGGAACCAGCACTCCGTTTCCAAATAAATTCTTCTAGATTATATAGTCTTATTTTTACATCCTCAACTACAGTAAAATCCTTTCCTTAAATCCTTGAGTCTTTCCTCTCTTCTTATTCTGCATATATTTGTTGTTTCTTTTACAATTCTTGTCACCCTTTCATTTATCTGTGCAAGATTTCACTTGCAACCTGGCACGCCAGTATACACAGAGAGCATCCCTGGAGACCCTGGCACATTATATGCTGAAGACTTTTGTGTGTTCTTCTCCTCTGTAATGTGTCATCAGCAATTAAAATAATTCCGATGTTGACCTGTTATCTGGGTCATTTTGAATGAAATAGAAACCACAGATGTCTCGGTGCTGACTCCATCTTGGAGAAAGTCTCTCTCACAAGAGCTCTGTCTATTTTTAATGTGTCCCTTTTGCACGTTCCCATGGAAATGTACAGGCCATTCTAATCATAATCCAACGTGTAAAATGTTCATTGCCTTGACAGAATATTCAAGAGCCTTTAAGCATTCTGATTTCTCTCCTTGCGTTTTTGTCTCACCTCTTTAGCCTGGAGTGATAGACAAGTTCACAAGTGACACAAAACCCATCATTAACAAAGTGGCTGCTGCAGCAGAAAACAAAGGATTATTTGAAGAAGCTGCAAAACTCTATGACCTTGCAAAGGTAAAGATCTTCTTTGTTCTGCCTAAAACATGTACCTCTCTCACTTCCCCCCCCTAAACATTCCCTCAGTGATTAGGAGGTTAAATTTAATCTCACAGATTGAATAGCCCTTACTCAAGCAGGTTATTTCTGCTGCTGTTAAAACAGAACTGTTGGCTGCATGGAGAAGGGTATCAGTGAGCAAACCCAGCTCGATTGCTCTCCAACCCATTCTGATTTAAGATTCTTGATCAATGTAATCTTCTGAAGAGATTGCCCCATCTGTGGTTTTATTTTAGCTAGTGCAGTTATTTACCTGGAGTATGCTCTTCCAGTTTCACAGATGTTGAACTGAAGTCTAAAATAGTTGGGTTTTATAATAAGCACTCTTGTTTCCTTTTGAAATATATTTGAAATAGATGTGGATACAACCACAGTCAGCGTTTTAGAGGAAGATTAGGGGAATATACTTTTTTTGCATAAACCAGCAGCATTATGTTGCTCATGGCTGATAGGATCTTGACTTTTTATGGGAGGGAGTCATCTTTGAGCTTGCAGTAGGCACCGCTGAACAAGACCTGTCTGATTTTTTTCAGTGAGTTGAAAACACTCAAGTCCCATCATGTCCTTTTTATTTGTGTGTAACTTCTAATACCAACAGAACCCTGACAAAGTGTTAGAACTGATGAACAAGCTCCTCAGTCCCGTGGTTCCCCAGATTGGCACTCCCCAGTCAAACAAAGAGCGGCTGAAGAACATGGCTCATTCCATTGCTGAGAGGTAAGATGAGGGGGCAGGACTGGGTAACTCGCCTGGGCCTGACCTAGGACTGTCAGTTCAGTGATATTAGTTCCTAACTAGGTTTCAGTGCATTCAGGAAGACAGAGAAGAGGTCAGAATTTCCCCTGTCCTGCTCCTGATGGCTTGTAATACTGAAACCAGAAACCTAATCCTCAGGAGCAGGGCCAGGTACATTTGCCAAGAAGCTTTTATCTGTAGGTGAATCAGGAAAAGGGAATTGCAGGATTGCCAGCTGGTGACAGAGTCTAATAAGGAGCAATAAATATAATGAATTGTGTCATTTAGATGATTTCTAAAGCCAAATATCGTTAACCGTTGCAGAACCATCCCATACAGCTCACTTGTTGGAGGTAGTATTGAGAGAGCTACAAGCCCAGTAACTCTGAGTTGTAACACCAAAGCACTGAGTTCAGTAGCTGTCTGAAAACTGTATTACCCTGCTTCTGTAATGAAAGCTAAAAAGGGAGCATTTAAGCCAAGGTGTGTATATGGCTAATGGAACCAGAGGACCTCATTTCCACAGCCTGTTGCTTTAGAAAAGTGCAGTGAGGTGTTTAGAAAAGAGAGAGACACGGAAGTGACCAAAAGGAATGTCACCCTGCAGTGTCAGTGTGTTAATTAGGATACGTGTCTGAGACACAGCAGTGCTCGAGATTCATTAGCAGCTAGAAATTGGGAGTAACCTGCTTCTGAAAAGCTGTAATTGCAAAATAGCTTTGGGATTTTTTTTTATATCATCTCCTTTCGGTGCTTCTTGTCATGGGGACTGCCAAGGACAGCTCCTATATTTTACTAGAGCAAGCTGCGGGTACCTGTGGAAACATCTTGCAGCTTTTCCTCAACTATTCTGGTGGGGAGAGAAAAAAAAATTAATGGAGCACACTTGCTGGCACTTTGAAATTGGGGAGACAGATAGAGAAACGTACTGATTTTGGTCAGAGGCCTTTGCCTTTCTCTTGACAACTGGTATTTGCCAGTCCCTCCCTTCAGTCAGCACTTCCCTCATTTAGTCAGGCTGCAGACCGAGTGAAAATTGGTGCCCTGTTGACTTAGTGAGAGACTCATTTGGTAACAGACATTAAGGAGAATTAAACTGTTGGCTTGAGCTTAAGCTTCAGCAGAGGCTGTAACGGGCTTTGTTTTACTACTTGCTTTGATCTGTATGAGAGTGCTAAATATTGCTGTTCAATAATGCCATTTACAGCTGCAAACCTTCGCAGTTGCAAACCCGGAACCGTTCTGATTTAGCTCATCTTCCTGCCAATTAAATGTAACACAGGGCTTTTCTCCCTGTGCCCGACTGCAGGCAGCACTGTAGCAATGCAGCTTTCCTCTTCTGCATTCTGGAGATGTTCTTGAAACAGGGCAGACACCCACCAGGAAAGGCCAAGAGCCTGTCTGGCATCCTCCTCCTCCTCCTCCTCTGCACCAGTGCATGGTGTGTACTACTACTTTGAGGAAGGAGCTCCTTTGTGCCCTCCTGCTGTTAGGAGTGAGAGCAGCCAGCCCTTCAGCTCATCTCCTAGCAAGCGTAGCTAGAGAGAGCATGCAGAAGCCTCTAATCCATTTTTAAGTCTCAGTTTGTTGCCTGAAGCAGGTGATTGTGCTTGGAGAGCTGTCTGCTGTAAAACAGTGTGTTAAACGCGTTCCTACAGCACTTGCCTTGCAGGTCTCTCGTTCCTGACGCGCTTTTCCCCGTGAATATGGGAAATGAAAACATTCAAAAGGAAATAAATGCTGCATTTGATGGAAAACTAGACAAGAATAGAAGTATTTTTAAAAAGCCCCAGCCTGCGAAAATTCTGCCTCCTAGTTAAGGAAAATTAAAGCTGTCCTTTTCTTAGATGCTTTTTGTCCTTGTGCTTCATGTCTCTGCTTCCAAGAATTGCAAAAGCACGTTTGTAAATGGTTGCCATTTTGTGCAATAAAATTGTAAAACAATTTCTTTCAGGTACAAAGCTCAGGGGATAAGCGCGAAGAAATCCATTGACTCCACATTCTACCTTCTGCTAGACTTAATCACCTTTTTTGATGAATATCACGCTGGTCACATTGACAGGGCCTTTGATGTAAGTTTTGAGAGTTCCGTTTGAAGCTCGGTCTTCCTAAAGCCCTTGAAAGCTCAGAGTGTCTCAAATAACATCACTTAAAACAAAAAAATTCTATTTAATGAGTTAGAAGGTGCTGCAGTGCTACAGGAATTGATAATTTGTTGCTTGATAATTGGGAAGATCTTCCTGTTTCGTAGACATTCAACAAAATATTCCTGCTCCTCCACAAAAAGAGGAGATAAACCAATGAATAACAACAAAATGATTTCTCTTGAATGGAATAAGGAGCGTTTCATTAACACTTCAAATAATATGGTGCATAAAACATGGATCATCCACTGATTCCTGCTTTTCTTTTTGAAGATTATTGAACGCCTAAAGCTTGTACCTCTTAGCCAAGATTGCATAGAGGAAAGAGTTGCTGCCTTCCGGAATTTCAGCGATGAAGTAAGTAATGTCTCTTGGGTTTAGCTCCCAGAAGCTTTCTGCTTTGTTAAAAGGATCTTAAAGCCTTGTCATCTGATCACTGTTGTTCTTTAACAGGGAAATAGGATGGGATTATTTTGCATTCATACAAGTAGGTTCTTTTCTTAGGGTCTTGTCTTTCTTTCCCTCCAAGTTCGAGGAGCTCGTGTGTTCAGGTGTTAGCAGACAAAGCACAATGGAAAGCTGTTACTGCTCTTGGTCTGTTTTAACTGGAGGGTGACAGTGCTGGTGTGTATTGGAGTGTTTTGCATTTGGGCACTTTTGAGTTTAGCTGAACCGTTGCTGTCAGACGCGGAGGTGCAGCCATTGAGCACGCCTGTCTCCAAACGCTGCATCACTTTTGTCACAGCCCCAGCAGAGGCAGCTGTGCAGTGTGTGCCTGTTACATGAGTAAATACCAGCCTTGGTTTGCTGATGTCCTATAGCAAGGGTAATGATTCTGTCAACCTGCTCTTCATTGCAGTATGTCCTTTTTATCTTTTTTTTTCTTCCCTCCCTTCCTTGTGTAGATCAGGCACAATTTATCTGAGGTCCTGCTTGCAACCATGAATATTCTATTCACCCAGTATAAGAGGATGAAAGGCACAAGCCCAGCCACTCCTGCCAGACCCCAGCGGGTAATGGAAGACAGAGATTCGGTAAGATTATAATCTTCACTGTCTGACAAGTGTTCCTATTTCCTTTTTCCCCTGGTTTCAAGGGATTGGGCTTCAAATAACTGTGAATCTCTAGTGGTCTCTGCTTTTGACTTGCTCAGTTACTTAGAATCTTGAGACTTGTCTCATAACTTCAGCTTTGTATAAAGCAAAGATGTCGCTCTAAGTGGCATTGAGCTAATTAAGATATATTACACTATATATCCACCTCCTGGCAAGAGAAAACAAGCATTAAGGTTGCTTCTTGGTGGGATTTTAAGTAGTTGAGATGTGGACAGTGCAGCATCTTTAGGATAGTTAGTGTTGCTGCCTTGACAACGGTGCTGTTGTCTTTCAAGCACCTGATTTCCACTTCATTCTGTTGAGTTAGTGCCCAGCTGATGCAAAACTGGTTTCTGGCGGAAAGGCCTTCCTTGGCTCGCTTCTCCAGTGACATGTGCTGACATTCTGCAAGTGTCCTTGGGCAGCACACCAAGATGCTCGAGTGCATTCCCTTGGAGAAGGGCTGTAGCAGCTTGCCAGTGTCGTTCTGCTGCCTCAGCAGCAGCAGCTGGATCCAGTTGTGGTGGGGCTTGGTCTGGCTGCCTGCTGTGGACAGCTGGCAGCAGTGGGTTTGACCTCAGTGCTGAAGCATTTCCCCCACCCACTGATGGGAACCTATGCCTTTAGCAAGCCTCAGAAGAGGCACTGCTGAAAGGGCACAGCCAGACTGGTGGGCACTCGCCTGTCAGCCTGCTGCGTTGAGCAGAAAGGTTCTCAGCTTAGGTTTGGTCTTGTAGCTCTTGTTAAGTTAAAGCTGCCACAGGTGCTTGAAACCCAAGCCCATACCTCTCATCCCATCTTAGCAATTAGAAAAGAAGTATCAACTCCTTTTGAAAATGACAGCCAGCTTGGGCCACAGCCAGATTTATTCCAGGCTTTAGTCAACCCCAAAAGTGCATTTGGTCTGTAAATTGCAGTCTTGGTAAAAGTCTTCATGGCATTTTTCAGCTAGATCAGAAAATGAAATGCCAAGGTACTGACACAGCCTTTGTCTTCGGGGTGCAGCCTGGGTGTGAGCTGCGGAGTTCTGCCTTGCAGCTACTCTTGTACTCTAGATGGGCAGATTTGGAGAGGGGTGTGTGCTGCCTGGACTTCTCCCACCCTTGATTCCACACATGTGAAGATGTCCCAGGGTGATGCAGTCTGTTCCCTACCCTGTGTGGTCACAGTGTTAGCACTGAGCAGAGAGCCTTAGCTCTGTGCTTTCCAAGTGAGATGGTTACGTGGTGTTTGTGAATTCAGTCTTCTGCCTTATGTAGAAGCTTTTACCATCTCCATAGGGGTGTAATGCTGTCAGGTGTTGTCTCGGTGTGAATCCCGTGACCGTGGCCTACCAAGGTCATTGGGCTGATCAGCGATGGGATCAGCAGCTTTCCTGGCAGGGGGATGTGGAGGAGGAGGCCACCATGACATTGTATCGTGTCAACAGTGTGCCTGTTATCTGCCTGTTATCAGCCTGCTTCAGAAATGTGCTCTGCATGCTGTGGAGATCAGCTGAGGATGTCCCTTGCTACAAACCCTTGAAAACAGTCTTTTTTTAAGGCTTCAATTTTTGTTAGTCAAGCTTCTGGCCTTGTGGCATAGCTGTTGCTCCCTAAGCATTTGCATGCACAGAAGAATACCAGGCACGGGCACGCTGAAGCTAGGATGAGGATAGCTTTAGAATATGTTCCCTTTTCTCTTACCATGAAGACCTTTCTTCAAGGCTGCAGGAGCAAGGAATCTACATCACTTCCCCTGCCTGGGAAGCAACTTGGGCAGTTTTAGTGGTGTGAAGAAATGAGGACACTTCAAATGTGAGGAGAGAGGTGTTTCTTCAGCAAAATCTCCCCATTCACCTGAGCAGGGATGGCAGATATGAGCGTCTGCAGGCTGTGCTTGGCAAGAGTTTCTCTTTTGAATGTCCCTTGAGAAAAGCAGCTTTTCCTTTTTCCATGAGGAACCAAATTTTAGGGGAAGCCAGGCTCTTCCAGAAGCTTTAACAACCTCAGCACGTTGCTCGGCGTGTGCAAGAAATGACCCTTCCTTGAATGGCTCTTTGAAATCCTGGGGTTTTCTTTAGATTCATTAGAGCAGACAGATTCAGACCCCTCTGGTCATCAGAAGAATTTGGAAACATGAGATAGTAGCTGTTTGTAAGTCTGAGTCCTCTGAGGAAGAGTCCCCCAGAGTAGGAATAAGTGGCTCTTGAGCTTGCCCACTGGTGCCAGGCGCTGGCTGCTGGCCACCCTGAGTGGCATCCTGCTGGAATGGGTGGGAAGCAGAAGGGCTTTGGAAACCTGGCAGCAAGGGTAGGGTGGAGAGGAATAGTGCCTGTAGAGTCCCCTGAACCAGTAAAGCTCTCTGCTGGAACGTCTCCTGTCCTGCTTTGGAGGTGGAACGATAGGTTTGGAGTCACAGCTGCCATTTATGCACTTTCTTTATGTCAGAGTGAAATCACCTAAGCTGTATTTTGAGTCTTTTCTTTTAGTGTATATCCATTAATTAGTTTGGGGAACGAGGAAGCAAAGTCCTGTCCCTCTTGGCCTGATCCCTTTTGGCAGATTTCAGGTGGAGACTGCAGCGAGCCCAGCCTGCAGTGCTGCGGTGCCAGCCCTGACCCAGATGCCATGGGTGTGTGACAGCAATGTCATCATGCTCCCCGCCCCGATCCGGGGTGGCCAGCTCTCCGGAGCAGCCCAAGGGCCTTATCTCAGTGGCAAAATTAGGTCAGGAAAGGAATGGAATTCTTTTGTTTATTTATTTGTGGCCTTATTTTAAGTCTCAAGCACCTCTAACATTCACGGAGTAATTAGGGCCAATAGAACACCTACACCTCCAGGCCGCTCTTAACCTCTGCAAACTTTTGCTCCTTCTTCCTGAAGTTTTACAACCTGTTGTGTCTTGATTTTTAAAAACAGCCCAGCTGTGGTATCTTTGCTACTGAACAGGTGGAGGGAACAGTAACTTGCACTGCTCCTAAGCCTTTCTCAGTTGCAATGACAGTTTTTGCCTCCTAATATTTTAATTCCAACAAGTCAGACACCTTGACATTCTGGGTTTGGGGTTTTTTTTATCTACTACCTGTTTTTGACCTCCACTTATCAGCAGCAGTCAGAATGACATGGCCTCGCCGTGTAACAGATTTGGAGCATTTACTGGGACTGAACAAGTGACTTTTCAGGCCACCTTGTTAAGCCCACGGTGCATTGGTGGTAACCTCCAGCTGAGAAAACTGTCCTGGGAGCTGCTGGCAATTGGGTCACTTTGAGCTTTGCTGCTTACTCCAGAGGTCCACTGATGCTCAAAGCAGGGAGAAGTGCCTCTACTGCATCCCCAGCCATGCTACCTGCAGCTCAGCCATCAATCCATCTTTGGCCAGGCGGGAGCACGGCGTGAGGTGGGAGCTCTGCTCTGTGGCACAGCTGGGCCATGGGGCTCTGTAGACAGTCGTGGCTTTCCTTCAGACAGGGTAATGGAAACAGAACATTCAATGGCTGAAGAAAACATACTGTCCTGCCCCGTGTGTAAAGGGTTTTTCACAGCTGAAGCAGTAGCATTTAGACAGTGTCTAGAAACAGATGAGCATCCCGGCTTTTCCACAGTCATCTTCCCAAGCTCCTCTGGTGCCACTGAATAACACTGGTTCAACACCCCCTGGCAGAATTGCCCAGATGGGTGTCAGGTGTGGTGTTTGTAACCATTCCCAGCCATGGAATGGGCTTCAGTAGCTTCCCAGTTTGTACGTTCCCGCTGTCACATTTACCATCCACGTGCCCCCAGCAGCCAAAGCTGCTTTGGCTTTCCCTGCAGCCAGTAGATTAAACAGTGGGATCTTTGAGCAGAGTAATTTAGAGACGCTGGATATTTGAGGGGAAAACACTGCAAGAAATCAAAACAGCCATTCTGCAGTTTTCCACAAAGGCTGGGGCTTTCTGTCTTCTCCTGACCTCTGCCAGTTACCAGAACGTTTCTCCTTTTTGATTTACTAACAGTTTAACAAAGGAAACCAATTATTCCCAAATTCCTTCAACTGCTACATAGCCTTCTGGTGCACAAGGAGGGCTTTGGTGGCTTCGGGCAAAGCTCTCTGAAGGCACTGGGTCCATCTGCTGTCATTGTGATACAGAGCGAAGAGCCTGGAAGGGCTGCCCGTGTGTCGTAGGTGACGCTGGAGACCTCTGGCAGCGCAGCACCACCACTTCCACTCCAGGGCTTCTGCTTGGAGACTGTCCACGACCCTTGATGCTTTGCAAGGGGGGGAATGGGGTTGCCCCGGGAAAGCCCCAATTCAGCAGGAGTGGCAGGGTTGCTGGGGTACAGCAACGCCCCGCGTTGTTGAAAGCGGTTTTCCTTGGGTGATGTGAAATCAATGGGGTATTTTTCTTTCTTGAGCAAAAGGGTAACTTGGATTTCTTTCTAAATGCAAAGATAGGCTCTCCAGAGAGCAGCTCTGGGAAATAAAGATGACGTTCGCTTGCTCAAAAAGACAAGTGTTTCGCTCCTGCCCGGCTCAGCTTTCATCATGGGCTTTTTGGTACTGAACTAACTCTATTTTTCTGGGGTTTTTGGGTTGTTCTGTTTTTTGCTTTTTCAGCAACTTCGGTCTCAAGCTCGAGCGCTGATCACGTTTGCTGGCATGATCCCGTACAGAACCTCGGGAGACACCAACGCCAGGCTGGTGCAGATGGAGGTCCTCATGAATTAGCAGAGCAGCTTGCGCTCGGGGCCGCAGCCGCCTGGGCCCGCGTCTTTCCTGCGTCCAGAGGGTGGGACCAGTGTCCTTTTGTATTCTGTATTTTTGTTGATGGAAATAAATTTCTTTTGATTTCTATTTGGTTTTGACATTTTTATTTTCACCAGTTATTTTTTCTTTTTTTCTTTTTTTTTTTTTTATTTCATGGTTGTATGTTTTTATTCATTTTTCCTTTGGCTTGGTTTCTGTTTCAAAAAGCATTCTTAATTAGTTAACGGGCTGTGCACGGAAAGATGTAGGGAGTTGAACAAACAGTTTTATAACAAAAGAAAACTTTGATTTAATGCTTGCTGAACATCCAGCTTGGAAATTTTAGGCTGTTTCGTTTTTTCAAATGCATGTTAAACACTGAAAACCTGTTTCTGCTACGCCACACGCGTGACGCTCTGCTGTCATCCCATGTGGCACGGAGGAGCTGTGTGTGCTGCTGAGGCTCCACCCTGAGCCACCTTCAAGCTCTTGGGATGTACGCAGCCCTGCAAACCCTGGAGCTCCACTGAAGCTTGTGCAGAAGCAGCTGGGATTGGAAACAGGTATATTTTGTTAGGAGAGGGTTTTTTGTGATGGACACGTGGGGTTTTAGCCAGTTGCATCCAAAACGGTCCCATATTGAGTTCACCAGAAGTAAGGAAAGCTGACCAGAGAAGCCTGAGCATGCATGTACTGGGCGTGGGTGGGTATTACTGTTGGTTTACTGGGAAACCTGAGTCCTCTTGAAGCAGGGAGCAGTAAAAAATGGTCAGCTTTAAATGTTTTCATCTACAGTTAAGTCAGTGTGAATGAAAGCCCAGGGTGCACGTTCAGTGCAAGCTTTAGGAGAGCTGCCTGTCTTTGGAACAAGAGGGGAGGAGTGGTGGTGGCACCATTCTGCCTCCCTGCTGCCTCGCCCTCACGCCGTCTGCTTTGCTGGGCTACAAGAACACGTGTGCTTCTGGAGACAGAACAGGCACCAAAGCATCGGGGCTGGTTGCAGCCTTTCCATGGTCACCTCCGTGGTGCAATATGCAAAGGCACAGAGGGATGTTTGCCTGACTCGATGACAATTTCCTAATTACTTTTTCCACCAGAACTGTTGTAGCATAGACGTTGTGAACCGTTGGGACAGAAAGCCAAGCGATTAGCTTGCCGAGCCACCCAAACCCTTTGCTCGTGGCATTAGCAAACTGGCTGCTGGGGCTCCCAGCTGATAGAACTAGGCATCTGCATGGCACGGAGTGGTAGCACGGTCAGGATCTGGCCAGCTGAAGGCTGAGGGACACCTGGACACCACCCTGTGAGTAAAGGGGACCTGGTGAGTGACCAAGGAGCTACTGGTGGAGTGGGGGAATTGAGTTGCCTAATGTCAAGTGTTGACAGTGTGGAAAGCTTTAATAGCTCTTAAGGTCTGGCACATTCATGTGGGAATGTTTCTTGGTGTGTCTTGGTTGAGAATTCATCCAGCCCCTGAGTACAGGCTGGCAGAGTGCGGGATCTTCCCTGATAGGCCTGGTTGGGTTGGGGTTGCCATGCATATGGGCCTGCAGTGTAAACCCTGCTCCTGGGTTACTCCCAACGTCCAACCACCTCCCATACAGAGAGGCTGGCGAGGCTCTGCCTGTCCTCGGGCAACCCGTGACCTGGGCAAGAGAGGGACAAGGTCTGCCTGTGTCTGCTCAGAAGGGTGCAGGTCACCTTCCTGCTGCAATTCCCTCTCCCCTCCACCCTTCGCGTGGGGTCAGAAAGTCCTTTGGAGCTCAGCTCTTAACCTCTGCTGTTTGTAGAACCTTGTGTTCCTGTCTTCTGCCCATCCCCTGCTCAGCTGAGCTATCGTGCTGCCTCACTGGCACGTTTCCCATGTCAAACATTGAACCTGGGGACCTTTTGAAAACAGCAAGTTGCCCTTCCCCTTGTCTGCCCTTTGAGGACACGTGTAGCAGATGCTTTCTAGTGCTGCTCGGGTGTTAGAGAAAACTGACAGCCACATGTAGTTTTCTCCCTTTGTGCTCAGGGCTTGTGACTCCAGCCTCTGGTCCCTTCTAAGCCAAACAGAAACTCAATTACCTCATACTTTCCAAAGCCAAGATGTTCCTTCTGTGATGGACAGAGGAGATAAACTCCAGGAAGTCAAAGCCCTGAGACTATTACTGTTACTGCTTATAGCCAGCCAGGTACAGTTTGCAGCAGAGCTGCAGATGGTCATCTGAGTTAAATTTACTTGTAGTGCGTACTGACAAATCTCTGAAGTCAGTGGAGCTCTGCCCTTTGTACGAGGAAAGAGTAGGGATGAATTCTGCAGATGAAATTCCATCTGCTTTTTCCTACTCCAGGACTAATCTTCCAGGTAGATGAGATGCACCCTAAGGGTGGCTCGCTGCTTTGAGTCACGCAGCTCGTGGTGCTGGAGGAGATTGGAGGGAAAAGTGAAAAGGTGTTTACCTGGAAAGCATGTGATGATGTGTCCCAGTGCGGGTACAGCAGAGACACGTGGAGTCTCCAGGTCTGTTTTCCGCGTCTCATGGGCAGTGAAATGTGCCCGAGTGCTGCCACGTCTGCAGAGCAGCTCTTAAAGCTTCCCAGCCCGCTTGTCCTCCAGGGGGTGAGACCAGGGCTGGTGGGGTCTGGATTTGCACAGGAGTCCAGAAATACTCAGTGTAAGCTTCTGCCCTGTGTTGTCTGTCTGGCTGAGGGAAAAAAAACCCCACAAAGCTCTGCCCAGGGGTTACTGGTAAAAACATCTGAGCTAACAGAAGACATCCAGCTCCTGTGAGGATTACCAGGGTTCTGCTGACAAGCAGAAAACCTGCTGCAACATGCCCTGCAGGCCCCTCCTGAACACTGTCTGGAGCTGCTGTCCGTGGGTCCCCTCTCCTCAGCTCCATTCCTTTGGTGTTTGGGGATCTTTTTTATCCCCACAAAGCCATTAACTCTTGTATTTTCCCAGTGGTGCCTGTGCTGTTACCTCAGGGTGCACCTGGCCCAGCTCGTGCAGCCGGATTATTGCCTACAGCCCTGGGAGAGGTTCCTGCTCCTCGGCCTGTTGATGGGCAGATTCTGCACCTTGTTCTTGATTTCTTTGTTTTGTTTTCCAGACCATTTGGCTGGAGAAGACCTGCTACATGAGGTGGCTTCTCTGTTCTCCAGCAGCCTCCCACCACTGCTGCGTTTGTCTGAAACAGCACTTGGACCTTGTTCCTTGCAGGAGCCAAAGGAATTGTGTTCAGGAAAAATTCATTTCTTTTTTTTTTTTTTTAATCTCATTGCCCTCTCAGCACTTGTCTCCCCAGCTGTAACAAACTCCAGCCTCTCCAGGAAACTGGTAATTCCATTTCTGTGTCTGTGGGGTGGGACAGTGCTCACTCTTTGTCTCCCTGTACCAGCATTTTTGTCCCGTTTCTCTCCAGCTCCGGAGGTGGTGCCTGGAAGAAGATGGGGCTCCCCATCAGGTACAGATGCCAGCAGTTGCCTGGATAACCATCTTGTTTCTCTTCCCAAGCTTCCTTCCCTGCAGTGCCGAGAGCCGGAGCCCTGCCCCGCATGGTGGGTCTGCAGTGCTGAGCCTGTGTCACCCAGGGCAGTAGGTTCCCTCCTCCATGGGGATGGAAACAGGGCAACTCCAACCTCCCCAAAGGCCTGCTGGAATACAGCAAACGTTAAGAAGCCGCATGTAAACCCTTGCAGCGTTCTCTGCCTAACTTGCTTCGGGTTCGTTTGATGTGTTTAACAGCCAGCAGGCAGCAGGCGACGGGCTGGAAGCGAGGGAGAGCCCTGCGGGAGCAGCTTGGCACCTCTGCACGGCCGGAGCGGTGACGGACGCGGCCCTGAGCTCTCGCAGCTCCCGGTATTGTTGCTGCAGCTGGTGTTGTGAATCAGGCCGACGACAAGCGCATCCTACTATCCGGCTATTTCACTACACCAGGGTTGCATCATACCACTCTCTTCATTCTTCACCCGGTGCCTGGACTCCTCCTCTCTCTCCCAGAGCGTCTTGGACCATGCTGTGTTGAACAGAGACCTTCTCTCTGTTTAAAAGGCTGATTGGTGTTGGTTTGGGCAAGTTGCACCAGGGGAGGTTTAGTTGGGGTATTTGGAGAAATGTCTTCCCCGCAAGGGCTGTCCAGGCCTGGCCCAGGCTGCCCAGGGCGGTGGTGGGGTCCTCCATGGTCCCTGGAGGGGTTTCAAAGCCGTGGAGCTGTGGTGCTGAGGGACATGGGTTGTGGTGTACTGGGGGTGCTTTGTTAACTGTTGGACTCGGTGATCTTAAAGGTCTTTCCGACCGAGATGATTCTACGATTCTAATTTAGTGGTTTTGATGAAATAAAGGTTCTAAAATAAAGTCAGCTCTGCTGGGCATGAGTCTGCTGCTGCTTCTGTTGTAAGAGGAAGCTTGTGCCCACCTCTCAGGAGGTGCTGGGCTGAGGCTTTTCCCTCCTCCCCAGCTGGGTTGGACACGGCAGTGGCACCACCTGCGCTGGCACGGTTCGGGCAGCGATGCCCAGGAGTTCCAAGGGCTGAACTGTGCAGCCATGGGCCGAGCTGCCTGCCCTCAGCTCTGGGGGGAAGCGGTCGCACCAGGGCTCGCACCATTGCAGAGCCTGTCTGCTCTCACACAACCACCACGGCGGGACCCGAGCGAGTCCTCAGAAAGCAGGTTCCAACGGGCACCTGAATGCCCAGGAGGGCCGGAGGCAGCAGCGCAGGCGGCCCGAATTTTCCATTAACTTGCAAAGCACAGCAGGGCTGAAATTCAAATGGGCTCGGGTGTTGCCCTCAGATTTTATTACCCGCTGTCTTCAGCGATCTTATCTGGAACCGCTTTTAGACGCACACGTGACCCGGGGCTGCGGAGCTCGGGAAGATGCCCGTCCCTCCCCCTGCCCTCGCCAGCTGTAGGGTGAAGGCCGAGCAGAAGTGCGGCCTCGGCCTGTGTTTGTGGGGTGTGGAGAAAGGTTGAAGTGGCTTTTGAATAACTCAGGGTAGAGATCTGGGGAGTTTTGAACCCTGGGCGCTCAGCGGTTCCCCTTCCCTGGGGTCGGGAGGGCACCGTGGGTGTCTCTGCCTCAGCACTGGAGAGCTGCCCACTCCCAGCCCTGGGCAGTCACCGTGGGATGGCAGCTGCCCCCACCATGTCCCCTGGCCTCTCCATCTCCCTTCCCAGCCCCCTGGCATCCGAGTCCCAGCAGGGACATCCCTCGGTGTTGCACTCCTTTCCCCTGGTTTCCCTGGGAGATAAGAGGGTCCGTCTCCGTCCCCACAGCCAGCGCAGCTCAGCGCTGCGGGCAGCAACCCCGAGGCCGGCCCAGATGATTGATGGGGTCTGCAGGGGCTGGGGCAGTATCCCACGGAAGGGCAAAGGTGCGTGGGAGTCTTTGCTCCCATTTTCCATAATAAGTCCCGGTGGGAACTGAATGTTCTCGGGTCGGGACCGGAGGCAAGTTCAGTGCCGCATTTCTCTGACGATCTGTCCTTAGGACTTAATCTCAAACCCCTTATCGCTGCCACCATCAAGCTCTGGGTGGCAGCGGCACCGATTATGGTGGTTTGGATACCCCTTCCAGCTATTTTTTTCCCTCTGACCAGTTTGGGGTGGTTCAAGCTGATTCCCCCGTTAGCAACGGCGGTGAGTGGGTGCCGGGTGCCTTGCTCCGGTTTTACCACGTATAAAGCTGGGGAGTCCCTCTCCGCCCCATCCCTCACCCAGCAGGGACAATGGCCGAGCTGCCCGTCCCGGAGCTTCCCACCACCCTGTCCCGCTGCAGTGGCCGCTTCACCATCAGCACCCTCCTGGGCATGGAGGAGGGTGCCCGGGGTCCCTACGCACCCTCCGAGGGGGCCGGCTGCGACGGCACCCACCTCTCCGGCAGCACTCTCTGCACCAGGACCTTCGGCTACAACACGGTGGACGTGGTGCCCGCCTACGAGCACTATGCCAACAGCAAGGGGGTGGGCGACGCTGGGAAGGGCAGGCCCTCGCTGGCCGACCTCCACTCCATCCTCAAGGTAAGGGGGGTTCAGCCGTGTCGCCAGCAGCTCCGGCATCCCCCGGCCGCTGGTCCCTGGCGCGGCACCTTCTCCTTGCTTCTCGGTGCCCTAAGTGGGGCCGTGCCTGTGGGCACACCCTGGGGATGCCCCCAGGAAAAGCCAGGGGGATGACCCTAGAATTCTGCGACTCTAACCCAGCTGTTTCCAGCTGTGTGCTCAGGCAGAACTCACCCCTCTGGGCTGCCTTCGGCCCTGCCCGCCCTCACCTGTCATCCATCCCCTCACCCCCCAGCCTGACCCCGGCCATTTCCACGTGCCAGTGTGTGACCTGCAGCGGAGCAGCGCCCTGCCCGAGCCCGGGCCTGAGGAGGAGCCGGGCAGAGCCCCCGCGCCAGAGCCCGTCCGCTTCGGCTGGGTGAAGGGCGTGATGGTGAGTGTGACTCGTCCCGCAGGCAGCATCCCCCGGGCCGAGCAGGGGGTGATGTCTTTGCCCTTCGTCGTCAACCGTTTTCCCACTTTATGTATCTTTTTTTGCAAGTGTCTGCGCTCCAAGTGCTTCCCCGCCCTCCTCGGCAGGGTGGTTTTGGCTCGGAGGAGGGGGAGAGCTGGCGTGGCCCCAGCTGTCCCCAGGTGCCCACACGCTGAGAGCCGGTCCCCCTCCTCTGTCCCCCCCAGATCCGCTGCATGCTGAACATCTGGGGAGTCATCCTCTACCTGCGCTTGCCCTGGATCACTGCCCAGGCGGGAATCGGTGGGTGCCGCAGCGCCTCGCGGGCACGACGGTGGCACCGGTGGCTCAGAACGCCTTGGCTTGGCTTGCAGGGTGGAAGTGCCAGCAGTGGGGCGATGTGTAGGGTCTTAGGGAGGGCCGGGGCATCTATGGGGCTGGGGGGCTGGTGGTACAGGCACGAAGCGGTGCCCTCTCCCTGCAGCCCTGACGTGGCTCATCATCCTCATGTCTGTGACGGTGACCACCATCACTGGCTTGTCCATCTCTGCCATATCCACCAACGGCAAAGTGAAGTCAGGTAGCGTGTCCAACCTCCTGGCACAGCTTTCGGCCACCCCAGGGTGTCTTCTCCACCCTGGGGCTGCTCTGTGGCCACCATCTCTTGGCAAAAACACAAGGGAGGCAGCTAACGCCCCGGGGGGTTCCCACCACCTCAGGGGGCACCTACTTCCTCATCTCACGGAGCCTGGGGCCGGAGCTGGGCGGCTCCATCGGGCTGATCTTTGCCTTCGCCAACGCGGTGGCCGTGGCCATGCACACGGTGGGCTTTGCTGAAACCGTCCGCGACCTGCTGCAAGTAAGAAAGCGGCTCCGCGTGTTCTCCGAGTCCCATCCCCTCCACCTCCTCCATCCCCCCTCCTCCCCACGCAGCCTGCGGTACCTGTCAGCGTTCGCGTTAACCTCGGGCCACCCACGCTCGACCACCGGCTGCTAAAACCCATGGAGGTCCCGGTGGTTTGGTAGGGGAAAGGGTTCTTTCTGCCTTGTGGACAGTTCCCCTTCTTCAGGAGCACAATTCCCTCATCGTGGACCCCACCAACGACATCCGCATCATTGGGGTTGTCACCGTGACAGTGCTGCTGGGCATCTCCCTGGCTGGCATGGAGTGGGAGGCCAAGGTAACACTTGCTTCTTCTGCTGACCTTATTCCCTTGGGCTGGTACAAGCCATTGCTGCTGCCCGCTGGGCATCCGAGGAGCTCAGGATGCCTGAAGCTCCCCAGAAATGGGTGAGGGTTTCTCCTAATGAGTTTTTCACCCTCTTGGCAAAGCCCACCCTCTCATCTGGCTCTTTCTGGTCTGGCAGGCTCAGATACTGTTTTTCCTGGTCATCTTGGTTTCCTTCATAAATTACCTTGTGGGGACAGTGATCCCAGCCACTGCCGAGAAGCAGGCAAAGGGCTTCTTCAGCTATCGAGGTGGGTCCACCATGGGTTGGGGTTTCACTTACCGGGTCCAAGTGCATCACTGGAGCCTGGCTTTTTGCCACTGTTGAGGCAGTGGTTTGCTGTGGGAAGGTGTTTCTCGCTGAGAGGCGTCATTAGAAGCTTGGTGTCTCCCTCCGTGGTTTACCAACCACCAGCAGTGTGCCTCCATCCAACACTGAGATGCTGCAGCCAGCAGGAAGGCAGTTGGAAGGCCCCAAGCACTTCTCTGCTTCCTCCTCAGCTGACATCTTTGCCCAGAACTTTGTGCCCAACTGGCGTGGACCCGATGGCTCCTTCTTTGGCTTGTTTTCCATTTTCTTCCCTTCAGCAACTGGCATCCTGGCTGGGGCCAACATTTCAGGCGACCTTAAGGTGGGTTTTGAACGTTGCTGCCTGAGATGGCATTTCTCAGGGCTCGGGCCCCATCTTCCCCAGGGCTTTGGTTTTGATCCAACTTTTCGACCCTATCTGATTTCTTGTGGAAACGTTGGGGGTGGCTCAGCCAGGAGGTGCTCTGCGGCTTCGTGTCGCGATGGATTCAAATTCCTCTTGTGTAGCAGCCGCAGTTAAAGTGCCATTTTAGCGGAGCTGCTGGAGAGCTGTCTCACTTCTCTCCGCGACTCCCTTGGGCAGGATCCTGCCGTGGCCATCCCCAAGGGCACTTTGATGGCCATCTTCTGGACCACCGTATCTTACTTGGTGCTTTCTGCTACGATCGGTAAGCAGCATGTCCTCAGGTGAGCCGGGTGAGACCCCCTGGGAGGATGCAGGTGGTGGGAGCAAGCTGTGGACGCTGGCACCGATACTCTGGGGTGATTGTCACAGGTCCAGACCTTGTTCCTACCCCCATGGAGGGGGCAAAGTCCTCCTGGGTGGGCAATGCAGCTCATGGCATTGCTCATAGCCACCGTGACAGGGACTCGGGGGATGTTGCAGGCAATGGGACATGGGGCTGGGTTGTGTGGAACCATGGAGAGATGCCAGCCCTGTGCTGGGCTGGCAAGTGACCAGGTGCTGAGCGGGCAATGAGAAGGTGCTGTGTGTCCCCAGGAGCCTGCGTGGTCCGGGACGCCTCGGGCAGCCTGAACGACAGCGTGGCAGTGGGCTCGCCGGGCTGCGAGGGACTGGCCTGCACCTTCGGCTGGAACTTCACCGCCTGTGCCCAGCACCAGAGCTGCCGATACGGGCTCAGCAACTACTACCAGGTGATGCTCAGGGCCATCGGCCACCCTGGAAACCCCTCAGGGTCAGGGTGGAGGATGATGAGATGGAGGTGGTTGGGTTCCTGACCTCCTGGTTTTTGGGCAGAGCATGAGTATGGTGTCTGGATTTGGCCCCCTCATCACGGCGGGGATCTTTGGTGCTACTCTGTCCTCAGCACTGGCCTGCCTCGTCTCAGCCCCCAAAGTCTTCCAGGTGAGGGGGTGGCGTGTCCGTGTCCCCAGGCTGGCAGTGGGAGTGGGCAATGTTCCTGGGGGCACGCTCAGCACCGTGGGGCTTTGCAGCCCCGGGCAGCCCTGAGGCCAGGAGGACGTGACCGTTGGCAAAAACATGAGGCTAGTTTGGCCCTTGTCCCACGGGTGCAAGAGCCACCATGGCGCTGCCATCCTGTGTCCTCAGTGAAGCCTGTGCTGTCCCCAACGCGTCTCTCCCGCAGTGTCTCTGCAGGGACCAGCTCTACCCTCTCATAGGCTTCTTTGGGAAGGGCTACGGGCGGAACAGCGAGCCCATCCGTGGCTACGTGCTCACCTATGTCATTGCCGTCGGCTTCATCCTCATCGGTAGGTGTTTGCCACCACGCAGCCCTCCTGGTGCCCATCACCACCGACAGCTCACTCTCCTTCCCCCCCCCACAGCTGAGCTCAACGCCATCGCCCCCATCATCTCCAACTTCTTCCTCTGCTCCTACGCCCTCATCAACTTCAGCTGCTTCCACGCCTCCGTCACCAACTCCCCAGGTGGGCTGTTCCGAGCCAGGCCGTGCCGTGCCGGGCCACGTGGCTCCCCATCAGCTCCCCGTCCCGGCACGGCCGCTCTGTGTGTTTGCGTGCAGGCTGGCGACCCTCCTTTCGGTATTACAGCAAGTGGGCCGCGCTTTTCGGGGCCACCGTGTCGGTGGTCATCATGTTCCTGCTGACCTGGTGGGCGGCGCTCATTGCCTTGGGCATCGTCATCTTCCTCCTGGGATACGTCCTCTACAAAAAGCCGGGTGCGTGGTGGTTACCCAGCACGGGGGATGCCCTGGGAGGTGTTTGGCCCCATTGCTAACCCATCTTCCCCCACATAGACGTCAACTGGGGCTCCTCCATGCAAGCCAGCTCGTACAACATGGCCCTCAACTACTCCGTGGGGCTGAGCGAAGTGGATGAGCACATCAAGAACTACAGGCAAGGGCGGCTCGGCGCGGTGCTGGGCACAGAGCAGGGGCGATGCAGAGCCAGGCACCGGCAACCCCAGGGTGGCTTCGTGCCCACGGCCACATCCTCAGTACCTGGGAGCCCTGGTAAAATGTGTCTGTCCAAAATCCTGTGTCTTTGCTGTGTGAGCAGAGGTGGCAAGCAGAGCAAACCCTACTGGGCAGATGTGTTGGTCTCATCTGATATAAAAAGACCAAAGAGTGGGGCTGGACCTGCAGCCATGTGATTCTGCCTCATCCTAAAGATGCTCCCTGGAGTTACTGCTGACCAGGCATGGGAGCAGAGACACAGCATGTTGCAGAAAGGCTCAGTGCCTCCAAAATACCAGTCTGTGCCTCTTTTTCTCTCCCTGCCTGTAGACCACAGTGCCTGGTGCTCACTGGCCCTCCCAATTTCCGCCCGGCCCTGGTGGACTTTGTGGGGACATTCACCAAGAACCTCAGCCTGATGCTCTGTGGCAATGTGCTGATTGTGAGTCACCTACAAAGGACACTTGGGTCCTTGTCCTGGGGGCTCCAGCCACCTGTGGGTAGTGGGCTGGGAAATCCAGAGACCTGCTGGTGGGTTCATGGGGGGGGGAATTGAAATGTACTTATTCATGTGCTGCTGGATGATGAAATACTTCATCTGGAAGCCTCTCCGGCCTGTTAAGCAATACTGGTGAAGTGCTGGGATGTCCTTGTGGGTTAATGGCTTCCCCTTGACAATTAATTGCCAAAGCAAAGATGCAGTACGATGAGGCGGTGGCTCAGAGGATGGGGTGGTCCTGCAGCCCTGAGGCCTCTAGAACATTTAGGGCCATGTGGTCCATCAAACCCCAGCTCATCCCCAGCCATAGGACCACTGACATCACGTGCATTGGCTGGTGACACCCAAGATTCACTGGTTTTCTTGCTGTGATTGCCACCTCCCATGTGCGCAGGGGTTACAGCCAGGTCTTGCCAATGGTTTGGAAGGTCCTTGGTGGCAAGGACCCCAGCTGGAAGGGGCCACCTGTGCCTGAGCCTTGCCTCTGCTCCACCCAGGGACCACGGAAGCAAAAGATGCCAGAGTCGCGCCTGACGGCAGATGGCCACACCAAGTGGCTTACAAAGAGGAAGATCAAGGCTTTCTACACGGATGTGGTGGCCGAGGATCTGAGAAGCGGCGTCCAGATGCTCATCCAGGTAGAGTCATCCTTGGCCATAGATTGTCAGAGTCCCTCCTCTTCTACCACAGCTCAGGGGGCTCTGATCCCCCTCCTCAATCTCCAGGCTCCCCCCTTTGCATTGCTCCCCTGCAGACTGCCACCACCCGTGTCTGTCTGTCCCTGCAGAGGGGTCTCATGGGGACATCTATCCATAGGCTGCTGGCCTTGGGAAGATGAGACCCAACATCCTGGTGCTGGGCTACAAGAGGAACTGGCGGACAGTGTCCCCACAGAGCCTGGAAGACTACGTGGGCATCCTGCAGTACGGCCACACCAGCCCCTCCGCCCCCTGGGGACGCTGGCACCCAGCGATGGCCCCGCCATTGGGTGCAGGGATGGTGTGGCCACGTGTGCAGGGTCCAGCTGGGCTGGCAGTGCCACCCAGCACAAGCCAGCCACTGTTAACTGTCTTCTCCTCCCTCTTTCCAGTGATGCCTTTGATTTCAAGTACGGCGTGTGCTTGATGAGAATGAAGGACGGGCTGAACGTCTCCCGAGTGATGCAGGCTCACGGTAGGTGTTTTGGGGCAGTCGGGGATGCTCAGAGATGTGCTGGAGCTGTAGAACGTGCCAGCTGGCACCGTGGCCTCAGGCAAAGGTCTCAGTCCTGGGGAGGCTTCACTCCTATGCTGGGACTGAAGGGGGTGGGGCTGGTGGGGCACTGCCCTGCTGCCCATGCTCTTCTCCCCACTCCCCAGTTAACCCCATGTTCGAGGCAGCCGAGCACCCTGAGGAGAATGGCACTGGTGGCAAAGCAGCTCCAGACACAGGTTGGTCCTGGCTCGGGGCTGCCCGGAGCATTCCTGGCTCTGAGGATTGTTCTCAAGGAGCCAGGTCTGCAGGTGGAGGTGCAGGTTTTGAGCAGCAATGGGGAGCAGGGCTGGGACCCCGAGGAAGGGGAGCCTTTAATCCGTGGCCAGTGGTGTCCCTTGCCAACTCCAGGACCCTCTTTCCTTGGCAGTGGACCCCACCACCTTTGCGGGCGAGAAGCAAGCGAGCACAGTCTTCCAGAGCAAGCAGGGCAAGAAGACCATCGACATTTACTGGCTCTTTGATGATGGAGGTAACCTTCAGCTCTGGCTGCTGTGGCTCCTCACCATCTGTCTGCCCAGCTGGTGGGAACCCAGCACCTCCATCCCCAGGAGGGCTTGGTCATTGCCGAAGGGTGCCAGAGCATCCCCGTCATCATGAAAGTGCTGGTGGTGTCACTGCCACCACATCTCCCAGAGGGTGTCTTGGGGACAGGTCTCACACTGCTCATCCCCTACCTCCTGGGGCGCAAGAAGCGATGGGCAAAGTGCAAAATCCGGGTGTTCGTCGGCGGGCAGATCAACAGGATGGACGAGGAGAGGAAGGCGTAAGTGCTGGTGGCCCCTCTTCGCCGTGCGGCCACCACGGGTGGGTGGCAGGAACTGCTCCCCCCGCCACCTCGAGTCCCCCAGGCTTTGCTGTCATGGGGTCTGTGGGCTCCGACCTGGTGCCTTTGCCTCGCCCCTCTGCAAACCAACAACCGTGGAGGGGGGAACCCCGTGGACAAAGCCAGGGTGGTGGCGGGGGGCTGGGCCAGGACACGTCTGCTTGGTTTTGGAGAACGTGTCCTTTCCCCTCCGGCAGGATCGTCTCTCTGCTGAGCAAGTTCCGCCTCGGCTTTCACGAGGTCCACATCCTCCCTGACATCAACCAGAAACCCCGGCAGGAGCAGTAACCACCCCCGCTTCCCTTCACCCCCTCCCCAGCTCCCCCACAGCCGCCTTGGAGCCCCTGCCCCGGCACCATCTGCTTGTCTTGCAGCATCAAGAGGTTCGACGACCTGATCGCTCCCTTCAGGCTGAACGACGGCTTCAAAGATGAGGCTGCGGTGAACGAGCTGAGGCAGGGCTGTCCCTGGAAGATTTCTGACGAGGAGGTCGAAAAAAACAGAGCCAAGGTAGCACCGGTGCCGAGGGTGGGGGGTTCCTGACAAGGCTTTTCTGCTTTTGAGACAAAATTCTGTCTTCTTGGAAACGATCCCTGTGCTTTGCCGACCCTTTTCATCCCACAGTCGCTGCGACAAGTGAGGCTGAACGAGATTTTGCTGGATTACTCGCGGGACGCGGCGCTCGTGGCCATGTAGGTGCCCACAGCGGTGGGAGGAGGATGTGGCCTTGCTACGTTTTTAGGGAAAAAAAAAGCTGTAAATGAGGAGCTGGGGGGGGTGAGACTGGAGCACGGTGCTGGCCGTGCCTCAGCGAGCCCCTCGCTGCCCTGCAGCACGCTGCCCGTCGGCAGGAAGGGTCTGTGTCCCAGCTCCCTCTACATGGCCTGGCTTGAGACGCTCTCGCAGGACCTGAGACCCCCCGTCATCCTCACCCGAGGGAACCAAGAAAACGTGCTGACCTTTTACTGCCAATAAAGCCTCCTGGATCCCTGACACCTCCGGATGTGAATTTTTCAGGCCAGTTTTGAGCTCAGAGCACAGCTCGCCCGGGGATCTGGGGGAGCAGCGAAGGGATGTGGTCCCCAGCTCTCGGGAACTGCCCTGCGTGCAGCTGCCCCCCTCTGACAAAGGCTTATTTTGCTGCTCTCTCTCTTTGTAGGTTTTATTTAGGGGGGAGATCCTGCCCCTCTGCTCCCAGTGACCCCCCTGCAGTGCTGGGGCCAGCTCTGGAGTCCTCAGCACAGCAGAGACAGGGACCTGGTGGAGCGGGGCCAGAGGAGCCCCAGCACTGCTGGGAGGGCTGGAACCCCTCTGCTGGGAGCCCAGGCTGGGAGAGCTGGGGGGGTTCAGCCTGGAGAAGAGAAGGCTCTGGGGAGACCTTCTTGTGGCCTTTCAGGACTTCAAGGGGCCTGTCAGAAAGATGGGGACAGGCTTTTGAGCAGGGTCTGTTGGGACAGGACAAGGGCTGATGGGTTTAAACTGAAAGAGGGAGATTTAGACTGGAGAGAAGGAAGAAATGTTTTCCAGTGAGGGTGGTGAGAGCCTGGCCCAGGTTGCCCAGAGAGGTGGTGGCTGCCCCATCCCTGGCACCATTGCAGGTGAGGTTGGCCAGGGCTCTGAGCAACCTGCTCTAGTTGCAGATGTCCCTGCTCCCTGCAGGGGGGTCAGACTAGGTGGCCTTGAAATGTCCCTTCCCATCCAAACCATTCCATGAGCAAGTGTTGCTCCAGCCCTGGAGCTGTGCTGGTGAGCTCTGGGGTCCCCTCCTGAGCACAGCAAGTTGTCCCCTTCTATCGGCTCCCCCAAGAGAGCCCAAGTGTTGTGCAGGGACTGACCCAGGGCCCCAGCAAATCCACCACCCCAGGGTAAGAGCTCCCCGGGGGGACGGGAGTGGCTCAGCACCTGCAGGGACCCTGCATGTCCAGCCTAAAGTGGCTGAGCTCATCCCCAGCAGCCAAGCAACAGCAAGACGTAATCTCGGTCTGTGGTGTCCAGCTGCAGGGAGAGGTCCAGCTCCTAACAGAGACAAAATTAACCACCAGAACCAGGATATTTCCTGATGCAGCCTGGAGAAACCTGCTCTGGGTGAGGCAGGAGCACAACTCCTCCTTTCCAAAAGCACAACCCAGGCCCCCTCGTCCTGCAAAAGAAACACACAATTCCGCTCGCTTCGGTTGTTATGGAATTTACTGAGAATCACCACCAGGATTAGAGGTGTCAGTAGAAAAATAAATGTACAGAGTTTCTATCATACAAAGATCTGTTCCCGAGCATCGCAGCCGCTAGCGGGACCTTGGGCGCTGTCTGAACGGGCCCAGCACAGCGCCTGGGCGCACACGGGGAGCAGGGCCACGGGGCTCAGCTGGAGCAGCGACGTCTCTCCGGGGCAGGTGGCTTCTCTGCAGGGTCTTCCCTTGACCGCCGCTCCCAGATGGGCTCCCTGGCCGGGGCTTCGCAGCACGGCTCAGCCCTCGCCGTTTTTACAAGCTTTGGGCAAGTTTGGCTGAGCAAAACTTATGGATGCCAGCTGAGAACTGAAGGGATCCATCCGCTCACCTTGCTTGGGGTAAGGAGGGCAAAGAGAAGACCAAAGGGATGCAGTGAGAGGGGAGGAAACTGGTGGCAGTGACCGAGCTGGTGCAGCGACTCCTCCTGCCTGTCTGGATCTGGTTTTACCAGAGCAGGAGGTCAGGAAAGCAGCCAGGGGAGCAGGGGATGCTCTGCGAGTACCGAGGTGACACTGGGAACTCGCTCCCAGAGCCAATACCTGTCAAGAGAAGTCAGCAGACGGTTGTTGACCTTTTACACTGGAATTCCCTGAAAATTTCAGAGGCAGCACCAGCTCCAACCACTCAACTGCCACCCCATGGCCAAACTGACACCTCTCTAAGCAGCCCCCTCTCAAAACGCACTTTGGGAGCCCACCGTGGGTAGAGGAGGGCTTTTCAGTTTGCCCAGCACAAAGGGATTTTTATCGAGCTGTTTGCTTGGGGTGTTTTTTCATTTGTTCTGAGCTTTTACCAGCCCAGGTTTGTCCTCTGCACGTCTCAGCCACCTCATTACTGCACAGGAACCACCCTTGGGCCATAGCTCACCCCTAAAGTGCTTTCCCAGTTTCAACCAGCTTACCCCTCACTCCTGAGGGGTGCCAGGCAGAGGGGCAGGGGAAAGGGGAGCACAGTGGGAGCAAAGGGGGAAGGAGAGTGCCCAGCCTTCCCCGGGGGAGGAAGGTCATCTCTCTCCCAGCCAAACAGCCCCCAGGGCACTCTGAAGATCCCAGGTTTAGTACACGTTACATCACTTGGCCCTCACCTACAGAGAAAGATTCACATTAAAGTCTTTCCTAAAAAGCACAGCTTTATTCCCTGAATTAACACGGGCTAAAAAGTAATCTCATTAAGTAGCTCCTGAAAAGCTCCCTCTGGAGAAGTCAGAAATCAGTACATAGAAATTCCTTGTCATGATAAACACGGGGCCCTCTCGAGGGTTGTTTCAGCACAAAGGACACGGGGTTCATGGGAAACAACCAGCCTCAGTCAGTCCAAACGGGGGCTGGAAACAAAAGGAGTTCAGTAAAACCTCCCCTCCACAGTCCACGCCAACGTCGGCGGCTCACACACAGACACTGGGACCCCAGCAAAGCCATGGGGCTGGCTGTGCCACCCAGCTGTGGGTTCCACCCAAAAACCCAAAGCCCCAGCAAGTACCCAGCTGGCTACTGGAGAGCCCCAGCCGCGTGGCACGCCTCTGGGTAAACAGGCAGGTTGAACAGTTAGTTAAAAATCACTTAAAAGCAAACAAATTAAAATAAGTAATTCATCTGTCTAAAAGGATTCTTCCTTTCACTGCTCCCAAATTCCAAGACCTGCTACTTAGGAAGTTGGGGTGAGGAAGAAAAGCGATTCATTTTTTCATTTAAAAAATTCACATTAAAAGAGCTTCAGGTTCACTGCAACCAAAGCAGCACGAGGTCAAAGCGTGAAGGGAGCCGTCACAGCACTCTGGAGGAGTTCCTGCCCCACAGCAGCCGGCATCAGGTCCTGGTTACGTCCCGTTGCTACAACTTGTCACTGGTAAAAGGTACGTGGGACCCTCCTCTGGAAGCCACCTGCCTATCCTCCAGAGACACAAAGTTTCACTTGGCACTTAATGTTACCAAAAAGTAACAAAATTCACAATTTTTAGCTTAATTTCAAGTGGCACTGGAGGAGGCCCCCTCGTAGCCCTTGACCAGTGGAGCAGCGCATGCTGGGCTGCTCCCTCAGGGTTTGTTCCTGGCACGATGCAGGGGGCAGATCCTTCACTCCTCCCTTGCTGGGGCATCTCAAGCGGCTGGAGGGAGAGCTAAAGAGTGGCTAAAATCCGCAAGAAGGAAACCACCACCACGCAGAACGTCTGGCCCACTCCTAAAATGAGGGCTTCAAAGGGAATCATTTTTTTCCCCGCAGCTCTGTAAACTCCAGCGATGGCAGCACCTGTGGAGAGGGGGAAAAGCCAAAATGTGAGCGTGCGGTCTTGTCACGATATCATCCAAACCACAGCCACAAGCTGCTAATATTATCCAGTTCTGGGCACAGACATCAAACTGGTAAGTCTTGTGAGGAGCAGCTGAGGGACCTGGGGTTGTTCAGCCTGGAGAAAAGGAGGCTCAGGGGAGACCTTCTGGCTCTTGACAACTCCCTGACAGGAGGCTGGAGCCAGGTGGGGTCGGGCTCTGCTCACAGGGAACAGGCAACGGCACAAGAGGAAATGGTCTTAAGTGGCACCGGAGGAAATTTAGGTTGGACCTGAGGAACAACTTTTTCCCTGCAAGGATTGTCCAGGCCTGGCCCAGGCTGCCCAGGGCAGTGGTGGAGTCCCCATGATCCCTGGAGGGGTTTCAAAGCCATGGAGATGTGGTGCTGAGGGACATGGGTTAGTGGTGCCCTGGCAGTGCTGGGTTAACAGTTGGACTCAATGTCCTTAAAGGCCTTTTCTAACTCAAACAATTCTATGATTCTACGTGTTATTTCTCCACGTGCTCAGAAACCTTAAAGCCCACCTGGCTCTGCTCCCGCCAGGCATGTTTGGTACCCCTGACAAAGGGCTCGATGGGTGGGATGGTCCAACTCTGTCAAGCATTGGGCAACGGGGGGAAACACAACCGAAACAGCAACCTCCTCTCTACGCCGGGGAACGCCGCGGCCCGAGGGCCACCCGGTCGGAATTGTCGAGCATCTACCGTACTTGTTAGGATGCCGGCGGTGATGGGTCCCACGATGCCCATCAGCAGGAGGCTCACGGACATGAACCTGCCGTACTTGTGATGCCTGAGCGTGAAGAGCGCTAGCAAAGCGGCGGGGACGTGGAACGAGAGGGAGGAGACGAGCGCCCAGAGGAAGACGCCATACCACATCTCTGCGGAGAGAACGGCCGTCAGGCGGGCTCGGGGCCCGCAGGCCGCCGGCGGAGGCGGCGGGAGGGCCCCGCGGCGGGCAGGGTACCTGGGAAGGTGTCGAGCGGGCTGGAGTAGGTGGTGGTGCCGTTGCCCACGCGGGGCACCAGGCGGAGGCTGAGGATCTGCTGCAGGAGCCCCCCGCCGCCGCCGCCCGGCTCGCCGCCCTCCATCGCCTCCCCGGGCCCGCCGCCATCCGCCGGCTTCCCCTTCCCACCGCCCCTTCCGCCCGTCCCGACCAATGGGAAGCGCCGCCAGGTGACAGACAGGCCTCCCCGCCAACCGCCGCCCGCCAGGGAGCGGCCGGTGCCCGCCCCCGCGCTGCCATGGGAACGGCTGCCGGCCGCGGAGGCTGCTGGGAGTTCCCCCCCCGCCGCCTCCTGGGCGCGCAGGGCGGCGCGATTGGCCGCGGCTGGCGGGCCGCTCTACCCGCCCGGCGGCTCTCTCCTCGCTGCTCCCCGCGCGCGGGGCCGCTTCGGCGGCGCGATCCCCGCCCGATCCCCGCCCGATCCCCGCCCGCCCCGCCAGGGGGCGCCCGCCCGCGGGCAGCGGCGACGCTCTGGGCGGTGCGGGCGGCGGGCGCGTGAGGAGGAGGAGGAGGAGACGAAGGAGGAGGAGGCGGCGGCGCCGGCAGCATGTCGGGCTCGGAGGAGTACTCGTCGGCCGAGGACGAGGACTACGTGCCCTCAGGTGAGCGGGGCCGGGCCGGGGAGAGGGCGCTCCGGGCGCCGGCAGCGCTGCCGGTGCCGGTGCTGAGCGGCTGTGCTTGCAGGTGCGGAGTACAGCGAGGACGACGTGAGCGAGCTGGTGCGGGAGGAGGCGGCGGACAGCCCGCGGCCGGCCCGCGGCAGGAGGAGCCCCCGCCGGCCCGCCAGCAGGTACCGGCCCCGGTTCCGCACAGGCCGGTTCCCGGGGGGGGGGGCGGAATCCCCGTTATCTCCTTGTCCCGCCGGGCGCGGGGCTGAGAACCCAGAACCGCCTTTCTTCTCTCGGGCTTCGCGTCAGAGGCAGAGCTCCTCCGGCGCCAGCCTGAGAACCCGCCCCGGGAACGAGTTCCGTGTCTTTGAATAGCGCCTCGTGGAGCGCAGAGCGCCTTTCGGCGCGAGGAACCCCCGGGATGTATTCACTGTACGGAACTTTATTTAAGGGAGGCTCCTGCCCAGCCCAAGGCCTCGTCCCCTCGCGGTTCCTGCAGCATCCCCGAGTCCATTCCGTACTCAGAGGCCCACACACGTGTGCCAGCCCACCTCAGGCCACCGCCTACTTCAGGCCTGCTGTGTTTTCTGGTAATTAATCTGGTAATTAAGTAGCTTCACCCCCGGGAAGAAGGGAAACCTCCCAGGTAGGATGTCCTGGGGGGAATAAGTTGCTTCACCTGTGCTCACGGTTCAGCTCTGGAATAATGTGGCAGCACCTCAATGTATATATTGTTTTCTTGGTATCTGCTTCCAGGAAGAGGAAGAAAGGAGGTCTCTTGTTAGATCCAGATGAGAAAGAGGAAGAAAAGGCTCAGCAGAATGAAGAGGAAGAGGAAGTGGATAACGTAGAGCAGGTGGAAAGAAACAGAGAAGAAGAAGAAAAAAAGAAAGAGGATGCTCTGTGGGCCCGTTTCCTTAGCGATGTGGGAGAGAAACCCAAGGCAGGGGCTGCCACGCAAGTGACACAAGCTAAGAAGGTAACGGGGGCTTGGGCCTGCAGCCGGGGTGTGTGGGAAGGGCCTGAAGCTCTAGAGCACCCAGTGTTGGTTCTAGCTGGTGCTGGACGTCCGTTGGAGATGGGAAGGGGCTGGGTGTACCCCTGCTCCATCTGCTTTGTAAGCCTGGAACCTCACCCCAGGGCAAAGTGGAAGCTGCTGGTTTTGTTCCAGCGTGGGAGGTCTGTGCTCTGGTGGTGCTGCTTTTGGAGCTGCTTGTCAGTGTCTCAGAGCATCCTCCAGAGTCCTCTTGGCTTCTCTGCCTGCTCCATGTGATGTAGGAGAAGCGTGGGGAGGTTCAGTCTGAGCTGTGCCCACGAGTATGAGGTTGGGCATTTCCTGATACTCAGGAAAAAAAAAGGGAGACTTTGTGTGAAGTTCAGTTTTTCTTTTTGGGGGGAGAAGAAGCAGAGGAGTCACCCCTGTGCCTTGGCTTCTGTCCTCGTCCAGCAAGGGGGTCTGGAAGATGCCACGTGTTGGGTGGGTGTTTGTAACACACGTGGATCTGGTTTCTGTTTGCTTTGTAAACCCCTCTCACGAGCTCTCAGGCTCTGCCCGCAGGGGATTTCTGTGGAGAGAATTCTCTGTGGGATCAGCTAGTTAAAAGGATTTGGTTCTTGATAAAGCCAAATGCTGCAGATGGTAGAGGGATGAAGGTACCAAAACGTGATCCTCTGTTGCTAGAATTGTCTTTTGGGTTTGGTTTTTTTTTGGTTTTTTTTTTTTTTTTTGAGCAATCAGCCAAAAAAAGTATTTTGTCACAAAAGCCTGGGCTGGTGAGTTCTCCTCACTGTGTGAAGCTGGAAGGCTGCAGAACAAGCGTAGTCGTTTAATCTTTGCTCACAGCTTTTACAAGGAGGGTCCTTTCAATAGAACCTTCCTGCTTCTCTCCCCCTCGGTTTTTACTGGCTAAGCAGCTGAGATGGTTACAGGTGGAATTAGAAGGAGAGAGGAAGAGTTGCCTTTGGAGCAATTCTTCTTTTATGGGCAACTTGCTAAAATGTGAATGGGCTTTGGAAGTTCCTCCATAGGCTAAAATAACTGATGGAGAGATGCAGTTCCTCTGTTCCCTTCATGAACTTCTTCATTTGGGCTTCAGTTGTCTGCTTGGAGATCTCTGTGGCGTGTGGCTGAGTTGGAGCCAGAATCTGGGGATTTGTTTTGATTATTTACAGGGTCTGAGATTTGGGGGGTTTCTTTTTTTATGTATGCTGTTACAAGCTGTAGTTATGACTGAGTAAATTAAGAGGCTTAATGTTAGTTGCTTAACAAAGATATTTCCCTCTCAAATTAAAGAGATGTTATTGACAAGGAGCTTATTATCTTCAGGGTTCTTGATGAAGACCAGCCTTGCTTTTCCTGCTGATGGGGTTTGTGCTTCTAGATTATTGAGTAAAAAATGATCATATTTCTGTGCAAATCACCCTAGCAGCTTTCCTGCCTGGTGGTGCTTGGCTTGGGAGAGATGAGTCTTCAGGCTTTTGCTTGCTTTGTGAACCACAGCAGCATGTTCTTACTGCTTCCTACATTTAGTTAGAATTTCATTTCTTGTTTTGGGTCCATTTTGATCCTTGAGCTCCCCTGAGACCCTGGAACCAAAGTGGAGAATTTCCTGCTGGTGACAGGGGCATTTGTTTCCTTTTCCTTGTCTGTGGGTGACGTGCTTTGACCAGACAGCCTAAACTGCAGCGCTACCCAAGGTCTGCGTCGGGTCCTCAGGCTGATAATTTGGCTTGTTCCCACAAATGCATTGTTTTGTTTTCTCTGTTTGTTTTGTAGGCTGAAGAAAAGAAAAGCGGGAACAAGCTTCAGGAGAAACCAAAAGAGTCTGAGAAGCCAAAAGATTCAGGGAAAGTGACAATCACCAAAGTGTTTGATTTCGCTGGTGAGGAAGTCAGGTGAGTTGGGTGATGTGACGCATGTCCTGCGGGCTCAGAGCAGGCTGGGTGCTGCTGCCAGGCTGGTGCTGTGCTGGGAACCTCCCTGGGTTCTTCTCCATTTTCCTGTGTGCTTCTTTTTGATCATGAGCGCGCACACAGACCTCAGGGAAGGTGGGGCCAAGATTTTTCTGCCTGAGGGCCGTGGAGCATCCTTATACTCAGATCTCAGCTTTAGAATCCACTGATCAATTCCCTTGGTCGCCTGGGCAGTGGTTGAAGCAGCTGGCAAAGCTTCACAGTGGCACTATGGCTGCAAGGGTGGAGATCAGACCCCTGGACGACCCCACGAGGATGACTTTGATGTGTTTTATTCCTTCGGTTGAGCCCAAGCCCCGTGCTGGGGGCAGGATGTGTGCCAGTGCTTTCCCTGGTGATGTTCAGTCCTCTACAAAGACCTGCAGGTGGCAAGAGGTGCTCTGGTGGACGGCCTAACAGCCCGGTGCTCTGACCTCAGAGCCAAGGCGTGGGGCTGGGAAGCATCCTCCTTTAGGCCCAGTTTGGCTTCGCAGGATGCGCTGCAAAAAAGGGGCAGGGGTCTCAAACACCTAAGAGCAGCCCCGAGTGAACTCCCTGAAATCCGAACGCCCTGTGACCGGGTGATCTTTACCGTGGCGGGGTTTTTTCACAGGTAGGATTTGCCTCTGCAGTGTGACAGCAGAGGGCAGCAGCTCCCAGCAGTATCACCCACGCTGCCTGCCTGGGAGGAGGAAGCCGAGAGCGGGGCTTTCCGCAGCTCTGGTTTTTCAGGTCAGCTCTGCTGCCTGAGCTGTTTGAAAAACCTGAGGAGAGCCGGGAGTCACAGGAGCCACTTCCCTGTTTCTCTGCACAACCCGAGCTGTAGGAATGCCCTTCATTCGCCGGAGCAATGGCCAAGAGCTGAACACTGCAGCTTCTCTCAGTGGTGTTTGAGCATCTTTGTCTGAGGTTTAGGTTTGGGTTTGGTTTTTTTGTAGGCTTACTTCAGAGTCATTCACTCGTGGAAAGGAAGCTTCTGGTGCAATTTTTTTGTGAGGTATCAAACCCTTTAAAGGAGCTAGCTAGTAAAAATATCTGCCTTGGAGCTTCTTGTTCACCTGTCTCTGTGAAGAGAAGCCCCAGATAATTCTGATTTAATCACAGAAATATTTGGGTCTATTAGTTGGAGGGGTTGGGGAAGCTTTCTTTGTCCTTCAAAAAGTGGCTTGTGTGATGCGAACAGAACTTGGCTGAGGCTACTGAGGTGCTGAGTTTGTGCTTTTAACATCAGTATCTTTACTGATCAGTAGGTTTTTTTAACAGTTGTAACAAAGTTTCCAAGTTAGCTCAAGGCACATTTTTCTTCACCAGCTGCTTTCGCAGCGTTCTTTGTACTGCTCGCTACTGTTTCCCTTGGGGAGCTGCAGGAAGAATTGATACAAGTTTCTACTAATTTTTGACCCACTAGGCTGAAGCTGGTCGATGGGGCTGCAATCCTGGAAACCACCAAGGCTAATTTATTTCTCCTGTTGTTTCCATCAGCCATTGTATCAACGGGTTACAGGGCCAGCCACAGAAAATTTGCAGCGAGGTCTGGAGGACTGTCTTCTGCTGGTGCCAGAGCTATAACGGGCTGCTTTCTTTAGCTCTTTGATAACAGCAGAATCCTTCAGTGTCTTCCCCCCTCCTCGCCTTGGTTTTTGTGATGCTCGAAGCCAAAGCTCTTGTGCTGTTCGCTCCGTCTCGCATCTCTAATGTATGACACTGTTAGCTGTGGGTTGGATGTAAGGAGTTACTGCTGCTTACAGCTACTGATGCTTTCCTGCAGCCACAGTAGGTGAGGGCCAGAGCACTGCTTTTTCTTCAGAATGGCAGGAGGTTGGTTGTGCCTGACCCTAAGATCTGCAAATGCTCTGAATACCAAACGGTGACTTCCCTGCCTGGGGAAGCAGCCTGCAAACTGTTGCTTACAAAGGCAAACACAGGGTGGCAGTTGTGTGTGTGTGTGTGGGTTTCTGGGCTGAAAGAACTGCAATGAGAGCGCTGGCTCTGTTGCTTTCCGTTCTAAATGGTTCCAGGCTACTTTTGAGTGTTGCTCTTTTGAAAGCTTGAGGAGAATTTAGATCAGTATTTAAGCACTGATAGATTCAAGGCACAAAATTCGACAGTCTGCTCAGTGAAGCTCTTAACAGAAGATCATTGAGCCCTGATTTCACGTTGCAGAACAATTTCTTGTCTCCTGTAAGAAGATGGTGTAATCTTTCTTGTATGACTGGAGTAGCAGAAGTCTCTTGAAAGACGTCCCCAGCCACGGGGTGTACTGGAATAGTAAAAGACCTTCCTCTTTAAGCTGCCCTATGGGTTATTGTTGCATTTCATGTCCATTTTGATTAGTCTGGGGCTATATCGGTTGCTAATGCTGAACTCGAGGTTCAGAGTGTTACAAATTGCCAAATACAGAATTAAATTTAGTGGCTTTTAATTTTATAAATTACACCATGTAGTATTACCTTGTAAAACCAAAGCAGTTGGATCCTGGAACTAGAAACAGTCTAACTGATTTCTGTGGTTTCCAGTTGTGACTTTTCTGTCTGCTTTCCATTCCTCCCCGGTGTTAAATAGATGAGGAGCAGCAGGGGACTGTCACCCAAATGGCTGTAATTGCGGGCAGCGGGAGTGATTTGCAAAGGCAGCTCAGCATCTAAATGGAAGTTCAAGTCATTTCTCACTGGCAGAGGAGGTTGAAGCTCCTTTGAAGTCTCTGGTTTATGAACTTGCCTCACGAGGCAGGACACGTGGTTGGTTTAATAGGGAATCACGTCCCCAGTGCCAGGGTTTGTGCTGTAATCGCTGTATGATGAGGCTTGTTTTCTCTCTGGCACTCCCAACGACTTTGCCCCTTGGCTTTCTTTATACTGCTGCTGTGCTCAGCGTGTCAAAATGTTCTGCTGTGCTCAGTCCATGGCAGTCAACTTTGTGTCCACCCAGGACTGCAGCAGAATGCAGCTCACTGGAGCTGGCCCAGCCCCGCAGCGTCCATCGCAGTCAGCGTAACGAGGGGTGAGGGAAGAGCACAGTTGGGTCAGCAAAGGCTAGCAGGAGGAGGTGTTAGTTTGAAACATCTTCTGGGTACCTTCAGTACAAAGGTGAGAGGAGTAATGGTCTCAGGAATGGGAGTCCTGTGTTTGACACTGCAGATTCTGAGGACTCAAAACAAGAAGCTTCTTATTTCTGTGCATATGGGCTTCGTTCCTGTGGTTCAAATCTAAACTTGTACACACACAAGTGGTTTTGGGGGGAGTGTTTTCCTGGTACTGCAGCATTGCTGTGCCATACTAACAGCATCGTGCTGGCAAAGCCATGGCTTGTGCTGCTTCAGTGACCTGTGCCCACTTCCCTGTGTGTGTGGAAGAAGCCAAAGCAAAGCCATCATCAGGCTCCACTCTCCATCTGCCACTGAGGACAGCCCTGGTCTTTTCCTGAAATCTGGCAAGGTGTACCTGTCACAGCTCCCTTTACTTTCTCACAAGGCTGTCTCCTCCAGGAGTGCCTGTCTTTGGGATCCAGAGCACCTCCCAGTAGGCTGGGCTGTGGCCTCAGACCTCTGCACTGTGGTCCCTTCCTGCCCAGTCCACACTTCTGGGAGGCAGCAAATAGCAAACTTAGACAGTTTGAAGAATCATGGAATGGTTTGGGTTGGAAGGGCTCTTTAAAGGTCATCTAGTTCCTGCAGGGAGCCGGGCCATCTGCAACTAGAGCAGGTTGCTCAGAGCCCTGGCCAACCTCACCTGCAATGGTGCCAGGGATGGGGCAGTGACCACTTTTCTGGGCAACCTGGGCCAGGCTCTCACCACCCTCACTGGAAAACATATCCTCCTCTCCAGTCTAAATCTTCTTTTTAGTTTAAACCCACCACCCCTTGTCCTGTCCCAACAGGCCCTGCTCAAAAGCCTGTCCCCATCTTTCTGACAGGTCCCTTGAAGTCCTGAAAGGCCACAAGAAGGTCTCCCCAGAGCCTTCTCTTCTCCAGGCTGAACCCCCCCAGCTCTCCCAGCCTGGGCTCCCAGCAGAGGGGTTCCAGCCCTCCCAGCATTGCTGGGGCTCCTCTGGCCCCGCTCCACCAGGTCCCTGTCTCTGCTGTGCTGAGGACTCCAGAGCTGGCCCCAGCACTGCAGGGGGGTCTCTCTCTCTTCCCAGAGCCCTGGGAGCAGAGGGGCAGGATCCCCTCCCTTGACTTGCTGCCCACGCTGCTTCTCCTCTCCCTGCAGGACTTGTGGATTAGACTTTGTGCTAACCCCTGAGCTTTTTTTCTCAACCATCTTCTCTTGCATGCTCTGACCCCGTTTCTTCCAGCGCTCTTGTGTGTCTGGCAGGTGTTCCTGTGATGTAAGTCCTGGCTTCTCGCCACCTCTGGGGCCAGGCTTGTCCTGCAAGCTGCATGGCCGCTGGCAGCACGCTGGGCCTGGAGCTGTGTAGAAATGTTTCAAGATCTCCCCTCGTGTCTGCAGGGTGAGCTCCCTGCTGCTCTCTGGATGCTGGGATAAGCGAGTGCAGAGATCCAGCCGGTACTTCCTCACACGCTGCGTGTCTTCCTCCTGCTGAGCAGCTGCTGAGTGCTGAAGGCATCATTCTTACGCCGTGTCAGATAATTGCCAGACCACAGAGCCCTGAACCTGAAGCATTTACAACCAGGGAGCTGGGGGTTTGCTGTGCCCCTGGCACGACAGATAAACATTTGTCCTCTAAACTCTTCAATTACCTTCATATTTGAAGGCTGAGCAGATGGGTGAGATTTTGCTGAGGTTGAAGCTCACCTTTTCAGGTTGAGCTCAGTAATCTTTAGCTGCTTCTGCAGTGCCTGTTTGCTGATAACTCAGTCTGCTTCTGAATGCATTCTTCTGTGTTTGCCTGATTAAAGCTCACCATTGCTTTGAACCTGGACACTGGCATGGCCATGTTTGGTGGGACAGCACGGCTAGTGCTGTGCTCCCACTGGCAGAGCTCTCAGCTAAAATTTTGGCTGTGAAAATCACCTGACTTATGGTGGTCTTTTTTTTTGTTTTGTTTTCTTCTTGCTCCAGGGACAGATGATGACCCAGTTCCATGGGTATTGTTTGCTTTTTTTAGACTGCTTTTAGGTGGGTTTTAATAAGGCATTTAGTCCAGAGGTATATACAAAGCAGCTGAAAGCTCTCTGATGTGTTTGAAGTCCTTGAAGGCTTTGCAGATGTAACGAGGGAAAATCCTTAGCTTCCCTGCAGAACTTTCTGTCCATGCACCTCAAAGCACTTTCTAAAAACCTGTTGTTACTCCCTGTTTGGGAAGATGAAAACTGAGGCATGTCACAGTTGATAACACTGGGGCTCCTGGCTTAGGATACCCAGGGGTCTAAGCTTTACTCCTGCGTGGCATGTACCAGTCAAACCAGGAAGGGCCACGTGCCAAACACACTGGGCAATAAGCAGTGTCGTGCTGAGCAGGGGCCTTGCTGCTGGATATAATGAATACTGAGTAGTTCACCCAATTATGTAGAAGGAACTGGGCAAACTCACGTCAGCAAAATATGTCTGGGGTGTTATAGGCGAGACATGAACTCTGTCTCTGGATTAGGGCCCCCTGCTGTTGACTCGTGTAGGAGATCAGGTTTGTGACTTGGAGTAGCCTCTGGTCTGCTGCAACATGTCTGCTTTGATCTGCGTGTGCAGCGTGCTGAGAGGAAACAAGTTGTGCTGGGTATGTGTGCTGAGCAGAGTTGAGAGGCAGCTTGGATTCTACAGTGGGAGGATGATGGTTCATGGTGGGGCTGTTGCATCTGAAAAGCAAAATCATAGAAGCACTTAGGTTGGAAAAGATCTTTCAGATCATCAAGTCCGACTGTTAACCCAGCACTGCCAGGTCACCACTAAACCATGTCCCTCAGCACCACATCTAATCCTGCATTTAAATCCCTCCAGAGGTGATGACTCCACCACTACAAAGCTTTAAAGAGGTACATAAAGTATCCAATTAATAACCAGATAGTTATAAACTGAAATCATTGTAGTAATTGCTGGGGTCTGTATTGGCTGAGACTGATATTTCATCTGCCACAGTGGGGTGAAAGAGAACCTGATTTTCCTCTGTTACTGTTTGCTGTCATCTAGGTTGTGTCTGGAAAAAGCCTTCCTTACTCTTCCAGCATTGCTGCTTCACAGGTTTTCATCCTTTAAGGATTCAAGGTTATTCAGAGAAGATTTTTCTTAAGTTAGGACTTAAGGACATTAAGTTTGTGGTGAAATTCATGACCCTTCTGAGCAGGAGAAGCAAAGGTGAAGTGAGGTGCCTGCAGGCAGGTTCCTGTCAGGAGACTTGATGGGCTAATAAAAGCCATTTCTCAGCCAATAGCACAGGGCTCCTTTGTAGAAGAGTGCTGTTGATGATGGGGAATTGTGCAGGCAGGGCTACAGTCCATGGCCAAAGCTGCTTTTTTTTTTGTGTCCTATGAAGTCATCAGGGTCAACATAACCTTAAACTTAGGCCTGGTTGAGTGGAGTGGTGAGTTCTTGGCCCAGTCTGTGCTGTTAGCTGGCCTGCTGGACTCCTCACCTTGGTGAGCCTCTCAGGAGATCTTTGCAGAGCTGATTAAGGACTGATCCATTCCCTCATGTCCAGGAGAAATACTGAGCTCTGTGCAGCAGAGCTGAGGTTCTAATTCCATTCTCTGCACTTGTCCTTCCTGAGAATTTCTCGATGCTGCCTCTCGCTACTAAAATCCTGGGTTTCTATTTTTCCTCTTAGCTCATCTGTGTGGCTGCTGAACACACACCTATGTCCTAGACTGCTCACTAACCCTGGATCTGCTGTCCTCTTCCAGAGCTTCAGCCCTTGTTCAGGAGAGAGTAGGTGGAAATGGCTGCAGGAGAAGCAGATCAGATGTCTGAGAAGAACCCAAGCTTTCCAAAGTCCTCGTTCAGCCTCTGATTTCCTTGTCAGTGGCTGTGATGTCCTCTCTGCTCCTCATGTGAGAACTGAGACCGACAAAATGGGGAAACAAAGGGGGCGCAAGTCAAAGAGTTTGGGAGACTGCCACCTATTTATTGATTAAGTGAAGGCACTAAAGAGCTGACTGAGAAATAGCTGCTGCTTCTGCTTTTTACTGGCAAGCGTTGAGCAGGAGTGGGGAGAATGCTGAGGCTGATGGAGTTAATGTATTTCAAGGGGAAGGGGAGAAAAAAGAGCAGGGAATTCACTCCCACGAGTCTCAAGGTTTAGAGCTGGCACAGAGAGCAATTTTAAAAACGTGTAATTGTCCATCTGTGTCTTTGCCCTGTGGTCTCAGCATGGCTCAGTCAGATGTGTTGGGCTAATTAGCACTGAGAGAACATCTAGCATTAACTCTCTCCTCACCTGGTGTTGCCTGCCAGGATGACTGATAGCAAGGGGATGGCAGCGTGCTCACACCTCTCGCTGGGTGTGAGTCTTGGTCATTTGTTTTGTGCTCACTGGGCTTTGTGCAGTGCTGAGTGAAGGACAGTTGCTTTTCAAATCAGGAGAAAGATCAGTAGTTTGGGTGTGCAGCTCTTATGGAGGTCGTAGGTTGTGTGGTACGTGTCAGAGCAAGGCTGATACGTGTGTGACACGTTCCAAATGTGCTTTTTTTGCAAGAGCCTTTGCTACATTGCTTATAGGTATGAATGAGAAGCAGAATCTGTGTCCTCAAGGCTTCTGTTTGGAAAGCTCTGCCTTTTTCTGGGTGGACAGCAAGTGACACAGCTTCCACTAGGTGACGTAGGTGGTTATTTGATTAGATATGGAACACAGTGAGCTGAACTAATGGGGGCAGAGGAAGAAACCACTGAACCACTGTCTGTGTTTTGGTGTGCTGTTTGCCATGGCTCCAGCTACAGCAGCAAGCAGGGGTTAGGAAAAGTAAGACAAATGCAATCCAGTAACCCATTGAAAAGCCCCTTCAAAGTCCAGCCTCTCCGAGGATGCTGGTTTCGTGTTGGTGACCAGGGATGCTAGATGTGCACAGGGTTTCATCCTCAGTCCTCCCAGGCTGAGGAGTTCTAGACAAATGTATCGTAGCCACTTTCTGGTGACACACGACTTCTTCACAAGGCGTGCACAGTGCCAAAACCTTGGCTTTTGAGACTTTTCCAGGTATTTAAGCCGAGCAGGGGATGGATTTAATGATCTTAAAGGTCTCTTCCAATCCAAACGATTCTATGATTGGGACTTGGGACTGTAAGACAAATCAATCCACTGCAAATTACATGGAATATCAATGTGGCTGCTGTGTAGAGGTGTCTGTCTAAAAAACACCTGGTTGCTTTTCTCTAAACAAGGACCAAAAATGCTGATCTTGGCAGAAGGGAGTGTAGGCAGCAGCCTGTCCCTGTCCTTATGCAGTTAGAGGTCAAAGCATGCTTCAGTTATCCATGGGTTATATTGGCTTTTTTCAATTTAAAAAACAGCTATTGATTTTTTGTGTGTTTTTAATTTTTTTATCTTTTTTTTAAGCCAGTAAGTGAAAATATGTTACCTTTGAAAAGATGCTGAAGAATAAGAGGGTCTTGGGGACATGTTTTGATAACCTTTGCTCTGCCTTCATCCATTCTCAAAGCTACAGAGTGTCCTTGGGGAATCCTAATGCCGTATGATGCCGACTGGCACAACAGCGACCCAGGGATGAGGTCATGGTGCAGGAGCTACGTTGTGTGCTGGTTGACTCACCAGGCATTTGCCTTTCAAAGGCAGCTGCAGGAATTAAAACTTTATAAGCAGCCTGACAAACGTAGCCAGAGTTCTAAGCCAGAGCACTTGCTTCTAAAATAAATCTCGTTAGGGTTCCTTTAGTGTGCTTTGAGAAGGGGAATGGGCTAACGAACGGCAGCTATTCAGGGGTTTCATTGCTAGATGTGCAGCTGAGGCTTCTGCTTAGATGGGGGAACCGAAGCACAGAGGGGCTGTGACTTGCAAAGTGTGGCACAGCAGTGCCAGCATTGCCTGGCGAGTTATCTGCCCAATTCCTGTCATCTTCCTTTATCTCACTGTGCTCTGGAAAAATCCCAAAGTGACTGAGTCCACCTAAAAGTCATCTTAACACCTCTGGTCCAGCCTGATGCTTTTAGGGAAATCGTGGCTGTGCTCTGGTTTTGGTTGTGCATTTTTGCTGGTAAGCAGTGTGAAGATGAAGGGGGCTCAGCTGGGGCCTTCAAGGGTGGGAGGAGTCTCAGGGCAGCTCTGAAATGATGGCTTGACCTCCAGATTAACACTTCTAGGGCTTCCAGACCTGTGGTATTGGGGTGCTGCATCAGCTCTGGGAACTGGATGGCCAACTGTGTTCTCCTGTTTTCACATTCTTCCAAGTGTTTTCTGCCTGTTTTGTGTGCAGTTAGTGTGGAAATAATTCAGAAAAAATCCCAGCCTTCCCTAGCAGGTAAGGCAGGAGACAGCATTTCTCTGCCTGACTCTCAGACAATAACCTGACTTTTAAAAACGTGGGCAGGGAAGGGGCTTAGTGACCTATTCAAGTCTCACAGGGGCTCTTTTGCTGTAAGGGGATCTTTTGTCCCTCTCTGTTCATGCCTTCGTTGCAGGGGCCTCGGATCCAGACCCAGCATTTTGCTGCTTGCCCTGTTTCATTTGCTTCCAAGCCGCTGCCTCATTCCTGACAGTTCCAGGCTCAGAAAGATGCTTTTGATGTCTGGTGAGATGCTGGCAGAGCCTGCTCTTCAGCCCTTGGGCCTGGGGTTTCCCCTGCCGGAAAGTGAAGCTTGTGAGATGGATTATTTTTTTTGTAACTAAGATTCTGAAGCAGGAGGGTTCCTGTGTTAGCCCAGAGGGAAGGCAAAGCTGTTTTCTGCCTTTACTATCTCATTAACACGTTACAAACCGAGTCGAGTGTAGTCTGGCTTTCTCCCCATGGGGATGCTTGGACTTTTGCAGTGTGTGTCAGCTCCTGTTGTCATCTGTGTAACCTTTGTGTCCAGCGTTCAGAGCTGTAAGTGAATTTTGAACACCTGGCTCTTGAGACCTGCGATATCCCTTCATTCAGCAGGAGAAGAGATCCAGAACAGGAACGTCGTGGCGCTTTGTGGGAGCTGTGGGCTTGCAGAGATCCATCTTGCTTTTGGAGTGCTTCAAGCCGTGGTTAGCAGGGACACGGGACTGTCATGCTCACACATACAGCAGCTGCATCTGTTCACCTGGACTGCTTAAGTCAGAGGCGTGTTCCATAATTTGAAGTTAATTGTTCTGGGAGGTGGGATGCCTCGGAGACAAAAACGCAAACTACATGGCGGGATTTGGGCCTGGGCAAGGGAATGGAATCACAGACTGGTTTGGGTGGGAAGGGACCTTTCAAGGCCACCTAGTCTGACTCCTGCAGAGAGCAGGGACATCTGCAACTAGAGCAGGTTGCTCAGAGCCCCGGTCAACCTCCCCTGCAATGGTGCCAGGGATGGGGCAGCCACCACCTCTCTGGGCAACCTGGGCCAGGCTCTCACCACCCTCACTGCAAAACATTTCTTCCTTCTCTCCAGTCTAAATCTCCCTCTTTCAGTTTAAACCCATCACCCCTTGTCCTGTCCCAACAGACCCTGCTCAAAAGCCTGTCCCCATCTTTCTGACAGGCCCCTTGAAGGTCCTGAAAGGCCACCAGCCTTCCCTGGAGCCTTTTCCTCTCCAGGCTGAACACCCCCAACTCTCCCAGCCTGGCCTCCAAGCAGAGGTTCCAGGCTTGGGATCACTTTTGTGGCCTTCTCTGGCCCTGCTCCAATCGATCCGTGCCCTGAATTCATGAATAGTTATCCAAAGAAGCAAGCAGAGACTCAGTGCTTGGACATACTTAAAACTGGGGTAGAAAAAGCTCCAGTCAAGAGGAAAATGAAGCCTTGTGCCCTGGCCAGGGTCAGCTACTCCAGAGAGCTGTTTGGTGTGCTCTATCTATTGCAAGCCCCAATGGGAGGTTGGTAACCAAAGCACTACTTCCCTTTGGTTTTAGAGAGCCTCTTGCAGAAGTAGGAAGCAGAAGCCCAAAAAGGAACTGACAGCTTGGTCAGCATCTCAGGTGGCAGCATGTCCATAGACTTTTCTTTACATATGTCACGGAGTCTTTGTCATAGAGATGATGGTGGAAAATTGGTCATTTCCTTCATGGCTTACAAGGTTAGGACGTGGATGTCAAAAAAGCACTTTTTATGCATTATTGATGTTAAAATACCATTCAGCTCTGCTTGTTTTCAGATGAATTGGTTTGTGCTGCAGCCTGGGCTGACTGCTTGGAGAGCAGCACGTGCTTGCTGCAAGGAGCAGCACCGGACAGGCAGCTTGGCCCTTGTCTGACTGCAGGAGAGTTCTGATCACATTTGTGTCTCTTTAAAAACCAGCCAGCAGCTTCTGTGCAGATAGGCAGCCTGCAAAATCATCAGTCACTCCAGCCCAGTCTTGTCTCTGTTGCTTCAGGGAACAGGCTGTTTCCCAGGGAACAGCTTCTCCCACCTGGTTTGAAGAGCGAGGCTTGGAGAACATTGGGTGGGTTTTTTTCTGAAAGGGAGAAAACAAATGTTTGACTTCGAAATTAGGAAAGTGATGGGGACTTATTAGTTTTAGCTCTGTTTGCTTTACACCAGATAATCCAGCATAAAATAAACACCCAGTGTGCAGGCAGATTTGGCCTGGAGGTTCGGTGTGTGAGGACCTGATTCTCTCCTGGAAGATGCTGAACATCAAATCATGGAACGGTTTGGGTTGGAAGAGACCGTTCAAGGCCACCTTGTCTGACCCCCCCTGCAGGGAGCAGGGACATCTGCAACTAGAGCAGGTTGCTCAGAGCCCTGGCCAACCTCCCCTGCAATGGTGCCAGGGATGGGGCAGCGACCACCTCTCTGGGCAACCTGTGCACTCCAGTGGCTTCAGGATCTTGCAGACTGGAGCACCTGCCTGTTGTACAGTGTGTCTGTTTGCAGAAGGTACCCAGCACATGGCAGCTCGAGCGTAAGAGTCCACCAAAAGAATATTCAAAGTATTCCTCTTGGAATATCTTTCTAGGTTTTGTTGGGGTTTTTTTTCTATATAAAACCTGTAGATGAGTGTTGCTTGCTCCTCAAGTGATCCTTCCAGAAGGCTGGAGGACTAGTTAATGAGGCTAGACACAAATGGGGAATATTGAAAAAAGGATAATTAGCCTCATTTTTCCCCACCTTGGTCTGTGATTCCCCAGAGCTAACAGCATTAAGATCATGTGGAAAGTTTTGTAACTGTGTCAGGTCTAAACTGGGACAGGTTTCCCCAGTGAGGACTGTGTGTCCTGAGCACGAGAGGTGAAGAGCTGGCATTTTCCAGAGCTTCCATTCTTGTTCTCCTATTCTCAGCATGGAGGTCAGGGGAGATTATCCCTTTGTGCTGCTGAGATTCAGGATCTTGACTGTTTTCTTGTCGGTCTGTTCTCCCAAGGAACAAGTGACAGGACAAGAGGAAATGGCCTCAATTTGCACCAGGGGAGGTTTAGGCTGGACCTAAGTAACATTTTCTTCCCCTCCAGGGTTGTCCTGGGCTGGCCCAGGCTGCTCAGGGCAGTGGTGGAGTCCCCATGATCCCTGGAGGGGTTTCAAAGCCGTGGAGCTGTGGTGCTGAGGGACGTGGGTTAGTGGTGCCCTGGCAGTGCTGGGGGAACATCTGGACTTGATCTTAAATGTCTCTTCCACCCAAAACAAATCCGATTTTGTGATTATGGACAGAAGCCTGACAGCCTTCTTGCTGTGGCTGTTTGTCTGTCCCAGCTTCCCCTGAGACCCTGCCTCCTTTTCCTCTCCTTGCCAGGATGTGGCTCTGCTGACATGTGTGTAAGGGCTTTCAGGGCCCCTCGCTGCTGAGCTGGGCCCTTTCCTGAGTGAGTCCCAGGGTGTGGGTGTTGTGCTATGCCATGGTAGCAGGAGTGGGGTGACGTGAGGGGTTGGGACCCTCTTCCCACCAGGTGTAGGACCAGAACGCAGGAGAAAAGCTGGTGTGTTAGACTTACTCTGCCGCTGAAATGAAGCCTGAAAATTTGGTTTTAAGCCTCTTTTGCAGATCAGCTGGATCTGTGTGAGTTCAATGCTCATTTTAGCCTGGATTCCTCCCTCCTTTTAGCTGCTTACATAGCTAAGGGGACTGCTGGGAGCAGGTCAGACACTTCCTAAATTAGGATGCTACAGTTTGGTCCCGGGTGTGTGCTGTGGAGCAACTTCTGGGCCAGCCTGCGACACCATTTGGGTTCTTTCTGTGTGCTGTGGTGCCCAGCACACATCGACTGGGGCCTTTCCCATGTGCGTAGGGGACAGCAGTTGAGTTGGCCTGTGTGAAAGGGAAGGGTGAGAAGTTCTTCAGTGGAAGGTGGAAGTAACAAACCTGCAGCTGGGCACCAAAACAGCAGGCTGGGTGGGTACGGGTGTGCTTAACTGCTTGGGTGCCACTTGGGTTCAGAGATAGGTGTAGGGTCCTAAGGAAGACACCTGTAAGTATTAGAGTCACTTAGTGCTCTAGTTTATAGCACATTTTCCTTAAAAAACTAGAATATGGAAGACCTTTCTACTTTAATTGCATGGCACCTTGTGCAGCAGCATCGTCTGTGCTACCAGGCTCCAGCACGGGCCAAAATATTAATAACTGTTGTGTATTTTGAAAGTGTTATTATGGAATTTAATAGCACAGCAGTATAATGGAGGCTTTACAGGAAGGCAATGGGAGGCAGTGGTTTTGTGTGTGAATTACAGGGCTGCGAGCGGGTGAGACACTAGGCTACTTGTTTTATTGCTGACAATATACTTATTTTCATGTTTATTCCTGGATTACAATGTGTGAATAGCATCCCAGTAAACAGTCAGGCAAACGGGTTATTTATCAAGTATTTTCAAGTGAAAGGTCTTGTAATTTTTCTTAGTAATGACTGTGATTTCTTCCAGCTGGATTAATGGCTCCCCTTTCTCCCCACGAAGAACAAGAAGTGTTTTGGCTTCTACATGGAGAGTTATTGTCCGTGGACCAGAGGAGTTTTCTCCTTCCCGGCCCAGGGAATCTGGGAGAGGTTGAAATGTGCAGAGCCTCCATTAACACCTTGCAAAGCCCTGTAATACACTTCTGTCGTGCCTGTTGGAGTGGTGCAGAAGTTGCTGCTGGCATCAGCCCAGCAGCCGCCTGCCTGGGAGCTGCTTTTGTTTCAGTTTGAGGCAGTCAGTGGGTCTTGTGATGGAATCACCTAGAGGTCCCTTCCAGTGACATTTCTGACATGTTCCTCTGTCCCCAGCCAGGCAGTCCTGGTGGAACACCTTGCCTGCAGCTTTGCTACAGCTTTCAAAAATATACTGCAGAGTAGCTGCTGGCAGGCCAAAGGGGGCAGAAACACCCCAGACTTAAGTGTTGTGTTCTGTGCCTAGCCATTGCAGATGAGGTGGTGGAGGAAGCAAGTATCAAAGCCTAAGTCATCTCTTGGTCACAACCTTTCTCATGCCCTGGAGAGCAAAATGATTGTGCTGGAATAGGCTGTCCAGGGCAGTGGTGGAGTCCCCATGGTCCCTGGAGGGGTTTCAAAGCCGTGGAGATGTGGTGCTGAGGGACATGGGTTAGTGGTGCCCTGGCAGTGCTGGGGTAACAGTTGGACTTGAGGTTCGTAAAGGTCTCTTCTAACTTAAATGACTGTGTGATTTGTATGCTGCTGAAGTGTCAGTCATCGAAGGGCTGTGCCAGACCCTCCCTGCACATCACGTCAAGGGGCCACAGTAGGTGGAGGTTGCTTCTTTCTCACCCTTTCTGGGATTGACTGTCATCCTGCTCTGAGAGCTATGGCTTGTAGCACTGGTCCCAACAACAGCGTGCTTACTCTGTCAGGCTGCAGGTTGGCAAAGCCCTGGAGCCATTTTTCACGTGCATCTGCACTTCGTGCCTCCGTTTACCTCAGCTGGTAGGACAAACGTGTTTCAGTTTTGTCTCCGAGCTGGCAAAAACTGAAGGTACTCATGAGGTTAAGGCGAAAGGAAATGATGCCGAGATCCCAGCTGCACCATGGGTTTTGAAGACCTGCTCCCCATCATGCATGTCCAGGTCTTGTAAGCTGCTGGATTCCAGTACACGTATGGGAGCTGAGCTGGCATCTCTTGGTGCAACGAGGGTGGTGGCTGGCATCTCTTGGT
>JANVCC010000037.1:16131862-16188120 GCA_025345505.1 Todiramphus chloris collaris | reverse complement strand
GGCTGGCATCTCTTGGTGCAACGAGGGTGGTGGCTGGCATCTCTTGGCGCAACAAGCGTGATGGCAAGGTGCGTTGGTGACCTCTGCTTCCTTTCCCACCCCCAGCCTCCTCTTGCTCCTACACTCTCCCAGTCCTAGAACCATGCTGGGTTCTATCCCAGGAGCAGGTCTCATGGCTGTATCAAGACCACTGCAGAGGGTTGGGTTTTTTCCCAGGGTGTGTGGCTACTCTGCTGTGCCTCTGGAATTCCTGCGTGCTCAGGGTCTGCCTGATGTTTCTTACAGCAGCTCCCTGTGCGCTGGGGGTGGACCCTGATAGCACGAGAGTGCAGGGGGTGACTGGAGGAGAGGGACCATGCTGCAGAGTGCATGAGAAACGGTGCTGCTCCCCAGCTGGGCAGGAGATGGAGCTGGCTCTTTGGACACTGAGGAAAATAATTAGGCTGCTTGGCTCTATTAATCTAAAGCCAGCACTCGTGGCTCAGGGGGGCTCTGGCTAATCACCATGTGAAGACACTGAGTTCATAGAATCATGGACTGCCAGGTTGGAAGAGCCCTCAAGGGTCATCTGGTCCAACCTTTCTTGGAAAAAGAAAGGAATATGTATTCTGTTGAAGAAAATTCATGGATATAGAGTAACTTCTGGTGTATGACTGCTGCAGGATGTGACCATCCTTGCTGCGTGCTGTGACTGGGCAGTGCTTTTGGGGTGCCCTAAATTGTCATGATGCTGGAGCAAGGCCCTAAATTGTCGTGATGCTTTTGTTTCTTCCTGAACTGCTTTTTCCCCTTTTCCCACCCCACCCCTTTCCAACCTGATCAGCAAACACTTCTAAAGATGCATAATGTGGGATTTAGCTCTATCCATGTGACTGCTGCCAGTTTGAAAGGCATGTGACAATGTAGGGGGGGAACAGGGTTAATCTCCTGCACTGGCAGAACAAGGCTGAGCAGGAGGTGTACAGCACAAGAATTTATTCTTGTTTCCAAACATGCCTTTCCCAGTGTATTCATGGCCTGCAGAGGAGGAGGAACAGCTTCCCTTCCCTACCTGCTTCTTCAGAGGCTGATTCATGGTCAGGATGGGGACATGGGTGCCCTAGCTGTGTGCAAGTGGCAGGGCACCGGTGCCTCCAAGTTGAACAAATAACTCCACAGCACTCTCCCTGATACCCACCCAGCAGTCACTCGGATGGGTTTGCAGATCCTCAGCTTTCCCCATGTTCATCAGCCAACTTCACCATGGAAGCTGCAGGGTCAGCTTGGTAGGTAGAAGACAAATAGTGATTAGCCTGACTTGTGGGGCAGATCCTGTGACCAGTGAGGCTTCCAGCCTCTCACTGGCATGTGCTCCAGACCAGCCTGCCCACCCTTCCTGGCAGCAGATGCAGCCAGAAGCCCAAGCTGTGGGAGGGTGGGATGGAGGACTGGGACCTTCTGTAGTGCTCAGTGTTGGGGCCAGTTCTCTTGAATCTCTTTATCGGTGATCTGGAGGAGAGGATCGAGGCACCTTCAGTAAGTTTGCAGACATCAGTTTGGGTGGGTGTGTTGATCTGTTTATAGAGGCCACTCTACAGAAGGCTCTGGCCAGACTAGATTGATGGGCTGAGGCCAATGGGGTGAGGTTCGTGAGGCCAAGTGCTGGGGACAAAGTGGAGGTTGGTCTCTACTCCCAAGGAGCAAGCGACAGGACAAGAGGAACTAGCCTCAAATTACACCAGGGGAGGTTTAGGTTGGACCTGAGGAACAATTTCTTCCCTGCAAGGGCTCTCCAGGGCTGTCCCAGGCTGCCCAGGGCAGTGGTGGAGTCCCCATGATCCCTGGAGGGGTTTCAAAGCTGTGGAGATGTGGTGCTGAGGGACACAGTTTAGTGGTGCCCTGGCAGTGCTGGGGGAATGGTTGGATTTGATGATCTTAAGGGTCTTTTCCAACTGAAACAATTCCATTCCTGTGATTCTGGTCTGGCTGATCCATGGGTCTGTGCTCGCAGAGCTGCAGGGCCCTGGAGAGGCTCTCAGGCTGATGCTCTGAGGGAGTGAAATTATTAGCTTGACGAACCAGGGCAGCCTCATTAAGAGCTCCTGAGAGCGTGAAAAGCCTGTTGCTGGAGGCAGGTTATTGTAAACGAGGGGGCTAAAGTAGCTGGGATTTCTAACTATTAATTATTGAGTGGTTTTCTAGAGATTCTTTCTTATGTTTGTAATTCATTCCCTGCTGTAGATGCCATATTGATTTAGATTTTTTTGAAGTTCAATATTTTGTGCCCTCGGGGCCTCGAACAAAAATTAAAAGGAAAATGAGAGCAAATTTCTGCGTTCTGCCTTGTCAGAGCTTTCTCTCCCAGTGCCCGTCCCTGGAGCCGGCTTCTGAGCTCTGGTTTGGGTCGCAGATGTTTTCCGAGCCCGTGTGCAGTGGGTGGCAGAGCAGCTGTGTCAGAAGAGCTGCCTCACTGACCAACAAATGAGGAAATCAAGAGCCCAATTAAGAGCCTGAAATTGCCCCCGGTGACCTGAGCAGAGCATTTAGTAGCTGCTGGTGAGCCAGGCCTGTTTGAATGAATAAGCTTTCCTGTTTGTTTGAAGGCAAGAAAAAAAAAAATCCCATCCCCTCCTCCCCCAGCTCTAATTATCTACTTTTTTCCCCTTTTTTTTTCTGCCAGGAATATAGAGGGTTTGTCACTAGAATGAAATGGTAACAAGGCACATGTTCTTCAGCTTGCAGCTGATGGAGGTGATCTCCATGCAGGTGGTGTGGGGACCCTTGTACCTCCTTTCTGTGGCTCTTTGCTGGATCTTTGGTTTCACTGTTGTGAGTACAGCTCTTCCTCACCCTCTGCTTTGTCTCTTTTTTTTTCCTCTAACAGAGTGACTAAAGAAGTGGACTCGACCTCAAAAGAAGCTAAATCTTTTCTGAAGCAGCAAGAGAAATGGCAGTCAGCAGCTCCAGCTTCTCTCCCAACGGGCTCTGGGTGAGTACATGGTTTCTATGCCCAGGAGTGGACCCGTAGTGAGAAAGACAGCTCTCAAGTCCACAGAGGCTTTGTAGAATTACTTTTTTCTGCAGGATTTTAGTGGGAGCAAGACTAGGCCTGGAAGGGGTCATGGTTTGGGGAGGAAGGAAGCAGGCCATGAGTCCCAGTGACTCACTTTTGGAGGTGCAGGCTCGAATTTCTAAACCCTCATAAATCATTTGTACTAGTAAGGAAATATTTTGATGAATGTCTCAAGCAGGCTGATGAAACTGAGGGTAGCTGAGGAACGTGCCTGAGCCTGCCTCCAGTTCCTTTGGGAGCTGCTTCTCAGGACTGGGAAAAGCCAAGGCTGAGCTGCGGCTGCTTATAAACTTTGGGTGAGCGCTTGAACGAGATGCTTTTGCCTCTCTGCTGTTCTCTAGTATCATTTTGATGTGGATTTGTCACTTTCTGTTCAAGCTCTAACACCTAATTCTGAGATTATCATAATGCTTGTCAAAGATACAAAGAGGTCAGGTCCCTTGTGCGTCTGACTTGCTATTCTGGTTCTTGATGAGCTCAGGAGATCACCCGCTCCTCAGGAGCAGAGGAGATGCTTCTGGCTTCCAGCAACGATTTTTAAGTCAGTCATTTGCATTTCTATTGGAGAGTCATAAGCTGTGCACGATTGGGTCCTGTAGAAACAACACCCATCAGATAAACACATTGTCCTCCCCATCTGCTGCAGAGCCGGTCTGGGGCGTAAGCGAACTCAGGCTGCCTTTCCCTGGCATAGGCTGTTATTCAGTTGCTGCAGCTGGATTGTCACTCATCTTTCCAGCAAAGTGTTGCAGAGCTCATCGTGAGACGGAGGCAGTGAAAGCACAGTGAGTGTGTGTGTGACTCTGGACAGCTGCTGTCCCCCGAGATGAATGACCACACAGAAGAGCGTAGCCTTGTCGCCGTTGTTCGCGCCGCGCGAGGGTTCGGCCCTCGTTAATTGTTAACCCAAGTGTTGCGTGCGGGGTTTTGTCCTGGCAAAAAAAGCTTGCCTCGAGTTGGACTGGTGCTCTTTGTTCAACCTGGGTGGCTGCGGTGGCAGCTCCTTGCCGTACGCCCTGCTGGTGGTCCCATGTCTTCAGACCTGCCTCCCAGTTCCTCCAGCAACTGCCCTGCTGCTGAGTGCACTCTGGTTTGGTAGCCCACTGGGAAAGCCCCACGGGCCCCTCGCCTTCCTCTGCAGAGATCTGTGTTTCCTCCTGTACTTTACTGGCCATGGGGAGGTAGATGGCCAGTGGGCCTGCACAGCCTGGTCATTACCAAGGTGCATGGCTGCTTGTGCTGGAGCTCTGATCGCTCAGGAGAACCAGCCAGAGCCCAGTTTGAGTTAACAGTGCAGATATCTGGAGTGGAGAATGGAAATATGGAAATATCTCAAATATGTTAAAAATGGAATAAAAAAATCAATATCGGAAATAACGAGTTCAAGCACTCCTTTAACTTTACTCCAGTGTGATTCTTTTAGAAGCAGCTTAATCAGGTCATCATTCAGCTTGCTGATGTGTGATGTCCTCCTGACAGCTTGTTGCCCAGCATAGGTGGTGGCCTGGCTGTGGGGAAGGGAGGGGAAAAATCCTCTGGCTTTGTCTGTTCTGCCTTCCCATGGAGCAGCAAACCCTGATGCAGAGCAGCCCTGTGCTCCTTCCCCAGCACGACCTGCTGCACAACACCAAGGGTTCGTGCAGCGATGCTGTGGCAGAGATGGAGCAGCGGTGTTTCCATCAACGTGGGCAACAGCCTGGTGCTCTCGAGGGTCTAGCAGGGCTGTCTGGGGCAGGCTGGCCGGCGTGTGCCTTCCAGGGAGTCTTCTACCTTGGGGCAGTATCTGAGACGGAGCCCTGAGGCTGCCAGCAAACATGTTTGCCTTTGGGCTCAGGAGGTGTTTCCAGCTGGGCAGTCAGCCAGAGTGTTTTCAGGTGAGGATATTACTGACAGGCTCATGGTGTTCCTCAGAGCTGGAGGTGAGGCCCTTACGTTAAGCAAAGTCCAAAGGCCAGGTTTTTAGACTTGGAGCCAAGCCATCATCCCAGCCCTCCTGCTCCAGAGCAAAGAGCCACTAGGCTGGGTCACCTGGCCAGAGCAGTGCCTGGGGACTGAGGGAGCCTGACATCACCTGATGGCTCTTTGCTGGTGCCCTTTGGCTACTTAAAATAGAAATTCTGGGGGAGAGGGAACATTTCTCTCTTGTGCATTACAGGAGAGGCCTGGGCTGGGTCAGTGTCACCAGGAGGCAGCGAAAAGCTTGTGACTGGGGATCCTCAATATGCCTGCGGACACCCACTGTGCTCTGAGCCATTGTCAGCTCCCAGGAGCTTTGTCAGCTATTTAAAATCAAATACAAGTTTAAAAGAAAAAAAAAGAGCCTTGACCTGTGTGCAGGGGATTCGAGCAGCTAAGAGTGGCCTCTCCACGTAGCTTTTCTTTCTTCACCTTGCAGGCAGCTTGCGTTATTTCTGGATTCTTTTATTTACTTTCCCATCTCCAAACAGACAGAGGTAATCCAGGAAAGCAGCGGTCACAAAACCAAACATCCGGTTCCCCATCTCCACGTTACAAATCCTTGCAACCTTAACTGCTGTAGGGGACGGCATGTTTGGGGCTGAAAGTGCATTTCCTGAATGTGTTTAACATCCATACCGGATGTGCTATAAAAAGCTGGATCTGTGCTCGTGGGGGACACGGGGGTGGTTGGAGAATAACTTAAACACTTGGCTGTAATTAAAGCCAGGAGTACAGAGCAACCCACCCAGTTCTCTCAGCAGGCTTTGCTAGAAAGGTCAGAAGCCCTTGGTTCCCAGGAATGGGATGGTTTCCCAGCCATCCCATTATTCCCATCGTGTCCCTCCGTGACACCCAGCCAGGCAGTGATCTGTCAGCAGCGGGGATTGGTTTGTTGGAGGAGTTTGGGGTGGATAACTGTGTTCCAGTCATGCTTCTGTCCTGCTCTTGGGTTACTGGGCTCTCACTGATTCTCCTGGAGCTATCAGATGTGATGAGGGGATCCACTGATCCCTTCTGCTGTCACAAAAAGTGTGTGGAAGGCTCTTGGCATTCAATAAAAGCCCTCCACACACCCTGCTAAGCCATCTTCCCTCTTGGTGTGGTTTAGGGCTTGTTTCCTCTCCTGGGAGTAGTTTCCTCCTACTCCCAGGAGTACCACCACTCCTGGGCCTTCTGGGGAGACCCAAGAGTAGCTCCTGACTGTAAGTGCATGACCTGATGGAGGGGTCAGTCAGCTCCGTGGGCATCCTGCTGCTCCAAGAGCTGTTTCCTGACAACTCCCCAGGCCAGGTGGGACCCACGAGCTGGGAGCCATCGTTCTTGGCGCTTGTAATCCCGTTTTGCAGCCACCATTTCATATTCAGAGGCTGTTAGAGCAAATGAAATCCTCCCCACAGCTCACGGCAGACTGTGTGTGCTTGCTCACAGCCCACTCGAGGTGCAGGGAGGAGGGGGCTGAGTTCCAGGCTGGGGAATATCTGTAGAGACCCGAACCCTCCGGTGCGAGCGGCTGCGATCTGCCCCTCGGTCCCTGTCACCTGTCGAGGAGTGGCAGCTGCTCTAGCACTCCTGGAAACGAAATCAAAGGTAGTTGGTGGATCTTACTGGAGCTTCTCCTCTAGGCAGCTGTGTCTGTACAGCCTGAACAGGAGCCAGGAAGCGAAAGGGAGGTTTTTCACTGGCTTTGTTCTCGCCTTTGCTTGTGACCGCAGCCATTTGTAATTAAACGTGGACTTGCTCGCTCAGCCCAGCTGTTGCTGTTCTGTTTGATCCTGCCTGAAATTACAGTGGTGGATGCGTGACCTCCTGGGCCTTTTCATGCCTCGTAGGCTGGCATAAACACAGGGGAAGATGTGCCTTTGAAGCAAGCAGGCACTGCTCCCACGGAGGTCAGGAGGTGCGGTGCTTGCCAGCCTGGGCTCTGCGAGGCTCTGGACCTCGGTGCGAGACCCATCGGGACAAGGCACTGCCAGAAAGCTCTGACCCAGAGATGTGTGCTGGCCCAGAACAGAGGAAGCAAGATCAACTCTAGACTGGAGCAGAGGGGCTTCAGCAGGAGGACATCTGTCCACGGCTTCTCTCCCACCTTTGTGGTGCGGGAGGAGGAATGGTGGTGGTCTCCATGGAGAACCTGGAGCCTGTTTGCCGCATCCTGACCTGTAACTGCAGTTTCTAAGCTGACCTTCCCCTCTAGCCTGGCCACTCCTACGAGCTGCTTTGTATCCTAAGCTTTTTCTTGCAGAAGATGCTCTTGGTTGGAGCTAATTGGACCTCTTCGGTGCAATGACCAGTTCCTTGAGATCTTGAGTGGGCACTGGTGAGACAGGCACAAGCTCTCAGCTGCTGTGAAGTTCAGATGATCTAGAGTAAGTGCTGCAGCACTTGCATGCCTCCAGGGAGCAATTCCATTTCAGAGCAATCCCACGGGGCTTTTTTCTTCAGAAAGCAGGAATTTATGATCCAGTTCCAGCTCAGCACCAACTGCAAGCGGTTATTTAGCTAAAACTCTTGCGTGTTTTGCTTGCTCAGGCTGAACAAGGAAGCAAGTAAAGCAAGTAATCAAGACCTTTGGGGGAGCTGGAGGTGGGAGTTTGTTCTGTAATCTTTCAAGCAGTTGAATAGCTCTGCTCTCGCTCATGGTTTTAGGGCTTCTCCTCTTTCTCCTGCTCTTCCCTGACTGTGCTCCAGAGAGTGCTGTTCTCCCAGACCCAGCGATCCAGCCCCTTGCACCACAGCCAAATGTCTTGGTGCGAAGAGTACATGACATATTTTTCTGTGCACGACAGGATGAACCAGCCAGGGGCAATATCCATGTGCCCTAGAGCTAGTTTTACTTATTTCCTATCCATACGCTTTGGTTGTGAAAGATAAAATGTGGCAGTAGCTGTTCCAAGTGAGTAATTTCTCTTCAGGTCTTAGCTCCATTGTTGGGTTTATTTTTGTTTTAATTATTCATTGTGAGTGTCTGTCTATGGGTTTACGTGTATGCAGTCCTTGAATCAATGTGGTAACGAGGCTAGGGGATTTTTTTTTTGGAGTATCTTGTCTTTATTTGCTAGGGGGACTGAAATTACCCCATGGGGATGAGGTTTGTCGTGAGGGAATGTGATGGCTGGTTCAGGATTGAAGAGAAGGGTTTCCATCAGCCATAGTACATAAGATGCTGATTTCTGTGCACTTGTACATATACCAAACAACCTTACTCTCTGAACATCTGCCTCCCTTCTTGAAGTTGGGTGGATGGAAGCTTCTAGCCTCACCTGCCACCAGACCCTGCTGCAGTGAGGACACCAAGGTCCAGCTGGCACAGGTTTAGTGGTGGCAAGGCCCCTGGTGCAGGCTTTGCAGCCCAGCTGAGAAGCAAAGTCAGCCAGGCTGTCTGAGCTGTGCCCACTTGGCCGTCGAGTCCTGTCCTAGGGACCTGACCTCTACCTGCAGACAGGCTTATCCAGGGCTGCACTCACCTCTGAGGCTCAGCCGTGGGTGGGAGGCCTCTGCCACTTGGGGACTTTGTTTCTTCTCTGAACAGCTCTTGCTCATGAGCTTACGTTAAGCCTTTTCCGATAGCAAACAGAGCTCTGAGTGTGGGAAGTTTGGTCCCCGCTCTCCCAGCCTCCAAGCGAAATGTGTGCTAAGCAGCCTTCTTTTCGACTGGTCTCTCAGGAGCAATCCTCTCTTGTTCTCAGGCTACATGAGTCAGTGCCTTCTACCCCAGCAGTATTCTGTTTTGCAACAGAAACGACTGAGCCGCTTCAGCCGCGCTCGGCGCTTTCCCGTGGCCCTGCTGGCACGAGGGCGCTTGCTCTGGCTTGGGGCGCTGGCATCTTATTGGAGAGGGGCTCAGCAGTGCCCGTGGCATCTTATTGGAGAGGGGCTCAGCAGTGCCCGGGCAGCTCTCTGCCTTGCTCCAGTCCTCTCTCTTCATGTGGCGAAGCTGGATCCCTGGGCCAGACTAACTGGGATCAGCTGTTTCTTTTTCTAGTCTCTTTGGAGGTTCAGCAGAATGGAATCCCAGCTATTTGAGGACTTATAGTCTCTAAAGCATCTGTCTTATAAAACACAAACAACCCCCCACCGGTCCGGGCCCTTTGATGGTTCCCAATGAAAGTTGTGGGGCACTTTTCCCTTAGGGCACTACAGGTTTTACGAGGCTTTATTTTGATTTGCTTTCATCTCCGAGATCACGAGCATTTCTCTTTCTCCCTCTGCAGAAATGATTGAGGAAATTAACTGCTAATGGGGAATGAAGCCAGCTGTATTTTTATTCCAGATCCCTCGCAGGGTTGAGGAGGGAAACCCCTGCCTGTTCCCATGTTAGGCTCGCTCTGGTTGGAGTGAGAGGTGAGAGGGACAGCTCTGCTTGATGGTTAAATCCTGGGATGGGTGGTGGACGTGAAGGACTCTTGTTCCCAGCTCTGCCAAGGCTCGGGGGTGTGTCTGCCAAGATTTGTTTACACTCCTGTCTTATTTTGCTTTCCTAGTGCTTCCTTGCATATTAGCTGAGCTGCGCCATGTCCCTCGAGTGTCTCCCCCATACCAGATGCTTGTGTTACAACCTCTTGCTTTCCCACACTTGTGTTCCTCCCTTTTTCTCACGTCAAGGAACAAGCTCAGCTGAATCATTCTTCATAAAATATGAAGGAGCTAAGTAAGGCCGGAGTGGCAGTCGGAGCAGAGCAGAGCTCCCTGCTTTCAGGCAGTCCTGTCGCCTCGGGCTGTTCACGTACTAGTGGCTTCATTCATGGAAAATCACATACTGGTGGCCTCATTCATGGAAACTCAGCACACCAGTATTTTCCAGCGCATTTGTTAGCCAGAACTTTGATCTGCACGCTAGGTTGTCAAGCCTCGTGCAGGACTAGGCTTAGAAAACAGGCATGGCCAGGCTGGCTGGCTTGATATCAAGAGGTGAAGTCAAGCAATTAACATTGGTTACCAACTAAAATGCTGGCTTTCTCCCTTCCTGTCTTAACAGAGATGTTGGTGTGACTCTGAGCTCTCAAAGGGCACGTGGTCTCTCTTCAGAGCTCCAAACTCTTTGGTTGGCAGCAGTCTCTGTGACTACTCTTTTGTTTGTTTCCAGAAGAAGTCCGAGAGAGGCTGAGCAGCTGCCCTGGCTGTGGGGAATTCCTCTGCCTGTTTCTGGCCGTGAGGATGGTTACTGTGGCTGGGGTTCCCTTCAGCTATTGCTGTCCTGGCATGCAGGTGGCAAAGCCCCCCAGTTCTTGCACTCCCCTTACTTATTTCTGTGTGAAACCCTGAACCTCGAGTGAACCACTGCACGGGCTGAGCTGAAAGGGCACCTTAAACAAGCTCCAGACTGTCTGATGCTCTCCAGGGTGCTCTAATCTGGTCTGCCAAGCCATGGAGTACTTGTTTTCCCTATCCAAAGAGTTTCAAAGCCTTCCTGATGTGTTGGGCTGCAGCCCAGTTGGCTTTGCCCCCGAGTCCTTGCCGTTGTGCTCTTCAGAGCGAGGACGGACGGTCCTTGGGGCAGTTGCTATAGCGAGGGACCCTCTGCAGAGGCAGATAAGCGGTGTCACGTTGGCGGTGGGCATCCCTCCGGGTGTGTGAGGACACGTGCAAGATGCTCTTGTACCCACGGAGCTGGAGAGTGGGGAGAATGGATTTATTTGAAGCTTCTGTTGGAGACAGCTGGTTTTTTTCTGGGAATCCCAGGGGAAGATTCATTTTGTACCCGCTGCTCTTGTAGCATCTACTATCAATTATCAGAGAATAATCGTGGAGATATGAGCTTGATCTGACCTCGTGCGGCAGCTCTGATACCCTTTTGGGGACTCGTCCTTCTGTGTTCTTGCTCTAAGCCTCCAGGCAGCCAGCGGACAATGCAGCCGCCTGTTCATCGCCCGACTGCCTGGCTCGAGAACAATGATGGCATTTCTTGAAGTAACAAGTCCTGGGCATGTGCAGGGTTGGATTGTAGCACTATTTTTTTTTTTATTTGATTTGGTTTTTGCCTTTAAACTGCAGGCTTGAGAGCAGGAGGCCGTGTTGCAGCACCCATGAATGGAAGTGCAGAGGAAACTGGCACCTTGTAGAAAGCACTCAGGGGAGGAAAGCAAACGGATGCTCTTTAGGTGCCTTCCTGGTTTGCCTTGCGGTTGAGCGCGTGTCTCGGGTATGTAGTTAGGAGGTCAGTTGAAATGCTTGCTAGGCAGCAAGGAGGGGGTTAAAGCAAACCTGCAAAGCCTGGCTGATTGCAGCTCATGGCTTTCAGAATGCAAAGCCGGTGGGAATTCCATCGAAGGCTTCTCTCCCTCTCCCCCTCTTCCCCAGGCCAAGCTTCCTGACTCTGGAGCTGCGGCCGGGCCAGAACAGCTTGCTAGAGGAAGCTCTGTAAGAAACGAGCAGAGGTGTAAGCGGAGGAAAGATGAGGTTATTAAACTTTGTCGGGAGGGCACTGGAAGAGTCGTTCAGCAGCGTGGCCCTGCTGTTCTGTGCACCGCTGCCTCTTCAGCAGCCACCGCCGAGGCAGCAGCTGGTATGGATGGTGGCTCTAACCCTCCAGACACTCGTACCTGGGGGATGTCCTTGGCTCTGGAGGATGCACGGCAAAGTCTCTGAGGCCAGAAAGAAGTGAGGGTGGTTCAGCACTGGTTTGTAGAGCACCCGGCACACCAGGAAGGGTTGCTGTGCTGTACAGCCTGCTCCCACAGTCTCTGCCTCGCTGTACACCGCGCCTTTTGCATTCAAGAGACGCAAAGCGGCAATGCAGCCGGGGGCCTTTTGTTGTGCAGCGTTTGCTTTAAGGACAGCCACCATCGGGGTATTTTTCCTAAGGTGTAAAATCCCTTCTCCCTCCCCGCTGTTCGCAGTAACCCTTTGGAAAGCTGGAAGGACTTTCCATTTCCTTGTCCGCTCGCACGCGTGTGCTTCTGAGCTTTGCCAGCGCTCTTTGGCTGTTTGCGTTCGAGGGCGGGGGGAGGGATATTTTTTTCCACTTTCCCAAGTCAAAGAAGAGTGTGTAGCATTTGTTTTTGGAAACAAAGCCACTTCTGGAGAATTACATGGCCTCTGCAAACAGACCAGTACAAACAAGGTCGTGTGCTTTGGGCTGGCTCGGGAGACTGTGCAAGAGTCTCCTTCCTTGTTTTACGGTTGCATTTAGCAAGGACTCGTAGGACACCTTTGAAGGAGTACTATAGCATCAGCTTTGCTAGCCCTATGGGACAGTCGAGGTGCTTAGCAGCTTTCCCCTGGTCCCTGTGGTGATTGCAGGGCAGGGTTGGAACCTTTTGTGTGGGTAGAATATCAGCACTTTGGAAAAACCAACCCCTTTCTCTAACTGACTTTTCTGGGAAGCCTTTAGGAGTAAAAGTGTTTTGGTGACTATTAGTAAGAGGTGGCTGTTCATAGCTGTTGAGGGACATTACAGAGCTGTGTGTCCTCAACTTCTTTTGTTACAAACAAAAGCCTCCTGGAAAAAGAACTGCCTTCTGCCTCCTTCCTTCAGTGCTAGGCGAGTGGATGAGAAGTAGGTAGCACTGTTATTCCAAAGAGTGCTTTCCTGTCTCTGGTGGCACAGGGATCTTTCCAGCAGCTTTGAGACCTTCCTGCACCCCAACCTGCCATGTTCATGTTGGGCCAGGTCCATAGGTATTTGTGCTGTGTTGTCCTTAGCTGCTGAAATCATCTCAGGGACTCAGTGTCAGGTCTGGGGGAGCTGGAGAGGGATGCCACCGGCACCACGGACACCTGGAAACAAATAGATGAGTGTTGTCCTTGGCAGTGAGAGCTCTGGCCACACTTTTCATTTAGAAGGCAATGAGGTCATATGGACAGGAGAATACAAATTCATGCAGGCTCTGCCACAGATTGTAGAAAACCTTGAGTGCGGTGTCCTGGGGCTTTAAAACCCAGGCAAAAATCAGCCCATTCCACACTGGCCTTTGTGTCAGAGCTGCTGCTTTGCTTGATGTGTGAGAGGCTGGGAATGGGAGAGGCTGAGTTATAAAGTCTTCCTTTTCTGTTTCAAACTTACAAACCCAGGGAGCCTGGGACAGGACTGGAAACTCCCAAGTAATGCTCCACTGAGGGTTCCCAAAGCAAAGGCTGCAGCCGTCCCTTCTCCCAGTTGCTGTGCTTTCCTCCCCCTGCCACACCTCCTGGCTTGAGCTGTAGTGTTGTTTGCAGTGAATATAACCCCAGTCTGTGCTGGGTGTAACTTTACTATGGGGCACAGCCCTGAACCAGAGACCAGGACAGCTGGGTCAGCTTTCCAGCCATCCCAGTCTCAGGGTGATGGGGAAAGCTTTGAGGGTATCTGTATGTTTGGTGGTGGTGGGTTGGCCAGGTATAGCATGCAGGAGGCAAAAAAACCCTTCACAATATATGGATTTATTGCCACTACCTGCTCCATAGGGCAGATGGCTCCTAAAAGAAGATCTGAGCCCTGCTGGAAGCCTCCAGAGCTCAGTAGCTGGGGGGTCAGTGGAGTGAATCCCAAATCCTGCTTATGTTGGGATGAGAACCTCAATCAGCTTGTGTAGTTTTTAGCCAGTGAAAGTGCCAGGTCCCAAGTCACACTAGCAGAATATTTGGAGTCAGATGTGTTCCTGAAATAACAGGAGGGCTTTGAGTGCCGTCCTGTTTTGTCTACACTGGGGGCTGAACCATTGCAAAGCTTCTCAGCCTGGAGCAGCTTTGGGCAGTATGTGCAGCTTTAGCATCATTTCTAGGAAATTTGAGCTAAAAAAAGTGGGGTTTGTGTGCTGAAGGTACCAAAACTTGCTGGAGTGGGCGGAAATGCATGGGACCTACTGTCTGGTGCCAAAGTAGCAGCCTTTGTTTGGCCTTTCTGGTAGAGGATTTTAGCTAATCTTGAGTTGAAGACTTCAATAAATGAAGAATCCTCCCCCTCCTTTGAGGTTCACTAACTGGGGCAGCTAATGGTGGAACAAATTGGTTTGAACCAGTTACAAATAAAGCAGAATCCAGCACCTTCAGTTCTGCTCTCGTGAGTTTTATTTAGGTGTCAGTAGAACACAGTTGTGTTTGTGCCTGTTTAATTCAGAAGGGGCTGCCACTGCCCTTCTTTCTCTCCAGATCTCTCCTGCTGCCTGTCTCTGTATCCGGGGATGCACTGTGACTGATTTATGACATTTACCAGCTTGGCCAAGGGCAAACTTCTGAGTCGTAGAGCTGTGAGCCATTCCTCTTTCTTCCTCATACACGGAGATAAACATTAGGATGGATGTGAACTGTCTGGGCAGTGCATGAGTGAATCTGGTTTGGTATGTGCACCTTGAGCTGAGAGTACGTGCGTGCGGTTTTTCCTGCTGGGAACGCAGGAGGAAGGGTTTAAATATCAGTACCAATATCCCAGGGCTGTGGCTGTGACAATCCGGGAGCCTTGAAGCATTAGCTCAGAGATTACGCCGAACGCCGTGGGGAATTCAGTGTTGTGCAAACTGAAAGAAGGGGCTTTGCAAAGTGCTGATGTGCTTCAGATGCAGAAATAACGGATGGGGTCCCCTTGGGCGCGCAGGCTGCGGGTGTGTGGGGCTGCAAATGGGAAAGGATTCAGCCTGAGTCTTGAGAAGGGGAAGGGTTTGTTTTTTTTTTTTTTAATTTGCTTTGATTTGTGATGTAACTGAAAAGAAAGCAGCTGCCCAGAAACCCAGGCGCCTCTGGATGGATTGCTGTGGAGGAAGAGGTGAAGCCCCTGCTCCTTGGAAACGCTCGAGGCAGGGTGTGTTGGATGTGGTGGGTCGTCGGCATCTCCAGAGCTGCGGCTCCGAGAGCGCCGAGTAGTTCTGCTGTGGAGCTCTTCATCAGCTCATCGAGCCAAACAGTCATCCAGAAGGCACGATGAGGCCTGAGAAACTTGCAAGTAACTTGCAGAGTTGTTCTCATCTCTGGGATCCTTTTAGGAGTCTGAGCCACGTGTGGAGTTGGTAGGTGGTCAGAACACGCTGGGTTTCTCACATCTGCGATTGCTCCTTCCCAGCAAGGTGCCCGTCAGGGGGCTTGTGCATAAACTGAGCTGGCTCCACACAGAGAGTACCTGCCAGTTCTTGGAGGGCTTGCTAGCGAGGGCAGGGCTTTGTGCAGGCTGAGCTGCACCGCTTCCAAATCCGAGCTGGCTCCGTGCCGTGCCTGGCCTAATAAGCTCTCTCTGAGCGGGCTTTGCTGGGTAGAGCCTGTCGGGGCACGCGGGCTGGCTGTGGAGCAGCGAGCAGAGGTCTGGGGCTTTGTCTGGGCATCACGGTCTACTTTCCTCGCCTGTTGCTGTGAAGATGGGGAGCTGACTGTACAGTTTTTTCTGCTTCTCAGTGCTGACTTTTAATGTTAACTGGTTTTAATGGGAAGACTTTATCACTCTCTGCAACTCCCTGACAGGAGGTTGGAGCCAGGTGGTGTTAGTCTCTTCGCCCAAGGAACAAGCGACGGGACAAGAGGAACCAGCCTCAAGTTACACCAGGGGAGGTTTAGGTTGGATCTGAGGAACAATTTCTTCCCCACAAGGGTTATTAGGGGCTGGCCCAGGCTGCCCAGAGCAGTGGTGGAGTCCCCATGATCTCTGGAGGGGATTCAAAGCCATGGAGATGTGGTGCTGAGGGACATGGTTTAGTGGTGCCCTGGCAGTGCTGGTTTAATAGTTGAACTCGATGATCTTAAAGGTCTCTTTGAAACAAAACATTCTATGATTCTAATAAGTGTAGCACACAACATAACTGTTCCAAGGTAGGATATAGCTCTTACTGGGAGACATATTCAAAATACAGGGTAGTTGCTGGTGAGGGTAGCAGAGAACAGCACAGATGGGCAAGGTAAAGCTGTGCAGGAGAGGACTTGCCTCTTGTTCCATGCCAGAGTGGTCTCAGCATCTCACACGTCAGGTAGGGGCACAGAAGCACGTGGTCTGAGTTCGTGTGTGCACCAGCTGCATCCACTGCCCTGTAGAGTTTGAGCACCTTTAGCATGTTTAGTTAGTAAAGAAAAAGCAAGCTCATAAAACTTTTGGATAATTATCTTCACATAAAAAAACCACACCCCACTGAGAGGCTGGGGTGGGGGGGCAGTCTCTTAATTCAACCAAAGTTTCACTCAGTGCAGAGAGAGTAAAAGAGAGGAAGTGATTTTTCTCTGCCAAGTCCTTTATTGAAACATAAAGGCTTTTCCTGGCCACTTGCAATGGATATACTGTTAGCAGAGCAGTCCTGTGCATGACACTTCAGCCTCAGCCAGAAGATCTGGCCACGGGCTATTGTGTTCCCACCATTCCTCTCAGATCCGTGCTTGCTGGCTCTTTTTTGCGGAGCTGTTTGGGTGGGTTTGCTGGAGCTGGCCTGGCTGCCAGCCCCGGTGCCAAGCCAGCTGTGCCACGGCCCAACGCTGGAGCCAGCGTCAGGGAAGAGGTGGATGCGGTTGAAATTGGGAAGGAACTTCAGATCCTCAGCTTCCCCAGATGAGCTCATTTTCCTGCAGCAGGGAACGCACACCGAGGAAGGCTGATTTTACACTTGAATGTTCATCTTGCCCTCCTCTCTTGCTAGAGACAGGGTCCTGAGTTAGCCATGACCTGTGGGCAGTGGGTGACTTGCAGCATCTCCTGTTCCAAAAGCTGCTCTACATGCACGTATGTTAAGGTGGCTGTTAGGATAATGTCATTTGTTGCATGGAGATGCAAGAAAAAAATATTCATGTTCCAACAGAGCATCACTGCGGTCACATACACGCAGACCCTGGTGCCTGAGGTTCAGGCTTATGATGTGGTGTCATTTTCTTCAGCTTTTTAATTAAACAGGGGCTTGAATTTCATATATTTCTCCCCCTGTTTCTTCAGAACACTTCTGTTCACCCCCCCCTTTCCCCACTTTAGCTTTCCCTGGTAGATTCTAGTCTGCTGGAAAACATAGAGCACATTGTGAAGCCCAAAGCAAAAGCTGACTCAGCGATTCTTCCCATTTAGGCTGCCACTGTTCATGGAACAAGAGGTTAGCCTTAAAATACCTCTGCCAAAAAATACTGCTGCTCTAACGGAACTGGTGCCCATTTTATTAGCTGTTGCTGTGTCCTTTAACTTTGCTTTTTAAAGAATGTAGTCGACTAGTGCCTTAGTGCTCTGGGAAGGAGAGTTTTCTTTTCATATGCTGGAATAATTCTGATTTTTCTCTAAGAACCATTTGACATCTCTTCTCCAGATCTCCAGAGAAAAGCTTTGTCCTAGTCACAGCTCATGTTGCCACCATCAGTGGCCCCTGTCCTTAAAGGATTTCAACTCAAGCTAACTGGGAGTTGCTGTATGGAAGTGAATGGACCTTGCTTATAATCTGTATGTCAGCACATGGGTCTGTCTTTAAAGGTTCAGACCCACCTGGGGTCCTCTAGGTCAGGTCTTTCTCTTCCCTGTGGCACTTCTCCAGATTGTGCTTGGATCTACAAAGAGATTTTTAATTAAACAGGGGCACTACTACTAGTGAGGTGCTGCTGTGTTCTCTGTAAAGCAACTGGTGACAACCTGGGGGGATATCCAGGGAGAAAGTGGGTTTGGAGGAGGGAGCTGGCCAGAGAGCAGTGAGTGCTTCACATGACAATGGTGGGAACTGGGGGTAGCTGTTGTTCCCGGAAATATACTCAAGTGCCCTTTTTCCACCAGGGATTTAAGAAGTTATGCAGACTCGGCCTAATTTCATTAATGGATTTAAAACAGGTTTTTGGCAGAAGGCAGCCAAGCACATTGAGAAGGGAACAGAAAATATTCTTCCCTAGTCCAAGAGCCTGGAAGCTGCCTTGCACACTGTTGAAAGCCAGTGACAAACGCTGTTCTTGTTGTACTCTGAAATCTTTCTCTTTTCTCCCTCCCCCACGTCCATCCTGTGTGTGAGCACACTGGCTATTTATTAGCACATTTAAAGCCACAGGCACAAAACTATTGTGGAGTCACCATAGGACCCCTGCACTGGAGGAGGAATACACTGCATTAAAAGGCACTTACTAAAGCAACTCAATTTAGCCTCTTGATTGCCTTGGCTACAGCTCCCAGGTACTTATATTCTTTTTTTTTTTTTTTTTCGTTTTAACCTTTATTTGGTCTCCAGTCTGATCTGCATTTTTGACAGGTGATTATTAGCACTGAAAGAGCTGACAGCTCTGGTAGTCTCAGGCGCTGCAGAAGCCCTGATGTTCTAATGAGCGCAGGTTGTCTTTGAATATTTGGAAAGAAAGGCTGCAGAAAACTTGCAGGATAGGAAGTGTGTCAGCTGAGAGTGCTGAGCACTGCTCTGTCAGGATAGGATTGACCCTGGTCCCAGAGCACCCCTAAAATCCCAGGGTGTCTTGGAGATCACGGGGTGTCTTAGATCTCAATGGGGAGCACTTCCAGTTGTGAAGTCTGGAGCAAAGCGAGGCCAATGACAACTAGGCAACTCCTTCTGTAGGTGTTCTCATCATTTCCCTGGCTCTGCCTTTAGTGCTGTTTTCTAACCCTCCATGTGTGGGTTGAGTCCCTCTCTCAGCTTGTCCTTCTCCCAGCTGGGCTTCCCCAGTGCATGTGCCTAGAGCCATACATCAGTGACTCCAGCTCATCACAGAATGAGTTGGCTTGGAAGAGATGTTTAAAGGTCATCTAGTCCCTGCAGAGAGCAGGGACATCTGCAACTAGAGCAGGTTGCTCAGAGCCCTGGCCAACCTCACCTGCAATGGTGCCAGGGATGGGGCAGCCACCACCTCTCTGGGCAACCTGGGCCAGGCTCTCACCACCCTCACTGGAAAACATTTCTTCCTTCTCTCCAGTCTAAATCTCCCTCTTTCAGTTTAAACCCATCACCCCTTGTCCTGTCCCAACAGGCCTTGCTCAAAAGTCTGTCCCCATCTTTCTGACAGGCCCTTTGAAGTCCTGAAAGGCCCCAAGAAGGACTCCCTGGAGCCTTCTCTTCTCCAGGCTGAACCCCCCCAACTTTCTCAGCCTGGCCTCCCAGCATTGCTATGGCTTCCTTTTGCCCCCCTCCAACAGGTCCGTGTCTTTGTCAATGTCTTTCTTGTGCTTCTGAGTTTGTTTTTCACAGTAGATGCCATTTACAAAATGTATGTTGTTAGTGGGTAATCGATGACTTCTCCAAGTCCAGAGTAGCAGCCTGGCAGTGCCAGACCCAAACCCAGGCTGTCACTGTGCACGTACCATCCTTCCACGCTGAAAAACTGTAGGGATACTCGGACCGGTTGTGCAGGATGTTCCCGTGAAGTCATAGTCCAAGTTGAGATAAGACTGCCACACAGACCTCTGTGGTACTTCCAGACCTGTTGATGGGAAGAAGAGTATTCCACCATGATGGACAATAGGAGTCCTGGCAGAGAGCCCCACGTACAAGGTTGAACCAGTAGCGAATACTAGGATGAAATTAGTTTCACGAAGGGCCCTATTTTTAACTTCTTAACACAGAAAATTCTTCGTAGCCGCAGCTTGGCAGGGTCCTACCTCTTGCAACAGGGGCCACTGCTTCCGTACAACACCAGAGTTGGTTTATCTTATTTGCACTGAGCTGCGAAAGTTGTTTTTCTAGCGTGCTGTGACTCTGCTTGCTTCCCCACCCATAGACTCCATCTGCACCCTTCAAAATAGTAGGAGGAAGAGGGCAGAGAAAGAACAAAGGCTCGTAACACGAATGGAAGGAAACTAGGGAAATTCAGGAGGAAACGGACAGTGAGAAATACAAAATGATCCAGCTGCGCTGAGCGCGTGGGGTGGGAGTGCCCAGGGATGCTTTCAGTTTGGTCGTTAGGGCTCAAGACCTGCATTGTGGAGCTGAACTTTCCTTTGAGTCAGTGACCTATTCAGACACCTAACAATGTCCATTATGTGCAGTCAGCTTGTTTATGCCCAGTGCTGCCTTTTCTTGCCTTTTTTCAGGAACAATAAAACAATGTCCCACTTGCCAAGTGGCCAGGCCGAGCTGGGTTTTGCTGTGCAAGTGTTTGACTGTGGGCTCTCAGCAAGCACCTTATTACTTAAGAGTGAAGAGTAGAAACTGCGATGACAAGATGCTCAAGGAGAACATCGGTTCTTGGTTGACTGATAACAGATATCTCTCCTCTTTGAAGGCTGGGGAGAGGGGAAAGAGGTAGCAAAGAGGTGGTCCCTTGCCTCTGTGGAGTTGTGATTAAACTGGTACCCTGGGGCAGCCTGGTGAAGTAGGTCTGGAACAGTGCTTGGTGGACCAGCCTCCCAGTGATGATCATGCATCATTGCAGGGCAAGAGCAGTGGAACTGGGGGAAGAACATCTCTGCTGTGGAAAGGCTGCTGCTTCTGCTGCCTGCGTCCTTGCTGCAGAATAGGTGGGGCTTAGATGTGTCCTACAGAGAAACCAGCTGGCCCAGAGGTGACATAGGAGGGGACTCCTGGAGAGGCTTTGAGGCTCTCTGCAGAGGTCGGGGCAGCAGCTATGGGAGTGCCCGAGCGTGTCCACAGCCGAGATTCCCTCTGTGACCTCAGGCAGCACGGGGTTTTAGCCGCGTTATGTGGGGGAAGCTGCTCCCACCTCTGCTGCAAAACACAGCGTGAGTTGGTGTAGGTTCCCGTGGTGGCTCCAGTTAACATGAGAGCTGAAGGGCAGCTTTTGGCCTCGGAGGAGTTGTAGGATACAACTTGACCTTAGTCTGTGGTTTTCTGCATGAGGATGTTCTCAGTTGAGGGAGGTGTTCTTGAACCCAGACAAGGGGCAACTGTAAGCAGTGATAAGAGCTGGAGCTAGAAATAAGGTTATATACACTTTGTGGTGAGAGCAACTGGGGCATCGGAGCAAGTCTGTGCAGACAACAGTGCTTTCTCCTGTTTAAAGAGAGAAAGCATTTTGGCAACTGGCTTGTTCCCTCTTATGCCCTTCTTCAATCATCACTCATTCAGTTAGAGCCTCTTAGCAGCTTTTAAGGCATTTCTTTAGGGGAAAAAGAGTGAATTCTATGCATTCAGGGAAACATCTGTCATCGTTCAGGCAGAAACTGTAGCTAACGCAGTCCCTGGAGCACGTGGGAGAGCTCCAGTTCCTCCCTGCCGCCGAGCAGGCACTTCTCGGAGAGCTGAGCTGGCTGTGAAAGGTGAAGAAGATGGTTTAGCAACATTACCCTACATCTAGAAAAATCAAGCAGTGCCTCTTTGAAGCCTCGAACGTGTGCACAACGCACGACATGTGAGGAGTGTTTTGGTTCATGTTTGTTCTCGGGAAATCGTGTTGCTTTGTAAGCAAAGCCCTTTTAAGTGTCTTAAGTGTGGCACCCCGAAAAAGAAAGAGCTGGGCTTCAGCAGGCAGTTCTGGAAGGTGTCAGCCTGAGCTGTATTCTCCCGACTCAGATCCTTGCAGTAAGAACTGGTGAATGGAGCATTTAAAGGAGGGGAGGGGAGGAGGGGAGGAAAAAAAAAACCCCAGAAGCTGCAGTGCAGCTTGATAATGTCAATCTTGTCGTTGCTTTTAATATTCATCGCCAGGCACAGCGATCAAACTTTGTCAGTTTTAAGTTAAGCAACCCTTAGTCCTCGTCGGCTTCTGTCTGTGAACATGAAAGGGATGGCTGAGCCCACAGCTGCTCAAAGCGTCTCTCCATTACTTATATTTCACTAGGTATTTAAAGATTAAGTTGTGGCAGAGAGGATGAAAGGTTTTGGGTTTTTTTTTCCTTTATCTTTTAATAAGAAACTTGTATTTGCAGATATGAAAAAGACCAAAGACGGCAGAGTCGAACGTGCTCCTCTTTTCCCTGCTGCTTTCCTCCCAGTGGGGTGGGGGTAGGGGAGTGAGTGGAGATCCTACAGGGAATAAAACCATGTCCCGCTCGGTCTGCTGCTTACCACAGCCCTGCCCCAGTTCCCAAAATTGATGGGTAAGGATGCACTGTGCCGGAGTTCTCATGACATAGGCTTCCTTGCAATGCGGGAGACCAAGCAAGATATGTGGGAATTAAATATCTGGGGCTTTGTAAGCCTTAAACGTGAACAACAAAGGGGACAATGATCTCTTCTCTCTGCCTTTAATGCAAGAAGCTTTGGAAGATTCCTGTAGTCACTTGCTTTTGCTGTCTCTGCTGGCTCTCGAACCCTTCTTGGGGAGAAGACGTCTTCATTGTAGTCCTCCAGCCCTTCAGTCAAAAAAATAACCATCCCTGAGGTCTCCAGAATATTATCTGGCAAAATCAGAGAGGACCAGTTTAACATTGTAATAACCAAAAAAAAAAAGAAAAAGGAAATAAACAGGGGAAGATATTTTGGAGAAGGGCTTCCAGCTGTCTAGATTTAAAAATGTGGGAAGGGGGGAGGAAGGCATGGATCCCAGTCTCAAACAAAGCCAGCAGCTTTCATGTCCCCTTTAAAGCAGACACATGTGACAGGAACAATGATCATAGAATCACAGAATCGTTTTGGTTGGAAAAGACCTTTAACATCATCAAGTCCAACCATTACCCCAGCACTGCAAGGACACCACTAAACCATGTCCCTCAGCACCACATCTCCACAGCTTTGAAACCCCTCCAGGGATCATGGGGACTCCACTGCCCTGGGCAGCCTGGGACAGCCCTTGACAACCCTTGTGGAGAAGAAGTTTTTCTTAATGTCCAACCTGCAGATGTGGTGCTGAGGGACATGGTTTAGTGGTGATCTAACAGTTCTGGGCTAATGTTTGGACTTGATGGTATTAGAATTGTTTTAGTTGGAAGAGACCTTTATGATTGTCTGGTGATTTAAGCCTGAGAGAGTTAATACCTCTGGGTCACCTTCCATGATATAAACCAACATCATGTAACTTTGGTCTCTCTGCTCATGCGTTCATGCCCCAGCAATCCTTTGCTCCTCCTGAGTTTGGAAGAAGTCCCTGGTGCTTCACACCTTTATCTCAACCAAATGTGCAAGGTCAGGAAACCAGGGGGGAAATTCTACCTCAGACTCATAAAGCAGAGGAACCAGGTAAAATAAACACTTGCTTTCTGAAGTGGTTACTTGGGACTGTACTGACGCAGACTTCCCCATCTGCTCTGTTCTCCACGGAGCTGAACACGGCAGGGTCTGCTCAGGTAAGCATCCCCCCACCTGGGAGATGTTCCTATAGGGTTTTGCTGTGAGGGAGAAGAAAACTGAAGGCTTTGGGGTTTTTTTTTGGTTTTTTTTTAAATTTGTTCATAACAGAAGAATCCTGCTTCTAAGCTGTGCCTTTAGGCATAAATTTAAATGGGAAGAGCAGTCAGTTTTTCTTTCGTCAGAATTTATTCTTCTTGTTGCCGCATTCAAGTGAGGGTACACTGTGAAAAATGATCATCTCTAGAGGCAGCTTCCTCCGCTTTTACCGTTTGGAGCTGGCCTTGTTTAGCTCTGCTGCTGAAAAAGGGCATCCAGGCAGCCTGGCTTTGTTTGCGTTACCTCTGTGTGGAGTCAACGTGGCAATGATAAGAGGAGACAGGAAGCTCCCATTTCTCCTCATTCATTGTCACCAGAGCGGCTGTCGGGCTTTGGGCATCTTTGTGTTCTCCCTGCTTTTCAAGGCACAAGAGTAAATCAGAGTCCCCAGGGTAGGTTTGAGCTTGCAGAGATGTTTGTGGTAACCCACAGGCTAAGAGGAGAAACCCTAATTTGACTTGTCAACCCTTTCATATCGCCTCGCTGCTGTGTCCAGGAGTTGTTTGCGTTGCATCAGAGGACTGTTTTTCTGATGTCTCTGGGGGTTTCGGTTCTGTCAATGCTTCTGTGTCAGCCTGGACAGCTTTCATGCCCTGCTTGTGCTGCTCCTCAGAGGCTTGCACTAGTAACCTTGTTTTTCTGCAGCATGGCATTGCGTTGCACCTCCTTCGGCACAGAGGATTTTAGAGGGTCATTCACATGGTCCTTGGTCACAGCACGGTCACTGAGAGTCCACGGCCAGTTTAAGCCGCCAGTCTCCCTGCTGAAACCCTTCAAAAAGGGACTCAGTGAAAAGCACTGACTTGGTGGCACCAACCTTTCCATCAGACTCCCCAGGCTGGGTTGTGGACAACAGCTCTCCTCTCCTCTTATCCAGCCAGCACAAGCCTCTCGTTGCAAATCCCAAGTCACCCGGTGTCGTGTTTGATTGATTGTGGGAGGGGGCGACGCTGGCTTTGAACAAACTGCCAAGTCTTGAAATATTTGGCAAACTTTCCTCCTAATGCTCAAGTCCTGGGGGAGAGAGATCAGGTAAGAACCTCAGCTTTTGCTCAAGCAAGGAAAAGCAAGTTTCTGCCTCTTGGCAGATAATGGGTGGAAGGAAAGAGCAGCCACTGCGGCTGGCTCAGCCTCACCCTTAGAAACCGGGAGGCGAAGGAGCGCTGTTCTGATTTCCTCGCTTCTCTGCCATGCCCGGCTTTTCAGCTGGGCTCGGCTGGAGGGGGTGTGCAGTCTGACTCCTGGCTTCTGAACACTGGGCTTGGCAGCTCTAGAGAGGAGCCCCCACGTGCTCTTGGTTAGGCTGGTGTCCGTCAGCCTGTGGAACGTGGGTCTGTGCTCTGGTTCCGCAGCGCCGCTCCTTACCGACATCTCACGGGGTGTAGGTGGCCTGCCCGTGTCCGTGATTTGGCTGGGGCTGGTACATCAACACTAGGCAAATCTGCCTCCAGTTAGCTGGTCCCTTCTCCCAGATGTGCCACCGTGCCTCCAGGGGTTCGGTATTTGGGTCTGCTCTTGGGGGATTGTAATTTGTAGAACAGAATCATAGAATTGTTTTGGTTGGAAAAGACCTTTAAGATCCTCAAGTCTGACCATTCCCCCAGCACTACCAGGGCACCACTAACCCGTGTCCCTCAGCACCACAGCTCCACGGCTTTGGAACCCCTCCAGGGATCTTGGGGACTCCACCACTGCCCTGGGCAGCCTGGGCCAGGCCTGGACAACCCTTGTGAGAAAGAAATTGTTCCTCAGGTCCAACCTAAACTTCCCCTGGGGCAACTTGAGGCTGTCTCCTCTTGTCCTAAACCTTTCCCTGGTTTAGTTAAATACTCAGAGACAAGGCTTTGTGTTTAAAAAGTTGATGTTTTTCTTCTGCCTTCTGAGTCTATATAGCCTAAAAAAAATAATTATCAAGAATGTCACTGTCCTGGTTGGGATAAAACTGCCTGGTGACTTTTGGATGCATCCCAGTCTTGCCAGTTGACAATGGGCTGACAGAGTGGATCAGCTGGCTTGATTTAATAGCAGAAGCAGAGGAAAGCTGATGGTGATGTGGGGTTTTGTTGTGTTTGGTTTTTTATCTTTGGCTCAGAAGAGCATATCTCTGCTAATTGACTATTAGGGGAGATTGCTGGCTGAGGTGCACTGTCTCGCTGCTTCAGTCCTTGAAGGAATCAGCCTCTGATCAGCTGCACGTAGGGCTCTTAAATATAATCTGCCTTACAACTGGAGGGCTTTGACCTTCTGGTATTAAGGTGCCAATGTTTTGGGTTATAAACCAAATCTTTGGGCTGGGGGGCTGAGCAGGGGCGGGTGTTTTTTCTGAAATGGTAATGTTCCAAACAACAAAGGCTGCTTTTTAATCTCAAAGCGAGACTTGGAACCAGCACAGAGTCAGTCTAGAGATAAGTCTCTTAGCTTAAGATTTCTAGGGTTGCACACATGTTACCACATGCCTGGACCACCGGTTAGACGCCTACCTGGCCATAGATCCTTTGTCCCAGTTGCAGTGCATGCAAATAATGCATGTTTGCGTGCGTTTACCCAGTCTGGAAAAAAAAATCTGAGCCCTGAGGGATTCGAGCTTCCTTTTGTGTTATGAAACAGGTCGTTCTGCGAGCCAGGCGAGGCAACACTCGCTGCCTGCTTTGCAGAGACACCGCAAGCTCCGGGAGGGGTTTGGAGCCGAGGCGCTCGACGTCGGAGGAAGGATGGTTAGCCCCGTTGTTTAGCAAGCATCCCCACTGCCATTTTAAAGAGCTCTGCTGACAGACTCCAGAGGGAATCCCAGGCCGGGCCTGCAAGATAGCAGCAGCCCAAGTGGGAGTCAGAAGGGACTGGGCGGAAGGAGGGGCTCGTTGCCAACGGAGGCAGGCTCGCTCTTCCCCTCTTCAAACCCTGCTCTGTCTCGTCCAGCTCCTCTGCAAGCAGGGATGCCAGGGAGGAATGCTGCATGTCATGGGAGGCTCAGGGTGCTCTCCCCAGGGCGTGGGGAAAGCATAGATGATTTGGATGCTTTCCAGTCCTATTCTCCCCCCACACCAGTTTGTTGATATACATCATCCTAAATCCTTCACATTGCATGGCTATCGATGCAGCTAGAAATGGGAAGGGGGGGAACAAGACTTGGCGCTTGTTCTGCTGTTGTGGAGCCAAGGCAGCAGGAGCAGTTGGTATTTTGTCTCCGATATTAAACCTGGATGTGGGGAGAGCAAGGAGAATGTGGCTAACGCAGAACTCCCGCCTCCGAGAAACGCCTGACCCACCCAAGACCCTGCAGTCATTTTGTAGATCACAAGCAGGTTCTCAGCGCTCCCAGAAGTGTGCACTTCTAAATGCCAGCCATCACATAACCTAAATTACTGATCTGGCAGATTAATGGATAAATTGAGGTAGGCTTAGAATAGGGAAAACAGCGTTTAGTAAATGGTGTCTAGTTCAGTACTCTGTCTCTCATTCCATGGGTAAAAACCTCCAAAGCCAGCCTGCCTCTTTTCCCTGCTTATCTCTCTTCCTTTCTTGCTCCAGACACTTGCAAACAGAGAATATTGAAGGTTTGTTGTATTGCTCCTAATAAAACTTCAAAGCAGGGATGAGCTGTGTGAGCAGCGTATTCCTGTTGTCACCTGAGTAGAAGTAAAGCTGCTCTGTGCTGCACGTCCCACCGAGGGGACTTGAGCTGCCACCTCTTTCTAAGGTGACATTACAGGATGTCCATCTGCAGACTTTGGCTTTTTATTTGGGAGGGGAGAGGAGGGAGATGGTTTCCTTTGCAGCAGCAAGGGCAAAATAGGCTTTTAATAAAGCTTAAATTCTGCAGCTGCTGGCTAAGTTAAAAAAAGAAGTGCTGGCACGCTGGCCTCCTGGAGATGAGCCTTTTCCAGCTCTCTGCCGCGACCCAGGGATGCGAGCCATCCCTTCTGGTCTTTTTTTTCTTTGTACCACTTTCTTGGATGAGATAATGGGAGAGTTTCTTCCCTTGGCAAGGCTTTACCCTGCTTGGGCTTTTCTACTCACAGATATGGTTTAGGTTGGTGAATGGAAGGAAAAGAGTCTCAGAAGGAGAAGCACTGTAGCAGAGGCATCCTGGAGGGGGCCTGGATATAAATCTCTGATTATAGACCCTGAAGAGAACTAGAAATTCAAAAGCCAAGAGATAAGGAAATGAGGAACGACTTTGTGTATGATACAATAAACCTTTCCACCGAGGTACGTGTGTGGATCAGCCCAGCAGTGCTAGGAACCTGAGAGCAGGCCCACGGAAACAGGGGCAAGAACACATTGTCCAAATATTACTGTGATTGAGGCAGATAAGGGACTTTTCTTTTGGTCCTGCAGGAAGTTTCCTGTTTCTTACTGGTCCCCTGGGTTGTTCGGTGTGACCTTCTTGCTGTTTGCAGAGCCTGGTCCTGGAGAGTCCTGTAGCAGGGTTTTCAGTTGCTGGCTGCTCCAGCTTCCTGGCGAGCACAGGCTGGTTTAGGTGGACTTCAGTGAAGCAAAGGGTTATCCCTGCTTAAGGGATGAGTGCAGAAAGGGAGCCGTGAACCTGCCTGCCCCCTTCTCCTATCAAATGTGTTTCTCTCCCCCTTTGCTTACAGTAGCCTCTGAAATGCATCAGAAGTATTCACAGGCAGATTCTGTGCATCAGAAGTGTCCATGGGCAGATTCTCCACTGCATACCACTGGAAACCACCAAATGTTTTGGAGCAGCTTGCATCAGGAGAGGACTCTGAACACACATGTAACTGGGTGCTTAGTGACATCGAGCGTGCCACGGTACGTGCGTCAAGTTATCCTGAGGCAGCTCCTAGGCAGACCATGGTAGCCTTCACCCTTGATGCAGTTGTTCCAGATGAAGTCAGAGAAAAGGAGGGGTTGTGCTATGGGTGAGGCTTGATCTCATCTCTCTCTTGACTCAGAATCTTCTTCAGGAACTGAGAGCAGGCAGGGTGATGGAGGAGCTGTCTCAGGCAGTGTGGGTCTCTGGGTACTGGATGCTGTTAAGGCTTTCTCTAGTCCTCATCTCGGAGTTTCACCAAGAAACTGGTTGGTGCTGGGGGAGCAAAATCTGAAGCAAAGAAACAAGAGAAACTTTCACCAGGAGATCTGGTCAGCAATTAAAAACCAACCAACCAGCAAAACCAGCTAGGGGGGTGGCAGGGTTCAGAGGATTGCTCAAGAGGTCATCAGGTTAAAGGGAATTGAGCTGGCCTGGGCCACATCGTGGAAACGGCTGAAAATCAGTCTGGGCAGAGACACAAGAAAGGGACAGAGCCAGGAAAAGTCTGGAATTGCCATGGCAAGGTGCAGAGGGCAGGGATTTTGTAGGCTTGTAGCTGAAGGTCAGAAGCGACCGCTCGAGAGCCCAGCGTGAGCTCCTGCCTTCACGGGGGTCGTGCCATTCCCTGCGGGTGCTGGCGGTTGGACTACAGCCCGTGGTTTTGGAAGAGGCAGCCGCTCGCAATGGAAACGCTGACCGTTTGGGATCCACCACATCCTTTGGGAAGCTGTTCCCATGGTTAATGCGTTTACCGCCTAACCGTTGCTAGAGTTCCCTGAAGGAGTTTGAATCCTCAGCTGGCAGCCTGCCTGCCTTGCTCAGCACCGCTGCGGAGCTCCCTGCCTCCCGGGACAAAAGCCTGGCTACAGCGGGGCTAAGTGACCCGCGTGGGGTCACCAGTGCTGGCTGGGAGAGCCGGAGACCTCAACCTCCTCCCTCCCACCAAGAGTACGGGAGCGAGTTCTGTGAAGCAGTTGTCTGTTCATTCATCGGGAGCCCGCTGATCTTGTCTCCTCTCCGGATGATGTATGCCTTGCTGGTTTGCCCTTAGCAGCTGGTGGGTCATGCAGGATTTGAGAAACGGCTCTGGCATCGTACCAAGCAGAGGCTGTGGGACGCTCACCAGCGAATTCCAGAGATGATGTGTCATGAAAACCCCGGCCCTGCCACTCCCCTCTCTGCGTGAGGCTGCTGGAGGTAGTGGGAGCCCTGCAGGGTTGCGGTCCCCACATTCAGGGAGAGCTTTGTCTTCCCCAGCAGTTTTTGGTAGGTGGACGTTAGCTGTGAAATCTGTTCAGGAGCCTCCTCCTGCTTTGCATGGGTGGAAGGGAAGCCTTGCTCTTACCCCCTGCCCTGCCTCCAGCTGGAAGGTGACAACTGAGCTGGGAGAAGTCAGCTGTTTCCATGGGCTTCCTCTGGGGACTTGGAATCTATTTCCAGCGAGGTGGGTCCCTGGGAAAAGGAAGGGCAGCTCTTCTAAGTGGCTGCTGCCATAGCTGGAAGGCTTTCTGAGGTAGCTTTGCCAGCCTCAGGCATTTAAAACACATCAGTCAAGCCCTGAAAAAAAAAAGACCCCAAACATGGGATAACGTTAATTTGTTCTCTTTGGGCTCTCTCTGATGTCCTCTGGTTTGTTACTGAGCTGCTTCTGCAGCCACCAGCCTTAGAAGGTTGTAGCTGAGAAGCAAAGCACATCAGTTAACTTTTTCTTGCCTGCTTTCTCCCGGGTTAGACTTCAGGCTTTATACAGCAAGCATCTTTAAAGCTTTCAGGGTATGTCCCTCCTTTCCTTATCCCCTCAAATACCCCTTTTGATCTGGATCATTTGGCCAGCTTTTCTTCTGGGGTGGAACAGTTTCGGGGAAGGGGAGGGAATTGTGATGGATACCTCGGAGATGTTACCCTTCCCAAAAGCAATTAGATGTGATCAAACCCTCGTTCTTGTTTTATGGCTGCTTGTTGCAGTGCCCAAATGTTTATTGTCCCCTACGGTGCCAGGCCAGGCTTGCCACTGGAAGATAATATATTATATTAGTGCTATTTATTAACTTTCATGACACTGCAAAGCAACCACTCCTGGGCTGCACCTTGCTGCTCTCCTTTGTGCAACAGAGCCCTGACGCTGCTGCACCCTGATTTAATTTCCTGGGAACCTTCCCCGTCCTGGGCTGCAGAGCTTTGCAAACATTTGCCAGTGGCAGGCGGTGTATTTGTTCTAGCTGGAACTGTTCTTAAAGCTGTCGGATTAATTGCTGGAGGAGGAGGAGGAGGTGGCGGGGGGGTGGGGAGGCAGTCCCTCCCTACTTCTGCCTTTCTCCCCTTGGGTTGATCAAGGCCTGGCATTGCTCTGATCCGGTGGGAAGCTGATCAGGACTGGAGGCTGGGGGTGGTTTTCTCAAGGGCAGGGTGGTTGGCGCGGTAGCTGCTCCTTGCGTGGCACACAGCGCTGGAAAGAGCAACCTGGGAGTGGCAGCAGCTGCTCCGCCAGCCCCGTCATTCACTTTGAAATCCCTTTAGCGCTGGAACAATTCCATTAGCGGCCCTTCTGAGGCGCGACGCGGAGCGGTTTCCCCCCGACGATTCCAACCGAGTCCGCACGCCAGTCTGGAGGGCTCGGCATCACTGAGACGTTCCCCCGCGTACCTCAGGGCTGCTCACAAATGAAACCCTGAACAAAAGATCTGCTGTTAGACAAAGGAGGAAGGAGCGAGCCTCTGAAAAGAGGAAGAATTTCTCCGCTGTTTTCCAGCAATTTTTTTCTAACTCTTCTTTTTTTATAAGGATTGATCACCAATTATTCTGTGTCGGTTTGCAGACAAAGCTGTCAACCTTGCTAAGGTTGCGTGGTGAAATAGCTTCAGTGCTCTTGGTTCTAGCAGCTCTGCACGTTCTCAAACAAATGCCTTTTAAGATAAAAATGGTCTGTGCTTGGTCCCAGCCCAGAGTTGTGGTCGTTAGTGTTTTGTTTGAAACCTCTCGGCTGATCCCACTGAAGGCAGCGAGAGCTGTGAGTGTTTGAAAGTCAAGCCACGCTTATTTCCATGGCTAAATATGGGCGCAATACAGGGTGTTACTCTAAAGTGCTCCAGCCTGTGACCTGAGATGAAGCCCAGCAAGCACTCTGTGGGCCACAGCTACCAACGGGCAGGAGCTGTTGGCAGCTCTTGGGTCATCAGACTGTTAGACCTGGGTACCAAAAGCATCATACCTTCTCACTTTCAATTTTTGCTCTTGCCAGCTATTGAGGTATAAGATGCCTCAGGGCCATGTAGCAGCGTAAGCTCCCTGGTGACTTGGCAGCATTTTTGCTGATCTCTGTTCATTTGATCAGAAATGAGAAGAGCAGGATCAGGGAACCTTTTCTCCACACCTGTACAGAGTACGGACAGTTGCAGCTTTATAAAATGCATTTCTTGCCACTTCTCAGTGGTGGCACTAAGATACCAAACTAAGTGTAGCCCACCACCTTGGAGTAGGGTAGGTGTACTGGTTTTCCCCAGGAACAAGTGACAGAACAAGAGGAAATGGCCTCAAGTTGCACCAGGGGAGGTTTAGGTTGGACCTGAGGAACAATTTCTTCCCCACAAGGGTTGCCCAAGCCTGTCCCAGGCTGCCCAGGGCAGTGGTGGAGTCCCCATGATCCCTGGAGGGGTTTCAAAGCTGTGGAGATGCGGTGCTGAGGGACATGGGTTAGTGGTGCCCTGGCAGTGCTGGGTTCACAGTTGGACTCAATGACCTTAGAGGGTGTTTTCTAACCTCTGTGATTCTGTACTGGTGTAGCAAATTCTGTCTGAAACTGGCACATTTATTATCCCAAAATGTTCACAGAACTTAAGAGCAACATATAATGCGTGCTCTTCATATATATTTTATTTCTCAATGAAAAGAATAAACGCAAGCAGTGCTTTGTGAGTTCAAATTAGTCCACATGGGAACAGTTGGGGGAGTTCTGGGCCATGTCTGTGGTCCTTCAGTGGCAGGAGCAGGTCTGGTTTGTCTTGTGTGGGTGCCCTGGGCGGAGGAGAGCTCACGTGAGGAGCTGCTGCAGCTTCCAGCTGGGAAGGGGTAACTCTGTCAGCATTTGGCCACGGCTGGAGTGCTGAGTTAACAGGGGCGTAGCTTTGGCTGCAGACCAAGCCCTGAGTTACAGGTCCTTCTCCATCAGCCGAGCATCAGACAGGGCTGGTTAGCACTGGGTTGGGATCGTTAACGTCTTCATCGGACCAAAAGTCATTTGAATGCTACAGCTCTTTCAATTAAGCTCCCGTTGAGCTCCATACGCAGATATTGTAGCGTAATTGGCTGGCCCACTGCAAATGCATGAGGAGAGCCTGCTGCCAAAACAGCCTCCGTCTGTGCTGCGGGCTGGAGAGGAGCCAGAGCGAGCCCCGGGCTCCGCACAATGTCACACTGATTAGGAGGGTGAGAGGTTTTCCTTTTGCTACAGCAGCCCTGCCAGTCCAGCCCGCGGGGCAGCTGCGGTTACCCTGGTACAGAGGGGCCTTCTGCTGCTCGGAATCGTCCCCGGCGCCAGGGGCAGGCAGCGTTGCTGCTGGGAGCACCTTCATCCCACAGCAACAGCCTCTGCCACTTTATTTTGTTGTCAACCGCCCCATAGCAACTCGGTCTCGGAGGCCCAAGGAAAATATTTTGCTTCCTCTGGCTGTGAGGAAGCAGGTTCTCCATGGCAGCGGTCCCTTCACAAAGGGTTCGGTCCCGCGCAGGAAGCCCTGGTCCGGTCCCTAGTGAGCCCTTCCTGCCGATAAGGGGCTGTGTGGGGCAGGGGCTCTGCCTGAGCCAGCCAGCTCCCCAAGAACTGCTGGCCTTCCTGATGAGCATGTCCTCCAAAGCCTCTCAAAGGAGACTCCAGCCCGTGCTGCTCAGCCAGGCCCTCCAGAGAGGTGGGTGCAGAGCTGGGTGCTATGGGATGGGACCTGCTTGAGGAAAGGCCAGCTCCAGCAGAGCTGTACCCCTGTGTTACTGCTGCTGCTGTTCTCCGCCCTTCCTGAGACCTTCCTGAGCATCCCGTCTCTTCCCTGCTTGGCAAATTTGCCTCTTGGTGCACGTGGAAACCCAAACCTTGTTTTATTCCTGGAAGAACTATATTTGTGTGTGCAGTCGTACTCTGTATTTACAGCTGGGTTGTTCCCCGGTTTGGGGAGTGGACTGGAGAACGAGGTGGTACCACATTTCTGCTGTGCTGTTTTGGAGCAGTGCAGCACTTAGGTCTGTTTTTCCAGCCCTGCATTTTGGAAAGGCCTGTTCAGCACAATTCGTGACGTGGAGATGAGCATGAAGATGAGGTTCTCCTCCCCCTCTACTCTGCCCTAGTAAGGCCACCTCTGGAGTATTGTGTCCAGTGCTGGGCTCCCCAGTTCAAGAGGGACAAGGAACTGCTGGAGAGAGTCCAGCAGAGGCTGTGAAGATGCTGAGGGGCCTGGAGCATCTTTGTGCTGAGGAAAGGCTGAGAGCCCTGGGGCTGTTCAGCTGCAGAAGAGCAGCCTGAGAGGGGATCTGAGCAATGCTGAGCAACAGCTAAAGGGCCCCAGGGGGGCAAGAGGATGGGGCCAGACTCTTGTCAGTGGTGCCCAATGACAGGACAAGGGGCAACGGGCACAAACTGGAACCCAGGAGGTTGCATATGAACAGGAGGAAAAATTTCTTTGGCGTGCGGGTGTCAGAGCCTGGCCCAGGCTGCCCAGAGAGGCTGTGGAGTCTCCTTCTCTGGAGAGATTCCAAACCCACCTGGACAATGGGATCCTGGGCCCCCTGCTTTGGGTGACCCTGCGGGAGCAGGGGGTTTGGACCAGATGATCTCCAGAGGTCCCTTCCAACCCCACCATGATGGGATTCTGTGAATGTATATCTTGGCAGGTGAACCAGAAAAGAAGTCACTAACTGGGATCTCCACTGGCACCCCGTGGAGCGATGCTCTGCGAGCCCCTTCACCGCCTGCCGTGCTGGTTTTGCTCTTCATGAGCTGGTTCCGTGACACTTCCCTCGGGAAGGTGCCTTGTGCTCTGCCAGAGCCAAGCAGCATCATGGGGCTTGTGAAGTCCCCCAGAAACTGCTGGTGAGTGGGGAATCCAGCAGCCAGAGCAACACCCTATGGCAAGGCAGTCAGTGCTCACTGCTGCTGAGAGCTGGGGGTGGTGGAGTTTTCCCCCGTGGCAAGTCTCTGTTCCCCCACTGACTGTATTTAGACACCAATACACTCGGAATCAACTGTGCCGAGGCAGCACCACGCATGCAGTTAGTCTGTCGCGTCGGCTCTTGCCTCTCCACGCTGATGGAAATGGCATCATCTCAGCCAGGTTGCTGGGCTGCCGGGGTGTATCAGTCTGTCTGTCTGTCCGTGCCTGGCAGTGCCTTTCATCTCCATCTTAACCTCTTCTCCAGACTGTAGGAAGGTAGGCAGGGGGGTGGGAGAGGTCACACCTTCTCTTCTGTATGTGGCTGACAAGTTGCTTATCTTAACAGTAGTTCTGCTTCGTGCTGTGATCCTGGATTAACCTTCCCAGCTCAGCAGAGTCACTGTCAAAGCGTTCCTAGAGCGGAGAGAAGCTGTGAACATCAGTGATTGGGGAGGGGTCTTCACTGTGAGACTGTCCTGAGGGCTCGGGGACCATAGGGTGGCAGTGGGAGACAGAAAGGATCTGGGGCTTGGCTTAGCTCTTCCCATTTTGCTACTTTGCGTTGCAACGGCGAGGATGGCAGAGCAGCTTGGGGTTCACCTGGGTTGGCAAGCCTGAGCAAAAGCCCGAGAAGAGTTAACTCTCGCTGTCAGCTGAAGTTATAACCACATTCCATTGTCATTGTTCTAAGTACTTCAGGCTGGCCCTGCTACAGTCAGACCAGCCACCTGCTGCAGGGCAGGTGTACCCAGACTGTTGTCACCCAGAGCTGCTGGCTGCTCTTGCCAGAGAAGAAGTAGAAATAGAATCATGGAATGGTTTGGGTTGGAAGGGACCTTTCAAGGTTACCTAGTCCAACCTCCTGCAGGGAGCAGGGCCATCTGCAACTAGAGCAGGTTGCTCAGAGTCCCAGCCAACCTCACCTGCAATGGTGCCAGGGATGGGGCAGCAACCACCTCTCTGGGCAACCTGGGCCAGGCTCTCACCACCCTCATTTAAACCCATCACCCCTTGTCCTGTCCCAACAGGCCCTGCTCAAAAGCCTGTCCCCATCTTTCTGACAGGCCCCTTGAAGTCCTGAAAGGCCACAAGAAGGTCTCCCCAGAGCCTTCTCCAGGCTGAACCCCCCCAGCTCTCCCAGCCTGGGCTCCCAGCAGAGGGGTTCCAGCCCTCCCAGCATTGCTGGGGCTCCTCTGGCCCTGCTCCAACAGGTCCCTGTGTCTTCTGAGCTGAGGACTCCAGAGCTGGACAGAATGCTCCTCGCCTCAGCCCACTGGCAGGATCTCAGGCAGGGTAATTCCATTTTGCCAGTGTACTTGCATCTCTTGCTGCATCGGGACGTAGCTGCCTGTGACACCTCCAAGTGGGTTCTGCCCCTGTTGGGGCTGCTCTTCCACAATGCTCTGGTGGACGTCACTCTTCAGAGTGCAAGAAGCTTTACGATCCTCGCTTCAAAGACACAGGTTTCTAACCCAGCCTCAAAACTGGCTGCTGCTCCTAGGGCATTCCAGGCAGGTTCTTTGGCTCCACTGAGCCCCGCTTTAGGGTCACTGCCACCAGCTCAGCATGCAGAGCATATGGCCAGGCACTGCTGAGCTGGCAGCCAGCTCCTCAGCCTGCCCTGCCCAGGCCGGGTAGGGGCAATGGGGCAGCCCCCTCCCCACAGCCTGCCCCACATTCACTCTGTCCAAATGGGACCATCCCACCCTGCCAGCCCTCCAACAGCACCCACCCTGCTGTTATCTCTATTTCCTCTTCACTTGCTTCAGGTTTTTTTCCCACCTGGGATTTAAACGTTTGTTTGTTTGGCTTCGGGGAAGCTTTCTTGATTGTTTTGTTGGTTTTTTTAAATACTTGTTGTGACAGACAGGGCTGAGAAGAGCTTGGGCTGTTCTCCACATCCATCGGAGCGCCTGTTTGGGAAACGATGCCAAGTGGGAAAATAAAAAAAGAAATGCAGATTGATTTGGCCAGGGTGAATTTTCTGTCCTCAGACAGCTACGTGGGGTGAGGGATGAGAAGAGCTGGCTGGTTTTAGGATGCCCATTCTGGGCAAGGTTCCTGCGAGCTGGCAATACCGGGCACTGTTGTGCTGTTGTCACCTGCTCCATCCAGCCGGAGCACCTTGACCTCGAGAGCAGATGGCACCACGCTTCCTGTCCTGCCCTGTGCCCATTTCCCTCCCCACCAGCGTTTTCATTCCTCCCTTGAGGAAGACAGTCTGGAGAGCCTGGGAGCAAGCAGCAGAGCTGGCACAGGGGTCAGCAGCCAGGTCTGTGTGTCCGTGCCCCTCGCATGCCTGTGCACGTTGTTGTTGGAGGGGAGGGCAGCGGGGTGGGCGATCCGAGGTGTGCTGGGCAGGAATCTTCCCCTTTCCTAAACCAAAAGTATTTACTGGCTGCATCAGTTGCCCAGCTGTGGTTAGTTCTATGAGAACCATTTCCTGCCGTTAAGGAAACTATTCAGCTTTACAGGGCTGGTGGCAGGGATAGGCAGGGCTGCTTACAAAACCTCGTGCTCTTCCCTTTGCTGGGTGGCAGAGCTTGGAGGGCAATGGGAGTAGAGCTGCCATCTGCCGAATACCACGGGCTGCAGTGGGGAAGGGAGGTGGGTAGGAGAGCAGCTGCGGGAGAGCCAGGGCTTGGTGGCAGCCGTGATGCTTTGATGGCCTAAGATGTCATTTTTCTGCAGTCGGGAGCATTTACTCGGCGGCATCCTGTCATGACAGCAGGATCTGGCCTTGCAGGGACCCAGCGGGGAAGTGAGTTGTGTTACGCTTAGGTTTGAGTTGGGTTCTTCTGCTTGAAGGTTTGCAAGATTTTATTTATTTTAAATTTATTTTTTCAAGATTTGAGATTCTGTGCTCTCACCCATGACTTGTGTAGAGCAGTGACCATCCTCTTAAGCACTTTGGCTCGCACTGCTTCCCCAAGTCATGACACAGGAAGAAGGGCAGTAGTGGAGCATTGGGGTGTCAGCTCAGCATCAGTAACAACTTGTGTTCAGTGTTTGAGCCCTTCTTAAAAGTATTGATAGGAAACAGAAGCCAGACCTTCTTGCTACAGCAGCGGTTGTTATCAACACCAAGAAGGGTGATACAGGGCAGATGGAGAAGCAGCACTGGGTTTGTGGTCTGCACGCTCCTGCAGAGCCATCAGAAACAGAGCAGCAAAGGCTTTGGGATGCCCAGGAGGGTGGAGGTCAGGCTGGAGCTGAGGATGCTGCTGGCTCCGTTATGTGCGTGTGAGTAGGTTCTCTTTGGGCACCCTTTGTTTGTTGGAGTCTGACAATAGGAGCAGCAGCTCCTGCAGTCTGACCCTGCTGGCCCCTGCCTGCTTCTGCCCATCAGCTTGTTCTTATTTGGCCAACTGGTGCTGGTTCAGCTGCTGACTTGTCTCCGTGGGTATTTCACAAAGATGGGAGGTACTTTCCCCGACGTTACTCTTCAACAGCTGCATCACGGGTGTCACGAAGAGGAGAGGCTGATGTGCCAAGGCATCCGAGATCCGCTGAGTCAAGGGAAACACGATGGCAAACGGGAGGAACGGCGCAGAAGGCCCAGCACACAGCTTGGCCTTTGGGCAGCAGAGATCATCTGCAGGGCTTGAGGAAGGAAATCGCTGGCTCAAAATCTCAGTGAATCACAGGCTCGAGGTTGAGTCAATGCTGTCACACGGCTGTGAGAAAGGCACACGTCATAGGAGGCCGTGTAAGGAGTTGAACGTTTCACGAGGCATCTGAAGCATTCCTCCTGCTCCCAGTGCCGGGAAAGCCGCAGCAGGAGCCCTTTCTTTCCCCGTTTTGGATTCTGCATTTCGAGGAAGATGTGGGCCAATAGCAGAGAGTCCGGGGAGAGCGGCGAGAGTGCTCAGAGGGCTGGAAACTCTGAGGAATGAGCAAAGCAAAGGTTGTTTAGTCTAGGAAAGAGCAAGCTGAGCAGGGAGGGGAATCTGAGAAGCTTTCAAAGACATAAAAGGCTGCTGTGAAAAGTGAGGGAATGATCTGTTCTTAGTAGCTACTAGAATAAGATAACAAGTCATGGGCTGAGCAAGAAAATTCAGTCATCAAGGGAAACTTAGAGCGGTGAAAGGCTGATGAGGTACTGCAACCTCTGGGGTCGGTGTCAGGAGGCCTGGGTGCATGGGAGAGGAACTCATCTTGCTTTGACTAGATGCACCATGAGGCCTCTGTAGCCTTGTCCTGAAGACAAGACATGGGTGCTGGGGAATCCACCCACCAAGGCAGAGCTTGCCAGCACATTTATTTGCTGGCTCAGGGGCTGATTTGGGCCACGCTTTTCAGTCGTGGAAAGTCACAGCTTGTCTTTGTGTCCTAAATAGGCGATTGTCCTGATTCTCATCCCCGGGATCCATTATGTCTTAGCAAATTACTTTCTCCCTTTTAAATGCCTTAGTGATTAAAGATGCCACAGCAGATACCCTTAATGAGTACAAAAAGGGTAATAATTCCTCTTGTTGGCACTGAATGCAATTAATCAGGCCCCTTCACTTGCTTTTTAAACAGATGAGGCATTTAAGGCCAAGCAAGTTTTTAATTGGACTTTAATGTCTCTCATTTACTTCATTTTGGCAGAAGCCTAGGAATTCCCACCCCCAGGTTTGCTGTTGGATTTATTCAGGGTGATGAAAGGCTCAGTGTGGAGCGAAGACTCGGCAGCAGACTTGAATATGTCCTTCAGCCCGTGCCTGGCCTTGTCTCGTTGCCTGGCCCAGGCTTGGTCCTGCTGCAAGCAGCACAGAATAGTCTGGGCAGGAGCAGAGTCAGGTCAGTCAGCCTGTCTCTGGCACAGGGCTGACACGGGATATTAGCAGTAGTTTTGGAGTAGGCATCAACACAAGGGTGCAGCACAGCTCGCCCTGTTTTCATCAGGTTCCCTCGCTGTGAAGGCACTGTTGACTTGCAAGTGTCCTTGCGGCCACCTGGAAGCCCTTGGTGGACATCCATGTTCATAAGCTTCAAACATGGGGTGAATTGTACCTTCTACGGGATATTCTTGAGATCCATGGCCAAGAGTAGATACAGAGACCTTGAGTGCTGCTTCAGAATTTGGGGGGGGGGGGGGGGGGTGTGGATGTTTCCATGGGAGAAGAGATGTGTGATGAGCAACCTTCATCTAGCCCGCAGCCCCTGCTCACTGCTGGGAAGACAGCACCACCTCTGCTTCCACCTCTGCCTTTGGTTCCCCTCCCTCACCTGAATCCCCTGCCGTGGTTTGGGGACGGCAGTTGCCTGTCAGCGTGTCCCAGGCTGCGTTTCATGCAGGGACGTGCATGTGTGGCAGCCCAGCCTGGCCGGTTGGCTCCTGTCCCAACGACTCGGGCTCTTCCCCACTGTCAGCTGCCAGCCAAAAAGGCATCAGTGCCAGCGTGTGCGAGCCTGCCTCGGAGCCTGCTCGTCGCTCTGCGGGGCAGGCGTTCCTCTGACACCCGAGAGAGAGCCCGACACAGCTCCACGTGGCTTTTCCAGGTGCGTGCTGTGTCTTTTGCAGAGCCTGTGGCGCAGCTGTATAGCAGAAGAAACAGGTGAGCTCTGAGTGCTCTTGGACCTGGGGTGCCTCTTATGCCATCGGGGTTCTTTGCCCCAAAAATCATTTAGGAGGCATCTGGGGACAAAGGACAACACCCTCCATTTCTGCATCCCTGCTTCTCCTGCTTCAAAGGGAGGCAAAGTTGTGAGCACAAGTGAGCCTGGAAAGTTAAGTGTATTCAGAGAAATCTGTTATTGAACACTTTGTGTTAAACATTTTCTACCAGTCAGGCTTCGAGGAGAGGAGTGTGGCCAGCTGGACAGCCATAGCACTACTCCAGGTCTGTTTCAGAGCAGTGTTACTTTCAGTCCTGTGCTAAGTCTCAGCGTGGTGGGTTTGGAAGGGATCACTGGAGATCATCTGGTCCAGCCCCCCTGCTCCAGCAGGGTCACCCAGAGCAGGGGCCCAGGATCCCATTGTCCAGGCAGGTTTGGAATCTCTCCAGAGAAGGAGACTCCACAACCTCTCTGGGCAGCCTGGGCCAGGCTCTGACACCTGCACAGCAAACAAGTTTCTCCTCGTGTTCAGATGGAACCTCCTGGGTTCAGTTTGTGCCTGTTGCCCCAGGTACAAGACTCCACACTTGTCCTTGCTGGATTTCATGAGTGTCCCTTCCACCCAACTCTGCAGCCTGTCCAGGTCAGAGTTGAAGCCCAAGGTCTCCCAGGGCAGCTTACGGAACTGCCGTACACAAGCACCAGGCTCTGCCGTCCAGGTGCCTGCTGAGCAGGGAATGCCACAGGGAATGCTTGCCCAATATTTGGGCAGCCAGTTTTATCTTGTGCTGGGAACATCTTTGCACGTTTTGTCCCCTTGCACCACTTCCCTGCTTCCTGCAGGTGAGGGTACTCAGAGCCATCGTGTCCTGGAAAGCACAGGAGAGCTGAGGGCTGAGCGAGAACCAGGGTTTTGTTGTGAGATCATGACACGAAGGGCTGCAGGCATCTGGAAGAGATGTTCAGGGATAAGGGTGAATAAAAGAGCATCCAGCTTGCTCTGTGTCTCCTCAGGGTGAAAAGTGCTGTCTGCTGGCACACTCTCAAGCAGTGGGCAGGGACTGAAAGAAATAACGAGGGACAGATCCTAGGACCTTTGTGCTCCTCTGGCTGGGCATTATGAGGATGAGCAAGCAGCTATGGAGCCTGATAAGGTGCCCTTGATCCAGGGTTTATACCCCAAATGTATCTACATCAGGAAGATTCAACCCCAGGTCATAGAATGATAGAATCAGAGAATGTTAGGGGTTGGAAGGGACCTCTAGAGATCATCTAGTCCAATCCCCCTGCCAAAGCAGGATCACCTAGGACAGGCCACACTGGAACACATCCAGGCAGCTTTTGAAAGCCTTCAGAGAAGGAGACTCTACAACCTCTGTTGTGACCATGGCCAGCCATTCTTGCATTGAGAATCTTCTGGCTGAGGCTCACAAAGATGTCGTTTTCTTTGATTTAATTCCATATAAACTGCGGAATTATTTTCCTTTAGAGGCTTGCAGATTATGGAGGCATAAACCACGCTAATGATCCGATAAGGACAGCTTTGGATGCGTTCCCAAGAACAGCTACCCCTGGGCAGGAGCGTGCTCAGAGAGAGCTGATGGAGAACAAGCCTGCCAGGATCCCACTCACCTGGCTGCCTTCCTTGGGCCTCCCCCCCAACTCCCCCCAAATTCCTCCATCTCTCAGGAACGAGAATCATTTCCTCTCCGGCTTCTTGCAGAGGCAAAGGCCCTGCAGACCTGAAGTTATCTCTGGAATGTGTGTAAACACCGAGTTCAATGGGATGCTGTTTGCCCCCCTCTCCTGGGGGGCTTTAAGAAGGGTTAATATGAGTTTGTTTTACGGGCTCCTAGCCCTGAGAATTGTCTTCCTCTGAAGGTGACCTGATTGACCCAAGTCCCTGTGTGTGCATTTCCCAGCATGAAGGGGAGATTCAGGGGCTCTGCCACGCGGGTGGGATTTCGGTCCTCTAAGAACAAGGAGATGGAAGACCAAAGTGGTCTTCCTGCTAAACAGGGACCTGGGAGGTGGTGTGGGATCACAGTGCATGTGAACCGGGACTCGACATGTCACGGGATGATGGAACTAAGAGGATTTAGGCAATCCTTGGACAGAAGATTTGCAGTCAGGAGAAGAGTGGGGGCTCTGGCGCTCCTCTCTTGAAATGTAAGCGGGGGACAAAACCTTAGAAATTATGTATGAGCTGGGTCAAAATGCACTTCAATGAAAGGCATAAAGACCTCCATCTGTTTGTCAAAAAAAATAATTGAGATCTAAGTTCCTTACGGCGTACGAGTATGCTGCTAACGAGACCCTGCTGGGTACCAACGTACTCTTGGGTTCAGAATAAACTGTGGCAACCAGGACCTAAAGCTGGACAAAATGAAGCTGGAAACAGGCACAGGGCTACCAACGAAACGGTTAATTCCTCGATGTGTTCTCAGCGCTGGTGACGCACTGAGGCTGGATCCCTTCCAGAAAACAAGCCTCTAAACGGAAGACAAAGAACCGGGCTTCGCGAGGAGGTGATCAGTGGAGTGGCTTGGCCTGGTATAAACAAGGGGTCAGACTGGATGATTTAATGATCCCTTTTGGCCCGAAAGCTTTCTGTTCTCTGAGGAAGATAAATGAAAAAGCCCTTTCACAAAACTGGAGATGCATGCGTGCCGCGTTCCGCCGCTGCCAGGGGACACCGGAGCGGGATCTGCGGGCAGCTCGGCCCGTCGAGGCCGCCGCTCTCCCCTGTGATGTTTCTCAGCTCTGTTTTTGGTCGCTAACTGAGGTCACGTTTGCTCTTTTATCTCCGTCAGGGTGAAGAGGCCAAGCGGTATGAGCAGCCTCCTGGGGAAGATCACCGCCAAAAAGCAGAAGATGAGCACACTGGAGAAATCGAAACTGGACTGGGAGAACTTCAAGGAGGAGGAGGGGATTGTGGAAGAGCTGGCGATCCATAACCGAGGGAAAGACGGGTAAGAGGGACTTTGTCATGCAGCAGTTGAGCATTTCTCACCTATGTGTAGGAACTCCACAGAGAGTTCAGCAAGCCCATGGGATTTCTGAAGGGTTTATTTTAGGGATACGTAAAACAAGGAGCTGCGCCGGTGTCACGGGGCAACAGGTAAGTCTGCAGGCACATCTTGCTCTCTGCTAACGACCTCCCGAGTTCTTCAAGTGCAGCTGAAGCAGAGCTTGGCTGTGCTTTATCTGCTCTCGTGCCAGTGGCACAGATGCAGTGTGAACCGGTTTGGTGCAGCCCTCCCATGAGGAAACACAATTATTGCCTTTGCCCTCTTTTTTTTTTTGATTTTTTTTTTGGTTAAAAAAAAGAGTCCCAAATTGAGAGGTATGTTTTTATGTTCCCTCTTCAAATGCCATCCTCCAGCTGCGTCTGTCCCTCCTCTCCTCCTACGGAAAGACATACACAAAGCCACAACAGCAGCTGGCAAGGTGCATTAAAGGTTATAGCAGTGCTGGGCGTCAGTCGTGTGATTCAAGCAATGTTCACTCCAATGAGGTTAATGGAAGGATCGTAAAAGTAAATGGCAATGCTGTAAATAAAGCAGAAAGTTAATAACATGCACTGCAGGGAAGGATAATAAGATCAGAAGCCATGTTTCCACTACAAGTGCTTCACTAAGCTCTGGGAAAACATAACCGGCTTACTGGACAGCTCATAAAATGTATTTTTATTGTAAGCTGTTCTTTTACTCTGCGGGAAGAACTCAGAGCTTCTGCGTTCCAACAGATTGGATTGTGTTTCAGACAGGTATTTCACAACTGCTGGGTTTCTCAGCTTGGCCTTGCACCCTTCCACGACACCCCTTCTCCATCATCTCTGCCCCAGTATGGTTCTGGGTACTTGGCCTTCTTGAACAAGTAGAGTGGTTCAGTGGGAGTGCTGAAGAGGGACGGGGTGTTCCTCCAAGATCCTTGAAATCCAAGGGGGTGAGCAGTCTACATCGCGTGTAGGTGTGGCAGAGCACAAGTGCACTGGCTCATCAACTGTGGCGAGTGTCACGCTCAGAGCCCAGTACATGAGGCCCTCCATCAAAACAGTCCGTGCCAGGAGGCCGGAGACAGAGCCAGGCCATGTACCAGACTCTGTCTGAGATGGAGGAGGGCGAGCTGCTTCCATGAAGCCCATCAGGAGCTGCAGGCTGCTTTGGGAGAACCCATCTCCAGAGGAGGGTTTCTCTCCGTGGCATCTAGCTGGCTTACCCCAATAGGATGCGAGGTGACAGTTTTCCCTGTGCAGATGTCCTGAGTGGCTGCCAAGTGTGGTAGCAGCTTTGGGCTTTCACTGCTCTACGCTGGGCCTTATGGTGGTAGCACCACCGTTAAAAGCCAAACCATCTCCTGCTGATTACTGGGATACACTGTTTCTTCCCACAGTCAGTGGAATTGGCTGGAATCAGGGTCCATCACTCTCACAGCCCAGACAGTCCAGGCTGCCCTGCACAAGCACGTTGTGGCATCTTTTCCTCTCTCAAACCTAGTACGTCAGCCTTTCTTGGCCAGTGCTGTTTCCTTTCCCACCCCGTATGAGCGAGACAGCTCGCTCTTCACGCCTGGCAGACCTTTCCAGAGATGCTCATGTAATGGTCCTTGAAGGCTGAAGAAGGGATCAGCACATTGAAAAGATGAGCCAACAGAGCAGCAATTTTAGGAGCATCTGTAAACTTGGACAGCTTTGGCTTTTGCTGCCTGTCACATCCCAGGCTAGAAAATCTGTCAGGCTACAAGCAAGAGGCTTTTGTTGTTAAGCAAATGAGAGATGCAATGTTCTAAACCTCTTTGCGCTACTCAGGCACATAATGTGGGGGGATAAACTGAGTATCTGCTCAGTATGAACTATGTCCACCTTCAAGGTAAAGGAGGGGGAAGGGAGGAGCACTGCCAGGCACGCAGCCCCCCGCCTTTCCGATCACACCAAGGCAGCTGCCTCCAGCTTCAGGTCCTTCCGTAGGAGCCTCTTTTCCTGTAATACCTGGCCCTGTTTGCCCTTCATCGGGCAATCATTTACCCAGCTCTACACAAACCATAATAAGCGGCTGTTAACCCTTCCACCCAGGCAGGAGGGAGCGGGCCCTGCCTTTATCCCTGGTGCCGGTGTGCGTCAGACACCTCTGGTCCCCGCTTTGCGTCCTGCCTGGCGAGGAGAGCCACGACCCCTTCGGGGGGATGCTGGGGTGGCAGGACCCTCCCTGCCCTGTTGTAGGCTGTACAAACCTGACGTCCTATTGAAATGATGTCTCCACTCATCCCTTCCAGAGGTGGAATTTGCCAGTTTTAATCTTCATCCTTTTTAACCCCTTTTTGCTGTGAAAGGCAAAGTTATTACGCAATGCCCCAGGGGACAGCTGCAGGGCTGGGGGAGGATGAGGGCTGGGTGCGCCCCCACTGTAGCCCATATGAGCACAAGCCCAGGGCATGTTGTGCATAAATTCCATATACTGTGAGCACAAGCCCATGGCTGTTCTGTTGTGCACGAGTTCCACATACTGCGTGTGTTAGTTGTAAAATCAAATAGCAGGTCTGTGTTGTTTTTATGGCCCTAAATACCAAATGCAATTACAGGTTTGGCAAAGGTAAAATTATACCAGTTGTCTAAATTTGGTTCCGTCATTTTATAACAATTATTACTGTTGGGTTTTGGTTTGGAAAAAGTCAGCATAAAATAGTTTACATTCTGGCTGGTCTGTGATAAGCAGATCCATTGATTACCCAGCACCCAGTGTGTATTTTCTCTCCTGGCATGGCTCAGAGTTGGGCCATCGGATGAGAATTGCCCTGACCACATTCATCCTTTATGTGTATTTTGTTCCCATGTACAACTAAAGTAGGAGGAGTTAGAACTGCCTCATCTTGTGGTGTCCCGATGCCTCCAGTCTCTCTTGGTGATGCCAGGCATGCCTGTGCACTATGGATGATCCACGCGTGTCTTACAGGTCTCTTCCAGCCTTAATGATTCTATGATTCTTTTTTGGGGTAACCTCGCAGCAGTCACTGTTCACAGCCTGGAGTGATTCAAACCTTCCCGTCCTCCTCCGGCAGCAACCCGCGCTCAGCCAGCACACGAGCGACGGGGCCACAGCATCTTTCTTGCTGCGGGTGCCAGTTACCAGCCAGCCATGGCCTGGCCTTGGGGTTCCCAGGGCAGAGGGGATGCTGCACCCACCCTTGCCTCTGATTTCCCCCCAGCACCAGCACCAGCCCCAGACGGTGATTTGCATTTCCCCAGCAGCAGGATCTGCACTTGTGCAGCCTGGTTCTGTCAGATCCTAGAGACCCATCCTGGATTTGGCAGGAGGGGCTGAAGGAAGGAGCAGAGGCAGCTCTATCCCCTTTGCTGATGTGCTTTATAAATGGAAACGTGCAATGGCCTCTTAATTGGGCCACGTTTGTAGGGCAGGCCCCGTGGGGGAGCAGCCCACTGGTGGCAACTGGCGGGGCACAGGCAGCACCAGTGGGACCCTCCCCAGAGCGGTTCGCAGCTGCCCTCGAGAGCAGAGACAGCCTCTTCTGCCAGCACCTTGCCTTTCGTCTGTGGTGGGTCCCAGCTGCCCTGTTTCCACACGGGCTGATAATTTACAGGAAGGGGTTGATTCAGGTACCAAAGGTTATTTGGACAAGCGCGGGACGGGTGTTTGTGCCTCGCTCGTGCCCTTTGCACTGCCAGGCTCGGAGCTGCAGCCACAGCCTGGGCACGGAGTTTGGGGCGCAGCGGGGAGCTCGCTCCGGCCCTGCAGACCTGCTGCTCGTGTCCATCAGCACATCCAGCCTCCGGCTCCGTGCGCACGGTACAACCTGCCAGGCTTGTTCCGTGCCTGCCTGCCCCATAAACCCCGGGGACGCACAAGCAGTGCCCTGCAGGGTCAGCACTGGCCCCTGCGGAGCTTTTCTGCGGCCAGCCAAGGACAATGCCATGGGGTAACGTCACCGTTCCTCCTCTGAGACCGCATTCTTGGCTCGCGATCCGTATCGATCCCCAGGAGCCAGTCCCGGCCTGCCAGAGAGGCACGGCAGCAGAGGAGGAGGAGAGGAGGAGGAGGAGGAAGGCACTGACCCCTTGCCGGGCTTGGAGAAGGAAGTCACAGAGGGGCCAAAGGAATTTCAAGTACAGTAGCTGGGGCTGCTGCTGCCTGAGCAGTCGGGGTGTTCCCAGGCTGACAGCGGTAACCCCAGTCCCCTGCCTCCCCGGCTGTGGCTGTGGGCGGTACGTAGCGGCGGAGGGGGAGGAAAACCACAGTCCCGGCAGCTCGATGCACTAATGCACAACGTGACCCCCCCGGCTTCCTTCCCGTGGCCTCTCCGCGCGCGGCCCCGCCATCGGGTCACCTCCCTGCTCGTGGGGATGAAGGGAAGCGACACTCCCCTGCCCTCCTTTCCTGAGCCCGTGGGGAGGAGGCCTCGGCACACAGCCCCCCTCCAACGGCGAGGGGCAGGGGGTCAGAAAAACTCCTCTTGACAGCCACCACATCAGCCACGTCAGGCGGGGCCGGGGCCCTGCCCCTCACAGCCGGCGGAGATGAGCTGACCCAGTTGTGTCAGCGTGCGACGGGCTCAGGCGGTGATGGGTGCGGGGTGGAGGCAGGGACATGCGGGGCTCTTCTCCTGCTCCAGGGACTCGTTGGCTGAAATGAGTTTGGATTAATGCATTTCCAGGGATGACCGGGAGTGTCAGGGCCATCCCTTGCAGCAAGGGCGAAGGCACCCTGCTGATGGGAGGATGTTCAGTGGCAGTCTGATAAAGTCATAGAACCACAGAATTATTTCAGTTGGAAGAGACCTTTAAGATCATCAGATCCAGACATTAACCCAGCACTGCCAGGGCACCACTAACCCGTGTCCCTCGGCACCACATCTCCACGGCTTTGAAACCCCTCCAGGGATCACGGGGACTCCACCACTGCCCTGGGCAGCCTGGGCCAGGCCTGGACAACCCTTGTGGGGAAGAAATTTTTCCTCAGGTCCAACCTAAACCTCCCCTGGTGCAGATTGAGACTGTTTGCATCTTGTTCTGTCTCTTCTTCCTTGGGAGAAGAGGCTGACTCCACCTGGATCCAACCTCCTGTCAGGGAGCTGTCAAGAGCCAGAAGGTCTCCTCTGAGCCTCCTTCTCTCCAGGCTTAACAACCCCATGTCCCTCAGCCACTCCTCACCAGGCTTGTTCTCTAGACCCTTCCCCAGCTTCATTGCCCTTCTCTGGACACGCTCCAGCCTCTCAACGTCCTTCTTGGAGTGAAGGGCCCAAAACTAAACACAAGTAATTTGTAGCCATAAAGCAGAGACCTCATCACCAAAGGCACCAGAACCCCTCTGTCCTGGAGGGACCGCTGCTGGTGGTGGGAAAGGGCTGCACCCTTCCCATGTGCAGCTGGGTCTCGGGCACCTTCGTGCACGCTGCCATCCCCCCAGGAGCCTGGGAAACCCCCCGAGCCTGCAGCGCTCATCTGCCCTCAGCCTCTGGGCTTTGCTTTGGAGACCTCTCCGCTCAGGCAGCACCAGCTGCGGGGCAGGAACAGCAGCGGCCAGCAGAGAGAAAGCCGAACGCGGGCGGCTTGCGCGGGCGGCTTGCGCGTAATGACCTTGTCATGACAGCCCAGCGTTTGCCACCCTGGAACAAATGCAAAACAATTGTGATGATTCAATTACCGCTCCTGTTTTGAATTGCAATTTCGCTCCCTCTGTAGGTTAATTAGTAGCACAGCCCTGGGCTATCTGTGGCAAAGGGTTTGCAGTAAAGCGCATTAAAATTCAGCTGCATGCCATTAATGAGCAGTTAAGGTGCTTTTCCAGGCGCAGGAGTCGCTCCCCACCTCCCTTGCAGCGCTCAGGTGCCTCGCCGAGAGGGAGAAGCAAACACTCGGCGGTGGTTGGGAGCTGCTCCATGGCTGGGAAACCCCTGGCCTGAAGCCCTGAGCTGCCGTAGGCTTGCTGGGGGATGCTCTTGGTGTCCCTCCTGCTCCCTGTGCCCGTTTCCAGTTTGGGTCGTGCTGCTGCCGTTTGGATTGAGGTGCTTTGCTGGGGGCTGCGTGGGCAGGGTCACCTGGGCAGCCAGGGAGGAGTGTCAGAGCTGCTTCTCCTGCCCTGACCCCCTCGTGAAGGTCATTTCTCAGTGGGAATGGAAGAGCTGGAACAGAAGCAGCTGGCCTATAGGGAGCCTTCATCCCAGACTCCTGTGAGCCCCCCAGGAGACCCCCAGCAGGCTGCAGAGCAGTTTTGGTGTCCATAGGAGACACGAAGCACGGTGGTCAGCTCACGGAGAGAGACAGAGGGAGGCAGATGCTGCCTCCCCTCCCTGCTTGTCCCTTCAGGTGGGCTTTGCTCTGGGCTGGGGACAGCGCTGGCTGCCGTGGGCACTGCTCACAGCCTCTGCTTCTCTGCCTCCCCACAGGTACATCGAGAGGAAGGCCTTCCTGGAGCGCGTGGATCACCGGCAGTTCGAAATCGAACGCGACGTCAGACTGAGCAGGATGAAGCCCTGACGTGCCGGGGGTGGCTGCGGGGGATCCCGCTCCCTTCTGGGGGCTGCCAGCCACCTCCAGGCCACCGAGCACGGAAACCGTTCTCTACCCAAGACTCAGCCTGTATGTCTTGACCTACAGGTTTTTCCTTTTACTGTAATAGTTTGGGGCGGGTATTTGTCAGTGGGCAGGGGACACTTTGAGGGTTAAACGGCCCAGCAGGTGACAGAAGCGACCCTCATGATTCTGGCAGGCAGCTTCCCAAGGAGAAGAGATGGTGGCACCCATCCTTTGCCAACCCCATGTGCTTCTGGCTGCAAGAGGAGCCGCCAAGGCTGGGAGGGTGCTGGAGCCTGGGTTAGGGCTCAGCTGGGGTGTTGGGTTGTGCGAGTGGAGCTGTGGGAAGGTTTCGTGGGTGCTGTGTGAGCACAGGCTGTGGGCTGGAGCCCTTCTCCCCGCTCTGCCAGCCCTGCAGCGCTCCCTGCCCCTCCGCACCGCGCTCCTGCCCAGACAAAGCCAAACTGTCTGTACTTGTTTGTGGGGTCTGATGATGCTGGGGGGGGTTTTAAGCAAGCCGATGAAGAAATCCTTCCTTGTTCATGCTGTCAAGAAGATGGGAGCAGCTGCAGCAGGCAGGACGGGCCAGGATCTGAGCGTTCGCGTGAATAAAGTATTCCATGCTGACACTCTTGCGTGCTGGCAGCGTGGTTTATGCAAGCAGCAAAGGACAAAGAAATTAAGGGTCACGTATAATGAGTGATCGTGGACATCAGTGCCTGGTGCCCGGTGCCTGCTGTGATTGCAGCCCAAGGGTCAGAGCCAGTGTTTGGATTGCTCCTCTGCAGTACTGGGACTGGCAGTGGGGCTACATTCTGAACTGGAGGGTGATGGGGGCAATGTGGTTCTCCTGTAGCAGTGCCACAGGTGTAAGGAAACCCACCCAAGGCTGTGCAGGGACAAGTGGAGCTGCCTGGGCAAGCACACTGAGGTGCTGGGCGTGGAGCAAGTGGCCGGAGCTGGAGGCCAGCAACACATCCTCATCTCGGCCATCCCTTCTGGCCTGATGCCGAGTTCAGCACCTCCTGACATTTGGCCCGTGTGCATCCTTGGAGCAGAGGTGCTGCTCACCGGCCTTTCCCCATGGGATGCTCCCAGCCCACTCAGTGGGGCAGCCGGGGGGAAGGCAACACAAGCCCCATCCTCCCTGCTCACAGGGCAAACGATGCTGCCGCTGCCTGGCCCCTTGCCCACGGCTCTGAGCACGGGCTCAGCTTCGGCCTCACGTGTCAGCTGCTGAGTCAGCCCTTGCTCTGTGGCCGCGTTGCAGGACAGACCAGAACAAAACACCACGTGCCTGGGGGGAGCTGCAGCCTTGGGCGCCCTGTTATGCAGAGAATCAGCTGTTACAGGCTTGCTTCAACGAGCCTGAAATTGGACAGAAGCAAAACAACAGGGGTGATGTTTTCATCTCCAAACGCTTCCAAGCCAATGGCTGCTTTGGTTTTGGTTACCAAAAACAACTGGAGTCCCTGTCCAGGGCACCATTGTGGGGAGACTTCATCTTGGGACTCCTGGCTGGCAGCAGGCAGCCCCAGGCTGGACCCTGGAGGAGCTTCTCCAGTAGCTGGGCTGCCATTCTGCTTGGGGCGGTGGTGTGGGACCAGCTCTGGCTGCTCTCTCCTCCCTGCCTCTGCGCTGGGGAGGCAGCTGGGTCCTGCCCTGCTCACAGGGTCCCTCCCATCAGGGACCCCGAGGCAGCCCAGGCTTGTTTTGCAGCAGATCCTCGCTGACGGCGAGGTGCAGCTCGGCCAGGGCGGCTGCAAGTGGGGCTGGAGGACTGGGCCTGCTGTAAGCGCTGAGCGGGCAGCTGGGAAAGTGATTTGCCTGCTGCTGGGGCTAAGGGGAGGTACTGGGGATCTTCTGCCCTGTGTCCTCTCCTTACTGTGGTCCTGGAAGCTCTCACGTGCCAGATGGAGGTTGCCAACCAAAATCTTTGCCTCATCACAGGCATCCTGGCTGCTGCTGGGCGCTGCCAGCCCTGTCGGCTCCAGCACCGCTGCAGTTGAGGGCTCGGCAGCATCTTGGCCTGAAAAGTAGGTTAGAAATGGAAAATAATTCTGTGCATTGTATTATGAGCAAGAGCTGAACAGAGGTGCCGCAGGGGAACCTTTGCAAAGTCTGAAGGTCAGAGGCACCCACACCAGCCCTTCTCTTAAAAGCCTTGAGGAGCTCCAGGCTGTGTCCAGAGAGAGCCCTGAGGCAGCATCGGGCTCTGTATGGCTCGGGGGAATGGCTTTGGGCTTAGGGGCAGAGCTGCTGCTGTGTTAGTGGGACCCAGCCAGCACAGCCTCCACTGGCATGCTGATAAACCGGGAGAACCAGCGATTCCCAGCTTATGGGATCCTGCCTGCCAGCTCTGCTCTCCACAAACCCGCCAGCCTCTCTTCTCTGGGGTTTTTCCTTCCCTTCAGCTGAGCAAATGTGGAAAATTTTGAAATCTTGGAAGCAACCTGACCTGCTGGAAAAGTGTGGTTTAATGGCGGTGGCCGAGAGCCTCGGCTCCCCTCCGCTGGGCTCCGTGGCTCATGGCAGCGTGGCATGCCCGGCTCAGCTCAAGGGTGCCAGGCTGCAGTGCCAGCTCCTGGCCTGACAAGCTGGGACTGGGACGGGCTTGGCGGGATGGCCAGAGGCAGCCTCCAGCCTGGGGCCGATTCCTGGCTTCCTCTGTGCTCTCCCAAGCGTCCCGCGTTTTTGCTTGGTTGGATCATGTATTCCTCGCCTCTCCTTCCTGAAGACGAGGAGTGATTTACAGGTCTCCAGAAAACACAGCTTGGCTGCTTAGGAAGGAAAGAATAAAAGCCCAAACCCCACTCTGCTTGCTATTTCCATTGCCCAGACGCCTTCCTATGAAGGGGGTTGGCCTCAGTATCTGCCAGTCCTCAGCATCTCCGGCAGCCCTCAGCTTTCTGGAAGGAGCAAAGCTCCCAGAAGATGTGGGTCCTTCTTTTGAGTCTTTCCCACCTTAAGCCATCTTCTCCAGGAAGCTCATGTGTCCTCCATGAGTCAGGACCCACCAGGGGCATTTGCTCAGGATAACTGTGGCCCTGCAAGGAGTCCCTCATGGCCTGAGCATCACCTCATCCTAGGAGCTCCCCCTTCCCTGGCTGCCTGAAGGGGCCCCTTGTGTGGCTGGGCCCTGAACAAGGCAGTGATTGTGTCTCCTTGCCCCGATGGTCGGGGCTTCTGCTGTGGCAGCCACGCTCCGGAGCTGCAGTAATATCAGCTGTGCCCAGCCCGTGCCTGTGGGCTCCCCTCCACCGAGCTGGTAGGTGGGTCTGGGGAGGCTGCCTCTGCGGGAATGGCAGGGAGGTAACCTTGGGCATTTAAAGCTGTTTTGGTGATGGGGATGTGGGAATAAACCCACAGGTCTCCGTGTGGGAGGAGGTTGAGACCTGGCTGCCTGGGGTCATCCCAAGGACCACGCTGGGATTCTGGGTGGGCCAAGCCACCATGGGGTAAAGCTGCAGATGCCCCTCCTCACTGGAGGGGGGGTTGGACTAGGTGACCTTTAAAGGTCCCTTCCCACCCAAACCATTCTGTGATTCTGAAGCTTGAGGGTGTGCTGGGCCACAGCGGGCGGGCTGGAGAAGGGGGGAGCAGAGTGTGGGGCTGGCCTGGGAAGGGCTGGTGCCCGGGGGTGGTGATGCTGGGGCACTGCATCCTCCTCCCAGCTGCTGGTTTCAGCCTCTCCCACCTCTTTTCCTCGCAGCAGTGTCTCACCCAGTGGTGCAGTAACATTTCGGGGTGCAGTGGACTAATGAGGAGGAACAGGGCAGCTTGTGGGTCTCCCACCCCATCTGAGCGAGGGTCCCCACCCAGGACAACCTCCCACCAGCGTTTGAATTCCATCTGGTGGCGGTGGCACAGCCGGCCCTTCCCGCTGCCGGCAGCGAGACCCGGCTGGGGGCGAGGATCAGCGCCAGCGCTCGCCGGGGGGTGAACGGGGAGATGAACAGAGCCGCTACTGTTGGGGCAGCCGGAGGCCCGCGCGCCGCCCCGGCTTCTCCGGAGACGAGGGGGTGCCCCGCCATCCTGCTCTCCAGAAAGGCCGTCGGTGTCCACCCCCCAGCTCCTCTCCGCAGCTAAGAGCCGAGCCAGCGCCACGGAAAGGCACAGGGATAAATCCTTGTTGTGATCCTGTTGGGTCCCGTGATATTACAAGCCAAGAGAAATGTCCTCATTATTTCCAGAATATTGAAGTCTAATAAATCCCGTCCTGCCTTACAGGATTTATTTCTCTGTTCATTGCTAGGAGACTCAGTCCCGTGTAATCCTATTGCTGCTCCAGGAGGCAGGAGGCAGCATTCTGAAACACAGGACTGGCAGGCAAGTGCTGTGGGCAGGAGCAGGCAGCCCCGTCCGCAGCCGCTGGACCCACTGGGGGTGGCTTCAGCCCCCCACATGTCCCAGTGCCACCCCATTTCCTGGGAGGTCCCCCTGTCCCGGAGCTGTGCCCCAGTGTGGGTTCACTGAAACATGTCCCATTTGGGGCAGGACTGGGCCAGTGGGGTGTTAATCGTCACTTAGCCAATTAACACAGCATGCACACCCACTGTACTCCCCTGAACCCCCTCTCTGGGCTCCTCCGACACCTTCCCACACCAGAACCCAGCGGGAAAAGCCGGGAGGAGCTGGGCTGGGCACAGACAGTTCCCACAGCCATGGTGGCAGCCAGTGCGGAGCTGGCCGTGCCTGGCTTGCCGGACACCGGGGACTCTCCCAAAGACAATGATGGGCACATGAATATGGCTGGAAATTTTGCCACCAAAGTGTTTTCCATAGCAACCATCACTGGGACAACCTGCACGCTGAGCAGCATCCATCCTGCAGCATGCCAAGCAGCACCCAGCCCGGCATCTGATGAAGCCAGTGAAGAACCACAGTGTGAAACCAGTGAGGCCCTTACTGTACCCCACTGCCACTGGCATGGGATGCACCAGCAGGGCTCTGAGCATCCCCAGCGCCGCAGGGCCCCTGTAACACTCCTCTTTTGATCTTCTTTTTGGCATTTCATTCTGTTAGAGGTGGGAGAAGCCAAAGGGAGACCTGTTGGTGCCTGTCACTCCGCAGGCACTTGGCTGCAGAAGGAGCAGGGCAGGGGAGCTGCTGCCAGCTCAGGGCACTCAGCAGAGGCAAGCAGCGAATTTGGCTCCAAAAAATTGCTGGGATTGAGTATCGAGATGCTTTGACTGGAGGGAAAGATAAAATCCCTGCTGCTTTGCTCCCCAAAGCAGGGAGCTCACAGCCCCTCAGTGGTGGCAGGTTCCCCTAGGGATGCCACGGGGATCCCAGAAGAGACCCTCACTGCCAGCTGGGTGGGACCTCACCAGGCTCAGGGGCTCTGAACCAAACTCCCCATGACCTCCTGGGATCGGCTGGGGCAGCAGAAGAGGGTCCGGGGAGCTCAGAGTCACAAGTCAAGCTGGCAGTGCTTGACCCCGGCAGTGTCACCGCTGTCAAGGCTCCCACCAGCAAGAGGAAACTGCGGTCTCCCGGCTGCGCCTGCCAGGGTGGCTGTGGTTTGTGGGCACAACCGCAGCCCCTGTCACCGGATATCTCTCAGATATCTACCCTCGGCCATGCCTCAGTTTCCCCATCTGCCACCAAAGCACAGGGGAATCTGCCTGCAAGCAAGGGAGGCTGTGGGACTGGTCTGTGCAGCTCGTGCTCGTCCCATACGTTGTGTCTCCACGCAGCTCACGCATATCCTGAAGTTCACGCACACCCACACAGCTTGTACATAGAATTCTGGAATCATGGAATGGTTTGGGTGCAACTAGAGCAGGTTGCTCAGAGCCCCGGCCAACCTCACCTGCAATGGTGCCAGGGATGGGGCAGCCACCACCTCTCTGGGCAACCTGGGCCAGGCTCTCACCACCCTCACTGGAAAACATTTCTTCCTTCTCTCCAGTCTCAATCTCCCTCTTTCAGTTTAAACCCATCACCCCTTGTCCTGTCCCAACAGGCCCTGCTCAAAAGCCTGTCCCCATCTTTCTGACAGGCCCCTTGAAGTCCTGAAAGGCCCCCAGAAGGTCTCCCTGGAGCCTTCTCTTCTCCAGGCTGCACACACAGCTCACACATCCTGCAGCTCATACATGCGCCTCCCACCAGCTCCAAGGTTGCAGGCATCCCCACAGCTGCCCTCACAGCTGCTCCCAGCTCTGTGCAGATGCCGACAGCGCCGGAGCTGGAACCACAGCTAGAACATGGTGGTGGCAAGTCCAGGCTCTGCAGCCATCAAGGTGTCCATGGGCCACATGGCTGGGCTGTTGGAACAGGTCAGGTGGGCAGCACTCTGGCTGCTGTGGAGCGCTGTGTATGCCACAGCGTGCCATGGTGTGCCGCGGTGTGCCAATAATGTGCCGCTGGCCTGGAGAAGCACTGGGGCTGGGGCAGGATGTGCAGCTGAGGGAAAACAAATACACCCCTCCCGGGGTGTGCGAAGCCCTCGCACACACCCACACACACCCCTTGCACACATCACCCCCTCCGCACGCACTGCCACGTGCTCGCACAGCCCTTGCGCCCGCACTCGCACACCCCGTACACCCCCTGCCCGTTACACACCCGTTACCTGCCCAGAACACCCCAGGCACTGCACGCCTGCTGCACAGACGCCTGTTGCATCCCCACCCGTTACTACAGTCGCACGCCCTGTGCACCCCGTGTTACCCCCTAGGAAACGCTCTCTGCACCCTTCGCACGATTTACTGTTCGCACACCCTTTCCACTCCCGTTGCACCCCACGCTGCCAGCCCCGGTGCCCTGAATCCGATCCCCCCCACGCTGCCAGCCCCGGTGCCCCGATGCCGGTGCCCCCACGCTGCCAGCCCCGGTGCCCCGAATCCGATCCCCCCCACGCTGCCAGCCCCGGTGCCCCGATGCCGTTCCCCCCACGCTGCCAGTCCCGGTGCCCCGGTGCCGTTCCCCCCACGCTGCCAGCCCCGGTGCCCCGGTGCCGTTCCCCCCACGCTGCCAGCCCCGGTGCCCCGGTGCCGTTCCCCCCACGCTGCCAGCCCCGGTGCCCCGGTGCCGTTCCCCCCACGCTGCCAGCCCCGGTGCCCCGGTGCCGTTCCCCCCACGCTGCCAGCCCCGGTGCCCCGGTGCCGTTCCCCCCACGCTGCCAGCCCCGGTGCCC
>JANVCC010000037.1:16114821-16131462 GCA_025345505.1 Todiramphus chloris collaris | reverse complement strand
CCGTCCTCCCCCCGCGGCGAGGAGGAGGAGGAGGAGGAGGAGGAGGAAGGCTGCAGCCCGGCCTCCCCTTCCCGGAGCCCGGGCAGGGCCTTTCCTGGGGCGGCCGAGCCCCCTCCCGTGACCTTGGCCCAGCCCCGCCGTGCCCGGCGAGGCGAGGCCTCGCCCCGGGGCCCTCCCGTCCGGCGGGCGGCGGCGCTCCGGGCCCCCGGCGGGACCCCCCTGAGCCCCCGGCCTCCCCGGGCCTCCCTGCCGGGCGGGGTGGGTGCCGGCAGCGGGCAGCGGAGCCCGGGTGCAGGCGGCACAGGCGGCACAGGCCTCCCTGCCCGCCCGCTTGCCCTCCGGTCCCTCCGTTCCGGGCAGGGGCGGCGGGAGCCCGCGGTGGGCCGCGGCCTGTCCCACCGCCGCCATGGCACCGGTGAGTCCCGGCGGAGGCCGAGGAGCTTTGGCAGGTGCCGCGGCGGCACGGACAAGGCGTCGTGGCGCAGCCGGTGCCCGCCATGGGGGCGGCCGGTACTGTGGGGCTGGAAGGGGCCTGGGCCCGGCGGTGGCTGGTGTGGGGATGGCTGCGGCTGACTCACCGCCCTGGCACTTCCTTCCCGGCAGCGGGAAGGGGAGGGGAAGGCAGAGGAGGTCCCCCCAAAACCGGGGAGGCGGAAGGGCCCGGCCCCTTCCTAGCACCACCTCCGGGAAGGATGGGTTGAGCTCCAGCAGGGAAGGAAAAGGCGACCGGAGCGGGGAGGTCCAGCCGCTGGGACCCGCCGGAGCGGGGAGGTCCAGCCGCTGAGAGCCTCTCGGCAAAGCCCCCCCCGGGCCGCGGGGCTTGCTCGCCTGCCGGGATGACTCCCCATCGTCCGGCGGGGCCCGGCTCACCGCCCCGGCACGGGGCTCTCTTGCAGAACGTGTTGGCCAAGGCGCTGTACGACAACGTGGCCGAGTCGCCGGACGAGCTCTCCTTCCGCAAGGGCGACATCATGACGGTGCTGGAGCGCAACACGCAGGGGCTGGATGGCTGGTGGCTCTGCTCGCTCCACGGCCGGCAGGGCATCGTCCCCGGGAACCGCCTCAAGATCCTGGTGGGGATGTACGACAAAAAGCAGCAGCAACAGCAGCAGCAATCACCGGGCCCGGCGCAGGGGCAGGCACTGCCGCAGCCGCCGGTGCCCCAACCGGCTCTGCCTTACCACCACCCAGGGGGCTACACCCCGCTGTCGCCCGCCTCGCAGTACACACCCATGCACCCTGCTTATGCCCCCCAAGGGGACAACGTCTACCTGATGCCGGTTCCCAACAAGGGACAGCAAGGTCTCTACCCGGGCTCGGCGCCCACTGGACAGTTTCCACCTGCCCCGGCTAAGCAGCCACCCGCCTACACAAAGCAGACACCTCCCCACGCCTTCCCCAGCCCTAGCCAGGACATCTACCAGGTGCCCCCCTCCTTGGGCCCAGCAGCAGAGGTGTACCCCGGGGGCTCTGCCAGCCCCCCCCAGGATGTCTACCAGGTTCCTCCTTCAGCCGGTCAGCCTCAAGACATCTACCAGGTGCCCCCGTCACTGGACATGAGGAGCTGGGAAGGGCACAAGCCCCAGGGAAAGGTAGGACATGGGGTTCTTGGTGGGGCAGGGCGATGGTGATATGATTGTGGGGTGCTCTACGGTGGTGGCAGGGCTGTGGGGCTTTGGCTTATATGCCCACCACATGGGGAGTGCGTGGGCATCCTTCTCCACACCGCTGGGAGGAGTGGGTGCACCGGAAAAGTCCTTGCTGTGGCTGAGGTGCCCATTTGATATGGACTGCCCAGCTTGGGGCTGGTACAGCATTTGGCGCTTGGGTCCTGTTGATCTCTTGGTGACACCAGGACAGCCCATGTGGGGGCACAGCGGCCATGCTTGGGGTGGGCGCAGGGTGCTGGAAACCCAAGAGCGATACCCCTTGGCCAGATCCTGCAGCTATGGAGGAGGCTGTGGTACCCGGCATGGTGCTGAGATGTTTCATTCCTTCTGGGGGTGTGGGCAGCCAGTGCCAGCATGTCCTGGCCATGCCAGGGGGCCTGCCAGTGCTTACCAGTTGAGTTTACCAGTGTGGCAAAGGGGACAAGTTGGTGACTGTATCCCAGACACCAGGCTCCTGCCGGCTCTGCCCCTTCCCTGGCACGTCATCCCGGGGAAGATTTGCTGCTCTGGTGGCCCCGTGGTATGGCAAGGGGGGCACTAAGCTGTGGGCAGGGCTCTGCCAACACCCTGCCGGCACTGGCAGATCCCTGCCCATGGCTCGGTGCACAAATTGGCCGTTCCCTTCTGCCCGCCGTGGCCGTGCCGGCTGGGCTTTGTCTCTAGCCGAGGCTCGCCGCTATAAATAACCGGTGATATCATCCCCGGTCCCCAGCGTCACCGGCAGCGCTGTGCACGCCCGGCTGGGGAGCGCCCTCCTGTGGGCACCAGTTTGCCCAGTGCCAGGCAGTCTGGTCCAAGATCCACTACCCATCCTTCTCTCTCTAGCCGGGTTTTTGAGTGGGGGGGGACAGGCTGCGAATGCTCAGTGGTGCCCCCACCTCATCCCTTTCCCTCTTGCCAGGTGCTGGTACCCACTCGTGTGGGGCAAGTCTATGTCTACGACTCGCCCAAGGGCGAGCAGGATGAGTACGATTTCCCTCGTCATCTCCTCTCCGCTGGCTCCCAGGAGATCTATGATGTGCCACCTGTCCGAGGAGGGGTCCCAAACCAGCTCAGCCAGGAGGTGAGCTGGTTGGGGGTCATGGGGGGAGTTACTGGCTGCCTGGAGATGCTCTGGCACAGCCTGGGATCTGAAGCTGAGCAAATCGCACCCAAAGCCGGGCTCCTTATGGGCCTCGGGTCTGCTCCTGGCACCTCCCTCTTTCCCAGCTGGTCCCTGGGAGGAGGTGGGTGCCCATGCTACCCCTGAGACCCTGTCCTGTGTGTTGTACCCCTCCAGGTCTATGACACCCCCCCAATGGCAGTGAAAGGTCCAAACGGGCAGGACCCAGGGCAGGAGATCTATGACGTCCCCCCCAGCGTGGAGAAGAACCTGCACCAAACCGTAAGTGCTGCTGGGAAGCTCCCAGTTTCTCCATACAAGACAGACACGTTTTACAGGGAGATTATTCACTGGAACAGCCTCCCCAGAGACATGGTGGCATTGCCACCAGGCACTGGAGGCTTTCAAGATGCAGGTGGTGGATGATCTCACCTAGGGGATGAGGCTGGACCGGGTGAACTTTTGAGGTCCCTTCCAACCTGGGCTGCTCTAGGATTTTGTGATTTCCAGCTCCTAAGGGGATGCAGGAATCCAGGGCTCCAGCAGCAGGGCTGTGCCAGCCTCCCGAGGGGCAGGGGCACCCCTGGGGTGCACAGCTCCATCCTTGGGGCTCACCCAGTGCCATGCTGCGTGCCTGGAGCTGCCGCTTGCATGCCCCAGGCTGGCTCTGCCAGCGGTGCTGACGGTGGCTGCCACTGCCCCCGCAGGTGTACGATGTCCCCCCCTCGGTGAGCAAGGACGTGCCAGACGGCCCGACGCGGGAGGAGACCTACGACGTGCCCCCTGCCTTCGCCAAGCAGAAAGCCTTTGACCCCTCCCGCCACCCCCTCATCCGGGCCCAGCAGGAGCCCTACTTGCCGGAGGACGTCTACGACGTGCCGCCTGTGGCCGGGAAAGCTGCCCCTGACCCACCGCTCTCCCACGAGATCTACGACGTTCCTCCCAGCCTGAAGAAGCTTGGGGGATCGGCCTTCCCCTCCCAGGAGGTGTACGACGTGCCCCGGGACCTGCACGCCCCGGGCAAGGGCTCTCTGGACACGGAGGGCGAGTACATCTACGATGTCCCTCCGCAAGTGGACCGCGAGGCCAAGGCTGCCGACGCCAAACGCCTCTCGGCCTCCAGCACGGGCAGCACCCGCAGCAACATCTCCACGTCCTCGCTGGATGTGGTGCCTGTGAAGGAGCCGGCCAAGGGAGCCGGCAAGGAGTTCTCCCTGGATTTGGACGCTGCCATGGAGACGCTGGCCAAGCTCCAGCATGGCGTCGGCGGCGCCGTCTCCTACCTCATGTCCTTCATCGGTGCCAACTGGCGCAGCCCCGAGCACATGGAGGCCAACGCCGCCAACATCCGCGGGGCGGCCGAGGGCGTCCGGACGGCCCTGCGGGACCTGCTGGAGTTTGCCCGGGGGGCGGTGGGCAACGCTGCCCAAGCCTCCGATCGTTCCCTCTACACCAAGCTCAGCAAGCAGCTGCAGAAGATGGAGGAGGTCTACCAGGCCCTGGCGCGGCACGGCCAAGCGCTGGACGCTTGCCACTGGGCCCCGAGCGCCCTGGCCAGTGGCAAGCCGGGCACAGATGACTTGGAGCATTTCGTCATGCACTCGCGCGGCGTCCCCGACGACACCAAGCAGTTGGCCTCCTTCCTGCACGGCAACGCCTCCCTCCTCTTCAAACGGACAAAGCCGGTGGCGGAGAGTGGTGGCCATGGGCCCCCTCACCCCTCCGACAAGGCCAGCAGCATCCAGTCACGGCCACTGCCCTCCCCGCCCAAGCTGCTGGCCCAGGAGTCGCCCGACGGGCCCTATGAGAACAGCGAGAGCGGCTGGATGGAGGATTATGACTACGTCCATCTCCAGGTGGGAGCGGGCAAGGGGGGTTGCTCCCCACAGCTGGGTTTTGTGCCAGTGGGCACGGGCAAGGGGGGGGCTGCTCCCCATGGCTGGGTTTAGTGCCAGTGGCTGCCCAGTGCAGGGGGGTCAGACAGGTCTGGCTGTAGTGATGCTTCTGACACATGCTTCTTGCTTTTACCCTCCAGCTTGAGGACTGTGGGGACCAGGGGTGTCCCAGGGCAGGTGGTATTGACCCCCATGTCTTGCCTCTTCCTTCCCTGCAGGGCAAGGAGGAGTTTGAGAAGACCCAGAAGGAGCTGCTGGAGAAAGGCAACATCATCCGGCAGAGCAAGGACCAGCTGGAGCACCAGCAGGTAATGGAGCTGGGGTGGGCAGGTGCTCCTGGGCACTGTTCTGGGGGTGGGCAGCACGGTTTGGGCTTCTGTTCCCCTTCTACCCCCTGCTGCTGCCTGCCCCATTTCGTGTGGCTGTCGCTATGGTGGGCTCACAGAATCCAAGCATGGTGGGGGTTGCAAGGGACCTCTGGAGATCATCTTGCCCAACCCCCCCCTGCTCCAGCTGGGTCACCCAGAGCAGGGGGCCCAGGATCCCATTGTCCAGGCGGGTTTGGAATCTCTCCAGAGAAGGAGACTCCACAACCTCTCTGGGCAGCCTGGGCCAGGCTCTGGCACTCTCACGCCAAAGAAATTTTTCCTCCTGTTCAGATGCAACCTCCTGGGTTCCAGTTTGTTCCCATTGCCCCTTGTCCTGTCACTGGGCACCACTGACAAGAGTCTGGCCCCATCCTCTTGTCCCCCAGGGGCCCTTTAGCTGTTGATCAGCATTGCTCAGCTCCCCTCTCAGGCTGCTCTTCTCCAGCTGAACAGCCCCAGGGCTCTCAGCCTTTCCTGGGCACAGAGATGCTCCAGGCCCCTCAGCATCTTTGGAGCCTCTGCTGGACTCTCTCCAGTAGCTCCTTGTCTCTCTTGAGCTGGGAGCCCAGTACTGGACACAATACTCCGGAGGTGGCTTCCCTAGGGCAGAGTAGAGGGGGAGGAGAACCTCCTTTGAGCTGCTGGTCACACTCTTCATGCAACTTGGGAGACCCTTGACCTTTTTGACCATGAGAGCCCATTGCTTGCTCATGGTGGCCTTGTCCACCAGCACTCCCAGGTCCTTTTTCCCAGAGCTGCTTCCCAGTTGCCCTGTCGCTTAGTGTGTTCCCCAGGGGACAGATGGCCCCAGTGGTCGTGGCTCCAGGCAGGGGAGCAGCCACTGTCTTGATGGCTATCCCACCTCACCCCTGTCCTTCCCTGCAGCTGAAGCAGTTTGAGCGTCTGGAGCAGGAGGTGACACGCCCCATCAACAATGACCTGTCCAACTGGAGCCCCCCCCAGCACTATGGCCCAGCACGGGGTGGTGGGACCCTGTGTCCTGCCGACCGCCAGCTCCTCCTCTTCTACCTGGAGCAGTGCGAGGCCAACCTCACCACGTTCACCAACGCCGTCGACACCTTCTTCACTGCTGTCAACACTAACCAACCCCCCAAGATCTTTGTGGCCCACAGCAAGATCGTCATCCTCAGCGCCCACAAGCTTGTCTTCATTGGGGACACGCTGTCCCGCCAGGCCAAGGCCCAGGATGTCCAGCACAAGGTGATGCACTACAGCAACCTCCTCTGTGAGATGCTCAAGGAGATTGTGGTGACCACCAAGGCAGCCGCCCTTCATTACCCTTCTCCTGCTGCCTCTAAGGACATGGTGGAGCGTGTCAAGGACCTTGCCAACAGCACGCAGCAGTTCAGGATGGTGCTGGGCCAGCTGGCAGCCATGTGATGGCTCTGGGCTGCTCTCCCCTCTCCACAGCTCCCACCCTGTCCACAGACACTCGTCCCCTTCCACAAGAGCCCTTCTCCTCCCGGTGTAAGCGGACATGTACATAGAGACTCCCACGCCCACCAGGGACCTGGGGCTCTGCTGGTAGAGGGGTGAGGGGCTGTGGCCACCATCCCCCTTTCTCTTCTTCCTCTCCTGCCAGAGGCCAGGGTGGGTTTGGGAGCTGTGCCCACCATGAAGCAAAGCTGGGAGAGGGATTTGTGCTCTGCTCCCTTCCCACTGTCCTCCCTCTGAACAAAAGCAGCTGGAGGTCATGGCTCCATGAATCCCGTGGAGATTCATCCTGAGAGGGATGTGCCAGGAACTTGGGGCGATGCTGTGGCCACTCTGCTCTCAGGAAGGGCTCCCGATTCATCTCTGGTGGCCAGTATGGGTAATGGTGTGGAAGCCAATTCTTGTGGTGGAACAGTGGGGCAGGGATGGGGTGCACTGTCCCCCTGTGAGCCAGGGGCTGAGGAGAAGGGTCCCGGGGTGGGTAAGAGGTGACGTGGGGTGGGGGAGGCTGGGGCAGGAGGGGTGGAACCTGTGCGTTCTCACGTCTCGCGTTTTGCTACCGTACCAGCTGTAACTGAAACGCAAACCCAAACTGGTGCCTTTTGAACACAGGGGAAGCTTCCGCTGGTTCCCGGAGCTACAGAGTGGCAGCCCCCCCCAAAAATAAACCCTCTGGCCCCCAGCAGCATAAAGATTTGCCTAGAAACACCCCTAGCTCCTGGGTATTTGTGTGTGGCTGCCCTGGGGAGGGACGCCCCCATGGAGGGGCTGGGGTCACCTGTTCAACCTCTGAAAGATACCAGCTGGAGGCTGCGGGTGCAGAGGGGTTTACTGGGGGTCCCTGACCCACAGGGTTGGGGGGATTGGAGGAACAGGAACAGGGATAGCACAGGGCAGGGGGGCTGCCCTGGCTGTGACTCCAGGAGCTGCCAGCTCTGGACAGATGCCCCCTCAGACCAGCTTCCCAGGTTCATGAGGTTGTGGGGGTCCCATGCGGCCTTGATTCTGTGCAGGGTGTCCAGCCCCTCCTGTCCCAGCTCCTCCTGCAGCCGCAACCCCTTGCCCAGCCCCAGGGTGTGCTTCCTGATGCAGGTGCCCCTGGCTGCCAGTGGGATGAGGCAGGACTGGGGGGGGGCTTAGGGGACTGCAGGAGGTTGATGATCTGTCCCCATCCATCCATCCCTCCAGAGTGGCCCCCTCACCACTGGACTAGGCACTGTGCAAAGGTGCGGATGCCCAGGCTACTGATGGGGAACCAGAGCCTGGTTCCATACAGGTGGCTGTTGAGGGCTTTGCAGGTGACGCTGGGCTCCACTGATACTGAGAAGTCCTCCATGCTCAGCTCTGTGATGACGTCCATGCGGCTCAGCTCAGAGCAGGTACCACCTTGGCACAGGGGCACTGGAGGGGCTGGGCAGGTCCGGGCACAGAATCCCCAAGCAAGGGGTGGGGGTACAGGGACCTGCACAGGGTTAACAGTACCCTGGAGCCTGGTGCCAAAGGGCACCATGGGCACGTGGCATCGGTGGCAGAGCGCTGCCAGCTCCTGCACCAGCCCCCCGGCCTGGGGCCACACCACGGTGTCCAGGGAGGCACAGCTGGGGACAGGGTGGCACCGACATCATCTCCCAGACTTCCGCTCCCTATGTCCCTTCCCCTGTCCTTGGTCCTTCCCCTCTGCAGACCACGTCCCTGCCCAGACCCTTACACTCTTCAGGGCGTTTCTCCCTGGACTCTTCTCCCCACAACTTGCCCCTTTCCCAGACACTTCTCCCCATGGCCTTTCCTCTACCCCATCACTACCGTGCTGCAGACCACTTCCCTGCACAGACCCTTCCTCTACCCCATCCCCTTCCCCTCGTGGCCCCTCCCGGGTCCCAGCCCCGCACCCACTCGTGCATGGACTCGTCGTGCCCGTGCTGCTCCCGCACCGCCATGGCCGTGGACACGTTGGGGCCCCCGACCACGGCCCTCAGGGCCTCCACGAACTCGGGGGACAGCGGGCGCTGGGGGCGGGGGACGAAAGGCGCTGTCGGGGCGGGGGTCCGGAGGCTCCGGCCCGGGGACCGCGCTCCTGGGACCCCCCACCCACGGCGCCGGGCGCGGCAACGCCCCGGGACCCGCCGCCCGCCGCGCCCGCCCCGGCCCCGGCCCCGGCCCCCCGCGGCACCCCCGGGGCCCGGCCAGCCCCACCTTGGAGCAGCAGCTCCGGCGCCCCAGGGACCCCCCCAGCGCCAGCACCCGACGCAGAGCCATGGCGGGGACAGGCCAGGAGCTGCCCTCCCGCCCCCCGCCCTTCCCCGCCCCTCCCACCGCCCCGGCCCCGGCCCCGGCCCCGGCCCCGCCGTTTAAGGAGGCTCCGCCGGGGACCCGGGTCCGCTCCAGCCGGGGTCCCGAGCCCCCAGCGCCGCGCCCCAGGGCCCGAGCCCCGGCCCCGAGCCCCGAGCCCCCGCGCCTCCAGCCGCGCCCCCCGAGCCCCCTGCCCGCAGAGCCGCTTCTCGCCCCCCGCCTGCCCCTGCCCGCGACCCCGTGCCCCCGACACGGGTCCGGCTGCGCCGTGCCCCCTCCCGCCCGTCCCGGTGCCGCGGCGAGGTGACAGCCTGGGGGGTTGACAGCGTTTATTGCCGGCCTCAGTTGGCCGCCAGGATGGAGTCGATCCAGCCGCGGAGCTTGGTGACACGGGCGTAGACGCCGGGCACCTGGGGGTCGCAGGTGCTGCTGCCCCAGGAGACGATGCCCACCAGGGTCCAGGCGCCGTCCTTCTGGCACACCAGCGGGCCGCCGGAGTCGCCCTGCGGGCAGCGGGTGAGGGCACGGGCTGCAGAAGGGCGGGGGTGCGGGGCTGGGGGGCCGGGCGGGGCCGGCGGCACCTACCATGCAGGAGGAGGCCCCGTCAGCGCCGGCACACACCATGACGTCCTTGATGCGGAACCCCCAGAACTTCTTGCACTGCTCGTTGGTGAGCAGGGGCAGGGCCGCCTGCTGCAGCACCGCTGGGGTCTTGGAGGCTGCGGGGCAGCGGGGCCGCCTCAGCGCCAGTGCCCGCGGGGCCCGGGGCGCCCAGGGGGTGAGGAGGAGGGGGAGGATGGGGGTTGGCGTGGGGATGAGCGCTGGGCTGGGGCTGGCCATGCGGGTCAGCGTGGGCTTGCGGAGGGGGATGAGGAAAGGGGTGGGCTACAGGGGTGAAGGAGAGGATGCGGACGAGGAAGGGAACAGGGCTGAGGAAGGAGATGGGGATGAACATAGGAATGGGGCCAGGGGTGAGGATGGGGACAAAGAGCAGGGACGGGGATGGGGACAGGAACGTGCGGTACCGTTGGGGTCAGTGAGCCCCCAGCCGGTGGTGACACAGGTCATGCCCCCGGGGAAGTCGTCGGTGGCCTCGGGCAGGCAGACCGGGGACACACGGGCTGACATCCGTGCAGGGGTGGCCAGTTTGATCAGGGTGATGTCGTCGTGGATGGTCAGCATGTTGAACTTGGGGTTCTTGAAGACCTGGAGCGGGCGGCAACGCTCCCAGTGCCTGCACCCCTGGCCAGGGTGCTGGGTACCAGAGACTCCACGGGGACTGACGGGGACCAATGGGAGCCACGGGGACTGATGGGGTTCCCGGGGAGTGGCACTGTGGATCCCAGGCTGATGGGGCTCCTGGGGTGCAGATCCCAGCCCCGGGGCACAGGGGAGCAGGGACACGGTGGGGACTCACGGGGACCCCAGGGAGCAGACCCCAACCCCCCTGGGATGATGGGAATCCAGGGAGCAGACCCCAGACCCTGGGGCACTGAGCAGCAGGGGCATCACAAGGACCACGGACAACAGCAGAGAGCCCCAGGGGAGGTGCTCCCGGGGAACAGGCGACAACCCCGGGCACTGCTGGCTGCCAGAACCAGGGCCCAGACCCCAATACTCAGGACAACAGGGCCACCAACGAGCCCATGTCCCCCCTCGGGCCTGCCCAGAGCCCTGCAGGGCAGCCCCCAGCACAAGGACACTGGGAGAGCAGGGACACCCCACGGCACAGCAGCTGCAGGGCTGAAGGGGACCCTGGGGGCCTGACCTGAGGGGTGATGAGGAGCAGGGACACCTCAGGGGACCCCAGCTGAGCGGTGCGGGGTGCCAGGGACCCTGGCCTTCAGGATGAGGGAAACCGGGGACCCGACCTCCCGGACAAGGCGCACCCCGGCCCACAGGGCTGCCTTTGGTGGCCGAGGGACCCCGCGGGCACATGGCCCCCACCCCAGCGGTACCTTCTCGATGGTCAGCTTCTGTTGGTCAGCAGTGGGTGCATCCTGGTCGTACGCCCCCACCACCACCGTGTCGGTAGTCCTGGGCATGGGCAGGCGCTGAGCACCGGGCAGCGGGCACAGGGATAGGGAGCCCTGGGGACCACGTGCCCGTGCCCAGCCCCGGGCCGGGCCGGCGGCAGAGCCGGTGCCTACCTGACGCCGCAGTGGGCAGCGGTGACCACCCAGTTCTCGCTGATCAGTGACCCGCCACAGAAGTGGAAGTCGTTGTAGCGCTGGCGGGGAGAGCGGCCGTCAGCACCTGGCACCACGGGGTGCTCTGTGCCCAGGCCCCACCCCAGCACTCACCCTGGCACGCAGCGCAGCGCAGCACCCACCCACCACGGGCACTCACCTGGAGGGAGACCTGCCACGGCCAGGACCCTGGCACCGCCGGTTCCCCGTTGACAATGCGGGTGTAGCCGTGGATGACGGGAGTGATGGCGGGCACGCCGCAGCCTGCAGGGCACAGCCAGCCGTGGGACGGGGGCTCTGGCCACCCCAGCCCCGTGCCCCCCCACCTCAGCCTCCTCCCTGAGCCCCTCATCCACCCCACTGAGTCTCACGGCCCCACATACTCTCCACGGGGAGGGCGGCACGGGCAGCGCCCGCCAGCACCAGGCAGCTCAGCAGCCACAGGAAAGCCATCGTCACTGCTGGGGACAGACCCTGCCTGGGGCTCGGCGCCTCTTATACCTGCTGCTGGGCACAGCCCCCCCGCTCTGGCCTTCCACCGCGGCCTTGGGAGATAGTGTGCCACCTGGCACAGTCTCACCAGCACAAGTACCAGTGCTGGCACCATGGCTGTCAACCAGCACCTGGTTGTTCCCAGGGCCTGGGCCCAGGTACGAGTAGGAACTCTGTGCTCCAGCCTGAGCAGGGGCTGGGAAGAGGTATGCAGCTCAAACCCTTGTTATTGGGGGGGGCACCAAGATGCCCAGGCTCCAGCCATGGGCCCTCACATCATCCATGGCTGGAGAAGGCAAAGCATTGCCTGCAGGTCAAGGGAGGTACCCAACTCATCACTTGGGCTGAGGAGGGCGAGGCTACCCCTTGATTGTTGGATCTGAGGCTGGGGTCCCCAGTAGAAGAGAGACAGGGATGTACTGGAGAGTCCACAGAGGCAGGGGACAGGAGCATCTCTGTTGGCAATACAGGAATGGGGCAATAGGACAAAACCAATTTCTTTCACTGGTGCCAAGTGCCAGGACTAGAGGGGATGGGACAAGCTGACAGGCAAAGAGTTCCTCTGACTGTCAGGAGACACGTTGTCACTGAGAGGTGACCAAGCACTGGCACAGGTTGCCCAGGGCAGCTGTGGAGTATCCATTCTTTGAGATACAGAAGCCACCTGGACATGGTCCGTGGATGGCCTTCCTGGGGTTGGACCAGCTGAGCTCCAGGTGACACACTCCCAGGCTTGGTTCTGATGCTGTGCCAGGTGGCACACTATCTCCCAAGGCCATGGTGGAAGGCCAGAGGGGGGGCTGTGCCCAGCAGCAGGTATAAGAGGCGCCGAGCCCCAGGCAGGGTCTGTCCCCAGCAGTGACGATGGCTTTCCTGTGGCTGCTGAGCTGCCTGGTGCTGGCGGGCGCTGCCCGTGCCGCCCTCCCCGTGGAGAGTATGTGGGGCCGTGAGACTCAGTGGGGTGGATGAGGGGCTCAGGGAGGAGGCTGAGGTGGGGGGGGCACGGGGCTGGGGTGGCCAGAGCCCCCGTCCCACGGCCGGCTGTGCCCTGCAGGCTGCGGCGTGCCCGCCATCACTCCCGTCATCCACGGCTACACCCGCATTGTCAACGGGGAACCGGCGGTGCCAGGGTCCTGGCCGTGGCAGGTCTCCCTCCAGGTGAGTGCCCGTGGTGGGTGGGTGCTGCGCTGCGCTGCGTGCCAGGGTGAGTGCTGGGGTGGGGCCTGGGCACAGAGCACCCCGTGGTGCCAGGTGCTGACGGCCGCTCTCCCCGCCAGCGCTACAACGGCTTCCACTTCTGTGGCGGGTCACTGATCAGCGAGAACTGGGTGGTCACCGCTGCCCACTGCGGCGTCAGGTAGGCACCGGCTCTGCCGCCGGCCCGGCCCGGGGCTGGGCACGGGCACGTGGTCCCCAGGGCTCCCTATCCCTGTGCCCGCTGCCCGGTGCTCAGCGCCTGCCCATGCCCAGGACTACCGACACGGTGGTGGTGGGGGCGTACGACCAGGATGCACCCACTGCTGACCAACAGAAGCTGACCATCGAGAAGGTACCGCTGGGGTGGGGGCCATGTGCCCGCGGGGTCCCTCGGCCACCAAAGGCAGCCCTGTGGGCCAGGGTGCGCCTTGTCCGGGAGGTCGGGTCCCCGGTTTCCCTCATCCTGAAGGCCAGGGTCCCTGGCACCCCGCACCGCTCAGCTGGGGTCCCCTGAGGTGTCCCTGCTCCTCATCACCCCTCAGGTCAGGCCCCCAGGGTCCCCTTCAGCCCTGCAGCTGCTGTGCCGTGGGGTGTCCCTGCTCTCCCAGTGTCCTTGTGCTGGGGGCTGCCCTGCAGGGCTCTGGGCAGGCCCGAGGGGGGACATGGGCTCGTTGGTGGCCCTGTTGTCCTGAGTATTGGGGTCTGGGCCCTGGTTCTGGCAGCCAGCAGTGCCCGGGGTTGTCGCCTGTTCCCCGGGAGCACCTCCCCTGGGGCTCTCTGCTGTTGTCCGTGGTCCTTGTGATGCCCCTGCTGCTCAGTGCCCCAGGGTCTGGGGTCTGCTCCCTGGATTCCCATCATCCCAGGGGGGTTGGGGTCTGCTCCCTGGGGTCCCCGTGAGTCCCCACCGTGTCCCTGCTCCCCTGTGCCCCGGGGCTGGGATCTGCACCCCAGGAGCCCCATCAGCCTGGGATCCACAGTGCCACTCCCCGGGAACCCCATCAGTCCCCGTGGCTCCCATTGGTCCCCGTCAGTCCCCGTGGAGTCTCTGGTACCCAGCACCCTGGCCAGGGGTGCAGGCACTGGGAGCGTTGCCGCCCGCTCCAGGTCTTCAAGAACCCCAAGTTCAACATGCTGACCATCCACGACGACATCACCCTGATCAAACTGGCCACCCCTGCACGGATGTCAGCCCGTGTGTCCCCGGTCTGCCTGCCCGAGGCCACCGACGACTTCCCCGGGGGCATGACCTGTGTCACCACCGGCTGGGGGCTCACTGACCCCAACGGTACCGCACGTTCCTGTCCCCATCCCCGTCCCTGCTCTTTGTCCCCATCCTCACCCCTGGCCCCATTCCTATGTTCATCCCCATCTCCTTCCTCAGCCCTGTTCCCTTCCTCGTCCGCATCCTCTCCTTCACCCCTGTAGCCCACCCCTTTCCTCATCCCCCTCCGCAAGCCCACGCTGACCCGCATGGCCAGCCCCAGCCCAGCGCTCATCCCCACGCCAACCCCCATCCTCCCCCTCCTCCTCACCCCCTGGGCGCCCCGGGCCCCGCGGGCACTGGCGCTGAGGCGGCCCCGCTGCCCCGCAGCCTCCAAGACCCCAGCGGTGCTGCAGCAGGCGGCCCTGCCCCTGCTCACCAACGAGCAGTGCAAGAAGTTCTGGGGGTTCCGCATCAAGGACGTCATGGTGTGTGCCGGCGCTGACGGGGCCTCCTCCTGCATGGTAGGTGCCGCCGGCCCCGCCCGGCCCCCCAGCCCCGCACCCCCGCCCTTCTGCAGCCCGTGCCCTCACCCGCTGCCCGCAGGGCGACTCCGGCGGCCCGCTGGTGTGCCAGAAGGACGGCGCCTGGACCCTGGTGGGCATCGTCTCCTGGGGCAGCAGCACCTGCGACCCCCAGGTGCCCGGCGTCTACGCCCGTGTCACCAAGCTCCGCGGCTGGATCGACTCCATCCTGGCGGCCAACTGAGGCCGGCAATAAACGCTGTCAACCCCCCAGGCTGTCACCTCGCCGCGGCACCGGGACGGGCGGGAGGGGGCACGGCGCAGCCGGACCCGTGTCGGGGGCACGGGGTCGCGGGCAGGGGCAGGCGGGGGGCGAGAAGCGGCTCTGCGGGCAGGGGGCTCGGGGGGCGCGGCTGGAGGCGCGGGGGCGGGGGGGGGGGGGGGGGGGGGGGGGGGGAGGGGCGGGGGGCGGGAGGGCAGCTCCTGGCCTGTCCCCGCCATGGCTCTGCGTCGGGTGCTGGCGCTGGGGGGGTCCCTGGGGCGCCGGAGCTGCTGCTCCAAGGTGGGGCTGGCCGGGCCCCGGGGGTGCCGCGGGGGGCCGGGGCCGGGGCCGGGGCGGGCGCGGCGGGCGGCGGGTCCCGGGGCGTTGCCGCGCCCGGCGCCGTGGGTGGGGGGTCCCAGGAGCGCGGTCCCCGGGCCGGAGCCTCCGGACCCCCGCCCCGACAGCGCCTTTCGTCCCCCGCCCCCAGCGCCCGCTGTCCCCCGAGTTCGTGGAGGCCCTGAGGGCCGTGGTCGGGGGCCCCAACGTGTCCACGGCCATGGCGGTGCGGGAGCAGCACGGGCACGACGAGTCCATGCACGAGTGGGTGCGGGGCTGGGACCCGGGAGGGGCCGCGAGGGGAAGGCGATGGGGTAGGGGAAGGGTTCTTGGAGAGGAATCTCCTGGAGAGGTGAAGGGGCTGGGCAGGGGAAGGGTCTCGGGGAGGAGAAGGGCCATGGGGGCGTGCAGAGGCTGTGCCGGGGAAGGGACACGGGCAGAGGCAGCATGTGAACCGGGGAAGGGTCTATGGAGGGGAGCGGCCTGGGGAAGGGAAGGGTGTTGGGCAGGGGCAACAGTCTGGGAGACGATGTCGGTGCCACCCTGTCCCCAGCTGTGCCCCCCCGGACGCTGTGGTGTGGCCCCAGGCCGTGGGGCAGGTGCAGGAGCTGGCAGCGCTCTGCCACCGCTTCCGTGTGCCCATGGTGCCCTTTGGCACCGGCACCGGCCTCGAGGGTGGCGTCAACGCCGTGCAGGTACCGGCACCCCCCTGTCAGTAGCCTGGCACCCCCTGCCTCGGGGCCCTTGCCCAGGGGCTGTTGGTGCCCAGCCATGTCCAGTGGCACCGGTGCCCTTGTGCCAGGGCGGTGTCTGCTTTGACCTGAGCCGCATGGACACCATCACAGAGCTGAGCCTGGAGGACTTCTCGGTGTCGGTGGAGCCCGGCGTCACCCGCAAGGCCCTCAACAGCCACCTGCGTGGCACTGGGCTCTGGTTCCCCGTTGGTACTGTGGGCACCAGCGAGCAGCTGGGGGAGCTGTGAACTGATGGGCGTGCTGGGGACTCCTGTGGGGCAGGGAATGCTGGGAGCACTGGGTGTGCTGGGGTTGCCCATGGGTGCATCATGGTCCCAGGGGTGTAGCTGGGGTGCTTACGGGGCTGCAGGTGCTGTGGCCCCACTAGTGCTGGAGTTCTCTGGGGCTGGGGATGTTACGGTCTCAGGTCTACTGGGGACACTCATGAGTGTGCTGGGGTCCCAGAGGGTGCTAGGGAGCCCATGGTGCCGGTTTGCTGGAATCCCAGAGGTGCTGAGGTCTGCCAGGGGTGCCATGATCCCAGAGGTGCTGTGGGGGTCACAACGGGTGTGCTGTGGTTCCAGGGGTGCCCATGGGGTTGGGGTTGCTGTGGTCCCAGGGGTTCTGGAGTCCTCATGGGACTGGAAGTGCTGTTGTCCTAGTGGCACTGGGTGTGCTGTGGTCCCAAGGATGCTGGTGGTTCCCACCGAGGTGCTGTGGTCTGAGGTCACCCAGGGTAGAGTGGGTACTGTGGTCACATGGGCGCTGGGATCTTTATGGTCCAAGGGCTACACTGGGGCTGCCATGGGGCCAGGCTCCTGACCAAGCACAGCACAGGGTCCCGTGGGGACATCCAGTGTCACCATCCCTGCACCAGCCACCCATCCCATCCCATCCCATCCCATCCCATCCCATCCCATCCCATCC
>JANVCC010000037.1:15860570-16111538 GCA_025345505.1 Todiramphus chloris collaris | reverse complement strand
GGTGTTTTTTTTGGTTTGTTTGTTGTTTTTTTTTCTCGTTGTAAACACTTGAAAGACGGACCCTCGCGCCTTGGCGGGGGGGGGGAGCAGTGGCCCCGCTCCCGGCGTGGGGCAGAGTCCCCGTCTCACTGTGCCAGGGGCTGGGGTGGAGATCTCCAAAAGGGAGAAAGGAGAAAATTCCTGTTGAGTCAGTGCAAAAAAACCGAGCAGAACTCCCGGGCGAGTCCGGGTGGTGGGAGGCTGGGGGGGGGTTGCCGGTGAGAAACGCCGTGTGCTCCGTTTGGCCGGCTGTCCCCCGGCAGCTTTCCCCTTCGGTTCATTTTGGGGAGTAAAGCCAAACATCATGGCAGGGTTTCGGCTTCAGGCGTCCATCCCCTGGGGCCTCCCTGGCAGGCAGAGCTCTCCTGGTGACCAGTGGCTGTGGTGGGGAGAGCAGGTGGCTCCGCTTTTCTCACACTGTCTTCTCCTGGATGTTTCTTTAATTTTAAATCTTTTAAATTAAAAAAAAATAAAATAAAATAATCAAAACAACAAAAAGCCCCGACCAAAAAAAAAAAAAACCAACAAAACAAATAAAAAGAAAAAAATAAAAAAAAATTAAAAAAAAAAATCCCGTTTGTCCAAATTGGTTTAAAGTTTCGGGGTTTTATTTTTTGTCTTCTCGAGGAATTTAAAGTCAGCCCAAAACTCCAGGCGGGGCGGGGGGGGATGGGGAGAGGAGGTACAGCAGGTATAGCAAGGTGCCCTGCGAAGGCAGAGAGAGAGAGGATCCTCAGTGAGGAGCAGGAGCCACGGCCACCCTATCCCACTCTGTCCCAGCCCATCCCACCCTCCTGGCCCAGGATTTAAACCCAGCAGGGGCAAACGCCGCTGAAGCAGCGGCTGCAGGCTCACCTTAGAGAGAATTCAGCAAGCAACGCCCGGCAGGTCAATCAGAAGGATGCTCCGGGCAAGATCTGTTCACTTCAAACCATGAGTCTATACAGCTGCAGGAAGGACAGCGCGTCACCACCGTGCCCAGGATGTCCCTGCCTGTCCCCCTGCCACCCGCCCGGCTCTGTCCCCTTGCCCCTTCAGTACCTTTTGTGATAGATGCAGAGGCAGGGCAGCCTGGCTATCGTGTCCCCCTGCAGCAGCTCCTCCAGGCAGATCACGCACTCGCCGGCGTCCTTGGTCAGCACGTCATCTGGGGACGGGAGGCGAAGGCAGAGTGGTGAGACACGGTGCAAAGCACTAGCACGGAGGGGGCGAGTGTCATGAGTGGTCAGGAGAGAGGATGGGAGATACAGGAGCCTGCAGACCAGCGTTCAGCCCAGTAAGCCTTGCTGCCAGTGAGGAGGGGAGGAAAGCATCGCCCCACTTCAAGAGGACAGCCCAGGAGAAGACACGTCCCCTGCACCAGCCAGGCAGGACCTGGTTTATGTTCTTCCATCTGAACAGGAGGAAAACCTCTTTGCTGTGCAGGTGTCAGAGCCTGGCACAAGCTGCCCAGAGACGTTGTGGAGTCTCCCTGCCTGGACAATGGGATCCTGGGCCCCCTGCTCTGGGTGACCCGGCTGGAGCAGGGGGGTTGGACCAGATGATCTCCAGAGGTCCCTTCCAACCTCTGTGACACCCACCAGGCTGTCTCCCTCCAGCTCAGCACACCATGGTGAGTGACGTGGGGAGGGGGCTGTGCTACGAAGGGTCCCAAAGACAAAAGCAGTGGGGTTGAGCTGTGCCAGGGGAGCAGAGCAGAGCAGAGCAGAGCAGAGCAGGCACCACGGGCTGCACCACTCTGCTGGAGCACAGCCCTCTTGGCAAGCCTGGCCAAGCCGCTCGCCCGCTGCGTCCCTCCAGCCTGCCTGGAGCCGTCCGGAGCCGGGAGGACGCCGCGTATCCCCGCAGAGCCCAGCACTTACCGTTGTAGGAGAGGCGAGGTTTGCTCAGACACATGATAAAGTGCATTTCCATCTCATCAGAAGCCACGGATTTGGAGCAAATGGGGCACTTGAAACCTGGAAGGGAGATCAGAGAGGTGAGTTCTTGGAGAGGGGAGGAGAAGAGGCCACCCCGCATCCCGTGCCAGTCCCCGAGGCCCCGTTGGGGTGCGGGCAGCCCCTCACCTGCTGCTTGCATGGTGGCACCCACCCCACGCAGCACCCGCCGGGTGCCCGCTCATCCTGTGCCAGCTGCCGGCAGCGCCGCTGCGGGGGACAGCCACCCAACGGGGGACAGCCGTGCCCGCCACGCAGAGGGCACCGACAGCGTGCCAAGGCAGCGCACACGTGGCCAGCAGCTGCTGCCGGGCCTTAAAGGGCGAGGAGCAGGTCGGGGCACGCAGCACCCCGTGGCTGGCAAGTGCAGGGGCACGTCGTTGTGCACGATGGTGCTGTCAGAGCTCAGCCCCACGCGGCCAAGCCAGAATGGCTGTAAGGAAGGAGGTTTTTCTGTAAGGAAGGAGGTTTTTCTGTAAGGCTGCAGCAGAGGATGGGCAGGCCCAAGCTGTGAACCTACACTGTTGCTTTCTCCAGCTTTTCGCAGGAGCAAGGCGGGTGCTCACCACTCCAAGCCAGCCAGCAGCCCCAGGGGCAGAGGGATGCCACAGACTGATGACCTTGGCCCTGTCTTGTCACTCAGACCTGCCTGGTGACCTGGACTCTTGTGTGATGGTGGCCGTGATGTCCACATCCGCTCTGCATCCTCGCTTGGAGCCAGCCCAGCTGGTGCCAGGGTGTCACACTGGCACCACCACCCACTCGAGCTACGCAGACCGCCAAGGCATCATCCCCAGTGCCACCGAGCAAGGCTGCCCCAAACCCAGGTTTCTAAGCCCCAGACTCCGGGGATCAAATCCCCAACCAGGCACAGAGGGCACCTGCCCGGGACTCCCCGTCCTCCCACCGCAGCCAGCTCGGGGCCATGCAGTTTGTCCCTGCCCAGCGCCACGGGGCTCAAGCCGACCGCGTGAGTGCCACTGCCGCCGCTACGGGTTTGCACCAGAACATCTCGCAATTCCCAGCCTGCAGAGAGGGAGAGGGTAATTTAAGGACCTGTCTTCTAAAAGCAGATCAGGTTTGACTGCAGTGCTGCTTAAAGAGCTTTCTTCATATATATGCAAAGGCAGCTCAGGAAAGAAAAGGAAGGTCTACAAATTATCTAAGGATGAATCAGGTTCTTGTTTGCCACCACGTGGATGTGTCCAGGGCATTTTTTTGCTGCTCGGAAGACAGTGCAGGTGGCTTTAACCCGAGGTAGCTCAGACCTCTGCTGAGCAACCAGCCGGGATAAGCACTCGACACCCGAGCACCTTCTCATTAGCAGCAGTGATAAATACAGATCCATCCCAGCTCCCCGGATGACAGCCTGGGACAGGGATGCTGACTCCTGCCCCTCCAGAGGGTGGTTATTTCCCAGCAGGGCACAGCAAGGATGACTGTCATCAGTGATGGGGGCCTGGCTCCAAAGGGACCTGCTCAAACAAGTCCTCAAGCCCAGGGGCCCCTCCGGTGGGGTGCCAGACTGGTTCGTAGTGTGTCAGTCACCACAGGGACACATCCCTGCCCCAGCCAGGCTGAGCCATGGGGTCTTTGCTGCAAGTCTGTCTCTGTTTGCACCAAGCCCCAGCCAAAACAGCAGTGCCAGCAGCTGGAGCCTTGCAGGCGGCAGCACTGATCTGCCTAATTTTCATGGAATCACAGAACCATGGAATGGGTTGGGCTGCAAAGGAACTTTAAAGGCCATCTTGTCCCACCCATCTGCAACTGGAGCAGGTTGCTCAGAGCCCTGGTCAACCTCACCTGCAATGGTGCCAGGGATGGGGCAGCCACCACCTCTCTGGGCAACCTGGGCCAGGCTCTCACCACCCTCACTGGAAAACATTTCTTCCTTCTCTCCAGTCTAAATCTCCCTCTTTCAGTTTAAACCCATCACCCCTTGTCCTGTCCCAACAGGCCCTGCTCAAAAGCCTGTCCCCATCTTTCTGACAGGCCCCTTGAAGTGCTGAAAGGCCACAAGAAGGTCTCCCCGGAGCCTTCTCTTCTCCAGGCTGAACCCCCCCAACTCTCCCAGCCTGGGCTCCCAGCAGAGGGGTTCCAGCCCTCCCAGCATTGCTGGGGCTCCTCTGGCCCCGCTCCACCAGGTCCCTGTCTCTGCTGTGCTGAGGACTCCAGAGCTGGCCCCAGCACTGCAGGGGGGTCTCTGTCCCCAGAGCCCTGGGAGCAGAGGGGCAGGATCCCCCCCTCCCTTGCTGCCCACGCTGCTGGGGATGCAGCCCAGGGTGCCAGTGGCTGCTGGGTGCCAGCGCACGGGGCCGGTTCAGCTCCAGCCCCTCACCCCAGCACCCCCATGTCCTTCAGTTTTACTCCTGGCTGATGCACACCCTGGGGCAGCAGTGCCAATTAGCTGAAACAGTTGGGTTTTTCCCCTCCTAAGTGTTTACCCGCCTGGTGTATTTATTTATAGAGTGGGCTCAGATAGCCCCCCCACCTGCCTCCTGCAAGACCCAACCAGCCTCCCCTTGCCAGGCACCTTCCCCGTCCCCCAACTGCCCTGGCAGCCTGCCTGTCCCCGTCCCTGCCTGAACCCATCCTGCTCCAGTATGGACCATATGCCGGCACCGTGGCCACTGGTCCCTACTGGGGACGCTCCGGGGACTGGTGTCCAGGAGCGAGCCCCTGGCACGGGGTGTCTGCGAAGGGCCTCCTTTGGAGACGGTGTTGCGGCTGCGAGCTCGGAGTCAGGATGAGGCGCTGGCAGAGGTCGGGTCCCATCCTCCACGCACTGCACGGGAACACCTCGTTTCCTGCGCTCCCCCCTTTTTCTGTGCCAACGCGTTATTTTAAACAGCCGCCCCAGATCTGGCGTCTCTGGCAGCACCCGGAGGGATCCTACGAGATGCGCAAGCGGGGCAAAGGGAGGTGGCCCTGGAGGAGACCACCCTGCCCACGGCTGCTGGGTGCCAGCTCCAGCGAAGCAGCGGGAGCTGGAGAAAGAGCAGGGCCCTTGGCAGGCTCTGAGCAGCGAGCGGCTGTTGCGGCGTCTCCGGGCCGCTGCTGGCCGGGGCAGCGTCAGCACGGTTATAAATAGCCGGCGTGAACAGCCGGCACCGTGCGCCCTGGGCAGCTGCCTGGGGGACAGGGACCCCCGGAGCCAAGGCAGCCCCGCGGCAAGGACGCGGGGACGCGGCACGGCCGGAGGGGTCAGGGCTCGTACCCCAGTGCGTGCTCGGCGTGCTCCAGCCCCGATGCTGGCTGCTGTGCAGGGCCAGGGGCTCTCAGGCTTTCCTGGCTCTGTGTTTCACGAGATGGAAAGGGGAAGAAAAAAAAAAAAAAAGAAAGAAAACGAAGAAAATGCAATTGTATAAATTCCTGGGTCTGAGCGGGAGGAATAAGGCCATGTGGAAAGGCCCCCGGGGTAAGGGGCTGTGCTGCACCCCAGCTGTCAGCACAAATAGTTGGCATTGCAAGGGCAACTGCTGGGCCCCCTCCCTCCATGGCAGGGACAAGGGCTGTGGGGAGCTCCCCACCACGGGGAAGGGGAGGCAGAGAAGGGGGCCAGGCTCCCTCGCCCCTTCTCCGGGTGACCTTTGGATGGAAAACCACTGAGGCCAGGGGACAAGTCCAGCACCTTGGAGCATCCCTCCAGCCATCCACCCACCCATCCAGCCCTCTCCCCATGGTTCGGGCAGGCGCTGGGGCCCAGAGCTGGTCCTGCGGATGAAAGGGCCACTCCCCACGCAGCCGGCCCCCTCCAGACCATGGTATTTTCCACATTCCCCGAAATCCCCATTAATTTATCCTGCCTAAGCTGCCAGCCTGAGCGACGCAGGAGATTACATTTTGACAGCTGCTCCTGGAAAATTCAGCTCCCTCCCTCCCTCTCTCCTCCTCCTCCTCCTCCTCCTCAAGCCCTTTCCACCCTCCTCCCACATGCCTAAAAAAAACCCATGAGAGAGGAAGGGCCCAGCTATTCCTCCTTGTCTGGGCCTCCCACACCCCCGGGAAGGCTCAGGGGATGCTCCAGGGAGAGGCCATGGACCCTTCCTCCCTTGCGAGGCACCCAGGGCAGCTCCTGCCCCTGGCACATTGAACCTGAGGCTGGCACAGTCGCCGTGGGCAGAGACGTGCGGGCAGCCACCAGCTCTTGCCAGCAGCGGGCGAGGAAGAGGAGGGTGCTGCGGGACATGGGTTGGCCTGAAAGGCAGGTTCAGGTGCAGACTCTGGACTCTTGTATCCTGCAGGAGACTTTGAGAAAGCCAAGGGCTTTCCAGGGCTGCGGGACACACGTTAGCAGGTGATTTCAGCTCTCTGATGGCTTGGTCTAGAAACCAGGAGCAAGTGGTACTGGTGCTCTCCAGGGGCTACTGCCCTCTGAGTATTTTTAGGAAGGTTACATGGTTAATTTTAGAGAGCAGGGCGAAGCAGAGCTGGGAACCTCTGAAAACCTCTGCTAAGCCCTATGCAAGCTGAAAAAGCCCCATGATTAACCCTCACAGAGCTGAAACCACCACCGTACAGGCTGCCAGGGCAGCTTTGGTGGTGGCAAGAGGGTCAAGATGTGTTTCCACCCCTGGCCTCAAATACAGCTGTGGCCATACCTCTTGGGAATTGCTTCTGACGCTGGGATTGGAAATTCCCACCACTGTGTGTCCACAAGTGAGGTCCACAGCAACTTGTGTGGCTTGGGGAAGCCGCTGAGCACTACAGAGGGGCCAACCACACCACATCCTGAGTGGAAGTGCCTGCTCCCCTCAGGGATGGGCAACATGGTGTCCATGGGAGCTGTGTGCCCGTCCCTGACGGCAGGGAAGGGCATGTGTCACATTGGCATTCACTCGCCAAAGCCTCCTCCAGCTCAGTGCACCTCCAGATGGGTCACTGACAGGTAAGCCCAGGCTGCCTGATGTCCACGGGAGAGCTGGAAGCCTCCACTGCACAGCCCAACTCCATGTCTCCAGAGTACCCTGGCCCACCTCCTCCCACAACATTGCCAGCTGAACTGGCACCAGGTGGAAGCTGGAAGAGATGGATCATCTCTGAAGAGACCACGCTGGTGATCACAGAGGAGGGACAGACTGACAGACCATGTCTGTGGGCCCAGGTGGTCAATGTGAAGCAGAAGTACGTGGGGTTTGGTAGGACAAAGGGACCCCAAGTCCTCCCCTCTCCCCCTGTGGGCTTCCAGGAGGGAAGGTGTCCTTGGCATCCAGGCAAAGGGAACCTGCAGAGCGATACTCAGACCTGGCATCCCATGGCTGATGTCTTCCTTACTGACTCATTTTTTAAAAGTGACAGTCACAGGAGGCCCAGTCCTGGGCTGGGTTTGGGGTAATTATCACCAGCAGCTGCTGGGATGATCCCTGGGGCTGGGGGCTGCAGCTGGGCTAAACAACCTCGCCAGCCAACGGGAGAGTCCATACCACACTGTCATCCTCTACATAAGGGGAGGGCTGGGCCCAAGAGGGGGTTTGCTGTGTTTCAACTTGCTGCAGTGTGGCCGGAGCAGGGAAAGCTGCTGGCTCAGGTACAGCCTGTCTCTTGCTTTGTCTGTGGTGTCATTAATGCTGTTGTTTTCCTTTCTCTTCGTGTTCTTCTATTAAGTTGTCCTTATTTCAGCCTCTGGGGTCACAACTTTTTTTCTTCCTCCCCATTCTCCTTCCCATGCAGCAGCAGGTGAGCTGCTGTGTGGTGTTTAGTTGTTGGCAGAGGTTAAACCATGAGGTGTAGGTGTGTCATACACAGGGTGCACAAAGCACATCTTGAGCGCTCTAGGGATTGGGTAGCGAGGAACAGGCTGGCCAGGATAGAGGTGGAGCCCTCAACCCCAGAGAGGTTTCAAAGCTGTTGAGGTGTGGTGCTGAGGGACATGGTTTAGTGGTGACCTGGCAGTGCTGGGTTAACGGTTGGACTCTGGCCTCCATGGGTGTCCTCTTCTGAGAGCATCACCCACTGTGAAAGTGTCACTCTGCCAGCCTCTGAGCGATGCGGCTGGAGATCCCACCTCGCACCAGGGCCAGGAGGCAGCTCACAGTGGTACCAAGGACCACGCTCCCTCTGCCAGCGAAGCACTTACTTTGAGTGCCTGGAGGTCACAGCACTCAGCAGAATCTGGCCTGAACCCACTTCCCCTTGCAGAAGGAAACAGCATCAGCTGCACAGTGCAGATGCAGGAGCCTGACAAGAGGACACAAGGCACCGGGTGAGCACTGCAACTGTGCTTGGCTATTGTGTGGCACACGGGTTGACATGAGCAGGGACACGTAGGCAGGAAGGAGTAAAGCACTTAAGGGGCCTCCTTTGCTGGCTGTATGAGTGTCCTTCCTCCCAATTCATGGAAACAAGATTTCCTACTTTCCAGAGGGTGGGAGGTAGGGCTGGGGGATGCCAGCTCCAGGTGATGACTCAGGCAGCAGGGGCATGAAAGCCACCAGCATCCTGGCTTGTGTCAGCACTGGTGTGGCCAGCAGGACTAGGGCAGGGATCATTTCCCTGGACCGGGCACTGAGGAAGCCGCTCCTCAAATCCTGGGTTCAGTTTTGGGCCCTGCACTCCCAGAAGGACATTGAGGAGCTGGAGTGTGTCCAGAGAAGGGCAACGAAGCTGGGGAAGGGTCTAGAGCACAAGGTTAATGGCCAGACTTGATCTTAAAGGTCTCTTCCAACCAAACTGATTCTGTGCTTCTGACATGTCTGGGCCAGGATATCCCTGGATGGCAGGGCTTGGAGAGAAACCCAAAGGTGCAGGGTGCTGCCTCAGCAGAGGGATGGTCTGGCTCCATCCCCACCCCACCATTTCCTTGCTGAGGGAGTCAGTTGAGCTGGCTGAGCAGGGAGAAAACGAATGTTTGTCATGTGAAGCAGCACCCCAAAAAGAAGCCACTCCTGTGCAATGTCTAAGAAAAGCTGTCTCTGGTTTGCAGTGGCTCCTGGGAAAGCCCCTCCACTGCAGGTGTTTGCTGTCCAGTCAGCCACGTGCCAGCCAAGGCTGGCAGGGACGTGCCATGGATCGTGAAGCTGGCCACGGCCAGTGCTGCCCTAATGCTTGAGGTATCAGGTTTTGGAGATGCGTCTGACCAAAGCCATGGAGAGGAGACAGAGCAGCAAGGAAAGGGCACCAGGGCTGTGGGTTTGACGTGGGGAAGCTGCTAGTGCCAGAGAGGTGCAGGAGGGGCTGGGTGGCATCACACTGCAGCAGCCCAGGGATGACTTGCTGCAAGCTGGGAGGCAGAGAAATATTTTTTTAGCCAGCTGGTTTCTTATGGGGGTGGTGGGGGAGGAAGGGAAGATGCAGAACAGACTGCAATACTGGGGCTGAGGGAAGCCAGAGAGCTGGGAAAGGAGACCTGAGAGAGGGAACCCCACGAAGACATTTGCTCCAGAGCACCCAAAGCCATCAAGTGCCAGCAGATGGACACACTGAAACCTCACCAGAGACCTCCAGCACAGCCCAAGGACACAGAAGCAGGGGGGTGAAGCATCCTAACTGTGGTTACAGGGCATTCAGAGACACCCTCCTGGCACACACATCCTCAGGGAAGATGTGCAAACAGTCTCTGCACCCCAAGCACCCCCCTACCTGGCACGGTTTGAGTATTGCTCCTTTCATGGCTGAAATTGCCACTTTCGAACAAAATTACCTACGGCACGGGTAGAGAACATCCCCCTCCTGCAGCCCAGGCTATGCTGCAGGATTGGATCCCCCAGACCTGGATGAAAAAGGCAGCCTCCTGAGGTCACCCTGCCTTCCAGCTAGTCCTAGTTTACTGCAGGAACACTCCCCCAGCTGCTGGGAACAGGCTTCATAAGGAAGAGTGCGTAGCCCAAAGCTAATTTTAGCATTCCAGAGAACTGCGAAGTTAAGCAGAGGGGTCCTGGGTGACAGCCCAGGGCAGGCATTAACACCTCAGGCTCCTGCCCTTGTGCTGCAGGGCTCAAATTTACCGAGTTACAAGCTCATTGAGGGCTCCTCCTCAGCACAAAACCAGCCCGAGGCCACCTCAGTGCGTAGAAGAGCTGTGGGCATGCCCTGGAGCTGCCTCCCCACCTCTCAAGGGATGCCCAGGGTTTCAAATTCTCTGCTCGGAGAGGAGAGGAATCCTGCAGGCACACCTGGCAATGTCCAAAGGGGTTGAAATCTTCCTCCCAAGTATTTCTCATGGAAAGGAGGAAGCCCAGCCACAAGCCCTGCTGTGGGCAGTGATCACCTGGGAGATGCCCAGATCCAACATGGGCAATGAGAGGGTCCCAGATGCTAAAATTAAGGAGCACAGGGACTCTCCAGCAGCGCAGCGGGATATGGTGGCTTGGAAAATGGAGCAAAAAGGGCAAGAGTCGGATGTTTTGGCTGGGGCTGGCAGAGAACAGTGGCAATATCAGGAGGGGACCTCATGGTGAGTCACTTGTGACTAAGCCATCCAGTGAGGAGGCACCCACAGAGTCCCTGCTGCTGGGCTCCAGTCCTGCTAGAGGAACTCCTGCTTTTGGAAATGCTGAAGTGCAAAAGCCTGCCCTGAGCCACTCACAAACGTGACCAGACCTGACCCTGCAGAGTGACGCAGCAGCTCCTTGGCTCTGTCCCTCCTGACCCCTGGGTTTTCCCAAAGCAGAGAACTCCTGCCTTGATGCCACCGGGGCTCCATCACACCTTAGCTGATCTCACTGGGAGGATGAAGGGACACTCCAGAGATACAAGATGACATGCCTTGGCTTTGTGATGCTGGCAGAGGGAGCAGAGCCCAGCACTGATCTTGCCCAGGTACCCACCCTTGACAGAAAGTGATCTCATTCTGCTCCTGGGACATCTCCCTGGGAATCCCAGGGCAGCACCACATGAACAGAGTGGTGGAGGGTCTCCCATGGCACTTCATGCCTGGGCAATGGCAGAAGTTACTGGGGTATGAGCCTCCCAGCCCCCAGGGTGCTTGGGAAGGACATGTGTGTGGATGTTGTCTACCTAGACAAAGTAAAACTTTTGATGCTATTTCTCACAGCATTCTCCTGGAGAAACTGCCTGCTTGTGGCCTGGATGGGTGGATGCTTCACTGGGCAAAACACTGGCTGGGTGGCTGGGCCCAGTGAGTGGTAGGGAATGGAGTAAACTCTGGTTGGTGGCCAGTAACAAGTGGTGTCCCCAGGGCTCAGTACTGGGGCCAGTTCTCTTTAGTATCTTTATTAATGATCTGGTGGAGGGAATTGAGGCACCCTCAGTCAGTTTACAGATGATGCCAAGTTGAGCAGAAGTGCTGGCCTGCTTGAGGGTAGGAGGCTCTACAGAGGGAACAGGCCAGGCTAGATTGATTGGCCAAGACCAATGGGCTGAGGTTCAACGAGGCCAAGGGCTGGGTCCCGCCCTTGAGTCACAACAACCCCCTGCAATGCTCCAGGCTGAGGCAGAGCGGATGGAAAGTGCCCGTTGGGAAAGGACCTGGGGGTGCTGGTCAACAGCCACCCAAAGATGAGCCAGAGTGTGCCCAGGTAGCCAAGAAGATCACCAGCATCCTGGCTTGGGTCAGCACTGGTGTGGCCAGCAGGATGAGGGCAGGGATTGTACCCCTGGACTGGGCACTGGGGAGGCTGCTCCTTGAATCCTGGGTTCAGTTTTGAGCTACTCCCAGAGGATGTTGAGGGGCTGGAGCGTGGCCAGAGAAGGGCAATGAAGCTGGGGAAGGGCCTGGAGCACAAGTCTGGTGAGGAGCAGCTGAGGGACCTGAGGTTGTTGAGCCTGGAGAAAATGAGGTTCAGGGGAGACCTTTTTGCTCTCAGCAACTCCCTGACAGGAGGCTGGAGCCAGGTGGGGTTGGTCTCTTCTCATAAGAAATAATGGACAGGACAAAAGGAAAAGTCCTCAAGTTGCACCAGGGGAGGTTTGGGTTGGACCTGAGGAGCAATTTCTTCCCTGCAAGGGTTGTCAAGGTCTGTCCCAGGCTGCCCAGGGCAGTGGTGGAGTCCCCATGATCCCTGGAGGGGTTTCAAAGCTGTGGAGCTGTGGTGCTGAGGGACATGGGTTAGTGGTGCCCTGGCAGTGCTGGGTCATAGCCAGACCTGATGATCTTCAAGGTCTTTTCCAACCAAAGCAATTCTATGATCCTATGACAGAGCACTGCTTTGCAGGGTAGAAAAAGGGTGATTTTTATGTTGCAGGCAGCAAGCAGAGCAGGAAAGGCACAGGCAGCTACGCCCACAGGCAGTGCAATGCTTACAGCCAGTTAACACTGGTTATTTCTGCAGGGAGAAAGACACCGTTGAAAAAGATCTGAGGGAGGAGCATGCTGCAGAGCAAGCCCTAACCTCACCTGCCCCCAGCTCCTTGCACGATAGGAAGAAACACGGGGCAGAGAGCAGCTCCCTGCTCTCCAGGAGGGTTTGCAGGTGATGAGGGATGGCCAGTGAACGCCCCAGGCTTCCAGGACAGCAGGAAGGGGAAAAGTGGGGTGCAGATCTGCAGCATGATCACACTTCTGTGGGAGGGATGCTCGACAGCACTGAGCTGACCGGGCAGGCAGCACAAACTCTCCTTCTCAGGTCAGACACGGGGATTTGGGAGATACCTCAGCACCAGGGATGGGGCCACACTACACAACTGCAACTCTGGGAGCTTGAACCTTTGAAATGCAGTGTGACATCCCAGAGGAACGAGCCCCTCGGTAAGCGGTGGGGTCTGCCCATGCCAGATCCTGCTACAGGCAGGGACAACCCTGCCCAGCTGTCCCACCTCACCCTGCCTCACCATGTGCTGCCCTTGAAGATGGGAAGGGCTGAGCTGCCTCCCAGCCAGCAGCTGCTGGGAGCAAGAGGGAGAGCATGGCTGCAGATGACAAGAATCCCAGCTGGTTTCCAAGCTCTCTTCCCAAGAGGAATGGAAAACACCAAGGCAACATGTGGAGGAGCACAGTGCACCCCCACTTCCAGAGCTGGGTAGGGCCTGGGGAAGTGGAGTCCTGACCATGAGACACTCACCCAGGACTGGAGGGTGCTACCTGCTTCGCACCCATCTACAGGGAGCGCAATCAAAGGTGTCTACCACCACGTTCTGAAGGGCTGATCCAGGCAAAGAGCAGACTTGGAGGGCTATGAAACCAACACTGCAGTAAATAAGGGGATGGACAATGGCTCCAAAGCAGCAAGATCTGTGCAGAGTAAACCTGAAATGATGGGGTGCTCAGCCTCACCCTGCTCAGCACCAGCTTAAGAGATGTTGGACCCCAAACCCAACCTCAACTGGCACTGAATCAGCCTTCCTGCAGAAGGTAATTTAAAGCCATCTGTCTGGAGCCAACCTCCCCACCATACTCCACAGCTGCAGATGTACAGGCCTGGGGTGGATGGACTGAGAGGTGGATCTAATTCCTCTGCAGCACTCCTGACAAAGCACAAGCTCCATCACCTCGTAGGGAGAGCCCTCAAATGAGTTACTGCCATTACCTTGGCTGCGGGAGAAACTGTGGGTTTTCCCTCACCGGCGATAAAGATTTCTCCAAAAATAAAAAAACCACAACCCCCAGAGTGCTCACCACGCTGAGCTGTAATGTGATCATCTGCGATGTGACAAGTGAGCCCCTGACACCACCCTCGAGCTGGGACCAGAGAGAAACCACAGCCATGGTGAAGGGCAAGGGGAGGATGAAGCCAGCTGCCTTCCAGGGCAGCAACAGGCAGAGATGATGTGAGAACTCAATGCCAGAAGGACCATCCTGGGAGAAAATAAAATGCTGGGCAGGGATGTGGGGTAGGGGAAGCACTGCTCCATTTTTCTGCCTGACTGTTGCTTTTCTTCTCTTGCGTTGCAGGCAGCTGGCCTCTAAAAATACCCACTGTTGTCACGCCGGCCTGCCTGCGAGGGCCAGGAAACAGCTCTCAGCAGCTTTTACTTCAGTTCTTCATCTCTGCTGCTGTGCTTCCCTCACCAGGACCTGTCCCAGCCCCGTTTCTGTGCTTGGTAGGTGACAGTCTTTCAGAAACTGTGGCCGTAACCTGACAGAGCCTCAAGGAGCCTAAAGGTGTTTGCTGGGAACAGACAGCCTTGGGAAATTTGTGCTAGTGCTGCTAAAGCCAGCACATGCTTTTTGGCCACTGATGAAGCCACCCCTCGAATCCTGGGTTCAGTTTTGGGCCCCTCACTCCAAGAAGGACATTGAGGGGCTGGAGCATCGCCAGAGAAGGGCAGTGGAGCTGGAGAAGGGTCTAGAGCACAAGTCTGGTGAGGAGCAGCTGAGGGACCTGGGGTTGTTGAGCCTGGAGAAAAGAAGGCTCAGGGGAGACCTTCTGGCTCTTGACAACTCCCTGACAGGAGGTTGGAGCCAGGAGGGGTTGGTCTCTTCTCCCAAGGAACAAGCAACAGGACAAGAAACTCCTCAAGTTGCCCCAGGGCAGGTTTAGGTTGGAGCTGAGGAACAATTTCTTCCCCACAAGGGTTGTCAGCAAAATAGACCTTGTACCAAACACAGGCTAAGAGCTAAACCACACCAGAAAAAAAGCAGCCCTTGACCCCCACTGCTGGAACTCTCCCTGCAGGGCAGGAAACCTGCTGTCAGCTGGGATCTGCCCACAGGAAACCCTGTGCAGTGGCACAAGAAGAGGAGTTTCCTGCAGCTGCATCTCCTGACAGCCTCCCACCAGAAAGCACTGAGAAGTGTCCAGCCAAGCAGCACCCACAAGGTACAACAGCGGCATCCCTGGGGGGAAATCCAAGCCCCCACTGGGTTTGGACACATTTGAAACCTGCTTGGTGGGCAATGGCAACAAGACATGCCTTGTGGTTGCCCACTGGCTGACTGGGGAGCCACAGGACCAGTTCCTATAGAGGGAATTCATTCAGAGAGCTCTTAGCTGCCTGCCTGATTTATCACACAGGAGATTACATCGGAGGAAAAAACGCTTTGGGTTTTTTTTTATTCCCCCTCTCCAGAGAGGGCTTTTTTCCTCCCTCCCTGTGCTTCTCTTGAAATTAATTTTCGGCCTTTAGCAGCATTTTCCCATGACTCTCTGTGGCTCCCTTGGCCAGGTGCCAGCCCTGGTACTGCTCCTCCATCAAAGATGTCTGCATCTGATTGATCCTCCAGCCAGCGAACGAGAGAGAGGGGGAGGAGAAGAGCCCTAATAGCACATTAATAAATAAGAGAAGCCTTTACGGTTATTCCAGTCACCAGAACAAACATCTCAGCAAAACAAACCAGCATGGGATAAACTTACATCACGGTCCGGGAAGACAAGCCTGCCTGGGAAATGGGTCAGCTCAGAGAGCACAAGAACATCATCCTTAGCATCTCTGGAGAACATGCGTGTAGAGTGGGGAAGAGGGTGCCCAGCTCCCCTGTGCCCATCTATGCCCAGGTTCCCAGTCAAGCCAGTTTGCACAGACAGCAGTTACTGCCTTGCTCCTGGGTGAAGCAGCTGAGAGATTGCAGAAGGCAGAGGAGTGGCAGTGCAGCTCTTGCTGAGAGACTGGAGATCACAGAGAACTGCTGGCTTTTCATGCTCAACACCAATGTGGACACACTTAAAACTTCACCTCCAGGCTGTGGGTCTGGTGCATGTTAAGCTGCATTCCAGTCTCCTGTCTTCTGGTGTTTGGTGCTTCGTTCTTCTGAGGTTGCTGCTGCTTCTTCCCCAGGTGTGTGATGCCCAGTGGCCAGCTCAGAAGAAACAGAAGACCAATCCCTCCAGACCCAGAACGTCCAACAGTTGAGTATCTTGGTCCTGGGGAGTCATCAGGACTGTTCCTGCACTGCTTCCCCAATGATCCACAATCCTGGCAACACTGTGGGTGCTCAGCCCAGCTGCCAGGCAGCCACCACCACCAAACCCACAAAACAATCGCTTGAGGACCATCTCCATTGGAAATTTCCACTGGCAGGAATAGATCTGCAACGGCAAGTTCCTGCAGACCTTCCTCTGGTCTGCCCCTGTAAGGGCAGAGGGAAGCACCTATGATGCCTACATGCTGAAAAGTTGGTGGCAGGACAGTTGGGGCTGAAAGTGGACTCCTTCCAGCAGCTAGAACTAAGCCTTCTGGTTTTGGTGTAGAGACTGCGGTGGCAGGACTAGCTCAGGAGAGAGGATCACCAAGCACCAATGAGAAAAAGTTCAGAGCTTGAAGCTGCTGGAGCACATCAAGAGTACACCCCAGACATGCCTCTTCCCGGCTGCGCAGAGACTGGGGCTGCCCAGCACAGGTGTCCATGTGCACCCCCAGCTCATCTTCCAACAGGCAATCCCTGTTTCACACCCCTTACTCCAGAGCTGGATTAAAGTGCCCTTCCAGCCTGTTTCAGGCTCTAACCCTGCCTGGAGAAGCCCCCAGCCCAGTAGCCTGGCTACTGTCTCTATTCCAGCCATCCTCCCATCTCCCACCAGCTGGGCCCTCCTGCTCCAGGCAAGGTGCTGCTGCGTATGTAGAAGCTCCTGTGGGGAAGGAGACCTCCCAACCTTGCTGCTGCCAGCATCCAGGACCAAGAGCTTGTCTCGTAGGCACACGGAAAGCCTGGGACCTTCCTGAATCACACAGAAGGATGAGCAGGCATTTCCTCGGGCTAGCCGGCAGACAGGGAGATACGGATTTATTGGAGCCTCAAGGGCTTTGGGTGATGAGGGGGATTTCCAGATAAACTTTAAGCTACTTACGGCCTCTGCAAACTCCCTGAGATCCTCTGACGAAGATGAATAGCATGAGTGATGCCAAGAGAATCACACAGACCTGGAGACATTCAGCATTAAACCACACGTCTCCTTTTTCTCCCTTCCTGCTAGCCTTGGCTTTGCTGAGAAGACCTAATGGGGTCACCAAGCTACAGGGACAAGGTCAAGTGCTACAAGCAAATTCCAAAGTTGCAAAAGATGGCTTGTCATCTTCCACCCATGCAGGCCAGGAAGCATTGCTCAGAAACCCAGGGCAGACAGGGAAATCCCAGAGCAGCATCAGGTGGAGCTGGAGCAGTTACGTCACTCGTGTGGATGGTGGACACGCCTGGGAAAATCCCCATCAGGAAATGGGATCCACTCACCCAGGGAGGTGCTGCCTCCTCAGACGGAGGGACAAGCTCCACCACAAAGGTCAGAGCTCCCATCTGAAAGATGCCTTTTGGTTTTGCTATTTGTAAGAGCGGCAGCTCTCGTCCCCTGGCCCTGGAAGGGTTAGAGGCCATCCGTAGGTAACTGCTCCTGTTGTCCCTGCACTCCAGAAGCCATGACAGAGCCCAGAGGGATTTAGCAGCTGGCTCCTCTCACTGACTGACACAATGCACAAGCACCATACAGCGATGCTGCAGCACATGCTGGCCCTGGGGACCACTCTGTGACCTCCCTCCACTCAGGCTTCCCAGTGCAACCCTCCTCTCTCTCTCCCTGGGTGCTCCTGGTTCTTCTGCAAGCCTTGGAATGCAGAGATGGGAAGAAGTGACACCAGCCAGGGGTAAGAGCTCAGCCTGAGCCAGCTCACTCCTCGGGATCCCTGCTGATGGGCCAGATGAGCCATGGAGGTGCAGAAAATCAGCATCATAGATAAAGTGAGTGAGAAGGCGCCGAGACTATCTGTGTGCTCCTGCTATCACAGACATGCTGCTGCAATGACAGCACCTTATCTCTGGTGGTAAGCTGTCCCCCTGAGGTCCCCACAGAGTCCAGAGTGCGCTCTGAGGCTCCTGGCTCTTCCCTTAAACCCCAGTGCTCCTGGAAGAGAAAGCCCATGAACACAGCCATTGCCATGTGCTGAAATCGGCACCAGCCAGGTCTCCAGCCTGTGCCTGAGGCAGGAGGAACGGGGCAGGCAGGGCAAGGAGCCGCTCTCCAGACCTGTTAGCCACAGAATTCAGGGGATCCCTCTCCTCACAGCAATAAAGCAGCTCAGGCAGGTCCCCGAGACCCCAGGCACATATCCTCCTGCGTGGGTTTGGTGCATCGGTGGGTCTCCCCATCCCCACCCTCAAGTCATCCTTCCAAAGGAGCAGGGACAGTCACACGCAGCAATGTCAAAGCTCCTCTCCATTTACCAGAGTGCTGCTGCTTCAGCACTTTCCAGTGGCTAATGGAGTGGCTCAGAGCTGAGAGAGGAGCAGGTTGATGGGGTGGCGGGGGGGAAGATGCCTGAGTAGCTCCTGGCTGCCCTGCTGTCAGCTAACTGTCTGCAACGGGAGATTAGCAGGAATTTTAGCAATTTTGAGGTGGCTCACTTTCCCTTCCCCTTGGTCTCCCAAATCTCCATTAACCTCTAAGAGGAAGAACGGCAAAAGTTTAATGAGCCTTGACAAGTTTTCAGAATGGTTTTTAAGGATCCTCTGCACTTTTTGCTATTAATTAGCGAGGGGGAAGGAGCTGCTCCTGGGAGAGGCTTTGGCAGGGACCGACCGGCTCTCGCCACTGCCCGCGCACGCTTCAGCACAGCTCAACTGCTCTCGGAGGGCCCCAGACGAGGCAGCGGAGAAACCCAGTTCTTGCAGCACTTCCCACAGAGCTTGTGCTGCAATCTTCCAAGGGCACCGGGTCCAACTCAGCAGCACCGCGCTAACTCGCTCGAACGGTCAGAAAAACCCTACTCCATTTTGCAGCTGGTTTATCTTTCTGAAAAGGTTTGGGGTGGGTTTTTTTGGCCCCTCAGCGCTGTAGTTTGAGAACTCCCATTTAACGTTACCGATAGGCTCTGACCGACCAGGTCTCCCTACAGATTAGCTACAGGGTGTTTCTGCAGCAAAACCTTCCTTGCTCTGGTGCCAGGCACAGCAGAAGGCCCCGTGGCACTCATCTGCACGCAGGCTTGTGGAATACCTGGAAGGGTGCTGTGCCTTCACTTCTCGCTGCCTTTTAAAAACACAGAGCATCGGCACAGCCTGCTCAAGGTCACAGAGCAACAAAGTTTGCAGAAGCGCTCGGGCTCGGCTCCGGCGCTGTGTGCCAGCCATCCCCTCTCTGTCTGCCACGGAGGACTGGGAGTGCCTGGCTCCCCTGGATCAAGAGGAATGGTGCCCCGGGTGCTCTGCCATGGAGGATGCAAGGCAGGCTGTACAGCTTTGATCTCACGGAGAAGAGCAGCCTGTGGGGACTGGGTAAAGGGGGAAAATCCCAAGCTGGGAGGGGGAAAATGGGCCCTGTGAGCCTCATTTTGCACTTTGTTCTTGTCCACTAGTTTGGTTTCAAGCCTTCCTGAAAATGAGGCATTGTCCCCAGGCGTATTATGAAATTCCCAGACCACGTCATGCAAGGAGAACACTCACAATGCTTGTGAGGGGGCTGGGTGGGAGAGAGATCCCAGACTATTCCAGGAAATGCAAGGAGACATCCCTGAAACGACTTCCCCTCTAGCCAGGAGGGGAAGGGAGGACCTCCCACCTCGCTCCCTGTACCCAGCCAAAACTAGGTCAGTGACACAGCCCTGCTTGCAGCCAGAGCTCCTCTCCAGACACCAGGACACATGGAAGGGTCCATCCAGGAGGGTGAGGATGGGGGCAAGATTCCCCTCTCCCTCAGCCTGACACGTTTCCTGCGAGAGAGCAGAGCCAGCTTCCCTGGCCCTGTTAAAGAGGCAGACAGTTCCTCCTCTGCTTCCTCCCCAGCACCTCAACAGTGCCAGCTGGCTTGAGCGAGAGAACCAGCTTTGGCCTCTCCCTGGACCTTTATCAGAAGAAACAAAGGGGAAAAAAGAATCCCACACCTAACTTTCAAAGGCTTCCTCTGCCCCTCTCCCAGCTTCTAAAACATGAGACCTGCTGTACCTGACCAGCATTCCCCCCCAGACACCTTCACAAGAAGCACGAGGTTCTGCAAAACCAAGGGCTTGAGCTACAGCACCCTCCGACCAGTTTTCCGCAAGTTGAGGAGGGGTGCCACATCCCCTGCTTCCCACCTCAGAGCCAAAACACCTCTCTTATAGAAAACCTCCTCCCTCTGCAGCCCCTTCCTCCCTTGACCTTGACATAGATGCCAGCCCCAGCGCTCACCCACCTGCCTGCACCAGGGAAGGGGATGCGGGGGTGGTCCTTCCTTCAGGCTTGACCAGCCGGCCAAGCCGGGTGCAGCTCCCCCCTCTCCCCTTGCCAGGCTGAGCCGTGCCCACCTCCGCCCGCGGGTGCCCACCGAGGGAAGGGGAAGCCGGGGAAAGGCTCCGGGAAGCCGGGTACTCACCGCTGTGCGAGCTGAACCACCGCGGTGCGATGTGGAGGGGCAACGCGTCGGCCAGCGAGGCCCTGGCACCCAGGTACAGCATCCCGTCTCTATGGTGACCGCCTCCCGTCTCCTGGTAACCGTTGCCATGGGCGTACGTGGAGTCGGAGCCCGGACCGCCGCCGCCGCCGCCGCCGCCCGGGGCCCGCTCGGCCTCCCCCGCCGCCCGCGCCGCCGCCGCGTACAGCCCGAAGGGGACGGCGCCGGCCGCCGCGGGGTCCATGCCCATCCCGGCCACCGAGCTGACGGAGCGGCTGCGCAGCCCCATGGCGCCGCCGCCGCCGCCGCCCGCCCGGTAATGGCCGAAGGGGGGCGGCCCCCCCCCCTCCTCCCGGCGGCGGCACGGCGCTGTCATCCGTCGACACCCCCGGGAAGGGGCCCCGCGAGCGGGTCGCCGTGCTCTGCTTGCCCCCCATATGGGTTCCGCCGGGCCGGAGGGAGCCGAGCGACAGCCCCCCGCGGGGAACGGGGCCGCGCCGCCCCCGGGAGGCGAGAGGGGGCGGAAGGAAGCGGGGGGGCGCGGGGAGCTACGGGCGAAAACCCATCCCCGCCCCAGGCATCCTCCCCCCGCCGGGCCCGCAGGGGCGAGGGCGCCCCGAGTCCGCCGCCGCCGCCGTTACCCCCGGCGGGGGCCGCCGAGGGCTCCGGGGCCGCGGAGGAGGGGAGGGGGGAGGAGGGAACGGGACCGGCGGGGGAGGGAGGGAGGGGAGGGGAGGGGAGGGGGGGGGGGGGGGGGGGGGGGGATGGAGGCCGGCCGGGTCGCTCCGCCCGCCTCGCTCCTGCCCGGGGCGCGGCCGGCAGCCGGGCGACGATCAGCTGCGGCCCATGGGGCGGCGGGGGGCGGCGGGGGCGGCAGGCCCCGCTCCGCTGCGTTGCGCCGGGCACGGCCTCGCTGCCGGCCGCCGCCAGCCGCCTGGGTGCTCCGCGCCGCGCCGGAGACAATAGAGGCCGGCAGCACGCATGCTCCCGCCCCCGGCCCCCCCCCCGGCCCGCCGCCCTTAACCCCTGCGCTGCTGCCGCCCGCCGCCGCATGGGCTTTGCGCTCGCCGGCGCGGCCCGCAGGTCACCGAGACCCCGCTCCTCCGGCGGCCGCTGCCCCGCGAGCACGGGCCTCGACCCTTCACCGCCTCCACACACCCCCACCGCTCCCGGGGCCTGCAGCTGGGCCGTGCCGCCCGGAGGCCGCTGCAGCGAGCCCCTGCGGGGAGGCCGGGCCCCGGGGGGCCCCGCCGACTCCGCGGGACCCTCGGCCCCCGTTCACTGGGAGGGGGACTTGGGGGGGGTGTGAAGATGGGACATGTGCGTCCAAAACTACATTTCCCGTGGGGCTTTGCGCGGCGCCGCTGTCTGTGCGCATGCGTGGATCCGCCCGGCCCCGCGGGCGTCGGGGGTTGCTGGGGCGGCCCAAGATGGCGGCGCGCTGGAGCAGCGAGAATGTGGTGGTGGAGTTCCGTGACGCCCAGGTCCGGGGGAGCGGGAAGGGCCGCTGTCGCCGGGCGGGGGGCGGGTTGCCGCTCTTACCGGCCCTCGGGGGACCGACGCGGGCCGTCCTGGGCACACCTGGGAGGAGCGGGAGAGGGGCCCGGCCCCGCGGGGCCTGTGGGCTGGAGGCGCGGCTGAGGCGGGCTCGGGGCTGTTTGCGCGGAGAGAATGCCTTCATTCACCGGGCGCTTTATTGCTGATCTTAACTAGGTCTTGGACATACATTTATTTTTGAGTCTATTGTCAGGCCTTGCAGAAGATACTGCCACTTCCCACGCATCTTTCCTCTTTTTTTTTTCCGTCTGAGACCATTACAGCTCCTTTTTGGCTGCGATGGAAACTGCTGGGTATTGCTCGGTTAGCAGGAAAAGCGGGTTAGATTTATTGTTTCTTCACAAATAACAAAAAGGTCAGCTTTTGTTTTTCAAGTTGCTGGTTACAGTAGAACTTCCCTCAGAGCCGGCATACTCACTCTCTTGGGAGCTATTCTAAGAAGTGTGTGTTTTAAGATGTTGGCAGTTGCTTAGCAAAGCTGGATATGAGCTGTGAACTACTTTTCTTCCCCACAAGGGTTGTCCAGGCCTGGCCCAGGCTGCCCAGGGCAGTGGTGGAGTCCCCATGATCCCTGGAGGGGTTTCAAAGCTGTGGAGATGTGGTGCTGAGGGACATGGTTTGTGGTGCCCTGGCAGTGCTGGGTTAACAGTTGGACTTGGCGATCTTAAAGTCTTTTCCAAAGAAAGTGATTCTGTGATTCAGCAGGAAACTCAGAAAGACTAAACAAATATTTCTGGAAATTCCCTCCTCTTCTAGTTTTGTCCTCTTGAGCTGGAGCAACGTCAGCTCAGCATTCACCACAGGGGCGTTGAATCCCGTGTGCTACATCCAGCCTTCTGCCTTCTGTAAGCTAACAGGGGTTTTTGCTTTTGTGCCCCGAAAGCTTTCTGTTGGTTTTGTTTTTCTCCTGGACTAAACATTAAAGCAATCTTTGGGAAAATGTGCTACCAGGAAACTGGTAATGAGATACGAAGGTGCATCTTCCTAGATCACAGCTGCACATTGCATCTGGCTCAGGAGCTGTGTGGCCTCCTGACTGGGTTGCTTATTCAGAATGACTGGTGTATGGGAGCAGAGAGGGGAGAGAAAAGGTGTTTCCATTCTCTTCTGTAGCGCTTGGTTTTGGTCTTGCTGTTGTGCAAGTGTAGACCTCAACAGAGAGGTATTTCAGGCACTTTGGTTTGCTCTGATGGATCTTTCTAGCACCTTCCTGACCTTCTCCTGTGTGAAACTAGAGACCTCCAATGCCTGGGGCTGCTAGGCTGCTGCTTGAGGCTGAACTTGCCCATGGTTTGTGCTGGAGGCTCCATGAGTGTTTTTGCAAGTGGGAAACCTGAGGTTGAAGCACCTTGGCTGTGAAGGGCCTAGAGCACAAGTCCTGTGAGGAGTGTCTGAGGGAGCTGGGGTTGTTTAGTCTGGAGAAGAGGAGGCTGAGGGGAGACCTTCTCGCTCTCTACAGCTACTTGAAAGGAGGTTGGAGGGAGCAGGGGGACAGCCTCTTCTCCCTGGTGACGCGTGACAGGACCAGAGGGAATGGGTGCAGGCTGCACCAGGGGAGGTTTGGGCTGGATATTAGGCAACATTTCTTCACTGAAAGGGTTATCAAACATTGGAATGGTCTGCCCAGGGCAGTGGTGGAGGCACCATCCCTGGAGGCATTTCAATGGCATGTGGACCTGGTGCTCAGGGACATGGTTTAGTGGTGAGCTTGCAGTGTTGGGTTGAAGGTCGGACTCGATGATCTTGAAATTCTCTTCCAGCCAAAGACTGGAATTCATTCTGTGATCACCCGGTACCAGGCTTGAGCTCTGCCTAGGCCATGCTGTCTCCAAAATCCCTACCCCCAAACCATCTTAAATGGAAACAAGAGTGGGCAGCTGTTACATTTATAGCCTGTACATGTCTGCAGGCACTGCAGTTGTCTTCATTCACTGTGCCAGAGTGTGTTGTGTGAAAACTACAGCGCCCAGCCTGTAACTCTTCAGCAAATCCAGTATTTTCTGGGGCCAGTGTGGCCTACAAGCGTCATCTTTCTGTACAAGCTGACAGAGGTGGCAGTCTCTGTACTCTTCTGATTTAGACGTGACCAGCGGGCTCTTGTCAGGCTGTCAAGAGCAAAGCAAAGCTCACCGCATCCAAGGTGAAGTCAGTAGTGCTATTTGTAGCAACTCAGGGAAGTTAGGTATGTAGGGAACTGGTCTTTCTTGCTAAGAGTTTGCAACTCTCAGTAGCCCTGTCATATCAGGCCAGTCTGTTGCCTTTCAGATCGAGAGAATGGAGGTAGATTCAAACTGAACGTAAGCTGGGAGATGAAAAGGTGTTTTCCTTGGCTTGCCTGGCAGAAATCAAGGGAAATGCCACAGGAGGTGTTTGAAGTCTGAGAAGATGCTGCCTGGGCTGCGGGCTCAGATCTGCTTTTCAGATGTGTTTTCCAACGTGCTGTTTGCATTGCTGTGACTCATCAGCAGCAGGTCCAGCTGCTCTGATGCTTGGGTTGGGCTGAAACCTGCTGTCAGGTTGGTTGGTTCAGATTCAGCTCCCCTCTTCTGGAAGGTTGTGCTGTGAAGATGGACGTATCGATGTGCCGAGCACGTTACGTGGCAGCCGTTTGGGTTTGGTTTGTTTGCTCCAGTCTGATTGTGCGTTTTGTTTTATGATGTTTGGTGCCTGGGAAAACAGTTTACTCACGTTCATGATTAAAAGCAATTTGTAAGGATTTATGAGATCCCGGTGCCAACACCAGAACAAATAAACTCGGGTATGAAATTATCAATCACTTTAAATTGACGGGTTTGTTTCTGTCTTGAGGAAAGATGGCCCTGGCTGGATGAAATATATAGTCTGACCAGCTCTTCATCATACGAGAAAGTTCTAGTTCCAGTAATGGCTGGAGCCTCACTTTAAATAAATCACTAGATCCTCATTTTCATTCCTCAGAAGTGAAAAGTTTGGGAAAACTACTTCCTTCTGCTTGCTGCTTTAATACGTTCAGTGGCCCCCTTAGTTGTTTTGCAAGGCACTGTGAAATCGGGAAGGTGGGATTATTTCTTTCCCATTTAGAGATTTTAAAACTAGCTTCTTATTTACAGCATGAGTTTAGGTCTAGGAAAACCTTGCCTGAAAACTGGGTTGGCTACCTAGGAAAAAGCAACAGAAGCGGGTCCTGGCACAGCAAAAGCGGTGAAAGGCAGTGTAGTTGTGCTGCAGATGTAGGCCTGGGGTTTTCTGTGGGCTCCTGCTGAAGCTCTCTGGGCATTTGTAGCTCTTTGCTGTGTGGTTTCTGGTGCAGAATGAGCCCATGGTGCTGTTTTTCCTTTAGTCGGGGTAATCGCAAGCAGGGGATCAGGCCCTGATCTAAAAAATGAGGGGTTTGTGATGCTTCTTCCCCCATCAAATCTGATGGAGATGGAATGGGTTTGTGGTATTGTCTGGCTGGTTGTAGTGATGCTCCCAAGTAGAAGCTGTAGGGCATCATGAAGTCTTGCTACAGCCATACTGAGAGTACTTAGCAGCATCCTGAACAGCAGCAGCAGAGACATCCTGAGCCCTCAGAGTGGAGGCTTTGAAGACAACAGCAGTTAGTTTGAAGAATATGGGGCACATTCTGATTTTATACTGTGACTGCTGAAATCTGCATTGAAGTCATATCTATGTTTATGGGCTGAACTCTTCAGCTTTCTGAGTAAAATTTTCCTTTATTCTCTTGGCAATTAAATGAGGTGATCGGCCGATTCCATTCCGAATGAAAAGAGGGGGAGATGATGTTCAAAGTCTGTTTTGTTTGGGGTTTTTTTTTCTCAATTTTGATGGCATTTAAGTTATCTCTTCGTGTTCTTCACAAGCAATGACAAAGTAAATTCTGTTGCCTCTTGGCCACCTCTCTCTTTTGGAGACCAGCCATACACAACTGGTTGCACTTCTACCTCCCAGTCCGTATATAATTAAATCTGGCCTTGCAGTGGAAGAGAAGGAGCCCGAGAAAGCTCCCGTGCAGGAGCAGAGGCTGATTAATAGGGATTATTAGAGATTGCTGATTGAAAGGGTGCAGCTGCGATTGCTGTAGCTGGGAGAAAGGAGCCAGGGCTCAGGGCTTGTAATAATGTCTGTCAGGTCTTGTCTTCAGGTTCCTCTGACAAAGATGTTTTCTACATCCCAAAACCGACCGCTACACCCCATCACCGATCCAGGCACGTTGCTTCTGCTGTCTCTGACAGATAGCAGCCTTAACAATTCCTGTAGCGCTTCATACCTCGAAGCTGAGCTGCCAGGTTTTTCTGAACTGCTCCCCACAGCCGTGTGTGTGCCCCCGAGATGCTGACCTGGCAGGTAGAATTGACTTCTGTTCTCTGTTTCTCCTCAACAGGCGACGGCGATGTCGGTGGATTGCCTGGGACAGCGCGCGGTCCTCTCGGGGTGAGTGGGACAGTCCCCGTGAGAAATGTGTGACCGTCTGGATTGCCACCAGCCGTGGCAGCGACCTTCAGGCTGGCCTCGCTTGAAGGGCTGGTGTGTTGGTTCAGAAAGGTGCAGCTGAGTTCTGTTCGAGGCTCGATGAAAAGGATTCTGGGCCACATTTCCAATGTGGAAAGCCAGCAACAGCAGCACAATAAAATACTGCCCTGGCTTTCCTTATTCGTGCTTTCCCGAATCCTCCTGTGGCAGGTGGAGCATCGTGGAGTACGGTTTTGGATTCTGCTTGAAATACAGACTAGATTATTTCATTAAGCCAAAATTTGCCCCAAATATTCCCATGGGGTACTTGGGTGGAGAAGGCAAGTACTCTGACCCGCTTCTCTGCCAGTTCAGTGCCTGATACTCCACAAGAACAAGTGGGTGCCATAGACTCTGAGATGCCAGAGCTCCCAGGAGGGCTGGGCATGACAAAGCCACCTCCAGGGCAAGTCTTCAGGCAGCTCAGCAGTTGCCTGACCAGTTGCTGCTGTTCAGTACTACCAGTGACCCAATTACCACACCAGTTAGGATGTTCCTTTCAAATTCAGGATTGCGTGGATGCAGCTGACCTTTGGTTGGTCTTAGAGGAAATGGGTCCTTTGATATAATTCAGAAGCCTGCTTGATTCCCTGTAAACTGTCTTGACAATGCTGTGCAGGAATAACCAGGTCAGCAGCTGGTTTGGGTCTAACCTGATGCTTCTTCCTCCTAACACTTGCCCAATTTCACAACTTATTTGGGCCAACAGCAAGCTGGGGACAGCCTGTCTGCAATTCAGCATCGGGTCTGTGTCCCTCTGCTTTTCAAGCTTCTCGTCTGGGCTCAGCAGCAATTCAGGTTTCTTTTCAAGCCATGTGAGAGCCTCAGAGGGTTCAGCATCTTTGCCCTTCAGAATAGGGAGCCCTGAGGACTTTGGTCTGGAAAGGCAGCAAATATGTTCTTTGTTACTTCTCTTGGGAGAGTGACGGTGCTCAGAGCAGCTCTGTCCCTTCTATGCAGCTGACATACATGATGCTGGTGTGGTTAATTTTATATGGTTTAATATATTTTGGTACTGGTCTTCTAGTAGAATTCATCTGGCTGACAATTATTTCTGGGCGGTCTGTCTTGCTTGTAAGAACTGGTGAGGCTGCATCTTGAATACTGGGTTCAGTTTTAGGCTTCTCTCTCCAAGAAGGACATTTTGGGGCTGGAGCATGTCCAGAGAAGAGCAGTGAAGCCGGGCAAGGGTCTGTAGCACAAGTCTGGTGAGGTACAGCTGAGGGACCTGGGGTTGTTGAGCCTGGAGAAAAGAAGGCTCAGGGGAGACCTTCTGGCTCTTGACAACTCCCTGACAGGAGGCTGGAGCCAGGTTGGTCCCTTCTCCCAAGGAATAATGGACAAGACAAGAGGAAACGGCCTCAAGTTGCACAAGGGGAGCTTTAGGTTGGACCTGAGGAACAATTTCTTCCCTGCAAGTGTTGTCAAGGGCTGGCCCAGGCTGCCCAGGGCAGTGGTGGAGTCCCCATGATCCCTGGAGGGGTTTCAAAACTGTGGAGATGTGGTGCTGAGGGACATGATTTAGTGATGCCCTGGCAGTGCTGGTTTAATGGTTGAACTTGATCTTTAGGGTCTCTTCCAACCAAAACAATTCTGTGAATCACACTGTGGAGGGAATGATTCCTTGCCTGGCTTTGTGGGGAGTTGGCCACATCCAGAAGGATGTGTGAGCTCAGGTTTAGCATCCTGCTGCATATAGGGTTAGCTCAGGTAAGAGCCAGCTCAGTGCTGTGCTGTGTCCACCCACAGCAATAAGCTGCTGCAGCTGAGCTGGCCCTGTGCAGCTGTACTCGTGCTGCCTGTGGAGCCAAGCCCCCCAAACAGTGTGGTGTGGAAACACTTAGCCACATAGAAATCATCTTATTTTCCTCAGGGCTCATTGGTTCTGGCTCAGAGCAACCTTCCCAGGCTGATGCTGGCTCTGTGAAGCTGTTGTGTTGTGTTCCCAGCCCTGAGCCACCTCAGCTCTGCTGCTGCAGCATTAGGCCAGGGAATGGTGTTGGGATGTGTTTGCACCATTCCCAAGGGCTTCCTTTTGTATGCCAGTTATCTGGGGTTTTCTGTGGTCTGAGATACTCCTTTCATCCAGAGGAGCCCCAGCAATGCTGGGAGGGCTGGAACCCCTCTGCTGGGAGCCCAGGCTGGGAGAGTTGGGGGGGTTCAGCCTGGAGAAGAGAAGGCTCCGGGGAGACCTTCTTGTGGCCTTTCAGGACTTCAAGGGGCCTGTCAGAAAGATGGGGACAGGCTTTTGAGCAGGGCCTGTTGGGACAGGACAAGGGGTGATGGGTTTAAACTGAAAGAGGGAGATTTAGACTGGAGAGAAGGAAGAAATGTTTTGCAGTGAGGGTGGTGAGAGCCTGGCCCAGGTTGCCCAGAGAGGTGGTGGCTGCCCCATCCCTGGCACCATTGCAGGTGAGGTTGGCCAGGGCTCTGAGCAACCTGCTCTAGTTGCAGATGTCCCTGCTCCATGCAGGGGGGTTGGATTAGATGGGCTTTAAAGGTCTCTTACAACTTAAATCATTCCATGATTCTGTGTTTGCCAATTCTGTCTAATTTCAGTGTCTTTTCTGGTTTTTTAAAGTAGCCCTTTTTGCAGTATGTGGTCAAAGGCAGTGTTCTCAGGAGTAGTTATTTTCATCTCTCTTGTCAAATGCTTCTCTTCTTTGGTCCTCTAGGCACAAGACTATGAGCTCCATGGGAGCTTGGGGTTTTGAGATCAGTGGTGTGCAGTACAGCCCCTTTGTCTCTGTGTCTTGCAGCCGCCGTTTCCTCTACATAGTCAACCTGGATGCACCAAATGAAGGTCATCGAAAGATCTCCCGGCAGAGCAAGTGGGACATCGGGGCAGTGCAGTGGAACCCGCACGACAGCTACGTGTACTACTTTGCAGCTTCAGTAAGTTCACTCATTTAAAAGCTGTAACTTCTCCTCCTCCTTGGTGTTTCATGGGTGGACTCTGGCCAGCGAGGTGTTTGGCCTGATGGGTCTCGGTTACCGGTCAGTGTTGGATCTAGTTTTGCTTGCTTGTCTTTTAGCTCACCACTGTAACCATCTGGGGTTGCTGGTGGGCAGGGACTGAGTCAGCGAGGAGTTTTCACTCTGTGCTTGGAGAAGTAAATTGATTGGTGGCCATTTGGGGCCTGAGAGCAGGTTTTAGCTCTGATCTTTAGTCGGTCGGTCGCACTCCGTAGCTTGTTCACCCAGAGCCCTGAGCTGCTGCCAGCAGCAGTCTGAGCCAGCAGCCACAGAGCCGCCGCAGCTCCTGTTCTGACTGCTCTCCTGCTGCCATGATGCATCTTCTTTTATGGCCTGGGAGTCCTGGAATAGCTGGGATTGAAGAGGTTCCTTCTTGTTTTTTGAGGAAACACTTCGCTGAAGTTGGTTTCCTGGGATTTTTCTTACTTTTTATTTCTGTACTGGCTACGATTGAAATGAAACACAGTCTTAAAAGTGGAGCAGTTTTGTCAGTAGCCTTTGCTCTCTGACATTCCCCAGCGTGTCTCCTCCCAGCTCTGGCACGTGGCTGACATCTTCAAGGTGCCTTCAGCAGCTGCCTGCTTTCAAGTGCAGAGTTAGTAAAGCTTGCAAAAAGGTGTCCTTCAGTGCCACTTCTGGATACAGCCCGTGAAAATCAAAACCAAATGAGGCAATGTGCTGTGCAGGCCATGAGCAGTGTGGGAAAGCTGCTTTTCAAACACATTCTGAAAGCCATATCCAGTCATGGGTTGATGCTGATCGGAGCAGGACCCTGCTGCAAAGGGGAGCTGTGCCCATCTCACCCATCTGAGCACTCAAGTCTCTTGCTGCCCTGAGCAAACACAGAAACCTATCTTGCTCCTGACTGAAACTTGTTTGCCCTCTGGCTCAAGCACATTTCTGAGGACTTCTAAGCTGGTATTTCAGAATTCAGTCTCAGATCCTTGTAACTTTTTCTGTGTGGTCACAAAGGCTCGAAGAAGGGGGTGATGAAATTGTTGGAAGTGTGTACTGATACTTAGCAGGAGGAGCTGTCATTCCCCCACACCTTGTGCTATGGGCAACACTTTCCATGTGAGATGCCCCTGTAAGAGTCTGAGAAACTTCTGGTGATCCTCATCTTATAGCATCAACTCTGGAGTCCTGGACAGATTCTGTTGGATAATTTCACTCTACTCCCTTAAATCCTTCTGTCAATGAGGAACGCACAAGGAGTTTTCCTTGCCCCGAGCTGTTGTGCAGCCCTGCTGTGAGCTATACAGAAATGCCATATCTTATTGGTGACCTGGGAGGACACCTTCCATTTCAGGGAGGGCTGGAGGGTTAAAACCCTACATCTGCAAACTCAAATCCATATAAAACAGCTTTGGGGTAGGAAAAAAAAAAAAACCCAAACAAAAACACCCTGAAAATGCCACCACAAAAACATGTCACAAATAATATAAGTCTTTTCTGTATCATATTTTCCCTCATCTACCTGTAAGTGTGAAAACTTCTAATGAAGATCATATTTTGGAGTTGTATTATTTCTGGTTTTGGAAGGAATTTCCTCCGGTTGTAGCCCACAGTGCTTGGTGCCGTATAGGCACCCAAAAAGGCAATTCCTGCCCCAGGAAGACTGGAGTCAGCCTGGGCTGAAGTGAACCATGACTGAGGCAGAACGGGACCTTCACGCGCAATAACCATTTTCAAGTAACTTTGTGTGTGGCTGCATTTGGGGGAGGATTTATTCCTGGAAGGAATGAAGAAATCCTAACTAACGTTGCCATTGATTCATCTGGTTTGCTCCTGTGGTTTACTGGTAGTGATAAGCACTTAAGGTTTTTTTTTCTGGGCTGGCAAAGATGGAAGCGCCCTTAAGGAGATGACCTTGAAGCCATTAGACTCTATTGTTCGTGGTTGGCACTGGCCCTGATCATCCCAGAAGGGAACTGAGGGAGAGTTGAGAACCAGTGGTGATCCATCATCCCCCTCGCTGCAGACTCCAGTTGTGAATCCAAACAGGCTGGCTGGGTGTTCCTGCAGAGGGAATTTGGCTGCCTGTTGCCTGCAGTTACAGTATGTTGTTAGGAAATAAAAGCTCTGAGAACGCTGTTTTGCGGAAACATTTTGCAATGTGACTTTTTTTTTTCCCTCCCATTCTTGTTTATCTTCAGTTTTAAGGGGGTGTAATTAAAGCATAAGCTTTTGATAGTCCTTGCAGACCATAGGTTCATCTTTGCTCTCCTGCTTTGGGCAAGGACCCTGCTAATCAGCAGCATGACTCGTTGGTAACCGAGGTTGCTCAAAGTGAAGGGAACCTGCTCCAGACACACAGATTCCTGTCCTACCTTGTTTGTCTGAGACTGCCTCCTGTCTCCCATCTCATTTCAGAGCAATCAGAGGGTTGACCTGTATAAGTGGAAGGAAGGTAACGGGGAAGTTTGCACGTCGCTGCAAGGACACACTCGTGTGATCAGGTGAGGAAGGAGTGCTGCTGGGTGGAAAACGATGGCTTGTTTCATAGAAGGTGGATGTTTGGGTCCTGGCCCTGCTCAGGCTCTGCTCTTAGCCTGTTTTCATTTGCTTTCCCGGGCTGTACTGGAGATGGATGTCACGTGTGAGGCAACTCACCCTCTGATGGCTCCCCCCACTATGTCAGCTAAGCCGTTGATGGCTCCAGTGTCATTGCCGGCGGCTGCTGTCCTTGTGATGAACAGCAGCCATCATCTGGGAAACAGCAGCATGTTTATACATTGACTCCCAGACACATTTCTGTGTGACAGCAGCTTAATTAAAGCAGGTGATCCCAAAGATCAAGTCCACACCGTGCTGCGGTGGTGCAGGGGGGATTTCTGCTTCTGGTTCTAGGGTGCGTTTTAGCGCTGGGCTGGAAGTGTGGGTGAAGGACTGTTGTGACTCCAGCTCCTGACTGGAAAGCAATCGCAGCCCTTGAAATGGCTGACTGGAGACTGTGTCCCAGGTACACCCAGGGAGCCCAACAGGATGGTGTCCCAGAGTCAGGGGTTGATGCCAAGAAAGTGGGGTAACTGGGAACCACCTAAGACAGCGTCCCTTTGCGTGTGGAGGAAAGAGCACACACGCGACACCTGTAAAGTTCAGGGCTAGGAGGATGCTTCTCTGGAATTTACTTAGAAGTATTTCATTGCTTCTTGGAATTTGCTTAGAGAAATTATTAAGATCTTGCATTTTACTTAAAAAGCTTCAGTAGGTGTCATGGAGTGGCTGCAAATTTGTCGAGAAATGTACGGGGGGAGCTTGTGAGAAGTTGCTGCAAAATGTGTTTGTCCCTGCTGACCTAGATGATTTTGCATTTGCAGTGACCTGGACTGGGCGGTGTTCGAGCCAGACCTGCTGGTCACCAGCTCTGTTGACACATACATCTACATCTGGGACATCAAGTAAGAATCAGTGTGTTTCTGTACTGTGGGGAAGTCATCGGGCTCCTCTCCAGAATTAGCACCTTGCAGGGCAAAGCAGGCACAGATGGGTGCTGCTCTTCAGCTCCACTTGCAGGGACTTTGCTTACCATAATCTCATAGATAGCTGATTTTGAAGGTCTCTTCCAACCAAAACAGTTCTGTGTTTCTATTCCTCTGTTTTCAAGCCAGTTCAGAGTCAGTGAAGGACAGTAGAGTGGTACAGTTAAGCCACAGCTGTGCTCCTGATCGGAAAAAATAGAATCATAGAATCATTTAGGTTGGAAGAGACCTTTAAGATCCTCAAGTCCAGCTGTTAACCCAGTACTGCCAGGGCACCACTAAACCATGTCCCTCAGCACCACATCTCCACAGCTTTGAAACCCCTCCAGGGATCATGGGGACTCCACCACTGCCCTGGGCAGCCTGGGCCAGGCCTGGACAGCCCTTATGGGGAAGAAATTGTTCCTCAGGTTCAACCTAAACCTCGCCTCATGCATCTTGAGGCCATTTCCTCTTGTCTTGTCGCTTGTTCCTTGGGAGAGGGGACCGACCCCACCTGGCTCCAACCTCCTGTCAGGGAGTTGTCAAGAGCCAGAAGGTCTCCCCTGAGCCTCCTTTTCTCCAGGCTCAACAACCCCATGTCCCTCAGCTGCTCCTCACCAGATGTGTTCTAGACCCTTCCCCAGCTCTGTTGACCTTCTCTGGCCACGCTCCAGCCCCTCAATGTCCTTGGAGTGAAGGGCCCAAAACTGAACCCAGGATTTTAGGAGCAGCCTCCCCAGTGCTGAGTATGGGGGACAATCCCTTCCCTAATCCTGGCAGCCACACCAGTGTTGATAGAAGCCAACCTTTTCCTGTTTGTGTCTTCCCTTGATTCCTGGTGCTTCCTATCATGAGTAATTTCAGGATAACAGACCTTTCCAAACCCACGAGTGTTAAACCCTGGTATGTTACACCTGAGAATCAAGGAGCTGGCACTGGGACTGCTGGGTTCTTTTGCTGGCTGTACATCAGCTCTTTGTGACCCCCGGCAAGTCACTTTGTTCCTCTCTGCCTCCTTTGCTCAGTTATAATGGGAGGATAATTATATAACCCCTCTGCACCAGGCTACCCCGAGGCTTGTTTAGCTCCTATGAAGCACTTAGATCCTTGGTTAAATGGTGCTCGAGAATGGCAATATATTATTAATGTGTAATTAAAAGACATAGAGAGACAATAACTGCTGGTTGTGTTTTCCTGTGATACTATCTTAGTGCCAAGGCAAAAATAGAGTTCTCTGAAGCTTGTTATCGGAAGCTCTGCTTTAACTCTTTCATGCCCTGCCATCATTTTGTGTCTGCCTGTGTCAATGCTCCAGAAATGCTTGCTTGGGCAGTCTCTGAGCAGCCTCTACATCCCATTTGTGCTGGTGAGCTCTCTGAGCTTGCTGGGGCACTGTGCTCCTGGGGCTGCTGGCCTCCAGCAAATGGGCATCCTTCTGAAGTGGCTGTTTCTGCTGACACCCTGAGGAGGTTGCCCTGCAGGAAGAGCAGCTGGAAATGCCTCATGTAATTTGTCATACCAAATAACTTTTTGATTAGACAGAAATTCTTAGAGGGAGAGGTGCAGTCCATTCCAGAAAAGGTTCTGCTTTTCAGCAAATGCAAAAAGCTGAAGACAATAGTCCTTATTTTCACTGTCATTTTTTATGAAAGGGCAGGTGAATTCCTGAGGAGCAAGGTCAAGGAGTGAATTCTTGCCTTGATTCGTGTCCTGGCTGCTAGGAGCTGTCATGGTGCCACATGACTTCTACCACCGCAGGTTTTGGCCTGCAGTGTCTGCACGTAGCTGGCCTTAGATCCTACTCATTTTGTTGTTTTATGCTAGAGATGAAGTCTGCTCTGAAGTCACCACTCCATCTGCCTCGAATCAGGGTCTGCACAGGCTTGGCAAACACAGCAGTGGCTTTTGTTGGGGTTTTCCACAGCTCTGTTTGTTCCTGCGAAAGGCTGTTTTGTTGCTTCCTGCTGCAGCACGCTGTGAGCCCAGTTTCCTTGTCTGCCCGGCTGCAAGATAGAATCATAGACTCATAGAATTGTTTTGGTTGAAAGAGATTTTTAAGATCATTGAGTCCAACTGTTACGCCAGCACTGCCAGGGCACCACTAAACCATGTCCCTCAGCACCACATCTCCGTGGCTTTGAAACCCCTCCAGGGATCATGGGGACTCCACCACTGCCCTGGGCAGCCTGGGCCAGGCCTGGACAACCCTTGCAGGGAAGAAATTGTTCCTCAGCTCCAACCTGAACCTCCCCTGGTGCAACTTGAGGATTTTTCCTTCTGTCCCATCACTTCTTCCTTGGGAGAAGAGACCAGTCCCACCTTGCTACAACATGCCATGCTTTGCAGCCTTTTCTCCTCCCTCTAGTCCCCTCCAAGTCCATCCTATCTCCTAAACTTGCTGCTGTGTGGTGCCAAGACAGGATGGCTGTTGTCCTCCAGCTGGTCACTTCTTTCTTTATTCCCTTTAATGTGGTGTATTTTGGTAAGCAGAAGGCACATGAACTCCCAAGAGGCAGCAATAAAATTAGTCCTGGAATAGTGGGAAGCTCACTGGGGAGACTGGAGCTGCTGGGCTATGCTGTGGGTGCTCACATGAGCCATGTTGTATTTCAGAGACACCAGGAAGCCTACAGTCTCCCTCTCTGCGGTCGGTAAGTATGGCGTGTGTGTGGTGCAGGTTTATTTAATGCCTGTATTTAATGTCTTATGCCCCTGCTGTTACTCCTGCCTCCCCTCACGCTCCTCGGCTGAACACAGCAGGGTACAGAAGTGGCCCCACATGTGATTGTCCCATGTAGGAGCAGCCTGAGAGGCTTCAGTTCACAGCTTCTTTTAGAGAAGCAGCATTCACAGGGGACATGGAGTCCTTGGAGGTTCCCAGCCATGGAGGGCAGCAGTGGTGCTTGAACTGGCTGTCCCGAGGTCAGCGGACAGTCGCATGGCATTTGTGCCTTCTAGACGTAGCTTACTCACCCTGCTGCACTGTGTCCTGTGCTGCCTGTCTGCAGTTTCTCCCTGTCCTTTTACATTTGAATCAACCGAGAAACTAAACCAGACCCCGGGCAGTGGCGCCGAATGCTGCCCACCGCCAGCCCGCCCCGTGCTGATGTGGGGCTGGGGACGTGCACCAGCCAGCTCTGCTTCCCCGGGGCCTGTCAGCGTGCAGGCAGCTGCAGCCCTGACACCAGGGTGCTCTTTTTGGGCCACCGTCGCTGTGGAAAGGCTCTTGTCATGGCTGTTGGCAGAGCGACCGTCCTGGCTGCTGGCGGGTGTTGGGTGTCAGTCCTCACCGGCTGTGTGGGGGAACTGGGCGAAGGGTGGGTGACGAGCAAAAATGGCCTTTTCCCGAGTTACTGTCCCCAGGAGCTCAGCAATCCTCCTAACACAGATCTCTTATGGTCTGCTGCTTCAATCTCCTCAGGCTACACATCTGCAGCGGCTGCCCCTTCCCTCCCAGCAAACCTCTAGCACAACCTGGATCCGAGAGAAGCAGTGTTTGGTTCTGGTGACTGGGGGGAGCTGTCAGGGGCCAGCTGAGCCAGCCCAGCAGCTGGCTCCCCAAAAAGCTTCCTTCCTCCTGTGCCCAATTCTATTTAGTGCTGGTCCAGACATTTGTGTAGTCCCTAGTGAGCGAATCAACTCAATTAACTGGCAGCCTGTTTGCAGCCTTTTCCCTGGACTAGCTTTTTGTCAGGATGAATCTGCTCACTGTGCAGCAGGAGGTGGGGAGGAGCAGCAGGCTGAGATCCTTTTAGCTTTCCTTGGACCTCACCTTTTGGCTGAGCTTAAAATGTTCTGAAAATCCTGGCAAAATGAGGATGAACAGAATGTGTGTTTCTCTTAGAAAACCTGAAGAATCCACACAACTGAAGCCAGACTTTGCTGTTTATTAGAAATAACCAACCAACTTCTGATTTTAGGCACTTGACTGAGTTCCTCATGTCATATACCTGGACCATAGTCCAGTTTCTTTACAATGCCATTGATGTCTTTGACTTTAGTGGTGTATTTTGACTGCTGGGCCTTCTGGTCCACCTAGCGAGGCTAGACACACGGTCCACCTGCACTGCAGCCTTCTCCTACACCTGTATTTTAATAACAGATCAGTAACACATTCCCTGTATAGCATCATATAGTATAGAAGGTGCTGGGGAAACAAATGAATCATTCCTTCAGCACCTGGAAGTAGCTTGACTAAAACTAGAAGGGATTTGGGAGGGGGTGACAAACCTTCAGGTCTTGTCTGGAGGAAATTGCTCCATCTGAGCTAATGGACATGAGTATTCTAATCGAGTACAAGCCATGGGTAGAAATAACAATGAAGGTCTTTGAGGTCTTCAGGACCCAAACACTGTGGGATTTAAAACAGGATTTAATCTTTCACACCATCCTTCACACCGGTTTCTGGGATGTCCTCCCTCTGAGCTGCCTTCCCTGTGCTAAGGAATGCAGCTCAAAGCCCAGGTCAGGGGTCTGTTCTTCCATTTACTTGTTAATTGCTGGTTTTGGCCTGCTCTGTTTGTGCTACAGCTGGAGCTTCCCAAGTCAAATGGAACAAGAAGAACGCCAACTGTTTAGCGACAAGCCACGATGGGGATGTCCGAATATGGGACAAAAGGGTAAGCTGAGGGTTTCTTGAGCAGCCTGTGCATATTCCCACCTACCCAATGCAGACATCCCTCTGGTCACAGATAAATACTGAGAAAAAGGTGCTACTTTATCCCACATTTTTCTTGTGGAGAGGGAGAATTGGGAGCCCATGAGCCTGAAGAGTGCATAGATAGTCTTGTCCTCCAGAAAAGGCGCCCATTAACGTTTTTCCTTCTGAACTCACAGTGTTTAACTGTATAAAGTACAGTTAATATATCCCAATTACTGTATAAAGAGTATGAGGTACGGTTCAGGGCTGTGCTTGGGGACTGGAATTTGCCACACCTTCACAGCACCTTTTCTTCAACTGCTTTTGCTGATCTCTTTGCCCAGCAGGAAGGTGTTTTACCTCTCATGCCCTTGTTAAAGCGTCTCTTTTTATGCCAAAGAACTAGACCAAATTTTAGGAGCTGTGTGCTGAGAAGGAAAATGTCTCTCATTGCAGAAACCCAGCACTGCAGTCGAGTACTTGGCAGCTCATCTCTCTAAAATCCATGGCCTGGACTGGCATCCCGACAATGAGTATACACTGGCCACGTCCAGCCAGGACAACTCTGTCAGGGTGAGTGTTGCTTCTGGGGCTCCTGCTTGGGAGATGTCAGGATGATGGAGCAGATCCTCTTCTCCTGCTGCTGAAGTCTTGGGAGTTCTTGCCACTGGCAAGATCGGGATCCTTTTTGTGTGGTTACTGGCAGTCTGTGCTTGTTAAGCCAGGGGTGTGCTTACAGAACAGGCAGAGAAGTCATTGCAGGATGGGCACGCTTATGTTTGCCACCTATCTGCGGTGGTTTGGGCGGTACCAAAGGTGAAAACAACCGCCTCTGCCTGTTGCTTGCCAGAAGGGAGTTGGCCACACATGCCAGAGGAGCCTTCTCTCAATGCGAGTATGGGAAGTCCCACCTCAACATGAGGAAGAACTTCTTTATTGTGAGGGTTACAGAGCACTGGAACAGACTCCCCAGAGAGGTTGTGGAGTCTTCTTCTCTGGACACTTTCAAGACCTGTCTGGATGCATTTCTGAGTGATCTGCTCTAAGTTTGTCCTTCTCTGGCAGGGGGGGTTGGACTTGATGATCTTGGGAGGTCCCTTCCAACCCCTAACATTCTGTGATTCTCCCCAGAATGCAGCGGTTGCCAGTTGGGCTGATTACAGTGGCTTGGGGGAACACATACTCCAGCCCCTGGGGTTCCAAAACTCATATCAAACTGGGTTATCAATACGAGACTGCCTGCAAGCATTGCTGTGCAGGGCCTTTTACTTGGGGGGAAGCAGTGCGCTTTGTAAGTCAGCCAAATGGAGTTCATTTCTATTTATCTTAGCTCTGAGGCAAATGCAATTGATGTGTGTTCTAGCAAAGCAAAAGGTTAGATTCTTCATTACCAAATTAGCAGGAACAGCAGGGTGGGCCTGCCTCCAGTCTGGACTGGCACTGGCTGGGAGCCTGCAGGGTACCTTGTAGCTCTGAAAGCCCAAGCAGGCTCCTTGTCTCCCTGCTCTAATTACTCAAGCTGTGATCACTGTGAATATCACCCCAAGTCACTCATCATCTAAGGGATGCTGCCAGATGCTGATAGTGTGATATTTGTCCTTTGGGGCCATCTCTGCTGCTAACAAATGGGATTACTAATGATGCTGTGGGCATCCTGGCCTGTTTTTTGCTCTGTTATATCTGCAAGCCACATGGAAAACTGCAGCCTGGAAATATAGCCAGCTGACTTTCTGTTTGGTCTTTTTTGTGGTTTGTTTTTTTGTTTGTTTGTTTAAGTTCTGGGATTACCGTCAGCCTCGGAAATACCTCAATATCCTTCCCTGCCAGGTTCCTGTCTGGAAGGCAAGATACACGGTGAGTGAGAAACTCCCACCAGCCCCACTTTTGCTGTGAGAGCAAATGCACAAAGGGACATTCAGTAAAGAACTGCTGAAGGGCTTCTCACTAGCTGTACTGCTGGACATTATTGAGTTGATTTTAAAAATCCCTCTTGGGTCCTTAAAAGGCCTGGAAAAGCAAGATCCACGGGGGGAGGCACTCAGGAGAAGGAGTGATCATCAGCATGAGATCCCAGTCTTGGGTATCCTCCTCCTGGGGGGTGAAACCCCACAGTCAGGCAGTTGGCTCTGGGAGCAGGAGGCTCAGAAAGTGCCTGCTGCTCTCACAGTCATGTTTTTCCACTCAGCTCCAGTATCGGTGCCTGTTGCACAGTGTGTTGGAGTGGTCTTCTTCCCTCTCTGAGCGCCTATTTTACTCCCAAAGTTTCCAAGCGTGCCACAGTGGGCTCTTGCAGCATATCAAGTCCAAGAACTGTTGCCTTTTATAGAGCAGGCACCCAACCATGTGAAGCTAAAGGTCTTTACATCAGTTATATCCATTCTCGGTTCCCCAGAGATCTGAATGTGGCCTGAAGCCAGTGCTGTGCCTCAAATCTTTCCTTGTCCCCATTATGGGGGGTGTAGGACTGGGTTCCAGTGTTCCTCTGAGTCTTGTGACTCTGAACAGCTGCCAGGGCTCAGTCCCCTGGTAGCATTTCTTGCAGCTCTAGGAAAACTGCAGGAAAGATCCCATGGGAAACTTAAAGGGTAAAATCCCTTCAGCCTCTCAGCTGAAAAGTAGGGAAGCAGCAGAAAGAGATGATTAATCTTCAGTGAGCTGCATTGAGTATCTCAAAAGTGTACTACGTTTTTTCGCTTATAAGACACTGGTTTTGCACAGCAATTGCCGTGGACCCCCCCCTCAGTTTTAGGCATGGCTCTGTTTTGTCATGAGCTCCTTTAAAACCCACATGATCTTGGCAGGAGAAGGAAAAAATGAGAACATGATACCAGCAGCATGGGAGCATAACTCCCCAAGGCTAACCGGGCATTTCTCTCTCAAGCCTTTTAGCAATGGTCTGGTGACAGTGATGGTCCCTCAGCTCCGCCGGGAGAACAGCCTCCTTCTCTGGAACGTCTTTGACTTGAACACACCTGTCCACACTTTTGTGGGACACGATGACGTGGTGCTGGAGTTCCAGTGGAGGAAGCAAAAAGAAGGTGAGTTCAGGGCTGGATGTGCCCTCTCCTGTGCACTGCAGCTGTTGGCTAACCAGGGCTCACAGAGGCCTGGCTCCTGGCTGCAGTGCTTATGCTGTTGCCATTTGACTCCTGCCTTTCCTTGGTGTAGCTCATAGCAGTTTCCTTGCCCCCCCCCTTCAAGCTACAGCTGTTTTCTGCTTGTTTTATGGCAGTGCCCACAGAGGCATTACCCTGTTGTTTCCATGCTAACAAAGCAAATCCGCCAAACGCTGAGTGGGTCAGCAGTGACTCTAATTGCTTCCACTCTCCTGTGAGTCTATTTTTAAACAGATCTTTCAGAATAAATTGTACAAACTATTAGACTGGTGCAGAAGTGCAGGAGCCCTCCTGCCAAGATGCAGGCTGACCAGTTAACCCCTGACATCACTGCCTGGATCAGCAGCCCCCAGCACAGCCAAACAACAGACCCAGTGAAGCCACCTTATCTGTGTGCTGGCAGAGGTGGGGGCGGGGGGGAAGAGTATGGGATAGAGAGGTTGCTTTTAGGTCTGACTAAATTTTGCAGCCTAGGGAGCTAAATATAGGAGATTCCATATTAGAGGTTGGATAACCACACAGAGCACGGCTTTGTTTCCAGCTGCCATCCACAGCACACGCACGTCTGGCTTTGGTGTTACTTGTCCTATGGCTTTGCAGTGCTGTGCAAGTGTTCTGGTCCAACCCTCTGCCACCTGCTGCTGGGACAACTCAGTGAAGTCACCTTCTCTGTACCTTGGTTTTCCTCTTTCAAAAAGAGGAGAGTGATACAGGACTACGTGAGGATCTGGAGGCACAGGCTAAACCAGCTTATGAATGAACATTCAGGCAGACTTGAACCACACTTGGGTTGTCTTAGCTGAGTTAATAGATCTGTATCCAAGGCTGGAAGTACTGCTTGTCTCAGGCATCATAAATCAATCATACAAACATTCCAAGTCCTCTTCAATGTGGAGATCACCAAGATAGCGTGTATCTGCTTGCACAGAGTCTGCTGTGCTGTATTTAGATAGCCCCTGTGCCTCAGCAGAGGGGTGTAGGAAGCAGCTGTGTAGCAGCAAATTCTTAAGCATAGCAGCTGTTTGACAAGGGAAACTTAATCTGTGTCACGAGGCCTAAACGTGGGCATAAATAAGTCTGTGTACCTTTATCTGTTGATAGAGAGGATTTGGCTGGATGTATTTCATTCCAACCTGAACTTCTCTTGGCAGCATCCAAGTCTTTCAGGATTAAAAAAGGAGGAGAGTAGAACCAGCTTCTTTTAGTTTAGGAATGTTTTAAAACATCTGCATCTTGAAACGGATACAATGAACTGAAAGGTATTTTGACTTTACAGTTAACTGAAAATAAATCTGCTTCTCAACTATTTCTGCTATTTAAATAAGGATTGTAGTAGATCTTGTTCTTTCCTAGTTGGAAAACTTATATCACATTCATTATACTTAGTGCTTTTTGTCTGTAAATTACACCCCATGTAGAGGTGTGGTGCCTGTGGTGCAGGGAGGCATAAAGGCTGATGCACCCAGCTCAATGCAAAGCAGAAAAGGTCTCATTCTGCCTTCTGTTTAGTGCCTGCCTTATCCACTGCATCTTCCCGCTGGCTTGATTGAATCTGTTTACACTGAACAGGCTTAGGGAGGTTCTCCTCCCCCTCTACCCTAGTGAGGCCACCTCTGGAGTATTGTGTCCAGTGCTGGGCTCTCCAGTTCGAGAGAGACAAGGAGCTACTGGAGAGAGTCCAGCAGAGGTTCCAGAGATGTTCAGCTGGAGAAGAGCAGCCTGAGAGGGGATCTGAGCAATGCTGATCAACAGCTAAAGGGCCCAGGGGGGGCAAGAGGATGGGGTCAGACTCTTGTCAGTGGTGCCCACTGACAGGACAAGGGGCAACAGGCACAAACTGGAACCCAGGAATTTCCATCTGAAGGGGAGGGTGGCAGACCCCTGGCCCAGGCTGCCTGGAGAGGTTGTGGAGTCTCCTTCTCTGGAGAGATTCTGAAGCTGCCTGGATAGTGGGGTCCTGGGCCCCCTGCTCTGGGTGACCCTGCTGGAGCAGGGGGGTTGAACCAGATGATCTCCAGAGGTGCCATCCAACCCCTACCATGCTGGGATTCTGTGAAATGTGGGGCTCTGTGTTCAGTGGGGTCTGTAAGTTGTTTCTGTCTTTTCTAGGTTCAAAAGACTACCAGCTGGTTACGTGGTCCCGTGACCAGACTCTGCGGATGTGGCGGATTGACTCTCAGCTGCAGAGGGTATGCAAACACTTCTGCTCCTGAACTGCAGACAGTTTTCTGACTGTGTGGATTCACCTCCCTTTCCTTGTGCTCCCATTTGCTCCTCTGCTATCCCAGAGCTGCAGACACAGCAACCAGCTGCCACTTCGCTTTCCTTTTCAACCCAGAAACATCCCCTCCTCTCTGTGCCTGTGCCCCAAAAGCTTGTGTGGAAGTGTGAGGCCACTTTAAGTGTAGGTGTCACTTGGGGAAGGTGGAAATCAGTTGCTGCTTGCAAGGCCTCTGAAGATGCCACCTCTATGGCTGCCAGACTGTACGACTCTTTCTTGGCATTTTAGGGATCACATAAATGTCAGGATTGCACCCTCCACTTCTTCCCCCCCCCCCTTCCCTTTTGTCCTTTCCCCCTCAGCCTGGTGTAGGCAGCATGACTCCTGCTGCAGCTGCTAGAACCACTGTGCTGGGGCAGAGCAGAGATGTGTATGGGCCACGATGGTCCATATTGCCCTGTCTCATCTTCAGCCGTGGGTGTCTTGGAGGGGGTTAAGAACAAGGCGAGTATGGAGCAATGGCCCTGCCCTTCGCAGCTTAGAGGCTCACTGACTCTGGTATCTTTGCATCTGATGGAGCTTGCTGAGTTTCACTTCCATAGACTGGTGTCTTTTCTTAGACCCATGTAAATTTTTCTCACCTCGAGCATCCCATCAGCAGGAGTTCCATGGCTTTTCTGCATGTTCTGTGGAAAACTGACTCCTTTCATTTGTTTATTTTGCAACCTCCTCTTTTCATTACACTGAAGATGAAGTGAGCAGCCCTCTTGTCTGTGCTCCTGATGATTCCATTTACCTCCATCATATCCTTCCTCAGCTGCCACCTTTTTTGGGTCAAAAGGTCTTGATTTACACCATCCTTTGGACGAGAACTTTGATTGTCCTTTTGCCTTTCACAACCCTTTTTCAGTTCTACTGTATACTTTTGGGGACGGGGATCTGAACTTTGGTCTTTCCAAAGAATTCTCAGTACTCAGTTTGGTTTTTATATTGTCGAGCATAATTCCAGCAGCTTAGTCTGGCCTCTGTCTTGTTCCCTCAGTCAACTTGAACGTGCCCTTTTTCCCCACTATGTGCATTGCTTAATATTTACCTGAAGTTCGTCGTTCATTTTGATACAGTTACTCCTGTAAGGTCCTTCTGTGATTGTTTGCAGCCAGCCACTCTTGTTACTACCCTGAAAAACTTGGTGGCATCAGCAAACCTGGTCATGTCGCTATTCACCTCCTGTTCCAGGTTTTTAATGAATATGTTGAGAAGCATGTGCCCCAGCACAGATCCTGCAGGAGTCCTGCAGGTCTGTAACCAACTTTCTCTGTGAAAAATGACCCTTTACTCCTACCTGAGATATTTGTGAATATTTGATTGCTTTCCTGTCTTTAAATCAATTATTCATCCATGTCAGTGCCTTTACTCTTCCTCTGCTGGCTCCCACTCTTTTGTCCTTGTCTTTGTCTGGATCAAACTACTGACATGATGGCATGTTGCTGGTGACCAGTGCTGTAATTTGTTACGTTACACCCTTATCCCTTCTCCTCCCTTTTTCTTCTCTTCATCTTCCCCGTTTTCTTGTGCTCAACTTAAAATACAAGTTTTCATGGTCTCTTCATGATACAGGACCTAGAACACTAGGGCCTCTGGTGTGTACCTGGGTCTCTAGATCCTACTGGAATGTAAATATTAAAAGCGGGAAGCGTGCCACTATTATAGCTGGTCTTAAAAAAATAAGCCAGTCTTGACAAATTAATTGAAGGAATTAAAGTTGTATCAGCTTTGATTAAAGTAAAACCTGTGTTACTTGGACTGGCCCTGTTAATTAAGTGGCTCTCTAAGCAAGCAGGAGATGTGGCCAGGCTGCCTGAAGGATTGGTGAGGATGCTGGGAAGTAGAAGATGACTGATCTTTGTCACAGAAACAATGCTGAGGTCTTAGTCGTGACTGTCGCGTGGCCAGACTTACATTGCAAGTCCAGCTCCCTGGAGAAGCCAGTTGTTTAGTGGTGGCTCTTCCCACAGCTTGGTTCTTGCTGTGCAGCATGTGGGTCTGTTTGTTCTTTTCAGCTCTGCGCTAACGATATCTTGGATGGAGTCGAGGACCTCATTGATGGGATTTCTCATCTGCCAGAGCCAGACAAGACCCTTCACCCCCAGGACTCAGAGCCCCAGCATAATTCTGGGCATGGGGATGAGGAAGGTGAGACGAGTGATGGGTTGTGGAACTTCAAACAGCATCAGTTCTCATTGTGTTGGGAAGAAGATGTGTCTTGGTATAAGAAAATAATGTTGTAAGCAAAGAAAAAACTGGTGCTGTTTCAATGATTAATGGATTCCCCAGCACTAGAGGTTTCTCAGGATGGTCCTGCCACATTTCTTTTCTCCTCTAACACAGTGATGTCATTCTACCTGTAAAATGGAGCTCTTCCTTGTCACTAGTGGCATTTAATTGCATTGTATTTAGGTCATAGTTGAGGCTTTGTGCCAAAAATAAGGTAATTGTGAAGTCAGTTCTGGCTCTCTTAAGAGGATATTTCAGTTTAAGGTAAGAGCTGAGCCCGCAGAAGAGGAGAGCGTGGGAGTGAGGCACTCTGACACATGCAGCTTACATCACTCCTGGTACCTAAACACTTCTGCTGGGGTCTCTGTGAGCTAATCGAATGTGGAGATGTTTGCTGGTGTCTTCTGTCATCCGGAAAGAGCTCATGGACTTTTGTTGGTGTGTTAAGGCTCTGGCCAGGTTAAACATTCAGGGTGGTAGTGTTTGAAGAGTGTAAGTATCACACTAGACGAGATTGAAGCAGCTCAGCCCTGTGGGGATGAGGGGCATGTGGAAAAGCTGTCTAAAGAGATGTCTCTGTCTAATACCGAGGAAGGGGAATTGGGTGCTCCCTTGCCTTTGTGTTGCTTTGGGTTTAAATTCCTTTTCCTTTTGTAGCAGGGTGCTACAATGGATCCCTGTGTAAGGGGCTTTCGGGAAAGCAGTTTGATTCTCCCTTTGACTTGCCAACAAACTGGAGAGAAGGGGAGGAAGTGGTCTAGTATCGCTCCTTTGAATAAAGGAGCCAGCTGTGAGATCCCTTAGGGAAGGCATCTCTTCCTCACTGGAATTTTCCTGACCAGCAAATCCCAGTGAAGTTCCTTCCTCTCTGCCACTTGGCCTGTGTGTCAGCAGAATAAGTTTCCAGAAGTTGTCAGTGCCTCTTGTTTACGTGAGGGTTTTATAACGTGGTAGAAAAAGCCCCGGTTACCTGTGCTGGCCACAAGCACTATGGCCTGGGGAGGCACAGCTTCTCTTGCTCCATCCAGGAGCATTAAGCATTCTCATTCCGGCTGCCCATCCTCTCTTTTTCCACAGGAGAGAGTTAACTCTTTCACCATCCCTGATGAGATTATGTTCATACCTCCCGTGTGCTTTCTGTGTGGGTCTGGCTTTGGTTCAGACTGTTCAGGTTTACAGAGAGAATGAAAATGACTTTTCAGTAGCAGGGTAGATTTTGCTGCAAATACCATGACTGCAAGATCAATGCACAGGCAAGTCCATAGGTAGGCATTTCAGCTCTTTCAGCCTAAAAACTGTTGTGGAACTGTTAATGTTGCACCCTGGAGGTGGCTGCGTTTTAGCTGCAGACAAAATCTCCGCGTTGTATGAGTAAAGCACTTTGGGGGATCTTTGAAGAGAGCAGTGCTCTGCAGGTCCATCAGAAAGCCCACCAACTGCTCCTTCAGCTCACAGCTCTCCTCCCTGGCTGCTGCCAGAAAGGATCTTGAGGAATTTAGGCAAATATGTGGGCTTTGGGGGTTCAGAAACTAATTGGAAGGGAATGGGAGGAGAAGACAAAAGGAGGGTACTACCCATATTGGGAACCTCAGAGATAACTTTCAGTAAGCTATATGGTGTCTTGAGCTGGAAATAATTATCTTCCCTGAGAGCCACTGATCTTTTTTTAATCCCCTTTTCAGCTTCCTTTTGTGAAATATATCTAAGCACTAAAAAAAAAATCTCAAAGAGGAATGAGTAGCTAAGCGTGCTACCTATCCAAATTCAGCAGCCCACTGGGCAGCAGTAAAACTTGATATATTTGTCCCAGTAGCAAAGTCAGTGACTTTTAGGCAGACAGCTTTTTGCATTTCTTGTCATTTTTTTAAACTATTTTTTCTTTGCTAGGAATAGTCTGTACAATATGACATTCCGAGCGTGAGGATGACAGACGAATAATTGGGACTTCTCCTGCATCCTTGGAGCTGTCATCAAAAGATACATTTTGTCTTCTTAGGAAGTGATACCACAACAAAACCTCATTCAGAAGGAGATGCCCCTGCCCTAGTTAGGGCTTCCCAGCAAGAGCCAGGCACAACCACGGGCAGAGACTGATTCTTCTGCAACTCCATCTTAAGTTTTCTATTTGAACCGTGATTCTTTGTGCCCTGCAGCGCTTGCCTGGCTGTTTAAATGTATTCTGGCCTTTGGGGGTTATTGTCCGCCTGAAAACTGGCTGGCAGTGGAACTGGGAAGCTAGACCCAGCATTTAGATGAGTCTTTAAAGACCGTTAAAGCACTAGAATGCTTTGCAACATTAAATGCAAACTGCTTCTACAAATGAATTAAGCCTCTACCAGGGCCAGAAACACCCTCTTCTGTCTCCCAGAGCCTTATTGTACTTTGGAAGCATTCCCTGAAAGTCAGGATTGGTGGGGGGTGAGTCCCAAAGGCGAGAGCTCCTCCTGGAGACTGCTTTGGCAGCTGTTCTTTCCTGTTGAACCGAGAGGCAGCAGGACATTTGTGACTCTGGCAGTACTGTAGGAGGAGGAGAAGGGGTCTCAAATGAGTAGAGACAGACAGAGTACAGGCAGCTTCTGTAACCTTTCTGGGCAACCTGTGTGCAGGCAGGTTTGGTTTTTTTGAAGAGTAAGGCTCAGAAGCTCAGATCTTTGCCAGATAAAACTCAGAGCTCCATGTGTCAGAAGAGCAGAGGAAAGCCAGCTGTCTTGGCTGCCTCCTGGCATCGGGTGCCAAAAATCTGTCCATTATAGCGTATCTCAACCTGTTCTCCCATCTTTCCTGTCAGCTTTAAAAGAAGATTTCCTGAATGACCCCCTGGTGGGAAAGAAAACGGACCAACTGGGGCTGCCTCAAACACTGCAGCAGGAGTTTTCCCTGATCAACGTGCAGATCCGAAACGTCAATGTGGAGGTCAAGAGCTTCCTTTCCCTGGCTTGTTAGGAGGGGATGTGGGCAGGCTGGCTCACCAGTGCTTTTTGAGGGGAACCTTCTTTGCTGTCTGTAAACAAGGTTTATTTTGAGCTGTAATGACTCTGATGGACAGAGTTAGTAGTCCCAGACACTAGGAGTGAGGAAAGTGTTTCAGTGCAGTAAGTACTTGAGACTGGTTCTGAGAAGGCTGGACAGTGTTTTCCTCTCTGCCTAACCGCAGAGTGGAAAGTGACTTGTTCCACTACATGCAGCTGATTTCATTTCAGTTGTTTCTGAAGCCAGTCTGCTGAGCCTTCCCTGTCCTGTGCTCTCTCCCTCAGTTTTGGTATCCCCCTTTCATGCCAGACCCTCCTCTGTGCCTGGAAGCTGGCTGGAGGCACAGTGCTGTACTGGGATGGGAGGCTTGAGGCAGTTGCCTGTCTCCTTTCCTACTTCTGTGGTTTCACAGCTCACGGTGTGATCCTGGTGTAGCTTTCCAAGGTGATGATAACGTGATCTCAGATGGTGCCTATTACTGCTGCCCCGGGCCTGGAGCTCTCCACCGCAGTCTGCTGGTGTGAGCTGAGTCTGTCCCCATCTGCCCAGGGTGTTTTGTTGTCACTGTGTTCACTGTCCTTGAGAACAGCATGATTTCATCTTATGGGTGTGCAGAGGAATCGGCCTCTCTGCCTGAATTTAAACCACTCTGAAGTTTAAAGGTTCTAACCACTGAGCAATTGCTTTTCCTCACGCAGATGGATGCGGTGAGTCGGAGCTGTACGGTGTCGGTGCACTGCGGCAACCACAGAGTCAGGATGCTGGTAATGTTCCCTGTCCAGTATCCCAATAACGCTGCACCATCCTTCCAGTTCATCAACCCGACCTCCATCACTGCCTCCATGAAGGCAAAGCTGCTGAAGGTGAGTGAGAAGCATGTGCTGTCTTTACAAGAACCATACAAATGCCAGGCACTTGGTGTCTAGATGGCTGACACAATAACACATCTGACCTTGCTGGACACATGCTGCAGATCCATGTTTGAACAGATAATTTGTGGGGCTCCTAGGGTGAGGTTTTTGTTGGCCTTGCAGCCAGATTTTGCCTTTCTTCACTGGTGCTTTTTAAACCTGTGTTCTTCACTGCTACGCTGTAGTGGTGTGGTGTGTATTGTCAGAGGATCTCTAACATCCTTGCCCCCAACCCCATAGCAGATGAACTGACCAGCTAAGCATCCAGCTGCAAAATGAGAGTGTTTTGGAGCTTTACTTCCTGCTCTCCTACACAAACTGTTTTAAAAACAAGGGGACTTTTTATGCAGGCCTTGCTAATTCCAGACGAGGTGTTTGATCATCTGGTGTAGGAAGTCCTATTGCTGGTGAAATCTCCAGCAGCAAGCTGATGGATCAGTTTGGGTTCCTTCCTGGAAAAAAAACCTGATTCTGTTTACCAAAACCTGGTATGGAACATATGGGCTGCAGTAGTGTAGAAGCCCAGAGCATACTGAATCTGGGTTGACCCTCAGTGCTCTGATCCAAGCTCAGAGATGTTCTTCAAAGCAGACATCGCACAAGTGGCTGGTCAGTGTGGCTCCAAGTGGGTGTTACGGGGATGTCTTTGGCCTCTCTGGATCCTGGCGTCTTAGGTGCTCTGGGGGGAAGGTGTGGGTGTAAGCATGATTTGAACTGTGTCTTTTATGTCTTTCAGATATTGAAAGACACTTCTCTGCAGAAAGTGAAGCGGAACCAGAGCTGCCTGGAGCCCTGCCTGCGTCAGCTAGTCTCCTGGCTGGAGTCTGTCGTGGTATGGAGAACTGCATGGCCTTTCTGCCCTAGTTTGGTGTTTTATCCCACATCCCATGCTTCTGACTCTGCAGTGAGAGTCTGGCCTCATTAGACATGTAAATAGACCCCTGTGCCTGGCCGTTAACATTTGCATAGGCATTCTGGTTAATGTTGAAGAAAACAGAGCGGGTGGTTAGATGTGGTTTGTTTCTGAAAAGCAGGCCCTGAAGGTTTGCTGCATGCTCAGGTTAGCGGGAATGGCTGAGGACTTAGTGGTGCACAGCAGCTTCCCAGCTCTGAATACACCTTGCTGAGTGCTGGGGCATGGTTGTCATCTGTGAGAGAAGATAAGAGGCCTCAGGGAGCTGATGGATTCATCCTTGTCTGAAAGGCAGATGTCTTTACCTCCTCAATTCTAGTCAAAGATCCTGCTAGTGCTATTCCAGGGTTTTATTTTCTTCCCTTGGAAAAAAAAAGCTGTGAAAGTCTGTTTTTCCTGAAGCCTTCTGCTGAGGATTTGTAGGGATGATACTGCAGATAAATTCAGGTCACACTCTGCCCTTAGCTGAGGGATCTGTGATACCTACTCAGCGTCGCAGTGTCAGGTATTGGATCGGTGTGTGGGTGAAGTGTGCTGGAGTGGGTGTTTTTAGCATGCAAGAAAAGTTTGGAGAGTCTCCTCAGGTTTTGTTTCTGAGAAGTTTTGTTTATTCATCACAAATAAAGGGCTTTCTATCTTAAAAAGAAAAGAAAGAAAAGGCTTAATTCTATTTGGTTTCAGCAGTAATGTTGTAAGAGTGGGAACTTGCTCCATTGTATGGAAATCTGATGACTCAATCCAGGCACTGCTGCCTTTGAAGAATTCCTTTAGACCTCAGCTGTAGTACTCTTCATGTAAATAAATCCAGACTTCTTCCAGAATTCCTGTGCATAGGCCTGAGGTCCCCCAGTATTTCACACCATGTGCCTTCCTCACTAGGAGACTCCTAATGTGCATTTGACCCTACCCTCAGTTGCGTGGTATTCCTATTTAAGGAGCCTTTGTCTCGCTTGCATCACTGAGGTTTCAGGTTTAGCTCAGCTCCCTGACCTGTGAGTTGTACCCGGAGTCTGAAGGTCAGATTTGCTGTATCATTTCCCACAGTTTCACCCCAAGTCAAGCTCTGTATTTCAACACGGCTATGGGGGGAGAGAAATCTCTGGACAAGCAGCCAGAGAAGCCCTTTTCTCAGAGGTGTGTGTGCTTGCAAATGCCTTTGCAGACAGAGCAATAGCCGTGCTCTTTGCTTGACCTGCTCGGGCCCAAAGGATGCGCGCTTCCCCTGAGGCTGATGGGTCCTGTGAGGCTGCGGGCGCTGCGGTGCCCACTGCTCCAGCTGGGTTTCCTTCCTGCAGCAGCAAGAGCGTGACCTTGTGTAACTTCTGTTTCAGAACCAAGAGGACAGCATGTCCAGCAATCCCTACGCGTTGTCCAACTCCGTAACGCCGCCCTTGCCCACGTTCGCCCGGGTCTCCAATGCCTATGGCTCCTACCAGGACTCTAACATCCCGTTTCCACGGACCTCAGGAGCCAGGTTCTGTGGTGCAGGTCAGCCCCCATCACTGGGCTGTTACAGCAGCTACCTGGGGAATGGGCCTTTCTGTGCCTTGGGGAACTTTGAACGAGATGAGGCTTTGGCACTGCCAGGCAATGAGTCATTTTCTCCTACAAAGAAAGGCTGAGAGAGTTGGGGGGGTTCAGCCTGGAGAAGAGAAGGCTCCAGGGAGACCTTCTTGTGGCCTTTCAGGACTTCAAGGGGCCTGTCAGAAAGACGGGGACAGGCTTTTGAGCAGGGCCTGTTGGGACAGGACAAGGGGTGATGGGTTTAAACTGAAAGAGGGAGATTTAGACTGGAGAGAAGGAAGAAATGTTTTCCAGTGAGGGTGGTTAGGCCTGTCCCAAGTTGCCCAGAGAGGTGGTGGCTGCCCCATCCCTGGCACCATTGCAGGTGAGGTTGGCTGGGGCTCTGAGCAACCTGCTCTAGTTGCAGATGTCCCTGCTCCCTGCAGGAGGGTTGGACCAGAGAACCTTTAAAAGTCCCTTCCAACCCAAACCATTCCATGATTCTATGAAATGGTATTAAAGTGGGATGTGATAGATAATGAGGCTAGTTAGCAATTGTTTGCAGTTTGTGTTGCATGTGGGATGTTACAGGGCTAGTTGAAGAGATAGTCCTTGGCTTGTGGCATGCCAGAAGCTTTACAGAAAAAAAACCCTAACTGATTTCCTTGCCTAGTTTCCCTCCCATCAGCATCAAATTGCTGGACATATTCTGTCTCTGTCTTCACAAAATTCCTGTCATTTATGGTTGAACTTGCTGAAGCCATATTCTTGTTATTAACCACTTTTCTCATTCTGCACCCTTTCTGTTGTCCAATATAGCTCTCCCAAGGTCACTGGGAAACTTCCCCTAGATGGAGAGGTTGGACAATCACATCCAGGTTTCCAGGAGAGAGTACAGTGCAAAGATCATCCTTAAAAAGCAGGTTACAGTCTGATTAAGAGCTGTTAATGTCATGCCTCCTCTGGAGCTGACCGCATCCCACTTTAAGCATGTTTTCAAAGCTGATTTTCATATGGGCCTCACCACTTTCCCAGCAAAAATAAATCAGAGCAGTATTGCATTGAATGGCTCGGTGAAACCTGCCGAGTCCTGAAACTCTTGCAAGAGTGGGTGGCTGAAGACAGTTGAGATGCTGTAGCAAATGGGGTAGGGCTTGTGCGAGAGCGCTTTGGAGCAGGCTTCAGGTGGCTGGGGTGATCCTTCTGAAGAGAAGAACTGTACAAGCTGCAGGGGTTTCTCTGCATAGCTGAACGTCACCTCGCTTGCCTCTGGAGTATCAAAGTGCCTGACAAGTTCTAGTGAAGAGTTGCAACATGAGCCTGTACTTGATCATTTTCTTTCGCTGTCTTTTCTCTAACATCTGTAAGCCACTTTGAGGTGGTGCTTTTAAGGCAGTCATCTCAACCAAACATGCTCTTTAATGGGTTTGCAGGGCGTAGACTCGGGAAAATGAGATTGTCTGCTTGTAGTTTCAGGGTAGCAGATGGACACCCAACCCCTCGACTCTACCTTAAACGACCTGATCTCCTGATGCAAACCACCCCTGGGTAATCTGCTTCTCCTTTTGTCATCTTTCCACCATGTCCTGTCTCCTCAGGGTACCTGGTGTATTTCACAAGACCCATGACCATGCACCGTGCAGTGTCCCCGACAGAGCCCACACCCAGGTGAGCACCCCACGTGTGACATTTGAGGTGTGCCAGTGTCACAGGCAGGAGAATATGAGACCTTATGCTGGAGCTACTGACCCTCAAAGTACTGACCTCTAGTGTTAGCTGTGCCCTGGGCACAGGGAGTCTGGTCCTCAGCAGAACAATTTGGTGGGTGAAAGCTCCTGAAAGTGTGTTCTCTCATTTCCAGGTCCCTGTCAGCTTTATCAGCCTACCATAGTGGCCTCATCACTCCAATGAAGATCCGCACGGAGACTCCGGGCAATCTGCGTTTGTACAGCGGGAGTCCGACACGCAGTGAGAAGGAGCAGGTCTCCATTAGCTCCTTCTACTACAAAGAGAGGGTAAGTACCAGACCAAAAAGCCTTTCCTAACACTTCAGAATCCCCTCCACCTAGCTGTGAGCATTGCTGGTAACAGAAGGTTCATAGTCCTCTCAAGAAGACGTCTTTTTACAGGCAGCTCTGTAAAAATATCACACGGATTTATCTCCTATCAGTAACTTCTTCGCTGATCCTCTCTAGCATTTGACCTGCTTATTTTGATATCTCTCTGCACTGACCATCACAGCTTCCTTCAGTGCATTCCACTGTCTCCCTTTGCATTACGTAGGGCTAAAATCTCCCACTGTTGTCTCCAGGGAAAGACATAAAGGCAGCTCTTCTTTTCTCTGCACTCCCTGATGTATGTAACTGCAAAGGGTTGGGGCTCTCTGCAGCTTCCTGACAGCCTCTCCTGGATTATGGGGTATGTTTGGGCTGTTTCTATTACAGATTCTCTTTCAGGGCTATGTGCCCCTTTGGACTGTTTTTAAAAAAAATAAAAAACCCCATTCCTGTGTGATTCTCCAGAGATCTTCCAATCCATGTACTGCTGGTTTAGGTGTAGGTCTTGTTATCATTGCTGTTCACAAGCAAGGCTTTGGGACTGTTTTCTTCTGGGATACCATGGGTGAGGAGGGGCCTGTTGGTAATTGTAGGGTGGCCGTAGGCTAGTTCTGAAGCAGCAGAGGGGCCCAGCGTGCCTGGAACAGATGCTGTGGGAGTACTGGGCTGTGCAGCTTGCTCTGAAACAAACCATCTGCACTTCAGCAGGGTGTGAAGTGGCTTGCAAAAAGTATCCAGTAAGCTTCCACCGAGAGCCTGACAATTCCAGACACTCAAGTAGTTTGACCCCTGTCTGTGCTGAGGGCACACATTGGCTGCAGCAGTGGGGAGCTCCCAGATGCCCCAGTAAAGCCGGGAGCTCTCTGCACTCTGCTGCAGTGGAGCTTGGGAACTCCTGTCCCTGGAGCAGAGGGAAAGTCAGAGTCTTGAGTTCTCGTCCTTCCTGGGCACCGAAAGAGGTCTTGATTTTCCACTAGTGCTGGACATGACAGCCAGCCCCTCGGGGACTGTGTGCTGCTTAAGTGCTATTAGTCATTCCTCTACCAGCCGTGGGGCAAACCACCCTCCCCTTTGCAAGCTTTGTCTCCATACAGACTGCAGAACACTCACAGAGTCCCCGTTTTGGGTTTTTCTCCCCACCCAAACCTCTTTTTGATGAGCAGAGAAAATGGTGCTGCCTGGCACGAGAGTTACAGCCTGTTCTAGCCTTTGCAGGAGAGTTTATTTAAAGAGCAGTCCTCTGTCCTCTGCAGCGTGCTTGTCTCTCGCACACAGCTCTCGAAGATGACAGACAAGGCTAAAAATAACACGTGGAAGCTGCTTGGTGCAATTTCATGTGACCTGGCTCCTCAACCCTTGTATTGATGGTGACAAGATTTTTGTCAGGGAGGAAAAGAAGTCGAGAGAACAAAGCATGTGTGTAGCCATGTCTGCTGAAAGCCAGAGAAAATTCTGTGCCCCCTTCTGCCTGCCAAGCTCTCCCCTCGCCTGCTGTCTCGGAGGAAGCCTAAGGGCTCCAGCAGTGAGCTGGTTCGAATGTTCTTGCAGATGAAATAGTTTAAAAACAAAACAAAAAACAAACACCCAAAGCTCTATCTCCCTTCAGCAAAGGTTTTCTGATTCTTTAGGAGCTGATGTCACGACCTCTGGTAGATCAGTGCTCCGTGGTTTTGTGTCATTTCTTTGTGAGGATTTTGAAAAGCCCAGGCTCTGAGTCGAGTTAGCTCCTTGCTCTGAAGCTTGGATTTTATATTTGCATTAAATAAAAATTGAAATTCTGCATGTTAAACTCTCATGTTATATAAATCCAGCCCCACAACTGAATTTGTCAGCACTAACCAGGTATTTAAATCCTATGCAGGAACTGCAGCATCACCAGCGTTAGCAAACAAATGGACTTTGTCCATTGCTAGGCAGGAAATGTGCCCTGTGCCATAAAGTCAGGGGAGCTGCTCAACCCAGCAGGATCTCCTTCGTAAAACAAAATGAAACTAAATCTGGCACTGAGCATTTCTGGGCTCATTTATATATGTGTGTGTGTGTGTGTCTGTATGTACACACACACACATTTCTTTCTCACCTTTTATTCACACAGGCACACTCCTTTCTTCTTCACTGTTTTTCATGCCTCAGAACACCCCCACTGAAGAACAGCAGTCAGCAGAAAGGAGGTGTATCTATACTGTGGCAATGCCATCAGTGTTTCAAACTTGGGTGTCTCTTAAATAAGGTGCCAGGGCTGTGGTTTTCTCCCCCCAGTTAGAGGGTTGTGCCAGTGGGGACCTGGGGAAAGCTCAGCATTGCCACACAAGGGTGGTGACAGTGGTGTCCTCATGGAAACTGCTGCTTCTCAGGACATCCCTCGGGCTTTGCCTGGTGCCCACCAGGCTGCAGACCTCTCAAACTTTCAGCACATTGGGAGTGTAGGCTGGCAGCAGCCCATGCCTACAGGAGAGCAGGACTTTGTGAAGGGACTGAGCTTAGTTTTACTTCTCCACTACACCAAATCTCCTACAACTAACCCTTTTCTCCTTCTCTTGGTGGACGGACCTGGGGCAAAAGGCTGCAGTCTCCTCCTTGCTTTCTGTGGGGCCCTGCAGCCTCATGCCTTGGTCCCCAGGCTTCAGGGTTCTCCTAACAGTGAGAAGGCAGAGGTTGAAGGCACAGCTAATGGTCCCGACAGCCCATCATCAGCTGAAAATAAATGGAGAATACATTGCACATGATACAAATAACCCTTTTTATTGTGTTGACTCTTACATAACTAAAACAGAAATATTTTTTCAAGTGAGTGCACAGTAAATGTGCTTTGAGAGATTCCATTTCTTGTTGCTATAATACTGCATTGAATACTTAATGAAATATCTGCAGGTTCTTAATGGAAGCCTGCTTTGGAGCCATTCTGCTTAGTCAATCAGTGAATTCGATTGCTCACTCGACCTGAATGAGTTCCTCAACCCATAATGACAATTTCCCCGTGGCCCTGCCAAGTAGCAGGGTCTCTACTTCCCTTCTAATATCCTGACATGTGGCTTTTATTGCTTAAAATGGAAGTGAACAGTTACTGCAGGTTCCAGTGAATGAAGTCCTGGAGGATGCTGGATGTTAAAGGGATATCTGAGTAAGCAGGGGTGTTTATTCAGCTTCCAGCAGGTTCCTGTGCCATGGTGCTGGACAGCTGTGTTAAAAGTGATGCATTTTGCCCTTAGCTGCCTTCCTCTTCAGCCAAGAGGAGTGTATAACTGGATGGAGTGGGAGCCTGGCACCTGGGGCACCAGGGTGTTGTCTTCTGCTCTGCTGTCAGTATGAACAAGGTCACCATGCTTCTCGCAGCAGCATGACTCCTTGGTGGAAGACTTGATTCAGATCTGTGGTTACCGAAGTCTTCCTCAGAGGCTGGTGAGGGACACAGGCCCAGCAGCCCTTGCTGCACAGGGCCCTAGGTGATGTTGTAGAGTACAACTGTGTGTGGATGGAAGTGGGGGTCGTGGTTTGCAACTGTTGGCTGGGTAACAGAACCATTGGGAACAGTATCTTTTACTCTTCTGGATCAGGGCACTTTTCGTTTCGGTTTATTTACCTTTGTCTTTAATTTTCTTGGTGTCTTTCTTCCCTTTTCCTGGGTATAACGTTTTCACATGCAGATGTCTCCTCGCTCTGCCCGGCGACGTTGGTCCATACAAGCAATTAACGACTTCCCGGTACTGTGCGCTGTGCTAATACTGTCCTTGATATAACCCTGTCTTCTGCCCAAGGGCCCAAGAATAAAATGCCACCTGCCTGCCTTTGAGTAACCTGCACAGAGGTGGGGGACTCGCACTCCACACGGGGCCACGGGCTTCAGTAGGAGTGGACGCAGATGTAGGCGGCCAGGAGCAGACGCTGGTTTGCGGGGCACAAACACTGACCTACAGCACGCCCGTTTTACCTGGCCTAGCTGTCAGGAAAGGGAGCTGTGGGGTAGTTTGAAGCGTAAGGAAAGGTCAACCTCTAAGAAACCAGAGAGTGCGCTGCAGAGGAGCTGAATGTTTATTATGCATCATCAACCAACTGATGAGGCTGACATTAGAGCACCTCATTTCTGAAACAGATGAAGCCTTGCCGGAGAGGGAGGATCGCTTAAGAGCCGTGGAAGAGACAAACTGGTTGAGTTGCTGGCAACCATCTGCCATCTCCTACAAATGAGCTGCCTATTCTCAGTGCAGTGCACCATGAAGTCTTATTTCCTGGAGCAATAAACAGAATTTCTCCTTAATTTGTGATCTTCTCCCTTGGAATTGCCCCACCCTGCATTCAGTCGGAGGAGTTGGACTTGCAGCAACCCTGGCAGATACTCCTTCCTCCTGGCACCTGCCCTTCCAAGCCTACTTTGATAGTTGGGTTCCTTTAGCCACGTCCACATGTCCCTCAAGCTTGAACATCGTTCAGGTGAACATCTTGATGATATCAGCATTGCCCGAGCTGTGCTGTAAATTTGGGCAGTTACCATCTCATCACTCATCTGCCAAGCATAGGCAAAACTTAGAAAGCTCCATTTCAGGCTGAAGATGATCTCTTCCAGTCTGTTGTTTTTGTAATGTCTGTGTACAACTGTTTTTTCACAGCTGCTGTCCTTCATGCTATCCTTTCATAAGACAGCAGGGAATAAAATAGAATCCTCTAGCACCTAATTTAACTTGGTATAATAGGATCAAGCCCTCCTAATTACAGCAGCTCTTGGACTATGCAAGCAAATAATAGGTGAAAGAAACCAGAAGTAATTTACTTGACTCCATCAAGCTTTTTGAAAAGAGCTAATAAAGAAATGTGAGCAGTGGAGGCAAGAAATGAAGTTCTGTCTGGGATAAGGAACAGGCTGAAAGAAAGAAAACCAAGCAAGAAACTTGCCAGCTTGTGCTGTGGTGAATTGTGGTGCACAAAGGGCCACAGTTTAATTCCCTCGCCACTGGCGTGGAAGGAAGAGGAGTAGTGAGGTGATAAAGTTACAATTTTGTGTAACTTGTACTTAAAAATGACACCAGGAGTAGTCCAAGCCTTGAAGAGTTGATTGTACATGTGGATAACCTTTGGCAGAGGCTAATCACACTCTCCAAAGCGAAGATGCATGAAGAGAGGTGTGGATTATTTGTGCAAGCCAGCTGCCAGCCTTCTGGAAGGAGAGCTCAGCATTGCTCAAGGTGCTCAGGGATGCAAGAGCTTGGCTAGACTAGGGGAAGGAAAAAATTCCTCTTCCTTTCTAGGTAATGATGAACCTCCACTTCAGAAATGCCTGTGCTTCAGGGCAAGTGCCAGCTGTTAATTGCTGGAAGCTGGCTATAAAGAAATATGCCTTCTGTGGGGCACTTGATTCAGAGCCTCAGACTTCTAAGCCTCTTTGAGGGAAGTGCCTGGTACTGTGGGAGATGCTGGAAATAGTAAATGTTGATTATTTTGAAGAGAAAAATGCAGGCAGTGCTGCATGACCTGCATGGGGGAGTTGTTCCGTAGGCAGTTGTTCAGAATAAAGGAGCATAGCTTTCTGCAGGGAGGCAGCAATTTTAAATTTTATTTAAAACCAACCAAACAACAACAAAAAAAACCCCTTTTAGAAGCAGCATGACCTTGCCTTTGAGCAGGTTTAACTCTTTAGTTTGTAACTGCCTTATTGCAGCTTAATCTCCACCATTGAGTCCGTTCCCTCCTGTCCGCAACCTTTCCCTTTGCCCCATTAACACCAGTTCATCCACGAACCCTGGAATTCTGCGTCTGCTTCTGCGAAACCAGCTCTTGCTGTGTCACAAAGCTCCTTCACAGCACTGTCTGCCTCAGCAGGATTCAGGGCTGCACACACCCAACCGTTCAGCATCCTCTCCCAGCAGGCACGCAGCGGTTTGTAACGACTTCTGCTGAGTATGCAGTGATGATGGTGGTTGCTACGAAGCAGTTGGTGGCTTATTCTTGGGCTATCTTGTTTCTACATGTAACCCATTTACTGCCATCGTTATCACCTCCGATTGCAGCAGATTGCAACCTTTGGTATGGTAGTGAAGGTGCAGACTGGCTTTTTTTAGTCATTATTCAGTGCTGTTCCCTGCTGTCACCTCCGACCCCATGATTGTTGTAAACGCTCTGGTTTCTTTCCTTCTGCTGGTCTGAGGAGTTGATGAGTCTTGATTTACTATCCCTGTTGCTATTTTCTTTCTTTTCTTCCTCTCCTTAAACTCTCAGGAGCAGCTGGGTAGATGCAGTTCTCCTTGGCATGGATTCTAGGCTGCAGAAAGAGCTAGAAATGTCAGGGCCCATGCAGAAGAGCTGCACCTTTGACCTTTAGCTGTCAGTGGTTAGCTTAGTGCACGCATGTTGTTTTCTGCTTCAGCTCCAACCATTCTGTTCCCTGCTCCCCCTCGTGCCCTGTGCTCCAGCCCTTAGGAAGAGACGTATTTTCTGTTCTGCCCTGATGCCTGTGAGCCTCGGTGACCCCTTTCAGTAACACCACAGTGAGAGCTTCTCCTGGGAGAACAGGTGAAGCAGAAGGGAGAGAGGAACCTTGTGCTGGACCTTGGCCCTACAGACCCAAGCTAGAGCTCTCCTTGCCTTTGGTAGTCCCTGTGCTCAAATACTGCCTAGCAGAGAGCTACTCCAGTAATTAACACCAGCTTTTACTGGGCTCGAAGTGGAGCTTCTGCTGTCAAGGGTGTTGAGCTTTACCTCATCTGTGATGGTTCCCATACTTCTGGTCATAGTTTTTTCTAATGCTTTGGTGCTATAGCTGAGGCAAACCTGAATTGAAAAAAACCCAACCAAAAGCAAACTAAAACCAACCCAACAAACAAACCAATAAAAAAACCCAAACAAAAACAAACAAGCAAAAAGACCCCAAAACAACATAAACCCCAGATATTTTTAATGGTGACTTTACATGTGGTTTTCTGATTTTCTTCTGTTGCAGGTTGAAGGGCAGAAGTAGTGGTCATGGCAGGGTAGTACTGTCAAGGTGTATGGCCATTGACTGACTCTGACAGGAGCTGCACCAGTAAAGAATGAGGGTGTCCCTTTTTTTGCCAGGAAATAGGCAGTGCTAAGAGGAAGAAAACAGAACCATTTTGTTGTGAGTCGAGGTTTTCAGGGGCTTCTGATACATTGAGTGTCTTCATCTGTCTGGTGATACGCTAACAGCAAGCAGTGGACACCATTCATGGGATCTCTTCCATTCTCATCCTCATTTGTTGTCATTCTCCTCAAAAAAAAAAAAACAAACCAGTAACTGAATGACCTGTGGAAAGTGGTATGTGTTGTCCATGTCTCTAGTCGTTGAAATGCCTGTTGGGAGGCTTCTTCAGGCCGCTCTTGTGAGCAGGAGCAGGTTGAATCTGTTCCCCACGATGGGGCAGAGAACCTGCCTTGGTCAGAGGGAATTCCCCATTGGCTGCAAGTCCTGGGGGCAGCTGGCTTACAGATGGTCAGGAAGTGGCAAGATGCTCTCCAAATTACCTGCCAAGCTCTAGAAGCCCCTGGTGATAGACCTGCAGAATGTGGTTCTGCATCTGCAAGCCTGGGTTCAAATATCTGCTCAGACACAGCACAAAAAGCTGCTTCTGTTGGAAGAAGCCTGGCAGCCCTTCCAGGACAGTGCCTGAGCTCTTTCCATGATGACATGTCTTTCTACTGGGGCTCCCAAGCTTTGCTCAGGGGTTGGTTTTGGCAGCGTTGTCAGCTTCTTGCTGCCCCTAGGAGGTAGCATTTGGCTGCCCTGGCAAGGAATGAGGTGAAGGTGTCACTGTTGTTTGGGAACCTTCTTGTGATACAGTCCACATCCTTCAGCATGGGAAGACCAGCTGCATTTTTAGGTGTTATCAAAAGAGGTTTAACCTGCCTTGACAGCAAGAGAGCCAGAGCTGATCCAGGCAGTGCCTTGACTAGGAACTGATGTACTGAAGACAGTTTGGTCTCCCCCCTGACCACGTTCTAGACACCTTGCACTACACAGTGCTTCTCAGCTTCAGAGGGCTGTAGCAGATAAGTCATAGAATGTTTTAGGTTGGGAGGGACCTTTCAAGGTCATCTAATCCAACCTTCCTGCAGGGAGCAGGCTATCTGCAACTAGAGCAGGTTGCTCAGAGCCCCGGCCAACCTCACCTGCAATGGTGCCAGGGATGGGGCAGCCACCACCTCTCTGGGCAACCTGGGCCAGGCTCTCACCACCCTCACTGCAAAACATTTCTTCCTTCTCTCCAGTCTAGAACTCCCTCTTTCAGTTTAAACCCATCACCCCTTGTCCTGTCCCAACAGGCCCTGCTCAAAAGCCTGTCCCCATCTTTCTGACAGGCCCCTTGAAGTCCTGAAAGGCCACAAGAAGGTCTCCCTGGAGCCTTCTCTTCTCCAGGCTGAACACCCCCAGCTCTCCCAGCCTGAGCTCCCAGCAGAGGGGTTCCAGCCCTCCCAGCATTGCTGGGGCTCCTCTGGCCCTGCTCCACCAGGTCCCTGTCTCTGCTGTGCTGAGGACTCCAGAGTTGGACCCAGAGGGAGTCTCCCCAGAGCGGAGCAGACAGACAGAATCATCTCCCTCACATACTGCAGGCAAATTTTGCTTGGATGGGTTAGAACTTGAGGCAACGTGGCATCATGCCCTCATCAGCCAGCATTTCCTCAGCACTGAAGCTGACAATGATTTTCCCACCAGCATTTGGCACCTCTGAATAATGGGCAGTACACACACTCTGCTCCTCTTTACTCTGGGGAGCAGTGGAAGATCAGGGGCACAGGTGATGCTCTGTCACATGGGCATTCCTGTAAAATTCCACCTTCACCTCCTCCAGCTCTGAAATGCCACCTTCACTCACTGTCAAGCCTGTGCCTGAGCCTCGGTCACCCCGTGTGCAGTGTGGCCTCAGGAGCACATCCTTTTTGCTTCTTGTGGCATGTGCTACTCGAATACTGGGCATGGCAAGCATGGCACATGGGCCAGGCAGGCAGTCAAGGAGCAGTTAATTTCTTAAGGTTAGTAGTTGGGTTTTTTTCAAGGGCATTTTTTGTCTGTGAAAAGCCTGCCCAGGTTTGCACGATCATGGTCAAAGGCAGTTTGGCACCCAGCCATCCCAGAGCTGGCCTGATACCCACAGTAGAGGTGACCCTGCTTGCAGGTCCCAGTCCTGCCCTTCCTGTAGCCCAGCCTGCTCTTTAGGAGCCCCAGTGCATGGCCTGTGCAAGCTCTGGTGCTCTGTGGAGCCATCAGCACAGGGTTCCTTTGCTGGTCCTCCAGCATGACCAGGAGACACTTGTGCATAGAAGGGAGGGCTCCGTGTGTCACTGAGGGAACAGACCACAGGGGAGCAGCATTGCAGAGCGTCCTGCTGGCTGCCACCACTTCCCTCCCTAGAGCTCCAGTGCCTTCTGCCTGTCGTGCTGCCGCACAGCCTCTCCTCCTCCTCCTCCTCACCCTCCCTGAGCGAGGAGCTGAGAGAGGCCAGCACACCAGGCAAAGGCTCTGCAGCATTTGGTACCACCAAGGTAGCTTCACGCAGCTTGGTGTTAAGGTGGCCTCTGTGTCTCTAACCGGGAGTATTTGGGAATCATCTTGGCTTCTTGTGTTATGTTCCCTCGTGTTGATTCTTCTCCTTTCTTCTCCTTCCCTGCACTTTATGTCCTGAGCCAGCTGTACGTAGCTGTGAGCATGGTAGCTAAGGATCCCTGCTGGGAAAACTTGGGCCCTGCTTTATCATCTGCCCGTTGTTTGTTCGAAGGTGTTGCTAAAGCAGGAGGTGGGAGCCCTGGCCTGGCACTGAACAGGGGTGTTCTCAAACACCGCCAGAAGAGACCAAAAGAGACCATCTGGAGCTGTCAGCTTGCCTGAGCAGAAGCTGCCTCCCGCATGTCTCTGTGCTGATGTTGGCTGAAGCCAGCGGTGGTCTGTGTGCAGAGGGTTCCCAGACCAGACCTCTAATGAGAATGATAATTGAACCATCCTCCTGCCAAACCTGCCCAGGTTTGATTGGCACCCCGAGGCTGATTTGTTCTCTTATTGGCTTTCACAGGGGAACTCACAAAACACTTTTTGAGTGAGTTTGACCTTGAGCTCGCTGCCTTTACCTGCTTTTCACTTCCTACAGATGGAGATGCTTGTTCTCCTGGGCATGTCATGGATGTTTTCCAGGGTAACACAGAGCCTTCTGAAAGGCAGGTTTGGGTGCTGCTTGCATTATTCCTGACCCTAGCGCTTTGTTCCCTGGCCCAGGAAGTCTGATGTCCTCCTCCCCGTAACATGGTACCATTTGTTCTGCAGAAATCAAGGAGGTGGAAAAGCAAACGAGAAGGGACAGATGCCAACAACCGACCCATCAAAGCCGCTGGGAAAGTTATTATCCAAGATATTTCCTGCTTGCTGCCTGTCCACAAGCTGCTGGGAGAGCTCTACATGTGAGTACAGGCCAGCACCCTTTCCCGAATGAAAGCAGCCATCTTCGGCATTGCTGTGCTTCACTCCTGAAATCTCAGCATGTTTCTTACCTTCCTCCTCTGTCCTTGCCTTGCTGCTTTTTTATGGTGTCCTTTTCTGCCTACAAGAGGGGACTTGTCTCCTAGAAATCTGAAAAGTGTGATGGAGGAAATTTGTGAGGGGGTATTGTACACAAAGTTTGAACCGGTGCTTCAGCACCATCGCTGCAGGTTCAGGATTTTGTCAGCTAAAGACAGAAAATAATCATCTCAGATTCTTTTTTAATCTCATGTTGGACTCCACGCTTAAATGCACAGGTTTAAAAATCCCGTTTGATGTACATGCTCATGCTACAAAAGCTGTTGTTAGTTCATAAGGCTTTTTGATTTTTGAAGTGTTTGGACTGCCCCATTCACTTGGAGACTTGGTGTACATGACAGTGTCTGTACAGCAAGTTCTTCTGCTTTAATGGAAAGGATGGAGATGTTTGGTTGGTTGGTTTGTTTGTTTGTTTGCTTTTAAAAAGGATCTTCTTTTTCCAAACTAATTCAGATAGTTACAAAATCTCTGTTCCTGAATTTTTGCTTCCTTAGCTTTGGTAATACTGTCTGGTCCTTTATGGAATTTCCGGTCTGGACACTGAGGGGAGCAGCAGGCTTCGCTTCTGAAAGGAAGGGGCAGGAAAAAGAGAAGGTATCTTCCTTCTCTCTTTTCTATACTGTTAAAAAGAGTGTTCTTAAAAAAGGCCTGTTGGACCTTTCTTCTCATTGTAAAGAGCCTGACCCTTTTCCATTTGCTCCAAGACCTTAAGCAGTAAAAGTGTCAAGTGTCTCAGGAAGATAAGTGGGAAAGCTCATGTGGGTTTTCTCAACCCACCTTCCCAGCCCCTCAGAGACTGGGTGCATTACACTACTGGGGAAGAGGCTGAAGACCAGCCCACTTCTCCACAGCATCACCACCAGCTGCCTCTGGGCCAGTCAGACTGAATGGGAGCAGGACAATGTAACTGATGGCACCAGTTTCTAGGACCATGGTGATATCCTGGCAGAAGTTTAGTACAATATCTCCTTGGAAATGGTGCTTCTTAGGATCAATCCCACCTAGTTTGGAGCTGGACTTGATGTGCAGCATGTTAGTGAAGATGAATGGTGGGAGAAGGACAGCAATGATGCGTGAATAACAGAGAAGGAAGGGATGGGATCCTGGCCTTGCTGGCAGGCTCATATTGATCAGGAGGTTCTGCGCTTCTCACTGCTGCCAGTACCACTTTCCACCCATCCCTCCCCACCTTTGCAGGTAACGTGCCAACCAGAGCTGAGCTTTCTCCTTTCTTTTTAGACTGAATGTGAACAATATCCAGGAGACGTGCCAGAAGAACGCTGCCTCGGCCTTGGCCGTGGGCCGGCGGGATCTCGTACAGGTAGGGCGGTGGATCAGCGCTCGTCCTCAGCGTGCGTGGTACCCTCACGGGGCTCGTGCTGTCCCCAGAGACCCAAACAGCCAGCGGGGCTCAGTGCTTGTTCCAGAGAGCCTCTGGTTGGTGAAGAGCCTCAGAGGTGGTCTCTACCTCATTGACTCTTGGCATCGAGAGATTCCTTCCTAGGGCTGTGAACAGATTGTGTTATGCCCTTTGCCAAACTGAGCAAAGCTCATTTTCCAGGGAATTCCTGCAGGGAAAGGGAGGAATGCAGCCTGCTCTGGAGTCAGCAAATGGAATAACCGTGCCCAGAGCTGCCTGGCTGCTCTCAGCAGTTTGAGCAGTGATTTTGACTGGCTTCTGTAATGGTTCCTGTTGTTGGGTATTCGTCTGCACCCGTGCTGGGTGCTGTCAGCAGCTTGCTTCTCCCCGAGAGTGCCTGAGCCCAGGGACCCAGCCCCAGGACAGGGCTGGCCGCTGACCTTTGGCTAGTCATAGGAGAAAAATGGCTATTGTGGCTCATTCTTTATCCTTGTGGTTAATCCATTGCAACAGGCAGGATGTTTGACAGGACTCGGGAGTGGGCAGGGAACACACGTAGGCTTTAACTCTGTGAAGCAGAAGCAAACTCAAGCTGTTGTCTTCCTTTTTAGTGGGTTCTGCTAGAGCAGGAGGGAGAAGGGAGGTTCTAGTTCCCCTTTGTGCTTCATCTTGCTGTATGGTTTGCCCACATTGGACCAGAACTTGGGTGGAATAACTTCAGCAGGGTTTTTCCAGGATACCTCTGTTTCTTGCTTGTTTTGCCCTGTCACACGTAACTCCAGCCTGGATTGCAGCTTGCCCTGTTCCCAGCAGACCTGGAGGCTCGAGCTGCAGGTTGCACATCAGGTGCAGCAGTGTAGGAAGCAACGTCTCTCCCATTTCCTTTCTGTGCTCTCTTCTACTCACCCCCATCCTTGCTTCAGTTTCTCTTTGGTTTCAGGGTGAGCAGCTGTGAAACTGCTGTTCCTGGCTGCTCTTTGTACTTGGAGCATGTGTTTGTTCTTTACTTTTCCATGTTGTCACTCTGATTTTCTGCTCTTTCCAGCTCCATGCTTCTGATCATTTCCTGCTCTTTTCTTCATGCCAACCTAGGAGCTTTGCTTTTCACTGGGATATTCTAATTGCCCTGTTTCAAAAGGCCCAGCAGAAGAAACTGTCCCAGATCAATGGTGTAGTGACTGAAAAGATAGAACTGTTTTCAGAGCAGAGGATGATAAATGAAGGAGAAATTAATGTGAAATAGTTAAACTGTTGGAGTAGAAATAGCAAACCACTGCTGCCTGCACCGGGCTGTGCTAGGAGAACAGGATTGTTCAGTAATGTGCAAAACTAACCAAAAGATACTTTTCATGCAAATAATGACTGACTGGTAAACTTTCTGCCACCAGACATCTCTGAACCTGAGAACTGTATCAAATCTGAACATTTTTGAGCTCTGTTACACTATTTTCTTTGAAGTTTAACCCAGCTCAAAGCAGGTGGCACAGGGAAAGCTTCAGGTTTGTGTTACTCTCAATATTATTTGACATGGAGGCTGAAACTGCTCCCTGCTATCAGGAAAGAAAAAAAAAAAGCAAACCATAAGCCAGCTCCATTATTATCTGTCTGCAAGGGAATTTGTGCACACCTATGCCCTGGGAGTGTGGTTATTTCTAATTGTAGCTTGGATGCTTTTCCTTCCTGTCTGCCAGGTTTGGTCACTGGCCATGGTAGCCACTGATCTCTGTCTCGGACCGAAGTCTGACCCAGATTTGGAGATACCTTGGGCACAACATCCATTTGGACGTCAATTACTGGAGTCCTTGTATGTGTTGGAATGCTGGGGAGGGGTTGGGGAATGGTTGCTGAAGCAGAGCCCTCCATAACTATGTGTATCACAAGGCATGGTTTCAGACTGGGAGCAGTGCCACAGCATGTGTTTCCCCCCTGCCCCCTCCTGAGCCTGAGCTGCATCAAGAAGGGAAGTTCCAAGTGTGTTCGTGGCATCCTGGTGCAGCTCATTTGTTCACCTTCAGATTCACTGGGAAATGACTCCACTGGTCCCCAAGCCAAGCGTTAGCTGCGCGTGGCCTCCAGCCAGCCAATCTGCACACAATTATTAATTGATACTGTCTGTCCGTGTACCCTGTTCAGAGGCACAGGATTTATTCCGTATGCTGTTGCTGGATGTAGCTCTTTCCTGCTGTGTGGCAGTGGTGGGAGGGGAGCACAGGTAGGTCTTCATCGCTCTGAGTCTTCAGAGTAACCCAGAAACTTCACAGGCAGCCATCTGCAAAACCTGGTGTGGGGTTTTGCCTCGTGATCAGGTTGAGGAATTCTTGCACGTGGAGGGTTTTGTCAGAAAGACCTTGCAGCTGGGGGTGAGACTAACAGCTCCAGCTTCACATCCACTTCAGTTCAGTGGATGTTGTTCCTGAAGCTGCACAAGCTTGGGATAACCAGCCCATGAGCACTGCTGGATTCCCAGAGCTCTTGTCTTTCTCCCACCTGTTAGGCCATGAGTGTTTTAAGAAGGAGGATTTGGCTTCTCAAAAGTGTGACAGAAAAGACAACCCAGTCCTGCAGATCACGTGTCCCTCCTGCAGTCAGTGACATGACCCAAATCAGTTTATGCAACAGGCTCAAAATTAGTTGCCCTGGAGTCTCGCTGTTCTTGCCCCTGAGCTCTGCCCAGTCTCACCCTGTCTGTCCTGGTTTCACAGGCTGGCTCACTACTCGCAGCTCCACGATGTGCAGACCCTGGCCATGCTCTGCAGCGTGTTCGAAGCCCAGTCCAGGCTACAGGGCTGCCCAAACTCCTACGGCCCCTTTCCCCAGCGTGCCTCCACCCTGGCCTCCCACAGCCGATACGTATGACTGCCATTTCTTTCCCATTTGTCTTGGATATCTATGAGCATCTCTCAAGTAGGTGACACGATTTCCTCTCTTTTCCCTCTCAACAGCCCAGCTTTACTTCCTCTGGCTCCTGTTCCAGCATGTCAGATCCTGGACTTGGCACTGGAGGCTGGAGCATAGGTATGGACACCTGTGTAGTAAACAGGAATCTGCCTCCCTACTGGCCTGGGCTTTAGATGGCTCCTGTGGTGGGGCAAGAAGGGAGCAGGCCCTCAGGGTGACTACCTCCCTGCTGCCGTAGGCTTTCCACAGCCCTCATGCTTTGCCCAGTTTGAGGCTGTTACCCAGGCTGACGACTCCTGGTAGTTTTCTTGTCCTCTTTGTGCCCAGATGTGGTTCCCAGGATTGGGTGCTCCATCACCTTCCCAGCAATCAGGGTTGGTCTGACTGGCCTGCAGTTCCCTAGGTCCTCTTTGTCTCTTTTGAAGACGGGAGTGACATTTGGTTTCCCCCAGTCCTCAGGCACCTCTGCCAGTCACCACCATCATTTGGTGGTTATCAAGAGTGGCCTTGCAATGTCATCATAGAATCATGGAATTGTTTGGGTTGGGAGGGACCATTCAAGGTCACCTAGTCCAACGCCCTGCAGGGAGCAGGGACATCTGCAACTGGAGCAGGTTGCTCAGAGCCTGGCCAACCTCACCTGCAATGGTGCCAGGGATGGGGCAGCCACCACCTCTCTGGGCAACCTGGGCCAGGCTCTCACCACCCTCACTTGAAAACATTTCTTCCATCTCTCCAGTCTCAATCTCCCTCTTTCAGTTTAAACCCATCACCCCTTGTCCTGTCCCAACAGGCCCTGCTCAAAAGCCTGTCCCCATCTTTCTGGCAGGCCCCTTGAAGTCCTGAAAGGCTGCAAGAAGGTCTCCCTGGAGCCTTCTCCAGGCTGAATCCCAACTCTCTCAGCCTTTAATCAGCCAGCTAATTCCACGGGGTTCAGGGGGAAAAGGCAATGCTGGACTTTCTCCTGTCACTGGAAAGCCAGCAGCAGTTGGGCAGGCTGGGTTCTCGGTGCCATGAGTACCTGCAAGCCTGAGGAGGCTTTCTGCTGAGCTGAGGTGGTGTCAGACAAGTCTCTCTTAAGGGCTCCAGTATCAGAGTTGAAACTGTTGTCCTGTTCCTAAAGATACACGTGGCCTGGGACAACTTCAGCCCTGTTAGCACCAAAGCTGGGGCTTCTTGGTGCAACATTGAAGCACCTGTGCTGTGGGGCCTCGTGGAGAATGAGGGCTAATGGAGGTGGTGATGTCTCACAGCCATCATTAGCTGTCTTCTCCCTGCCCCAAGGGAGAAGATTTACATACAGAGGCCCCTTTAAGTAAGAGCAGCCCTGGTGACAAGAGTACTCCCTGTCTAGGAGAGAGGAGCCCAGGGCTGCTAGGGATGACATTTCTAAGCAAACATTGTGGGATGGATCCCCAGGATACTTACTGTCTAAAGCGGAAGGCAACAGGGATTCCTCTGGGTTGGATTTCTCTGCCTCATGTCCCTGTTCCCACCGTGTCACCAGAAGCACTGGCAAGCAGTGGTTGGCACTTAGTTTTCTGAGGCAGGGCAATGTTTGTAGGAACACAGAAGGTGACACCACCATGTCTTGGAGAGAACGCTGGGCTGTGCAAATACATGGTCTTCATGTCTCCTTCCCCACCCTGGTTTTGAGGAGGAGGTGCTCAGCATTGTGCTTTCTGAGGTACACTTACAACCCCTTGATGCTTGCAGCAAATAAAGACACGGAGCAGGCCTCCACTCCCTGGTGCGAGTCTTCTCCGGACGACTTCCGCTACGGAAACCTGATGTATCCCGATCACCGGGAACGTGAGAAGGACCAACATGAGAAAAACAAAAGGTAAATTACAGCATGTCTTGGGGGGTACATGGGGACTCCAAGCTCAAGTCAGCTGGAATTCTGTAGCTGGGTCTTAGTTGGTGCTGTGAAACACCACATCTGCTCCATAGACCTCCAGGGAAAGTGTGGGGTCCTGCACCTGGGGAGGAATAACCCCCTGCACCAGTACAGGTGAGGGGTTCACCTGCTGGGAAGCAGCTCTGCAGAGAAGGACCTGGGAGCGCCAGTGGACAACAAGTTCACCATGACCAGCCATGTGCCTTCATGGCCAAAAAGGCCAATGGGCTCCTGGGCTCCATTCAGAAGAGAATGGCCAGCAGGTCGAGAGAGGTTCTTCTCCCCCTCTACTCTGCCCTAGTGAGGCCACCTCTGGAGAATTGTATCCAGTGCTGGGCTCCCCAGTTTGAGACAGCTACTGCAGAGAGTCCATCAGAGGCTCCAGAGATGCTGTAGGGACTGGAACATCTCTGTGCTGAGGAAAGGCTGAGAGCCCTGGGGCTGTTCAGCTGGAGAAGAGCAGCCTGAGAGGGGATCTGAGTAATGCTGAGCAACAGCTAAAGGGCCCGTGGGGGGCAAGAGGATGGGGCCAAACTCTTGTCAGTGGTGCCCAGCGACAGGACAAGGGGCAACAGGCACAAACTGGAACCCAGGAGGTTCCATCTGAACAGCAGGAGAAACTTCTTTGTTGTGCGGATGTCAGAGCCTGGCCCAGGCTGCCCAGAGAGGCTGTGGAGTCTCCTTCTCTGGAGAGATTCCAAACCTGCCTGGACAATGGGATCCTGGTCCCCCTGCTCTGGGTGACCCTGCTGGAGCAGGGGTGTTGGAGGAGATGGTCTCCAGAGGTCCCTTGCAACCCCTGCCATTCTGGGATTCTGTGGTTCTGATAGTCATCTGAAAAAGCTTCATCCTGCAGACAAGCTCTGCTGGAATTGATGTGGTACATCTCTAAGAGTCTGTGGTGGGGCCCCAGAATGCAGTCCACCCATTAAGTCTACACCCTTGAGTGTAGAACCAGTGAAGGCCAGACCAGTTAGTGTCCAGACCAGTTAGTGTCCAGCACTGTTTCAACAACAGGTGAGCAATAATCTGCTGCTCATCCAGTGACATGAGCTGGTTGTGTGGCCCATCACTGGGAGGAAGACTGCAACCAGAATCTCCAAGAGTCAGTCATGTGGATGACAACCCTGTTTGTTCCTCTAGGCTCCTGGATCCTGCCAACACTCAGCAATTTGATGACTTTAAGAAGTGTTATGGAGAAATCCTTTATCGCTGGGGCCTGCGAGAGAAACGGGCTGAGGTTCTGAAGTTTGTCTCCTGTCCTCCTGATCCCCACAAAGGAATCGGTGAGTGTCTGCTGTGGCTCCCCACGCAGAGTCACGGCTCTGCCTCGGGAGCTTGGGAACACAGGGTCAGCAGCTGGGATGGAAAGCCTATCACTCTGCCAGCAACTCTTCACAGCCCCAGGTAGACACGAGGCTTGTAGATGTTGGTTCCAGGGCTTTGTAGACTGCAAAGTCTCCTCAGTGACGCTGGAAATACACATCCCGCTATGCTAGCATTGTTCAGCTGTTTCTGCTGGTGGCCCTTCTTTATTCCTTCTGAGAAGGAGCCCAGACATGCACTGCCCTTGTCCCTGATTCTGGGCTGAGGTGTCCTTGTAGCACATGCATCCAATTGCAAGATCTCCAGCTATGGGTGGGCTAGCCAAGAAGTGGGCAAATAGAACGTTTCCTCTAAAATAGTGTCAGCAGCCTTGCCCAGACAGCTGCCAAAATATCTTCTTCCTAGGCCTCTGGGAAAAGATGCACTTAACCTGGGCAGAGAGATGGCAGAGAAGCAGCAGTTGTCTCACCTTGTCACCAGAGACCATTGGTGACTCGACCGCTGCCCCTCCGTGGCAACCAGTCACAGCATTGAGTGCACTCTCTGCTCTCTCCACGATGCCAAACAATGACTGTTCTCATTTGCTCTTGGCTCCAGTGCATAGCGATACGAGGCAGATGAGACCAGCAGGAAGCCTTCATCTCCCCAGCCTGTGTCAGTGTGTCCCAAGCCAGAAACCCAACACATGTTCCCCACCAATACCTGTTTAGCTCTCTCTAAGGGAGACCTCATCACTCTCTACAGCTGCCTGAAAGGACATTGTAGAGAGGCTGGTGCTGGGCTCTTCTCTCAGGTGATTAGGGACAGCACCAGAGGGAATGGCCTCAAGCTGAAACAAGGTAGGTTTAGACTGGACACTAGGAAAAAATTCTTCACGGAAAGGGTAGTGAAATATTGGAATGGGCTGCCCAGGGAGGGGCTTGAGTCACCATCCCTGGATGCGTTTAGACATCGCTTGGATGTGGTGTTGGGGGACGTGGTCTAGGGGTGAACTTGTAGAGCAGGGCTAATGGCTGGACATGATGATCCCAAGGGGCTTTTCCAACCTGAGTGATTCTATGAACTGGTGGCTCAGCCTGGGCACTGGCACACCAATTGCCCGTTTCCTTCCTCCCCTGTGGAGCCCAAAAGACTCTAAAAGCTCCTGTTCTCCCACCCCGGGGAACGTTTGGGATTGATCTCTTTGGCAGTGGGCTCAGGGCCCTCGCCTGTCGATGTGGGTTTTGTCCAGGATCCCGCCGGCAGTAACGGTCCCGCTCTCCCTTTCTGTCCCCCGGGCAGAGTTCGGCGTGTACTGCAGCCACTGCCGCAGCGAGGTGCGCGGCACCCAGTGCGCCATCTGCAAGGGCTTCACCTTCCAGTGTGCCATCTGCCACGTGGCCGTGCGGGGCTCCTCCAACTTCTGCCTGACCTGCGGGCACGGAGGCCACACCAGCCATATGATGGAGTGGTTTCGCACCCAGGAGGTGTGTCCCACGGGCTGCGGGTGCCACTGCCTGCTGGAGAGCACCTTCTGAGCGCTCCCGACAGTGAGCTGTCCCTGAACCGGAGTGACTCTTGCATTCCCAAGCCGCGTGGAAGCGGCTCCGCTGGGAGGAGATGCCACGGGGAGCTGAAGCAGGATGTCCCAGCGATGCGCCGCAGCCATGTTGACAAGTGCTTCTGGAGTTCCTACGCTTCCCGGCTGGCTTTAGGACTGATCTGACCAAATTCCCGCTGTCCATTGCTGGCAATGGATGTGCCAGACCAGAAAAATGGCACCCGCAGAAGGGGGTGTGAATATTGCCTCATCTCCGCTGGGATGAGGAAGGGTTAAAAAGGGCTCACCTGGCAGAGCCAAACTCGCTGGTGTCTTTTCCAGGTGCCTCCTGGCGGGGGCTAGAAAGCAGAAATAATCCACAAGCAACAGTGAGCTCTAAAGATGAACTGGAAGCTGCTCTGGAAGACCAAATAGTCCGTGGGACTGCTCTTGGAGTTGCTTTAGGAAGCAAGGCGGCCTTTGTTTCGAACGGCTGTTTACACCCTTTAGATTCCCCTGTAAAGCTCCATTTTTCAGGATTACTTCCTAAATAGCTTCCGACTCGCTGGCCAGTGCCTGTGCCCAAGGTCGCTGGGGTTCGTTGCTTTCTTCCAGCAGTTCTAGTACCGTTACTCTTAAGGTGTGTCCCCATCTGCTCTGACTGGGTGATAAAATGCACTTTAATTTGCCTGTCCTGGTGATTGGGAAAATTTGGGATCCACATGGTGCTGGGCATTTCAGAGAAGCCTTTGCTTCTATACTGAGAAAACAAGGAGGGTGCTCGCTCCGTGCGGCTCCTTTTGGCTGTTTTCTCCAGGCTCTACGAGGGGAATTGATGAATAATTTGAGATTTGCTGCCAGTGTGCTTGAGTGATGAGGCTCCTGAGCCGGAGAGGCAGCAATTTCTTGGGGCTTTGAAAGGGTGGTGGGATTCACGGAGGCAAAAGGTTCGTGCCTTTTCTCCTTGTGGAGCTTCAGTTGGAGGAATGTACCGGCTCGATCCGTCTGTTTGGGGCTGTGCCTGCCGGGCGCTGCCGTCCCGGGGACGCTGCTGTGCGGCTCTGCACGCCCCGAGCGCACGGCCCGTGCCTCTCCTGAGCAGGCTGCAGCCTGAGCTTTGGTTTGGGACAAACGTGTGATCAGGGATGAGCCCGCTGGAGGTACCCCCACCCCACACTGGCACGAGCCGTGCCCGCTTCCAACCTCTGCCCTGGCTCAGGCGGTGGGATCCTGCCATGGAATAAACAGAGGGTGTATCTTCAGACATTAAAATTATTTTTTTAAGTGTGGTTCTGCTCGAACTTGGTGTTGCTGTGCTAGTTCTCCTTGCCTGGGGAGCCCTCAGCAGCTCTCCCTCCCGTGCACCCCAGGGAGCTCTCCCCGCACCCCAAAGCAGGGGGGGTCGTGCTCTGGATACCTGCACTGGGTGGCAGCAGAGCCCTGCAGTAGCCGGGGGGGCTCACCCACTGCTGCCGGGCCACCCAGCCCTGGCACCGCGGTGCCACCACCGGCCTGGGAACAGCTCCTGGCTCATCGTGCAGCTTTTCTCAAATCAAAGCCGGGCGATGTCGGAGCTGCTGGGGAACTGAACCCCACATCCTGCAGCCCGGGGAGGCCCCGGGCAGCGTCTGCACCCCCGGGCAGCGCTGGGGCCCTGCCCAGTGCCGCGACGGCTGCTCCAGCGGGTGCCGGGAGCCGCGGGGAGAGGACTCCCGCCCTCCACCTTCCTACGTGACAGTCACTCAGCTCGGAAGTATTTTCATTTCCATGCTTGAGTGCGCGTGTCGGTGGGAAGGGAAAGGAGCCTTGTCATTTAAAGGTGACGGGCCGACAGATTGTGGCGTTTACACGTGTTATTAAAGCTGATTAGGGTCTGTCTGCACAGTATCTGGCTACGGAGGGCGGCTGGCGCTCGGAGAAAGGCGGAAAAGCGCTTGCCACAGCTGTTTGTGCAACCCCGTGCAGGTAGGTGGAATATCCTCCCAGACTGCAGGCACTTGTCTCACGCCCTGCAGCGTGTAGTGGTTGCTTTGGGAGTGGTCTTGCTCGAACCAGGAGGGAACACGAATGGCTGGAGCCCGGCGAGAAGAGGAGCGCGTTGCCAGCGCTCGTCTGGAATCAGTGATCAGCAACGGGACGTGCTGCTCGGGCAGCGGCAGTCCCTTCCTCTGCTTGTTCTCTTGCCCACTTTGCTCTTTGGAGTGCAAAAAGTTCCCAAATCTGGCCAAATCTCCCTGAGCGTCAGGCTTTGGTGAAGCAAGCAGGAGGGGCAGAAGAGGCAGGCACTGCTCAGCAAGTGGGTCTCGGCATAGAGCGTGGCAGGGTGCACTGAACCAGCTCTGGGGGCACTGCCATGGTCAAACCGGGCGGATCCAGCTGAAAGATGGTGCCATAGTCCACCATGGGTCCTGCGTGCTGGGGAGGGGGTGACCACTGGTTTCCACTGGTGCAGGAACCAAGGGGCATCGGCTGGAAGTGGTCGCTCAGTGCGGGGCAAGAGGAAGCTCCTCGCACACCGCATGGGAAGGCAGTGAAAGCGCGTCCCTCGGGGCATCACCACGGTTTGCCAGGGCTCCCAGGGCACTTCCAGGGAAGGGAGCTCCATCCCAGGCCACCACCCCCCACGCTGCTGCTGTCCGGAGAGCCCTGCCTGCCTGTCCCCAGTGGCACCTCGCCCCTGCTCTTGCACCCGTCGCTGCCGCAGAAAGGGGGGGACATTTGGGCCAACCCAGAGTAGCCGCTTTGGCACTGCCTGCCAAGCGCATCTCCAGGGCTGGTGCCAGCTCATCTGCACTGGCTTTCCCAAGGAGGGCTGGAAGAGAAAGCTCCCACGCCAGCCCAGGCTGTGCCCCCAAGGCCATCAACGGCTTTATAAACTTTTTGGGCTCTGTAGAGCTGGGAAGGGTGTGAGGAGCGTGGGGTTCCTCCCAGCCCCACCAAGGCTCTGTACGCAGAGGAGGGAGTTTAATCCCCAATGATGAGCTTGGCAGAGATACATGGAATGATGATATTGGAGAAGGTGCCAAGAAGCACCTTTCCCTGTGGATGCTGCCCCTCGCAGTGCCTGTTGGCCCCCTTGTCCTTTGTGGCCTCAGCCCCATTATCCCAGCACCAGCCCATGCCAGCACCGCAGGGCCTGATCCTGCCCAAAGCCCTGCAGCACATTCCTGCCATTTCCCTCACACCAGCCCCAGCGTCTGTCCGTCTGTCTGGTGGGTTAAACCAGTTCAGGATCTGATGAGCCAAAACCATTTGGCTGCTCTCATTTCATCCAGGCTGATCATCAGCTGGCTCCACTCCCCAGTGCTGCTTGGCACTGGGACCGGGACAGGGACTGGTGGCCACTGGCAAAGCCCCTCCAGTGCCAATTTGGTGCTGTTACGGTGGTGTCTACCAGCAGTCCCAGCGCTGTCCCTCTCCCAGTGCCACCAGTGCTCGGTGCATCCCTGCTCCCCCATCTTCACCACAGAGCTAGAGGTTGGCTCAACCACCCTGGGGACACCCCTGTCCCTCATGCGGGTGACAGAGCCCCCACCACAGGGCCTGGGAACCATCAGCACCCCATAACAAGGGCAGATGGGGCATTAGCTCCCACCCTACTCACCGATGTCCCCAAGCCCTGCTGTGGCAGAGCTGGGGACAGCAACCCCCATGTGCTGGGGAGAGGGTGGTGGCAGAGACCCACTGGTGCACCCAGCAACTTTGCACGCTTCTCTGTGCCAGGAAACCTGGGGCTGGCAGAGGCTGGACCCCTCCCTAACCCCAGCTGGGACCATGAGCGAGTCCCCAGCGTGGGCCTTTGCAGCACGGGATACCCAAAGGACCTGGGACAGAAACCCTCTGTCTCCTGGGCCATCACTGTGGGTCTAGGCCTGCCCTCCCTCACCCTCCTTGCCCTCAAGTGCTGCTCAGGGTGTGGGTGGGAAGGGAAGGAAATGCCTTTCCCTGGTTTCGTTGGCCCCAGTGGCTGCAGGGAGAGGCTGGAATGGACTGGGAAGCTCTGGGGCCACTACTCCCAGCACCACCATGGACACAGGATTCCATGGGAAGTCTGTGCCGACAAGGACATCCTGGACCCACACCACTGGCAGGACTGGCCAGGGTGTTACAACTGGTGGGGGATGGTGTGGTGGGGTCAAAGCCGTGGTCCCTTCTGCCTTCCCCCAGCACCCCAAGATGAGCTGGTGGCCATCATGCCCACCCCAGGCACACTTAGGTTCTGGGGTACCCACCCAATTGGGCATGTGGATGCAGCATCCTCTGGCTGAGTGTCCCATCTCACCTGGATCTGCCTCCACCCACACACCTGCCTGAAAATCCACCATCCCCACCCAGGAGCCGCCCTGCAGTGCTGGGGCTGAGCTCACCAAGGGTGCCAGGAAAGCCCCTGGGACTGCAGGGCCTCTCATCCCCACCACCTCCTCCCAGCACCCTCCCACTTGGTCCTCAAAGGATGTTTTTTGACCACCATCCTAAAAACCCTTCTGGGGCACCCCTCTGCACCTGCCTACTGCACCAGGGATGCACCACAGCGTGCCTGCCAGGGACCTGCTCCCCCAGACCCTGCTGCTCCTGTTGGGGTGGAAAACTAACCCACTCTCCTCCCAAAAAAGGACTTTTCCCCCGAGATGGTGGCGGGGCGATGCTGGGAGCCGGGTGGGGCAGCGGAGCTGACACTGGCCACCACTACGGCTTTAGGAGCCGTCTTGATTAAAGGCCTTGCTTAATCCCCATCCAGCCATGCCCACCAGCACCCCACGGCACCCCAGAGCTGGGGGGCAGGGCTGGAGGTGGGGGGGCCGTCCCCATTCCTGAGCTGGCAAACCCCACCTTAATCACTGGCTGCAAACACACTAAAATTTGGCAGCACGTGGCTGTCCCCTGTGGTCAAGGGTGTGACCCCAAAGCACCCACACACACCCCGATCCCAGCGGCTGCTTGAAGCAAGGGCTGTCTGAAAATTGGGGGAGAAAAGCTCCTTTCTTGTGGTTCTTTGTGATTTATTTGTCCGTGATTCTCTGAGGGGTTTGGGGATGCTCAACCCCGACTCCCACCCCCCTGGCTGTGGTGCTGCCTGCCTGGGCTTATTACGTGTGTGAAGTTTAATTAAGGATTGAAATAAATCTGTAAACAGCTGGCGGGGGAAGTAGCACCTCGAAGCAAGTAACGCTGGGGTGGGGCAGCCCCGGGAGGGACCCCCACTCTCCTGGGGGGCTTCTGAGTAGGGGCTGGGGTTCCCTCTGCCTGTGCCACCGTGGAGCTGGTGTCTGGGAATGGATACCCCAGGTGGTGTCCCATACCCCCCCCCATGACTCCCTGGGGTTGCCTTACCCCACCCTGGCATTCCCCCACGCTCCCCAGGGATGCCCATACCCCACTTCTCCCCCCCCCCCGGGGTACCTCAGTGCCACCTCAGAACTCATTTGGAGTTGCCCAGAGCCCCCCATTATCCCCCATGTGCCCCCATTCCCCCCTGAGCTACCCAATCCCACCCTCCCCCATTCCCCCAGAATACCCCGTTCCCGTCCCCTGCGTCTGCCCCCATTCCCCCCCATTCCCTACCCAAGGGTGCCCTTTACCCCTCCACCACCCACCGTGGGTGCCTCATATTTCCCCCTCCTCCCTGGGGTGCCCCGACTCCCCCATCCCCCCCTCTGCCCCCACTCCCCTCCATCCCCCACCTATGGGTGCCCCGACCCCCGCTCTCCCCATTGCCCCCCCCATCAGCACCTATCGCGTGGGCGGGGCCTCCCCAAGCCCCGCCCCCTTTCGCGGGCTGGGGGGCGTGCCTCTCGCGCGGGGGGGGCGTGTCCGCGCGGCATATGCATGTATGCAGATGAGCAGGTGCGGGCAGAGCGCGGCGGGAGCGGGCAGCGCCGGGTGCGGGACGCGGCGGGAAAGGGCACGGGCAGGGGCAGCGGGGGCCATGGCGGCAGCGGCAGCGCCGCGCTCCTTCAGCGCGGCCGAAGTGCGGGCTCGCTGCGCGCAGGGCTCCTGCTTGGTCCGCTGCCGCCGCCGCCTCTACGACCTGAGCGGCTTCGTGCGGCTGCACCCGGGCGGGGAGCAGCTGCTGCGGCGTCGGGCAGGGACCGACGTGAGCGCGGCGCTGGACGGGCCGCCCCACCGGCACTCCGCCAATGCCCGCCGCTGGCTCGAGCAGTACTACGTGGGGGAGATGGAGCCCGGCGACGAGCAGGTACCGCCGCAGCCGCGCCTCCGGGGCGAGCGGGGTCTGTGGGGTGCGGCGTGAGCCGTGCCCGGGGTGTACAGAGGCCATAGGGTGCCCCAGGTGCCCGGCGTCTCGGGGCCGGGAGGTGCGGAGTCTGCAGCGTGCCCCGGGTCCCCAGTGTCCCAGGTCCGGGATGTCCCGGGTCCGAGTCGAGCGGAGTCTGTGGGTTACAGGGTGCTCCACGTCTGGAGCGTCCCGGATCCAGGATGTACGGAATTTATAGGGGGCCCCGGGTCTATAGGGTCCCGTGTCCGGGGTGTTTAGGGTCCGGACTGAGCACAGTCTGTGGGGTACGGGGTGTCCCGAGTCCAGGATGTACACAGTCTGTAGGATACCTGAGATCCGTGGGTCCGCCCTCAGATCTGGGCTGTGCAGCATCCATGGGGCTCCACCGGGTTCGGGCTGTGCGGGACCCCTGGGGTATAGAGTGTCCCGGGTCCGGACTGGACAGAATCCATAGGGTGCCCCAGGTCCGGAGCATACCGGGTCGGGGCTGTGCAGGGTACACCGGGGCTGCCCCAGCTCTGGGCTGTACAGAGACTGTAGGGTGCCTGAGGCCTGAGCCATACAGGGTCTGAGCCATACAGGGTCTATAGGGCACCCCAGGCCTGGGCTGTGCAGGGTCCAGGCTGCTCGGGGCCCAAGCCATACAGGGCACACAGAGGCTGTGTAGGGTGTGGGGTGTATGGAATATATAGGGTGTATAGGGCACCCAGGTCCCGGTGTGAGCTGTATGGGGTGTGGTGTGTGTTGGGTCTGAACTGCTCGGGATGCTCAGGGTCCAGGCTGCAGATGTCTGGGGGGTATGGGGTGTGAGGGGTGTATGGGACAGAGGGCTGGAGGCTCCTGAGGTCCTGCATGGGTGGTGCCTGGGGTGTACAGCATGCAAGGGTCCTGGGTGACCAGGGCATGGTGGCTCTGGGGGGCTGGCAGCATCTATGGGGCTGAGGTCTGTGGGGTCTGAGGTGCAGATGATAGTAAGGCACATGGGACCTGGGACTGTGCCCAAGCCTGATATCTGTGGGGTCCCACCCCATGGTCACATCCTACCCCTGGCTGTACCAGAAGGCAGGGCTGATAGGTGACCCTGGTGCGCCAGAACGGGGCAGAGGTGTTGGGGCCTTTGGAGGGGTGTGGAAGACTGGGAATATGCAGCTCAGTGTTGGTTTCAGCAGAACTATGTGGCACAGGGTGGGCAATGGGGAAGGGCACCCTTCCTGGTACCACCAGCGCTTGGCGAGGGACCAGGGTACTGGGCCACCGGGATTTATCAGTGATGAGCAGCCACTGCTGGGGAGAGGAGCCCAGCCACCTCCCAGACTGTCTGTGAGTGGGGCAAGGGTGGCTGTGACTCAGCACCAGCCCCACTGTGCCAACCCCGCGCCCAGCCGGAAGGGAAATTACCCAGGGAAGCTCCGCCACTGCTGGGTGAACTTCCAGGAGGCAGCGTGGCAGCGGGTGCTGCCGCCCCGGTCACCATCCCTCCCCGGCACGCTGCAGGCAGGCTGCCCGAGCCGCAGGGCCGGCACAGCTCCCCTTTGCCAGTCCAGTGGCCACTTTACCCTCTAGACATCCTGGTAGGGTCAGTGACTGGTTGTTTGCACTCGCTGGTTCTCCTCCCAGTGGCACAGCCTCAGTCGGTGGCCGTGCCACAGAAGGGGCTTTGTTTGACCTCGCTTTGACGCCCGCTCTGTCTCCGGATCCCAGCGATGGCATCTCTTCTGTTGGGACACTCGCTGCCGCCGCCTTCTCACAGGCGTGACAAGCCCGACGGGTTGGGGCGAAGGAAGGTACTGGACAAACGGGTTCTCATGCCACAGCCTGCGCCAAGGGGAATTGCCACCATCCCAATGCAAATACACAGAGTGATAACACCGGGGTGCAGGCAGATCAGACGCTACCTGGCACCAGATAAACTGTCCTGGGCTGTAACACGGTGGGGAAGGGGAAAAAATGCTGCCTGTCCAGGCTGGCCACTCTGCATCCAGCGTGTGCGTGATGGGTGAGCTGCTCTGCTGGGCTTGTCATCCACCAAAAATCCCAGTTGGAGGGAGATGGGCGAGTCGAGGCCATCAGTGGCACTTGGGTTCTTGCTTTGGCTGCTTTCAGGTGGGTATACCCCAGGCAGCTCCTTGAAGGACCTGTTGTATGGCCCCCGCCTGGCTTTGGACCCTGACAGTGGCTTTGCTGATGCTTCTCCTCACCTATCAGGGCTGCACCATCCCTGTGCTAAGAGACGCAGGAGCCTGTGGTCCCGCGGGCACCCAGCATCCCCACTGCTTGCACCCAGGGACTTGGAGGCATTTAGAAAAAGAGGAAAAAACTGTATTAATGCAGGAGATGAGAAGAGGAAGATGAGGTGGCCTTCATCCCACCGGCACACCTCTCCATGCCCCTTCCTGCAGCTCTTGGGAGCTTGACTCCGTCCTTTGTCCCCAGGTCCCTCCACCCAGCCCCATTTGTCCGAGGCCAAATTAATCCCCAAACTTTTTATCTACGCAGAGAGATTGTGTTGGGGAGATCAAAGCAAGAAGCTATAATTACCCCAAACTAGACAGCAGGTTTTCACAGCCTTGCTAGAGGGAAACTGGATCATCTAATTACCCCTCCAATTTAAGCAACCGGAGACTTTCATCACAGCTTCTTTGGGGTGCGTGATGTGGCCGTGAGTCACGGCAGAGCCCTCGTCCCTCTCGGGGCCAGGGTCACCCCCCTCTCTATTGCCACTGTCACCGTGTGTTGGGCTCACCCTGGCTTCTTCATCCCGAGCGTCTCGCTTGGTCGTGGGCACACATGGGTTCCACGGAGGTGCTGTGAAGAGAAGTGTCTTACTTTTATTACTAGGACAATTAAATCTAAAGCACTTTTAATAGTCCTACAGTATTTATTGGGCTGACACAACCTCGTGGGGCTGTGCCAGCCTCTGCCAGGGGATGGCAATGCTGCTGGGGTGGTGATGCTGGGACCGTGCCACTGCGGGTGGGGACCTGCTTGGGCTTTCTGTGCTGTGTGGGGTGGCCTCGTGCTATGTGCCTGAGCCTGCCTTGCTGATGCAGCTTGGCCCGATGTGGACATGGCTTGTCCCATAGGCACTTCAGCCATCCTGGGCAGCAGGGGAGGGGGGGAGCCTGCCCCTCTGCTCCCAGGGCTCTGGGGAGAGAGAGAGAGACCCCCCTGCAGTGCTGGGGCCAGCTCTGGAGTCCTCAGCACAGCAGAGACAGGGACCTGGTGGAGCGGGGCCAGAGGAGCCCCAGCAATGCTGGGAGGGCTGGAACCCCTCTGCTGGGAGCCAGGCTGGGAGAGCTGGGGGGGTTCAGCCTGGAGAAGAGAAGGCTCTGGAGAGACCTTCTTGTGGCCTTTCAGGACTTCAAGGGGCCTGTCAGAAAGATGGGGACAGACTTTTGAGAAGGGCCTGTTGGGACAGGACAAGGGGTGATGGGTTTAAACTGAAAGAGGGAGATTTAGACTGGAGAGAAGGAAGAAATGTTTTGCAGTGAGGGTGGTGAGAGCCTGGCCCAGGTTGCCCAGAGAGGTGGTGGCTGCCCCATCCCTGGCACCATTGCAGGTGAGGTTGGCCAGGGCTCTGAGCAACCTGCTCTAGTTGCAGATGTCCCTGCTCCCTGCAGGGAGGTTGGATTAGATGACCTTTAAAAGTCCCTTCCGACCTAAACCAGTCTGTGATTCTTTAACATCAGCAAACGGAGCCATGTAGGAGCTCAGTGAAGGTGCTGGAGGCTGTGGGTGATGCAGAGGCACGATGGGACTCCTGTGGCTTTTGACTCACTGGTTGAACGGGTACAAGTGGAAAAACTGGGTCCAGGCTGCTGGTGGAGTGGCCATCTGCAGACAGCATCTCTCTGCTTGGGCCAGGGGGAGAATTCCAGCTTCTCCAGCCCACACCCTGGGTACACCAGACTCCGTGCCACAACATCTCTCCTGTTTGTACCTCTTTGCATCACAGCTAGATTTTCTTTTTAGCCCCCTGAGCCTCGACGTGGGGAAGCACTGGGGCAGCATAGCTGGCACTGGACCAGTGCTGAGCTCCCCATCGCCCCGCCTGACCCCTGCAGGGCAGCAGGGTGCTCAGCGGTGGATGCCAGGCCACCTGGTCACCCCATCATGCCGTGCCCTGGGTACTCAGCCCCGTTACGTCCCAGCAGGAGAGCCGGCACCTTGCCGGTGCTGCCGCTCGCCGGGGTGGCAGCGCGGGAAGGTAGCGCTTTTTAGGTGTTAACTTTCCCTTGGTTACATCAGCGCTCTTACACATCTTCCTGGCAGGACCTGTTTGCCTGGGGATGACTATGATGCATCATCATCATCACCCACGGGTCACAGGCAAAGCCCAGCGCTCACAGAAACTCCTTCGAACACACCTTTTATTGGGAGGAGGAGGAGGCAGCCGGGCAGAAGCCCCAGTGCTGACCCAGGGGCCAGTGGGGCTCCGTCCCCTCAGGGCAGGCTCACGCCTGGGGCATGCAGGAGCGTGCCCGGGCACACAGGCATGGCTCCCACCTCGATTGCACCACAGCTGCTGGTCCTTTCAATGCCTGCCCCGGGGTGAACAAGAGGAGAGCTTTCTTCCTGCTCCCTGTCTGAGGAGGAGGAGGAGGAGGTGACTCAGGTGAGACTTGGTGGGGGCACCATGGCATGCGGGCTGATGGCATCTCACCAGTGGCACCCATCCTTCCCAGCCCAGGTGCTGCCATCGAAGTGGGAGGTGAGTCCCCTTGGACTGGGAGGACAGGGAAGCCTCTGACCATGGTGCAGTACTCGGATGGCAGGGGGCAGGGGAGCTGGAGGTGTGTGGACATTTCGGAAAGGGGAGGAGAGGTCTGGGGTTTTGCGTCAGCCCAGCTTACTTAAGCATCCTTCCTGCTGCTGCAAGCCCTGAGGTGGGGAGCACGGCCTCATTTCTCTGGGGGATGGAGAAGCTCTGTCTTCTCTCTCTCTCTCTCTCTCTCTCTGCCAAGTTTTCTTCCAAAGCATCCACAGGGCCATAACTTCACCATCCTTGGCTGGTCTGCTCAAGTCCAGCCTGGCTGGAAATAGCCCCTGCCCTTCTCTGCCCGCTCCCGTGGAGCGAGGGGCAGCTTCCATACTGGTGGGATGAGGCTTAAAATCCAGCCAGCCCAGAAAAAGGGGTGAAAGCCCAGCCAGCAAGGAGTGCCTGCTGTTAGCAAATGACTCTGGAGCTCTGCCTTGCCATCACCAGCATGGCACGGAGTAAAGACCTGTGTGCCCCAGTGAGGTGACGTTGGTTCTCCTGCATCCCAGCTCCTCCTGTCACTGCTGGGGGGATTCATTCCCAACAGGGATGTGATGGTCCTCCTCTCTCGGGGGAATCACCCCCCTCTTGGAGCAGCAGGGAGAGCCGCTGCCGACAGAAAATCCAGCGGCACGGCTGGAACCCCCGGCGGGCATCGCCGTGCCGGGGCTGCCGGGCCACGCCGTACCCTGCTGCCCGGTTAATGGGTAACTCAAGGTGACAAAGAGGGAGAAAAGGCATGTTTGGCATGTCCTGCCTGGGGAGCCAGTGGCCTGTCGGGGGGGCACGGCCAGCTCGGGTTTTGCATGGGCACGCTGTGGCCTCACCAAGCCCCCACTGGCACCAGAGCTGGCAGGGCCATGGGAAGGAGGCCGGTGCTGGCAGCCAGCGATGCGGTTGGTTCCAAGCATCAGACAAGGCAGGTTTCTCCTGTTTCTCAGCCAGCCCTGGCAGCGGGCACAGCCCGGACTTTATCCTGCTGCCAAAGCCACACCGGCGTGTGCCCCCATCCTCGGCGTGCTCTCTGTAACCAACACCCCCCCACCCCACCCCAGCCTGCATGGCCCGTGGTGAAGCTGCCTGGCCCCAGGGCTGCCATGAAAAGGGCACTTTGACCTTTTCCCCAGGCCCAGCTCCCTCCTGCTGCACCTTTTCCTGGGTGCCCAGAGCCAGGGTGGTGGCACCAGCCATGCCACACTCCCCAGCTCTTGCAGCTCAGCTTCTTTGGGAACAAAACAGCTTTGCAACACCAAAGCACTGGCGCCCAGTGCCCTCCCAGCAGCTTGGCGGGGGTTCTCTGAAAGCTGGGCTCGGGGAGAGGTTTTCAGAAAGACCAGGGTGTGCGATGCCCGCTGCGCAGTTCAAAGGGCAGCTCAGACTGCTGGTGGCCGCATCCCTCGGGAACCTGCTCTGCAGGAACTGACTGACTTCAATTCATCAGACTTTTTTTTCCCTTATTTATTTAGTAGGCAGGTGTGAGCGAACTCTACCCGTGCCATTGGGTGGTACGGCCACCATGGTTCCCAACTGCCTCTGCCACTGTGGGGTTTTCCTTCTCTTTCCAGAGCCAGCTCGAGCTGGTGGATGAGAAGGTGGAGGATGCTGCAGCCCAGAGCCCAAAGCAGATGGACCCACGCTGTAAAACAGTGGATGTGGAGAAGGTAAGAGCCGAGGGTTTCTCTGGCCCAGCATTTGTCAGAGGGCTCCTGGGCGAGGCAAGGTCTCTTTCCCTGGAGGAGCGCTGGCTTTCTCCTGAGCCCTGGAATGGGAGGGATGCTGGGGAGGAGCTGAGCTCACCTGGCTGCTCCTGCCCCTTCTCCTGGAGCAGGCGGGCATGGCTCATGTTTTATTGCCCAGGTGTGGCCCTGCTGGGAGGCTCCTGCAGCAGCGGCATGGGTGGAGATGGCTTTCTCTGACAGTGGCTGTGCCCTTTGAGTGCAGCGTGCTGCTGAGCTGCACTTTGCTTGCTTTATTTATTTCTTCTCCCCCCCCCCCCCCGACTAAGCACGGGCAATGAGCACCAAGGGATCCCCTGGCCCAGACAGGGTGATCCCAGTGAGCAGAGGGTGCTCCCTGCCCTGCCAGCTCCTCTCCGAGCATGCCACAGGAGCTTAGATCCATCCTCAAGGTGCCTTTGGATGTCCCTGCCTTGCTTGGCACCATCTGGCTGCTGTGCCTTGCACGGCCCTGGCTCACCAGTAAGCGTGCTTTTATCTTGGAATCATAGAACAGAACCATGGAACAGTTTGGGTTGGAAGGGACTTTTAAAGGTCATCTAGTCCAACCCCCCTGCAGGGAGCAGGGACATCTGCAACTAGAGCAGGTTGCTCAGAGCCCTGGCCAACCTCACCTGCAATGGTGACAGGGATGGGGCAGCCACCACCTCTCTGGGCAACCTGGGCCAGGCTCTCACCACCAGCATCAAAAATTTATTCCTTCTCTTTAGTCTGAATCTCCCTCTTTTCATTTAAACCCATCAGCCCTTGTCCTGTCCCAACAGGCCCTGCTCAAAAGCCTGTCCCCATCTTTCTGACAGGCTCCTTTAAGTACTGAGATGTCTTCCTAGAGCCTTCTTATCTTGCAAAAGGATTGTTTTTTGAGCAGGAGAACACCTTCCACCCACCCCTCAATATTTTGCTGCTGGCTGCATTTAAAAGCAAATCTCCCATCCCAAAGTGATGGGATGTGACCTTTTTTGCTCTACCTTTTCCCCTACCTCCCTGATCAAGGGTGTCTCCATCCCCATCCCACACATCCACTGCAGGCTGGGGTTGTTTCCTCTCCTGGGCAATCGCCTCCATCCCTGCCAGCATCAGAGCCCCAGAAATGCCATGACCACCTCAAATGTTTGCCCTGAAACACCCCAAGCTGAGCCACCCCCCTCCCACAGCTGCCAACTGACCAGTGGCACAGCTCCGGGTGCCAGGTTGCCGCACTGCGCGGCACAGCCCAGCTGATGGAGAGCTGCCAGGGCTGGGGCTTGGCCAGGTGAGTGCAGTTTCTTTCCTGGGGCAGAGGTGGGACCGAGAAACCACATTATCTGTCTGGTCCAGCAGAAGACACGGCCAGGGCTGCAGGTTGGGTCACTCTATTATCAGCCAGTGAAGACGTGCTCCTGCACAGGCCCCTTCTTGCCCTTGGAGCCACCTGGACACAACTGCGACTGGCATTTGCGTTCCCATCCTGTATCCCTGCTCCTCATCCCTTTCAGCTTCTCCCGTTGCCGTCAGAGCACTCCAGTTGCCCTGCTTGTCCTCTATGCAAGGAGAAAAGCCCTTGGCAGGGGCAAGGGCCATGGGGATGGGCTCCACACTCTACCAATGGCTAGTGAGGGGGGACTGTCGCTGCTCGCTATCTAATCTTGGCAGTTCCCTGTGGGGAAAGAGCCTTCGTTATCAGGGCTTGATGCTGAGCCAGGTCCAGATACAGCCACCTTCACCTTGAACCACCAGCAGGAACCTGGTGGCACAGGGGTCAGCTCAGACCCGTCTTTGTGGGTTCATGGGGCTGATGTGTGTCCAGCTTTGCTCGTTTGGCCCATGACGATGCCTGGGGGGAGCTCAGGGTTGCTCGGAACACGGGAAGGTGTTTGCAGCCCCAAACCCCGCAGCTTTGTGCCCAGTACTGGGGCGTTGTGTCGGTCCTGCAGGGCTACAACTGTTGTCTGCTCCTTCAGGATCTGGTGGACTGGCAGAAGCCCTTGCTGTGGCAGGTGGGCTACCTGGGGGAGAAGTATGATGAGTGGGTGCATCAGCCTGTGGATCGGCCCATACGTCTCTTCCACTCGGATATCCTCGAGTCGCTCTCCAAGACTGCATGGTGAGCTCCTGGGTGTTGGTGCTGGGAGGGGGGGTACAGCTTGTCACCCCACGGGACGCTCCCTCTGACATCTCCTCTACCCCATAGGTACGTGGTGTTCATAGTGTGGGCTCCTGTGGTGCTCTATCTCAGCTGGGTCAGCTACACCTCCCTCGCCCAGGGCAACACCAGGCTCTTCTCCTCCTTCACCACAGGTAGAAGCGTTGGCAAAGCCGGATGTGGGGGCAGGACAGCCTTGGGGGGTGGTGGGAGGATGGTGGGGAAGACCTCTGCATCCCTTCTGCATCCCTTCTCCATCCCTCCTTCCATGCATGCCCACCACATGCAAGAGCGGCGGGTGAATCCCTGGCCCCGTGGCCACCAGCGTCTCCTTACATCGCTACTCGGAAGCCTGAGCTCACCCACCTCCATCTCCTCCTCTCACACACACGGTTTGATCCTTCTGGGGCTCAGGGCAGGGATCAATGGAGGTGTGGGGCCCACTGGCCCAAGGTGCAGCCCGCTTCTCTTTGCCTCCCTTCCCTCCATCCCCACATCCCAGCGGCAGCGGTGCTGTGGTTCGTGCCACCACCCCCTGACACCCACCCCGGGCTGCGGCTGGATGCCGGCGCGGCGGGCGAACAAACCCGTCTCTCAGTGCCGCCGGCGTCGCACAGAGTGGGGCTTGTTTGCCCGAAGCGCCTGCCCTTGAATCTCCCACTGTCTGCTCCCCCGGGAATAACAAGCGTGGCCGGGGCAGGCTGGCTTCTTTGTTGTCCTGCTTTTTTATTTATTTAATTTTTTTTTCCCCTCGGTTTGGGGGGGCACCCTATTCTTTTTTTTTTTTTGCAAGGTACCACCCGGTGCCAGTTGTGCCCGGCTGCAGGGTGGAGCACCCGCTGCACTGGCATACCCTCTCCCCCCTGCCCCCTGTAGCATTTGGCACCTTGCTGACAAAGAGTTATTTTTAGTTTCTTTCATTTTTTCCCCCCCACAAAATTAACAGGTTTGGGGGGAATCTGAGTTCTGGTAGTGAGGGCACAGGGCTGGCAGCCGGCCCTGAAAGGAGGAGGTGGCTGAAAAATGTCCTGCGGGGGAAAGTGTCCAACAAACCTATCCTTTTTCCCCCAAAATAAAAAAAACCCTAATGCCAGCAACTCTGTTTAACTATCACAAGTGCTGCCTGTGCAGATAAGCTCCCTCCTGCCTTGTTCTGGCTGGCAAAGCAGCTTTGGAAGGCCAGGGCTGTCCAAGCCCTCGCTGGCATTTGGGATGCAGGAGACTCCCCCTTTTCCGGCTCCTTGCGGCACTGAGAAGCCGCCTGTTTCCGTAAAGAGCATAAATGAGTGGGAATCGGGGAGGGAAAAGGTGGTTTGGGAAGGTGTTTCCCTGGAAAAGCTCAGGGCAGGAGGCAGGTGAGAGGGAGGGAGAGCTGAGCTTCAACCAGGTACCATGGGGAGGATGGCGACGGCCGAGAGCACCCGCTGACCGCTGCCCGTCTCCCTGTACAGAGTACTCCATCCCCATCCACAAATACTTCTTCCCCTTCATCTTCCTCCTGGGGATGTTCCTGTGGTCTCTGCTAGAGTACCTCATCCATCGCTTTGTCTTCCACATGAAGCCCCCCGCCAGCAACTACTATCTCATCACGCTGCACTTCCTGCTGCACGGGCAGCATCACAAGGTGAGCCGCAGCTCACGCCTCTGCCCGCGCCTCCCGGGGCGTGGGAACGGTGGCCTCTGCTCAAGTGGAGCCTGTTTGTGCCTGTTCGGGGTGACTCCTGGCATCTTCGCCCCAAGCGGGGCCCTTACCTAACACGGGCGGGCTCGGAGGAGCTGGGGTTCAACCTGCGTGCCCTGGCTGGGTGAGGGATGAGAGCGAGAAAGCCATGGCTCCCTCTAGCTTCGCTGGAGGAAACGTCCTCATGGAGCTCGGGGAGCTGGCGGCCAAAGCCACCATCTAGCCAGCCACCTTGGTGTGGGAGAGGGGCTGCTCTCGCCACCCAGGACATCTTCGGGGTGGGGGTTGGTTTAGGTGTTGGCTTTTCCCGAATGGGAAATAACTTAGTGGGGATGTGCTGGGGACGTGGGGTGAGCTCGGCGCCAGCTGTCCCACCGTCCTCCTCTGCTTCCAGTCTCCCTTCGACAGCTCCCGCCTGGTCTTCCCTCCCGTGCCGGCCTCGCTGGTGATCGGCTTCTTCTACGGCATCCTGCAGCTGATGCTGCCCGAGGTGCTGGGGCTCTCCGTGTTTGTCGGCGGGCTCTGCGGCTACGTCGTCTACGACATGATGCACTATTACCTCCACTACGGCTCGCCCAAAAAGGGCACCTACCTGTACGGCCTGAAGGCTTATCATGTCAAGCACCACTTTGAACACCAAAAATCAGGTAGCACCGTGTTCCCTGGGCGTGTCGGCGAGGGCAAGGGCTGTCAGAGCCCAGCCTGCCCGCCTGTGTGCGGCTGGCACGCTGAAATATTTGGGATTTGGGATGGGGAAGCCCCAGTGTGGCTGGGAAAGTGGCGTGCGAGGTGTTGCAGCCCCATGGGGTGTATTTCTCTGTCCCTGGGCTGAGGATGAGGAGCTGGCAGAGCGTGGGGGCGAGGGCAGCAGCCTGGCTTGCTGACGGGTACCTGGGGATGCCGGGGTGGAGGCAGAGCCCCCGAGTGCTGGGATTTGGGGATGTGGGTGCCCATCCCCAGGGCAGGGCATGTCCATCCCTGCCGGGAGGAATTAGTGAGCACAAGGTGAGGCCACGGGCTTCTCTGAGTCTGCCCTACACCTTCCCCAGCCCAGGACTTGCTCAACCTGCCCTTTGCCCGGTTTCCTAGGAGAAAACACCCCATCCAGATAAGCTATCATCCATGGACCTGGTGGCATGGCTCAGCCAGCTCCTTCTGCTCCCCCCTGCTCGTCCTCCTGGCCCTCCCTTTGCCTTCCTCTCTCTCTAAAACACATTACTATGGAGCAAGCTGCACCCTGTCCCTGGCAGCATGCCGGTGACGGTGGCGCCGAGGGCTGAGCGCTCTCTCCCCTGCCCCCAGGCTTTGGCATCAGCACCCGCTTCTGGGATCACCCCTTCCGGACGCTCATCCCTGAGGAGACCTTCGAGAAAGAAGATTGATGGGCCCAGCATGGCACCCGGCTCCCAGCTCCTGGGGCTGGCATCTCTCCCCAGTTCTTGGTGACCCCCCTTCCTGGGGGCTGTGCCACAGTGGTGGCCCCTTACTGGGATCATCCCTGTGGCGTGCCATGGTCCAGCTGTGGCACTGCCAAGGGGGATGAGGGGGTGAGGATGCGGGGACAGGGGAGGAGGAGGTTGTATGGGGCTCCCTGGGGGGGTCTCCTCCCCCTTCCTCGCCGCCCTCCCACGCCAGGCCATGGATGCACGGGCACATCTGCTGCCCAAGAGATGAAGTGCCTGATGCCACCCTCCCTCCTCCGCCCTGGCACCTTGCTGGAGCTCCTTCCTGAGCCCCTGGCCCTCCTGGGGTGCCCTCTCCCTGTGGCACCCAGCATGCTGCCGTTAACCCCATCACCTAACTCGTGCCGAGGGGCTTCTGTACCCTGGGTCCTTCTCCTGGCCCGAACCCAGCACAGGGTCTTCTTGGCCTGCAGCCCTTGGGGTGGGGATCCTGCAGGTCTGGATTTTGCCTTTTTCTAACGAGTGCACTGGTATCTCTCTGCCCGATTCATCAAGTTCACGGTTTTTGTAGATATTGGCTACTTGAAACTCAAACTCAAATGACCAGAATTACTATGAGATGCCTTTTTTGCTGATCCTGTGATTTATTATTTTTTTTTTCTAATGTTTACTTCAGATATTTAAAGGTTCAGAATAAAGTTATATGTCAAACTGTAGACACTACAATTGTAAATAAACTGTATATTTTGAAAAATAAAGCCTTTTAAAAAGGGTCGGGCAAACGTATCCCTTGGGGTCTCTCCCACCTTCTCCCACCTTCACTCCATCCCTTCCCAAGCACCGATGGCCTTCGGTGCCGTGATACCTGGAGGTCACCTTTCTCTGCTGCCTCCCCCGTGCTGATGAAAGCTGTGCTGTCAGTCGAGGCGAGGGGGAGGGAGATGCTTCTTGCATGACCCTGGGTTCTCCGTCAGTGAAAACTGCCCCGAGCCACCACCTCACTTCTCCAAAGTTGGGCAATGGTGTCATGTGCCCCTCTGTGCTTCCCAAAATCAGCCTGGCCCCCCTGATGACGGCACCCACAAAGCTTCCTGTGCTCCCAGCAGAGGTCAAGCGTTGTTTCCAGCACGGATGCCGCAGCCTACTTCCTTGGGTGCTGAGAGGTCACAGAGTTCCAGCATGGTGGGGGTTGGAAGGGACCTCTGGAGATCATCTGGTCCAACCCCCTGCTCCAGCAGGGTCACCCAGAGCAGGGGCCCAGGATCCCATTGTCCAGGCAGGTTTGGAATCTCTCCAGAGAAGGAAACTCCACAGCCTCTCTGGGCAGCCTGGGCCAGGCGCTGACACCCGCACAGCAAGGAAGCTTTTCCTCCTGTTCAGAGGATCCTGAGCTGTAGGGATGGGACCACAAGGTCCCAAAGGACCTGCATCCCCTTTGTGAGATGGAGATGATGTGGAGGGTCCTGCTGTCCAGGGCTGAGGTGATGCCAAGTGTGTTGCAGTGCCCTGGAGAAGCCTTGGCCCAGCAGAAGGGATTGGGGTGCTTGAAATATCAGCAACTGTCAAGATGGGGGTCACAGCCTCCCCTTCTTCCCGATGTGCTTCCTGTGGGCAATTCCTTTGTCCAGCAGGTAAAACCCATCGCAGGGGACACAGCCTGCCTGACCCCTTCCTCCCAGGCAGCTTTCCGGGAGCCGGGGCGGTGTGAGAAGTGGCGTCAGGTTGCACAACGTCCCTTCCGCTGCCCTGGGGAGCAGCTTCTGGGGAAAGCACCCTATAAACCCGCACTCATCCTGCCCTGCCTCTCCAGTCTGCGAGGCAGCCGAGGTGGAGGCAGCTGACACAGGACCAGGTAAACCCAGCTCATTTTTTACTAGAAGGGTTTCAGAGTCTGGCCCAGGATGCCCAGAGAGGCTGTGGAGTCTCCTTCTCTGGAGAGATTCCAAAGCTGCCTGGACAATGGGATCCTGGGCCCCCTGCTCTGGGTGACCCTGCTGAAGCAGGGGGGTTGGACCAGATGGTCTCCAGAGGTCCCTTCCAACCCCACCACGCTGGGATTCTCTGATTTTTCTTAGCGAGTGAATGAGCTTCTTCCGTGGGAGTTGTGTGGACAAGACTGAAGAGGAAGGGAGAGTGGCTGTGCCTCATTTCTGGGTGCGTATCTCTCATTTCTGGGTGCATGTTTGTTTCCAGCCAGTAGAGCCTAGCACCTCTCTCTCGGCACAGACTCCATTCGTGGTATGGGTGGCTGCTGCTAATTTAACAGGAGCGTTTTTCCATCCCTGCTGCCTGGATGTGGACTGGGGAGCAGGGACTGTCCCTGCGGGGATGCTGAGCACTGAGAAAGAGGTTGATTTAAAATGGGCAGTGCAAGGCTAGTGGGGGAAAGCATGGAGAAGCTGGAGACGTCAGGGCTTTTAAGGTGTGAAAGGTTTTATTAGATGGGTAACAGCAGAGACACACATTGGCTAGAAGTGAAAATGGATCTTTATGGGTGAAAGCTGTAGGTTCAGCAGGCAGGACCCCAGGGTGGTACAGGGCTGGTGTTGGGGACCACTGCCTGGGGGATGCTCCTCGGGTCATTGCTGACTCTGCTTGTCTGTGTGTAGGCTCTCTGGGCATGCTTAGCACCAAATCATTTGCATAAATCCAGACAAAACATCTCTTGCTAATGTGGAAAGAGATGTGCCCATAGACCTGGAGGGTGGTGTGCCATGTTAAGGATGTTTTTTAGGGTGGAAGACGTGGAAGAGCCACATCCAGCTGATCTCTGAGCGTTACCCAAGGCTCACGGCCACCAGACGTTGCCAGCCCATATCCTCAGTGGTCAAGGCCTTTGCTGAGAGGATGGACATCGTGGAGAGGGTCCTCTCTGTGGCCCAGGCCATCTACACCCAATTGGAGCAGGTGAAGTGCTGTAAGCACCAGTGCCAGCGCCTCGTGGAGCGCATCCACATCCTCCTGGAACCCGTGAGGATCCTCAGGGCTCAGTCACCAAAACACATCTCCCACCACGAAGAGGAACTGCTGAAGAAGCTGCTCCAGGCACTGGGGGAAGCCCAGAAACTGGTGATGAAATACAGCCAGACCAGCTGGATCCAGAAGTTCCTGAGAGCCCGCAGCACCGGGGAGGAGTTTATCTGGGTGAACGAGAGCCTGGGGGACATCGCCCAGGGGCTCTCGCTCCTGCTGCAGGCAGAGCAGAAGACGACTTTCCTGGAGGCTTTCCAGGCAAAGACGTGTCGCCGGCAGGATGCCGAGGACCTGAGGGATGACAGGGCTTTCTTGGACCAGGTGATTGCGAGTAAGTGCGCGTTTAACAAGCCTGCTTTCCCTAAGATCAACAGTTGGCACCTCTCCCCTGCTGCTCACCAGTTTTGGCTTGGTGTCCACGGCCAAGGAGATCCAAAGGGACATTTAAACCATGTGAAAAACTAACCACATCGGTTCTGCATGTTCATTCAGCAGCCTCACCTCTGGGCCTTTCTGTCCCCAGGTACTGAGGAGCCCCGAAACATGGGTGGGGAGATCTACATCGACAGGCAGTGTATGGAGAGCAAGGTAGACTGGATGCAAAGCGAGCTGAACAAAATCGTGCACGTGATGGAGTGTAAGTCAGTGTCTCACCTCTCGGCACCCTCTGTGCCGTGTCCTTTCCCTCTGAGCACTGCCTGACGTGTCCCTTGTCCCCTCATGGCTCACGGCGGGAGCAGCCTTGAAGAAAGTCAACGTTGGTAAAAGAGAAGACATCACTGAGATTGAGCGGCACCAGCTCACCATCTACAGGCACCTGCAGGACACTGAGACCTACGACCTCTACGAGGGCGAGTACCTCAAGTACCCTGTAGCCATCCAAACCTTCAAGAGGCCGCTGACTACCGACCCAGCGTGAGTTGTCCGGTGTGGGAGTGACAACGGGGCATCTGGGATGGGAGGGTGGCACAGTGTCACAGCATGACCTTGTTCCGTGATCTCGCCGTGCTGTCCCTTTCTGCAGGAGGGTGAGAGACATCTTCATGAAGGAGATTCGGACCCTGAAGAAGTTTGAGTCTCCAAACATCCTGCGCATGTACGGGATCTGCATTGAGGAGAAAGGTAGGAGGTCTCACATTAATGTCACCATTTCCTCACCCTGCCTGCCCCCAGCATTAACTGGTGGCAGAGGGTTTCTCGTGGTCCCCTCCCGAGAGGTGACACAGGCAGGATGCTCAGGTTTTTGCCTCACAGATGGGAGCCCCTGCTTCTCCATCGTCATGGAATACTGCAAGCATGGGACACTGCAGGATGTGCTGACCAAGCAACGGCATCTCTCCTGGGAGGTCCGCATTCGGATGGCCCTGGGAGCTGCCAGAGGTCTTTACAGGTGAGCTCCTGTGTGAGTCAGTGGGTTATCACCTGGCGATCCATCCTCAGCTTCCTGGTATCCCTCAGTGAGCAGTGGTATCCTATTAGACACCGGTTCCACCACCTTGGGACACTGGGTTGGGAGGCTGGTGAAGACGTAGGCAGTGGGTTTGGGTGCAGTAGAGACCATCTCCCCATCTCCTTACTGGCCCATACATCTTGCTTCAAGCCTGCAAAGGCCTGGAAGGGAGAAATCCCCCTCCCCACACCCATAGGGCAGCTTGAGGAGCACCCTACAGAATGGCTATTTCCCCTATGGGTCCTGTTCATCCACAAGCCTCATTATTTTGCCAACAGTGGCTCTTTCACCCCCTGCTGGAAAGGTGGTCTCGGCAGGCTTGGTCCACCAAGACACACAGAGAACTGCAGACTTCTCTGGGTGCCTGTCAGTCTGTCCCTGACACAGCAGGAAGGAGCCCCAAGGTGGGGATGGGTCCATCACCAGCTGGGGTGACCCTTGGTTCTGTCTGGCTGCAGGTTGCACCAGACAGAGGAGAAGTCCCGGCTCCATGGCTGCATCTGCAGTAGCAAGTTCCTGGTGGCTGGGGATTATTGTGTCAAGGTAAGGACCACGCTTGGAGAAGCTTTTGGGAGTTTTGCATGTTTTTTGTGGCTGTCTTCCTCTACCAGAACTAAAGAGAATTATGATGGGCCAGAATAAAACCTGAGGTAGAGCCAACTCCTCTGTCCCCATAGACACTTATACCTAGAGTCATCATCAGCTCTGTTTGAGCATCAGCAAAGTGTTTCTGAGCCACCCACCCTGGGATGAGCTGAAGTTGGGCACTTCACCTGCCTTCACCTGTGGTTTCACTCACAGGAAGAGCCATGTGCCAGGCAGCACACATGTCTGCATGACAGCCTTTGTTGCCCAGGGCACCTTGCTCTGTCTTCTCCTTCTCAGGGCAGTTCCTAGCTGTTTCCACAAGCTGCATTTTCTACCACTTCTCTCTTTCTCAATCAGCTGTCGGGATTTGAGCTGTGTGAAACAGAGTCATCCATTAAGAGGAGAGCCAAGAAGAACTGGAAGTGTGTCTCTATGTTGGCTTACATTGCCCCTGAGAACCTGAAAGACATCAACTGCCCCTACAAGAGGCCCTGTGAAATCTACAGGTGCGTCCAGCCCTCCCGAGAGATGCTCACAAGCAAGCAGATGTCTGCTGCTGAGTAGCTGTTGAGCTGTGGAAGAAGGGCAGGTTGAACTGGACACATAAGCAGCCGTTTGCAGTTGCCATGGCCCAGCAGTCTCCTCTGCTAGAAGGGAGGAGGTCATCACAATGGGTTGAACGCTGACACTCTTGCTTGTCTCCTTCCAGCTTTGGGATCGTGCTGTGGGAGATTGCGACCTCCAAAATCCCATTTGAAGGTGAGAGCTTGAAGGTATCTGATCCCCTGTGTGGAAGCCACATGACCCAGTGTGGCTGTGGTCTGGGGCTGGACGCTCCCTGCTCCTTCCCACAGCATCCTGCAGCGTGAGAGTCCCAGTGGCAGTGCCAGGTAGACCTGGCTCTGCACAGCAGCTTCATAGCTTCTCGGGGCACTCAACACAGCAAAAGCATTTCAGCAACAAGCTTAAACCACAAACATGAAAGAAATGTTTGTCTCTATTTGATGTTCCTGTGCATCGAAGCATAAACACATCTCCTTGCTCCACTGGAGCCCAACAGCTTCAAACCAAATACTGGGGGGGGGGGGGGGGGGGGGGGTGTTTCATGGCAGAGACAGTTTGGGTTGCTTCTCTGCTGGCTTCTCCATGCCATAGGCTGCAGGAAGGCTCTTGGCATGGCTTTGCATGGGCTTTCCTCCCCAGAACCTTCCTGTGGGAGCAGAGCTCCATCCTGACGCTCCTGTTTGTGTGCGTATGTCCCAGGCTGCACTCCCCAGGAGATCATGGAGAAAGTCTGCAACCAGCATTACCAGGAGCCTGTCGGGGAAGATTGTCCTGAAGACCTGCGGAGAGTCATTGACCAGTGCCGGGCCTTTGACCCTTCCCAACGCCCTTCTGCCGAGGGTAAGTGTCCTGGACATCTGTATCACAGGCTCGTTGTACCCCTCAAACAGCTGCTTCAATTGGTCAGTTTGCCCCTTATTTTCCACATGAATTTGTCTGGGTTTATGTTTCGAGACCCCCTGCTTGACCTACCATCTTACACTAACGAGCCCCTGATATCAGACCCCTCTTTCTCCTGTGGCGTGATGGTTCATACAGTTAACGTTTGCCCGTGCCAACAGTCACCAGGCTGTTCATTAGACATCACCTGACTAAGCTTTTTCTTTCAAACAAGCACCCAGCCGGCAGCAGGAGTGTGTGGGTTGATCACTACCCAGGTCCTGCAGATCCCGTAAGCTGGAGGAGCAGACACCACACGGTGCAGGAACATTTCCTGCCTTGGGCTTTGAGTAATAAATTACAGTCTCGGGAGTTGTTCTGTGACAGGGAAGATTTCACTGTCTCTGAAACTGGTTTGGCTCTGATCAGATACATAACTGGTCTCCATTGGATGATTTAACAGAAACAGTACAGAAAGATAGAGGAACCTTTCTGGTGTGCTTGAAGGCACAGAGGATGTACCCTCAGTTCGTCTCCCCAGGAGGAGAAAGCTTCCTTCGGTCTCATCCACTCCATCCTATGGGGCCACTTTCCATACAAGAGATGTGGAAATTCTGGCCCAGGCTGCCCAGAGAGGCTGTGGAGTCTCCTTCTCTGGAGAGATTCCAAACCCGCCTGGACAATGGGATCCTGGGCCCCTTGCTCTGGGTGATCCTGCTGGAGCAGGGGGGTTGGAGCAGATGATCTCCAGAGGTCAGCAGCTCCCTCAGCAGACCCTGCCACAGGGAATCACCCCAGCTGAAGTGAAAAAAAACAAGAAATCATCAGAGACATGGGCCAAGCCGCAGTGAGGATGTAGCATGTGTTTATTACCATAACCCAACGCCCAGCTGTGCCTGCGCGGTGCTGCGCTGGAAGGACATCTTGCAGCTCTTTCCAAGTGTCTCTCCATACGTGTGGCTGCTTCTCTTTGGGCTTCTACTCACGTGTGTCTGCTCAGGCCTGTCCCCTGCTCATGGCGACTCCATGTCCCAGCTGTCAGCAGCGAGGGGGTGAGGGGGGAGTCTCCTCATCAGCCTGCCCCAGATGCTCTGCTTTGACTAACGCCACCCTTGTGTCTTGCAGAAATCGTGGACTCGCTGGCTGACCTGGAGAAGAGCAGAAACCAAGGCAGTTAACTGTGGGAACCAGGGCCGGGCGGCCCAAAGCGTCCAGAGAATGCAGAGGGCCTTCCTCCCGCGGGCCCCTCTTCATCACCTCCTATGATCCGCGCGTGTTCGTGCCCCTGGGCTGGGACTTCCGCTTCTCCGAGGGGCTGGGCCCGGGGTGGCCTCAGAGACAGCTGGCGGGGCAGGGCGGCCGCGGGGAACACAAGGGGAGGCCGGCAGGAGGCCGGCAGGAGCCCCGACAGCCGCGGCGGGGGAACCGGAGGGGCGGGACACGGCGAGTCCCGGGCAGGGCGCAGGGGCCCGGCGGCCCCGCTGCCATGGCAACGCCGCGCCCACCTCCGCCGCGGTTTGAATCGCCTCGAGCTCCCGCTCGGCGGCGGCTCAACCAATGAGAACTCGCTCCCAGACGTTTTCCCCGCCCTCCGATAACGTCAGGGGTGCGCTCGCCCAATCAGCCGGGTCCGCCCTGCGGCGCTCTGCCCAATCGGAACAAGCTGTGCCTCCGCTGCCCTCGCTGTCTCACCCCCTGTTCTGTCGGGAAGACGGACAGAGCATCGGGCCAATGAAAAGCCGGTCCTGGCCCCGGCTTGCCCAATAGAAGCGGGCGCAGAGCGAGGGCCAGCCAGTAGAGAGGTGGGGGCGGGGCGGCGCGGAGCTCCAGCGGGGCGGCCGGGCCCGGGGGCAGGTGAGCGAGGGGCGGCGGGGACGGGTTCGGGTTCCCGTTCCCCGGGTCCGTTACTCCCCGTCCGGCTCCTTTTCCCCCGGCCCCGCGTCTCCCGAGCACCTCCGGGCGCGGCTGGGCCTCCGCGGCCGGCCGCTGGGGAGAGGTACGGGGTCCTGCCGCGGCCTGGCCGCTCGGGGGCCGGGCGGCGGGAGAGGCCTGCAGGGGTGGCGGGCCCCGGCCTGAAGGGCCCAGGGGCCGGGGATAGCCCTCGGGGCGCTGCGGCTGCCGGGGGAGAAGTGTCGTAGTCCCCGTTCCTCCCCCCTCCCCGCGGTGTTTATGTGACTGCTTTTGAGGTAAAATAAGCGAGCCCTGTAACAACCCGTAAATAAACCCGTGCCTGTGGAGCGTGCGCTTCGTCTTGGGTGGCGTTTGGGGCGTTTTTGGTTAACTTTATGCTAAAGCAGGTGCGATGCGTTCTCTCCCGGAGCTGTGGAGGGGGGGGCTGGGTTTGCCTGAGCAGAGGGCCCTCCGCGAGGGGAGGCTTGTGCTTCAGCCTTCATCTCGGTGCTGCAGAGGCCTCTGGGAAGCTGCTCAAGCTCTGGCCTCTGGCAGCACCCGTGTTTCTCTTCTCGGGGGTCAAGGGGCTTGTTTAGAGAGTCCTGTCTGCGAGCTCTTCCAGTGCCTGCTGGGTGGCTGGCTGGCTGGCTGGAGGAAGCGCTGGCCTTTGCCCCTTTCAGAAAGGTTTGAGATTTTTATGGTGAAGGTGCCAATATTAACTTTATTATTAAGAAACGTTCAGGGTTAGTTAACCCACGATGGTGAATGTATGCAGTATTTTTAAGTCTCACAGTTAATTTATGGGGAAAATACAGGGTTTGTTTTGCTTATAGGTGGCAATTTTATCATTTAGTGCTAGAGAAGCAGTGCTTGAATATTATCCTATCTCGACTGTATGACTGTTCTGGTAAGAGATGGCATGGAGCATCTATTTTTGGCCTAATTTAGGCTCAGTTGGTAACTAGGATAAGAATTATCAAGTGATTAGTAAGCTAGAATTTCTTAAAAGGTCTATAAAAACATGTGAGCATTAGTACATCCCCCTCTAGTAATTCCTGTACACATTTTCAGGTTATCCTGTGTCCTAAAAGCAGCCTTTGCACTGTTTGCAAAGTGCCTAGCCTAGTAAATTTTGGTGTGTGCTTTGGGCTCTGAAGTAATGCTAAAGGTCTGCACCTCCCGTGGCCTTTCAGGTTTATGATTGCCTTCGTATTTTTTGAGAATGTGAATGACCCTGTAGAATATAATCCACAGACCCCCTCCAAAACCAGACGTTTTATTCAATAAAGGAAATAATCTTGAACTTCTTTGTTGTAGAACAGGGCGACTGAAGTGTTCTAATTATTCAGCATCTGTCAGCTACCTAATTAGCAAGGCACAGACTGGTTTCCCCTGTTGTTCATCAAAACTTAAGGTAGCGCTTCTATTTAGGAGGTAACCTGAAATCTTTATCCCAAAGGTGTTTGCAGGTAAACCATCCTTAAGCAATCGATGTGAGCTTTTACTGCCAGATTCCATGTTTATCTCACCTCGGGCTGACTATGGCTCTGCAAACACTGATGCTGTAGGTACCCTGCTGCCTGTTGGGTGTGCTTGCAAATGAATTCTAGTTTCCTTCGACTCTTTGCAGGAATGGCTCAAGAAGAGATGGAAGTTGATCTCCAACCCGTGTCCAGCTCCACTGTAGAGACCCTCAGGACTCTTCCCCCAGAGCCCTCTGGTCAAGCAGCGCTCGGCGAAGGGGGTGGCAGCAGCATCGTGGCTCTCCCTGCTGCTGACACGGGTGTCACACCAAGCGCTGCTACAATGAGGGAAGCGGCCCCCGAGCCCAACCCGCAGCTGGATCCCGGTGCGGCTCTGGATGTGCTGCAAAGGCTTCAAGGGGCGCTTGAGCCACATCGGCCTGTGCCCCAGGTCACGCAGCGTCCGCCAGCCAGGAGAGCTCGCAGGCAGCAGAGAACTGTGGGCTCCCAGAGGACGGTCAGTGCCAGGTAAAGCAGAACTGGGTCTGAACTGTGCTCTCACCAAGTCTAGCATTAGTTTAAAACTGACTTACAGAGCCCAGCTCAGTCCAGGCTGAGCCAAACTCTGGGCAGCGCACGTAAGTTTTCAGGTCAGTAATGACCCCTCTGCCCTGCTAGGTTCCCTCTGGTGCTTCTGGCAGCAGTGCTGACTCACGGCACCGGTTAGCTCAGTGCAGCTTGTGCTCTGCTGGCATTTCACCTCTGATTTGGGGACTGCCAGATCAGGCTTTTCTGGTGACAGTTGCTGCAGAAACTTTCACAATCATGCAAGCTAATACTTTTCTGTGGTGTTTTTGTTGTTGCCTCCAGGCAAAGAAAGTAAAAATTCTATATTTGTGATGGGTTTGAAAAGTGATGTTCTCCAGACAAAAAGAAATACCCAGTTCTGGTTTGTTTGTTCTTTGTCTCACCTTTGTAGCTTTTTGTAAATGCTAGGGGTGAAATTATAATTAACTGGAGCATTGCCTCTAAATTCAGTGAGACCGAGAACTCCTCTCCTCCCAGACGATTCAACATCACTGTACTGTTTGCCCTTGGATTGCCTGTGAAGGTTGCTGTAGTTCTCAGGGCTAGAAGGCAACCTGACAAACTTCTCTTTTGAGTCTGAGGGGCAATTGAGATGACAGCTGAATGGATTGGGGGAAGGGGAAGCTGTTTCTGTACAGGGATGAAGTTGCAGTGGAAAAGCAGAGGGGAAGCAGAAAGACACAAAGGAGTCAGTGGGATGAGCCTCTCTTACAGGCCTTGGGCATCAAATGTTAGCATTGGTTTTAGGAACCAGGTCTGAGGTGGGATTGTAAGTCTGGTTTGAGAGTTTCTTTGGTGAACAACTCTTAGGTCTTTGCTTGTCTTCAGTTGTATGGGATTGCCCTTCTACCTGAGAAGGTCTCTCCTAATAACTTTAATACCTTTCCATTGCAGTCAGAGTCTGGGAATTTTACCACAAGCAGGCATGGAGAAACACACTGAGCCTTTGGCTTACCTGAAGTAACTGGCTTATTTTGTTTCTTGCTTTTTCTGGACTCAGCATGGCATTGGACAGTTACTTTCAACTCAGCAGGACCCAAGAACCAACCACAGGACCAGTTCTGCGCCTGGAGCCCTCCCGTATTGCAAGAGACAACCAGGAGCAGAGCTCAGATGACACGATAGAAGTGAGCGATTCTGACAGCAGCACTTCTGCTGAGGAGGAGGAGGAGATGGCAGCAGTGGAGGCTGCGACACCATCGGCCCAGGAGACTCCTCCAGCTGCTAGAGGTTTGTGCTGTACTGGAACCGTGTAGGGACCAAGTGCAGAAACTCATCTCGCTGTGTCAAAACTCGGTGGGGAAATCCTTCCATGCATTGCAACAGACGGTGCTAAGAGCTGGTTATGCCCACGGATGATGGGAGCAGGCTGCTACTGCAGGGCTTTCTGGCAAGCAGCTCAAGAGAGCAGTAGCTACAGTAATGTTAAATACGGTCTTTTTTTTTTTGCTGCTCGCGGGCTGCTGCTTGTAAATAATCCTGGAAATGTTTGAATAATTCCAGGTTTAGAGACGAGTACTTGTGCCCCGGCTGTTGTGTATTATCAAGGAGTTATTACTGCAGACATTAGGTCTCAGCTTGGCCATCAGCCATGCTTTCAGCTTGCAGAGAAGGATCCAATACAGTGTTTATTTTAATGACTTGTGGTTCCAGTCTGTTTCAGTTGAGTTTCCTTTTCATTCCTGTAACACCTTGTGATGCTTAGCTGGGGAGATAGAGGTACGACAGTGGGCTTCTTATTTGTCATGTTTCCTGAGCCTTTCCTGGCTCGCAGTCCTTTATCCAGACTCATGTTCACAGCTGACATCGTGATTAACACACGCAGTTTATGTAATAGTGACAAACAGCTTCCTAGTCAAGGTTATCGAAGCCCCAAAAAATATGAGAACAAGGTTATTTTTTTTGTACTTCAGCCTCTAAGGAGTGTCTTTCTGTTTCACTCTGCCCTCAGTTTTGGTTTTGATTGGTTTTTTGTAAGGGTACGTTGGTGAGGTATCTCTTGAACAGATTCATTCTGCTCACTCTGAGCTAGTCTTACACGTGACAGGAGCTCAAGCTGTTGGTGCTGTCTAATACTATGTGAACATATGCTATCTGTTGGCTTTTCTGGAATTCCTTCATCTTTTGCTTATATAAAAGCCACTGGTTCCTGTTCAGCCCAGAACCACAGAGGCTGGAACTACTGACATTAGCGAGGCCGAGGTGATACCTCTCTACTGGATTGAAAATACCTGCCTCCAATGCTAAATGTGATTAATAATTCTTGTTTTGTTAGGAGATAGTAGAGAGATAGTGATTTCTGCTCCATTTTTTTAGTACAGTAGTGGTGCTAACCCAAACGTAGCATCTCTGTGTGCCTGTCCTCCAACAGAAGGGCTAAGGGAGGCCCACCACAGAAACATATGGCCCTGCAGAATTGATAGTTGGGATAACAACCAGCTGGAAAACTGCTTCAGTCAGGGTGAATGGACAGATAGCATACGGTAAATGCTTTCTTGGCACATGAAATATGTATGCGTAGATCCCTTGGCAAAATAGCTTCTGTATATTGGTGTCTGTCTATTTTCCAGGCATGATGACACAGGGGTTCTATCCTTAAATCAGCAGAACCATACACCTGTGCAGAGATATATGTATTTCCAGAAGATCCTGATAATTGCTGTCTTTAAAAGACCTCTCATTTTCCCCTGAATAGCTTGAAATTCTGCTGCTTTCTATAAAAGAAAGCATAAAATTCTTCAGCTGTACCATCGGTGAGCTTTGTAGGTATGAGCTTTGCGTGTAACTTGTGCCCTGATGTCTTCAGGTGAAGGCAAGGAGAACTCTGGGGTTTTTGTTGTTGTTTTTTGTTGTCCATTGTTCCCCCCCCCCCCCCCCCCCATTAAGTCTCAGTTCAGCTCATTTAACCAATGTTTTCTTTAGCTTCCAGTCAGGTCCAAGCAGAGCCACCCCAAACTTTGTCTCAAGCTTCTACAGAGCATGGAAGTCAAGGAAGTGAAGAGGCTGAAGTTCAGCAAAAGCAGGTGAGGTGATCTAAATGCTTTTGGAGTCAGATCCATAGAGTCATGGAATGGTTTGGGTTGGAAGGGGCCTCGAAAAGCCATCAAGTCCAACCCCCTGCAGGGAGCAGGGACATCTGCAACTAGAGCAGGTTGCTCAGAGCCCTGGCCAACCTCACCTGCAATGGTGCCAGGGATGAAGCAGTGACCACCTCTCTGGGTAACCAGGGACAGGCCTAACCGACCTCACTGCAAAACATTTCTTCCTTCTCTCCAGTCTAGAACTCCCTCTTTCAGTTTAAACCCATCACCCCTTGTCCTGAACAGGCCCTGCTCAAAAGTCTGTCCCCATCTTTCTGACAGGCCCCTTGAAGTCCTGAAAGGCCACAAGAGGGTTTCCCTGGAGTCTCCTCTAGGCTGAACCCCCCCAGCTCTCCCAGCCTGGGCTCCCAGCAGAGGGGTTCCAGCCCTCCCAGCATTGCTGGGGCTCCTCTGGCCCCGCTCCACCAGGTCCCTGTCTCTGCTGTGCTGAGGACTCCAGAGCTGGACACAGCTCTCTAGGTCAGTGCTGCATTTATCTAAAAAAATTTGTGTTTTACTTGTAATCCTAGAGAACTCCACTGAAGAAACTGGAGCCATCAGTTCCTGTTGTGCTGCCGGATGAGGAGGAAGGAGACACCTGTGCCATCTGCTTTGAGCAGTGGACCAATGCTGGGGACCACCGTCTCTCGGCGTTGCGCTGTGGACACCTCTTTGGCTACACCTGCATTAAAAGGTGGCTCAAGGGACAGGCGGGGAAGTGCCCCCAGGTAAAAAGTGCACTGGAAAGGACTCGCTATTGGGTAACTTCTGCTGCAGGCATGGTCACTGTAATGGCTGCCACTGTTTGCTGCATGAGGAATCCACCTTTGCCTGCTGTCAGAAATAACAACAATCGCCGTTATTTTCAGGCACCTAGGCCAGGAACAACTAGCACTGCTTCAAAGGGAGAATTCAGACTTGGATTTTCTCCCTAAATTGAGCATTTGTGAGTAGCAGTCTCAGAATGTCACGATTTCAAATGCTAAAGCTGTGCTCGGTTTCAGAACACGGTGCTGGGGTCCTGGAGTGTGGGAGTTGCAGACAGGTTCCTAGAAGCCATTAACTAAGCATAAAGAATAAGTTACTAGACAAGAAATCTGTCTGAGAACTGTTTTCAGTTGGTTAATCTTCTGGTTTGGACTGTGTATGCTTTTGCAGCCTTTAAGCCAAGGTGGCTTGTAGAGAGGGAACTGAGAAACACTTTGCATCCTTCAAGGGCCGTTTGCAAGTGGCAGATCTGCTTTTTAAGGTGCTCTTTTCAGTTTTGTTTCTATGGCTAATATTGATCTCTTTCAATTAGATCTGTGCTCCTCTGATGTGCTTCCCTTATTCCTTTTTTCTAGAAAGGAGTGTTGACAAAAAAAAACAGGTCAATGAGTACCTTGTAAATGGGGTTCAGTTCTGCCACTTCCCAAGTCACTGGCTGGAAGCCCAGGGTTTCTTTGGCTTTCTCCTGTTGAGCGCTTCCATAGTTTTGCTTGACTTTGTGCAGGATTCCCTCCTCTCAACAAGAGACTTCCTGTTGACGTGCACTGGGATTAAACCTAAAGAATCACTGTTGCCATAGCAAAGGCCCAAACCCTTATTTTTCTTACCCCTGTCAATTCTGTGTAAGCTTTTTTCACCCGTACCAGGCCCAGACAGAATTCGTGAAGACCTTCCCAACATCTTTGCTGTCTGGAATTTTGTGACTGCTTTCTTGAACCCTAACAACTCCTAAGGGCTGCTCGCTCCCTCTTTGTCTTCCAGTGATGTAATTACTGAAAACTTCCTGGGAGAACTCGCTCTGGAGAGAACTTTGCAGCTTAAATCACCCTCCCTTCGTTTCCAGTCATACTCTGGGTGAATAGCGCAGAGCTGCTGTGCATGGTGCTCTGTGTACTAAGTGGCTTGAGTGCAAGTTACTGTGAAATTGCAGCATTCCTGGTCCTGCCAGGGACAGCTGCTGGCTGCCAGGAAAGCTGTCTTAGCACTTCCTGCTCTGCAAGGCAGCTCTTCACAGAGGGAGCAGAATTGTCTGATCTGAAACTGCTGCCCGTGGTGTCTTTGTGTTACTAAATAATAGAGAAGTCCGCATTTGAAGCGCCCGTAGTTTAATATTTAGCAGAGGTTACTTCATCTGAGTATTCACTGCAGCTTTTCTGATCAACAAATATACTTGCAAATTAAGGTTGTGTATGCAGTAATTTCTTCCAAGCCTCAACTCAGTGGGAGGTATTATCTCTTTTTTTTTTTTTAAGGTGTATCTAAAGTACTCGGTGGTCACAGCCAGGCATGCAAAATTACTGAGATATCTGACTCCCCACGTGTCGCTGAAATCAGTGGGATGTTGGCATTTCTGACACTGGAATGCTTTTACGCATTTGGGCCTGTAAGATTTGATTAAAGGAATACGGTATTCAAAAGTTGAGGGTTTACTCAGGGGTTCTGCTCTGTTGGCCAAATAGCCAGTCTTGATGCTCTCAAAAAATAGAAGTTGGGCTGGTGGTTTTGTTTAGGTCTTTTATTTCTCTGCTTTGATTATGGTTGGTTGTTTTACTTTTGGTTTTGTTTTGTTTTTCTTTTGTTTTGGTGGGGTGTTTTTTTTTTTTTTTTGTAGCATGGTCGGATCAGTTCCAGGGACATCGCTGGTGCTTTAGCAGAATTAATTTAGCAGGAATTAAGGAGATGCATTATTCAAAGTGCAGTAGGATACACAGCTGAAACTGTTGTAATCCCATCTAGAGCTCTGGTGCCTCTCTGAGTCTCTCAAACATGCTGTGTTAAGGTTTTGTGGATTTGTTTTCAAGCAGACAGCCCCACCGTTCAAAGCTCTGTGAAGTTTTCAGTCTAATACCTTGCAACTGGTAGGGACTCTCACCTTGGATAGTTAAATTCAGATGAACCAAACTTGTCTTTTCTTTCAGTGCAATAAGAAAGCGAAACATTCCGACATCGTGATCCTGTACGCTCGCACTCTGAAAGCACTGGACACCAGCGAACAGGAACGCATGAAAAGGTACGGAGTGGAGCCTCCACGTGCAGACACGGCCTCGTGACATGCCACTGAAAGCTGCAGTCCAGCTTCTACATCGTGCTTTAATTTCCTGTCTTGTCTGAAGTGATCTGTGCTCTCCCTTGGGGGTTCCTGTGAGCGTGGCTAGCTTAACCAGCCACGGCCTGACTGGGCTGGCATGTCTTACCTGGAAGGAGAATTTTCTTTTGGAGCAGAATTGTTGAGTTTGTGCTTGGCGGCACCGAAAGAGCAAAAGTGATCTGGTGCTGTATTCTGAAATGCTGTCCCAGGGAGGGGGGCATGGGGACAGGCAGAGTTGTTGCCAGCTAGCTGTGTATTCCTAATTGATCATTAGCTGTGAAAAGCAAGGTTGTGAAAGGGGGGTGAATAGCTGACCTTTCCTGTGTGAGTTAAACGGAGTAATCTCTCATATGAATCACTTGCCATCTTGCTTTGTCAAACTCTTCATGTAGCTTTACTCTCAAAAGGTCAGCAAGCATTACTGTGACTCTGCTTCCACCTCCAACTTAAATGTAGACTTCTTTATTGACAAAAGGAAAAGCAGGTAGGAGAATAGGAACTAATTTCTTTTCAGTAAGCTGCTGTTACAGATACCAGTCTGACATTATAAGTCTGGGGATATTTGAGTTCTCATGAATCTTGTAGTGACTAGAATGTGAGCCTTCACATATTTCTAACTTTACTGCTGTTCTTCCAACGCAGTCTTTCAACAGAAACCTTACTGTCCTGCTAATTAATAATCAGAAATGATTGAGGAGTAACTGTCATGAAGGAAAAGATACCTCTTCTGTCCAGATTGCCACTGCCTGAGGGTGTTTGAACTGTACCTTTAGAGGAGTTGCACTGGATTGACACTGCAAACTAAATAAGTAAAAGCACAGGACGCATTTGGGTGTTTAAGTCTTGTTACCTCTCATGGAGAGGTACTTGTCTAATTGCTGTCCATGTCTGAGAGTCTTGCTGCAGCCCTGCCCTGTTGCATTTGGGAAGCAGAGAGCAGAGGCTGCCTGTCAGCCCAGTGAAGCTGATGTCAGTGGCTGCCCTGTGGCACACTGTCACGAGTCAGGGATGAATGTCAGCGCCAATAGCCGCATCACCTCTGTTTGCGAGTGGCTTTGATCTGGGTATAAGATCATGGGGTTTGTTCTTCACGTTCAAAAAAAACCCCAGCCTTCAGGCTCTGAGTACCTGTGTAAAGGATGTGATTGCAATGGTAAATAAATCTTTCTTCAGATGTGTTACCTCTTTCTTCTGCAGGGAAAAAAAAGAATCAGGTGAAGAAGCTATAGGGAAGTGACTAAATTTTGTGCTTGGTGAACATGTAAGGCTTAGCCTGTAGATTTAGGATCTAGATCTTCTCGCATGTGAACCACTGAAATAGTGACAGTATTGCAGCTTTAGAAATGCAGAGTGGTCAGTATTATAGACCAAAGGGACAGATGATTGTAAGGAATGCTGGTGTTTCTTTACTGCTCTGTAACTATTCCTTCATATGTAAAGCCTGTGTGAAGTATATTATCAAAACTGCTGCTGCTACATGGTGTGTATGCGCTTTAGGATCAAGATGAGGTAGGAAATGTGGCCTCTGTATGGGTGTACACAGGGAATTTATCTGTATCCAGCTCTTTCTGATACAGGTCTACTTTCCTGAAATTAAAAAAAGAAACCCAACAGTTACTTGTAGTGGAAACAAGCTCGAAGATCTTGCTGTGCTGTGATTTGCTGACTTACTGCCATGGTGTATTATGTGGACATGGATGGTATCAAATGCGATAAACAATTTTTGCAGGGGGGAAAAAATACCCTGATTTTTTAATTTACGAAGTTAGCGAATGTGAGGAGAGAGGCTGTTGTTTCTGTGGAACAATGCTGGAGTGAGTCATTTGGTACAATTGCATAACAGCTCAAGGTGGATGAACTTCGATGAGTATGGTGCTAGATTTTCTCTGTACTTTTCAATTTACCTGAACGGGACTTGTGTTGGGATGAAGCCTGAGGACAGGAGTTGACATCCCAGAGAAGCATTCCAGATAATTCCTCATCCCAAGGATTGCTTTTCTCTTGTTCCTCCAGCTCTTTAGAGAAGGAGCAAATGCTACGGAGACAAGCAGAGCTGGAATCTGCGCAGAGCCGACTTCAGTTGCAGGTTTTGACGGATGAATGCAGCAAACTCCGCAAGCAAGTTCAGGTGAGTCTCATGCTATGAATACAGAGAGGATTCCCTTCCTCTTCAACCTGTCGTTTGGGTGTTTCCTTAGAGGAGAGAAGACAGGCTTCTGGTTTTAATAAGCAGCAAGCTGCAGTAAACTTAACTGGTAAATCATCAGAGTATTCTAAACATCCCAAGATGGCGTATTCATGTATCCCACATAACACTGACCTTTTATTGTGTGCTTCTGAGACTTAAAGTTGTAAGTACAGCTTAACAGTAGAAGGCTTTTTTGTCTGAGTTTGCTACTTTTCTGCTGTATGAAGTAGATAATACCTATTCTCTCAATTCATGTAGTTTTAGGCTTTTCTCTTATGGATTTTTTTTTACAGCCTCATGTCTACATTAAGTAACATCCTCTTTACCAAAAGTCTTCTTGTGTGATGTAAGATAAGGCTTTTATAAGTTGTTTGCCTAAATTCCTGCATGAAGCTTTATGCTTATCAGAGCTCAGGAGAAAATCAGTCTGCTTTAAACTTTGGCTTAACTAAAATAGGAATAAGGTAGAACTGCAGGTTCATGATGTCCTCCTGTGATTCTTTTGGTGGCAAATGATGGAGTATCCAGTCTAACTGACTTGAAGTCACGTGTTATAAAGGTTAAGTGCCCTGTGTTATTTAAGCTCTGTTTCACGATTTATACTGCATTCATCACTGTCCTGGCATGGATAATGTGAGTGCTGGAAGCAATTTAAAGGGCCTCGTATATGCTGTGAATAAACCGAAAGTAAAACAATTTGCTGGGAGCAGAAAATCAGCAGGAACTCTGGAATAAGTCTCTTAAGTTGCTTTGATTATATTTTTAAGCATACGAGTAATGAGTTCCTTGTCTTGGTCATTTTGTAAAGCAACTATTTGCATAGAATTGCTGATGTTGAAAAAGCCCCTGGAAGTTTCTAGCCCAAACTTCAGCATTGGGTTGTTGAGGGCACTGTCACACTAGATGTTGTGTGTGTGTGTGCGCAAGCAACCTGCGTGTCCTCCTTGGAAATCATGGGTTTTGACCATCCTCACTGAGAAATAGGGGGGGGGTTTCCTAACTTTTCATCTGAACTTGCCTTGTTACATTTTGAGCCTGTTACCCTGATCCTTTCAGCCAGCAACATTACGGATAGCACAAGAAAATGTGTTTAACTGGCACACAAAGCTGTAAGTCAATATAGAATGCAAAAGAAATGTGTGAAATGTCCGTGCGCTTGGAGGGAGGGATGTTCGGTATGGCAAGGGTCAGTTGCACAGAACATTATTGGAATAGTTGGGATGTTCACTGGTTGCATGCAAGCCTTGGTGTTAGAGGTCTTTCAGAAAGCAAATGCCATCTGTTTTCCCCAAAAGCCATGGTGTGAACCCTTTATTTGCTGCTAAGGTGCTTGAGAGCTGTGCCTTCTCAGCGGTCACGTCACTAGATCTTTAGGTTTATACGCATTTTCCCCTGCTCTTGTCCATTGTACTTTGTTATTGAAGTATTGAAGGTGACTGAGACTAGGAAAAGGATGTTTAAGTCTTTAGCTATATGAAAATACTCAAGGAAAGGAAGTCGAGGGGGAGAGAGGGTAGGAAATTACTACAGCTCTGGAAGAAACCCCTTGGCTGGGGTATTTCTATACGTGAACCTGCAGTGTGTCCTGTGCTGGGCTATACTCTCTGTGGCAGGTTCAGACTTGTGTTTTAGAAGCAGCACTATCAAAGCCTTTCTTTCACCTGAACTTCTTCCTTTGGGAGCACAAAACTTGGAAATGGGGTGTGAGCTACTGCAATACCCACCTCCTGAATCTGCTGAAATGGTATAAAAGTTAGCTAGCAATAGCCAAACCATCTCTGGCTTGGGGCAGTAAAAAGGCTAATTGTGAGCCTTGCAGAGAGCAGTTTATATTGTTCCATGTGTTGGGAAAGCTGGGGTTTTTTTTAAATAGGATTTTTTCAAAGAATCGAGAAAAAGAATTGGATGGCAAAACATGGGGGCGGGGTGGAAACAACCAACACTGAACCTAACACCTCTAGAAACATTTTAGGCTAATGGTTTTATGTATAAAAATCTTTCATCTTTGTGTTAACCTCCACTTGATGTTTGGGGAAGACCTAGAATAACAGAATCATTTTGGTTGGAAGAGACCTTTAAGATTGAGTCCAACCGTTAACCCAGCACTGCCAGGGCATCACTAACTCATGTCCCTCAGCACCACATGTCCGTGGCTTTGAAACCCCTCCAGGGATCATGGGGACTCCACCACTGCCCTGGTCAACCCTTGGCAACCCTCAAGGGGAAGAAACTGTTCCTCAGGTCCAACCTAAACTTCCCCTGGTGTAACTTGAGGCTATTTCCTCTTGTCCTGTTGCTTCTTCCTTAGGAGAAGAGCCCAACCCTACCTGGCTCCAACCTCCTGTCAGGGAGTTGTCAAGAGCCAGAAGGTCTCCCCTGAGCCTCCTTTTCTCCAGGCTGAACAAGCCCAGGTCCCTCAGCTGCTCCTCACCACACTTGGGCTCTAGACCTTTCACTTCAGGAGAAGAAGCTATTTCATTCAGCTGCTACTTACAGTGAAGCCCATTTGCAACTGCTCTTATGCCCCTTTGACTTTGAATCCAAACTGAAGGAAGGTGGAACACCTGCAGTGCTGCCCCCAGCTTGAGCTTGCACAGTCCTGTCTTTATTAACTGCAGGGCAGGGACTTGTGCAGTGCAAGCTGGCCTCTGTCAGAGGTCTGGGGGAGCACAGACAGAGAGTGACAGTCACCTGATAATTGCCTTTGTCTTTAAAGCTTCAGACCAGCTATTAAGACACTAACCTAATACTGAAAAGAAAGCTGTTCTGAGTTTGCCATAGCTGCTGGCTTTCCTTTCCAGTTCCCTGTGCTCTTCTGCCTCTACTCCTCACACATGCTCCTCAGGAAGACTTCTGCTGTGTGTCCTCCTCTTTCCCCCCCCTGTGTGACTCTTCATTCATCACCCCAAAGGCAAGCTGAGATCTAGGAGGCCATCCATAGCATGTGTGGAGAGAGGAGCATGCCCTCCAGGCCCTTACTTAACACCAGGAAAACCACAAAGCCTCTTCAAGAAAGACACAGGCTTCAGTTACCAAAAGAGTGCTCTCTTCAGCACCATCAGTGGGATTTGTGCTGCAGTATAACATTTTTAATCCCCTTGGTAATGTGTCTCCAGGAAGACTTCCTGACTCTGCTGGGTACATCTGTTGTGTTTAAATGTAAACACTGTACTAATAGTTCTTGTGGCTTTAATCTCCTGGTTTCCTTTTTAATAACTTGGGTGAAAGTTGAACATTGAGTGCAGGTGACAAGGAGAACTTTGTAAATTCCCCGGAGCAAGAAAAAAAATGTTAATCTCTTCTGATCCTCAGTGGAGGTATCCTCCTGCCTTTTAGTAGAAAGTAACTTCTAATGAAAAAAAATTTAATAGCCTCATTATTTCTAAGTTACCTGTGTTTTCACTTACTGCTTGCTTAAAAACCCAAAGCTATAACTTCCCTCATAAGCATCCTGGCAACCCCCACACATCATCTTCCTCCCCAGGTTGTCTTGTCTTTGCTTGCTCTAATGGGATCATCTGAAGTCTTCAGCTTCAGGTTTTTTTGGGTGTTTTTTAATTCCCCTGGGGCATTTGCAACAGCTCGATGCAAACCAGATCAGACCTCTAAGATCTCAGAATTGCTCTCCTCTTGAGCAGTTTCCAAAAGTTAGATGTCTTGGTGATAACTATTAATGCAGAGCTTGATCTTTGGTCTCTTCTCTTTGAGAAGCGCTGCCTCTGCGTAGATGTGAGTTAAGTGGTCGTGTCTGGTTCGATATCGAAGCGAGCTTGCAATCTACTAATATATTCATAATAGTGCTCTTGTGGCCCTTAATTGTTTAAAAATTACATGATATCTGGAAAAAAGTAGCAATTTTCTTAATATATGCACTCCTTCTGCTATCCCTGGGGTTCTGTGCTGTCTGTGTTTGCCCTTGGGTTACAACAAGGCGGTCAAAATGGGGGCATTTTTGGTTGACTCCTGATACGCCAGTGTCCCTGGGTAATGCCCGTCTCACCCCGATGATGTCTGTGGAAAGAGGGGTTCAGGGAACACCTTGTTGCTGGTGGAGGCTGTCCTTGACCATGTCTCTGCTGAGCATCCTTGAGCAGAGGATGGAGGGAGGCGGGGAGGAGGTGGTGGGAAAACAAGACTGGAGCTCTTGAGAGTTGTGTCGTTCCTGGAATTAACAGCCCAGGGTTTACAAGAACAGGGTCATCTTCATTAGACTGACTTGTTTCCTGCAATGCTCTTTGTTCCAAGTTGGGGTTTTCTTTTGGTTTTTTTTAATTTTTATGTTTATGGGGTATTATGGAAATTCTGGAAAATGGTTTTAATTGACTTTCTGTTGTGGTTTAGCTGCATGTAATAATACTTGGCAGCTCGTTCTCTTCTAAACAGAATTGATCTGGTAATAATTGTTATTGGCTTTTATGTGTTGCCCCAGAGTCCTCTCTTTCAGGGGGTCTAATATATTCAGTAACAGACTCTAAGCACATTCTGCCAGAACTTACGTAGCTTTTGAATGCTTTTCTTGCTCACTGTCACAGTCGGTGGACTTTGAAATCCAGTATTTCAGGAACAGCTTGGAAATGGGACCATATTTTCCCTCTTTATCTGAGAACAAGCACAGTTGGAGCATCTGGAGCGGATAGCCCACAAGGCTACCTCTCCAGTGACGCACTAAAGCTCTGTGGGTCTCTTTCTTTGCAGGAGCTGAAGGCTCTGGTGGCCCAGCACAATGTGACTGCTTCTCAGCAACCTGGCACCTCCCATCCCCACCTCCCAGGCAGCCTCCCCTCCAGCCAAAGCCAGCGCAAGTACCACCTGGAAAAGGTTTTTGTGGTGTCTCAGACTGGGAACTGCAGAGTAATGGCATACTGTGACTCCCTGAGCTGTCTGGTGGTATCACAGCCTTCTCCACAGTCTACTTTTATTCCTGGTAATGAAGCAAGTCAAGATTTGGGGGTTCATGGGTGAAATTAATATGTGTCTTAGTGGTTTTTTTGTTTGGTTGGTTGGCTTTTTTTTTTCCTTGCTTCCCGCTTCTCTGCTTGACCTTTGTGTGTTTTATAAACTGGGAGTGCTCCTAAGGCTCCCCACAGTACATCTGGCCCCTGCACTGGCAGCTTCTGCCTAGTAAGGTGGCTTATTTCCCCGTCACCTTCACAGCAGAAACCCAGCAGAGGGTCTCTGACTCTTCTGTGGAAGTGCCACATCCACAGGAAGGTAAAAGGAGTGTCTGGTCCTCCTTGCCAAGGTGGCTCTGCTGAAGGAACAAGGAGCCAGAACACCAGGACCTGCAGAGAAGCCTCTAGTGCTTGAGGGAGAAACATTGCTCCCCAGATTGTAGGTGGATTGATCCACGTGTAGCTGGTTTGCCAATACTTGTTAAAAAAAAACAAACAAAACCTTCTAATCTGAATGCTGGGAGCACTCTTACCAGGGAGGAAATAGGAAGCCAGGAAGCCATGGGCAACCCTGGTTTTTGTCTCAGTGTTATGGCTGGGGCAAGTGACCTGACGTTGGGACCAGTGCCAACTGTGTCGTCAGTGAAATAGATGTAGCATTAGGAGCCTGAGAGTGTTTATTTGCAAAATGCTCCAGTACTTTCTGAATGATGAAACTTTCTTTGTTTGGCTAATGGTTTTGAGATTCATACGCCTTATCTAGGAATAACAAAATAGTTTTCTGCATTCAACTGACCTTATTTTTCTGGCTTTTGGAGCCAGGGAATGAATCTCTGAATGGAGGCTTTGTGAGGACTCTTGCAGCACGCAGGTTAAGTTCACCTGTAACCATTCTTTGCTGTGATGCTTGTTCTCTTAATAGCCATGTAATCCTACTGTGAGTGGCTTTATCTCAGCACGAATGCCTGTGAAGAAACTGGCTAAAGAGCAACAGGCCTTTGTAAAAGGAATGGTAATGCTGGTACCAAGTTTGCTCTTGCTGGCTGGGTTCCATAAGGATTTAGCCCTGCTGCTATTTGAGCTAAAGAAAGATTTGTGGCACTTCTTCCACAACAGCAAATAAATTTGATGTGTTCATCTCGCCACAGGCTTCAGTACAGACATCGTAGGTCTGGCGTGGAATTGTACACGTGTGCCCCTTAGCAATAACCAGCTTTACCCTTCTCCTCTGGCAGGTTGTGGTGTTAAGATGATGAGCGTGGCCAACCTGAAGAGCAGTCAGTACATCCCCATCCACAGCAAACAGATTCGGGGGCTGGCTTTCGGCAGCCGAGCGGATGGTTTGCTGCTCTCTGCCGCTCTGGACAACACTCTCAAACTCACCAGGTGAGCCCTGCTTCAGGGAGCAACCTGTCCCAGCCGTGTCCTGCTCTGTGCAAGAAATTGGACTGGGTTTTGATTTGTTTCACTAGAAATGCCTTGCAGCACTTGATCTTCTGCTTTCCAAAAGATTCTGTTAAGAAGAGACCAGGTCTGTGTGTGGGAGCTAACAGCAGGAAAGACTTTTTCATGCCTTCAGATCCTGGAGTCCTCAGCACAGGAGACAGGGACCTGTTGGAGTGGGGCCAGAGGAGCCCCAGCACTGCTGGGAGGGCTGGAACCCCTCTGCTGGGAGGCCAGGCTGGGAGAGCTGGGGGGGTTCATCCTGGAGGAGACTCCAGGGAGACCTTCCTGTGGCCTTTCAGGACTTCAAGGGGCTTGTCAGAAAGATGGGGACAGGCTTTTGAGCAGGGCCTGTTGGGACAGGACAAGGGGTGATGGGTTTAAACTGAGAGGAAGATTTAGACTGGAGAGAAGGAAAGAATTTTTGACACTGGTGGTGGTGAGAGCCTGTCCCAGGTTGCCCAGAGAGGTGGTGGCTGCCCCATCCCTGGCACCGCTGCAGGTGAGGCTGGCCAGGGCTCTGAGCAACCTGCTCCAGTTGCAGATGTCCCTGCTCCCTGCAAGGGGGTTGCACTAGATGGCCTTTAAAGGTCCGTCCCAACTCTAACCATTCCATGGTTCTGTGATCTTGTAGGTGGAGGTGTTATGGAGCTACCTGTCTGATACTTTTCCTGTGGAGAACTCTGTGGAAAACAAGTAATTCAGCACGGATTGGCCAAGCTGTGTTGAGAACAAATGTGGCATAATGTATAGTTGTGAAATGTACTGTCTGCTTGGCTTTCTCTTACTGTAGGAAGGTGTGGAGCATGGGAATCTGTCCAGCCGAAAACAGAACCAGGGGTTATTTAGGTTGGGTGCTTTGTTCCCTGCACTAATGTTGGCTTCTCTGATTTTTACACATCTTGTGGAGCATGGAATTCCTCTGGGATGTGAAATGCGTGGAGAGCATTGTTGAGCATGTGCTGGAGGAACACAGGTTCTCTAGAGCTAGCAGAGATGTAAAGTAGTGGGTTGGACACTATGCAGAGGCCTAGAGAAAAATGTGTCCAGTCCTGTTAGAATTTACAGCCTATGAATGTTTGCTTGCTACTCTGCTTTTCAGGTTTAAGATGCTTCAGAACTTTGATTGTTTCTTACTGAGTTATATTAACACCTTTATGCACATCTGGCTGTCAGTAAGTGGAGGGTTAGGCAGGATACGTGTCTGTTTGACCCATTAGTCCCAATTCTTTCCCATGAGTGAAGGAATGAGGAGAACTTAATCCTGCAACAAGAATGGAAAGAATGTTGGTTTCATGTTACCATGTTGAAATGTTTGCTATAGACTGGTTAAAAGTAAACAAAACTGTCTATCCCTGATGCTAAAGTCAGCATGTCAAATTTCAATCCGATGAGGTTTATATTCTTCTCATGGTTTAATTGGGAGAGCAGCTTCTTGTTGTCTCTGCTCAGACATTTGATTCCCATACCTGCCTGTCTGGCTGCACTGGAACTTGTGATTCTCTTGCCCTTGCACTTGATCCCAGAATGCCTCAGAGTTAAGCTCTTGCTTCAGCAGCATCTGCATACTTCTTTCTGTGTTCCTCTGAAAGAAAAGTTACCTCCTTGTCTATCTTTCTTTAGTTACTGATTTCATAGTCATCCTACCAAAAGGAATTATCCAAACTGTCCTCAAACACTTGCAAGCCAGAACAGGAGACTTAAAATAGCACCCTGACTCCGTTGTTTGATTTGTCTTTTTTTTTCCTCTCCTGTTTTGAACCAGTCCCTGTTCTGATATCAAACTCCCTGTGAGTTTCCCCCAGCAAGATCTGTCTTTGTGGTTGTTCCCCTTGTACTTACCCGGGAGCAATTACTTGCTTCTCTGGAGTTCTGAGCAGTCACCTTCCCCGGGAAGAAACCCACACCTTGTGAAGGGTACCTAGGGCTGCTCCAGTACGTGCCATCCTTTGTCTCCCACTGCTCTGTGTGCTGAGCCCACGTCAGCAATGCTGCCCTTTGCAAACACATTCTGCTCTGACACTGACTTCACCTGCTGTCCTGGGCTGTGCCCCTCTATCTCCTCCCTTCTTCCTTCAACAATTGAGTTTCTAAAGAATTAACACTATAAATACTCTTTCAAGTGTCTTCACCCCACTTCTCGTCTCATTCTTGTGTAAATTGGCTTCTTTTGAGGCATAAACACTGTCTTGTCGAAAAAGAGGGAAATAATTAATGAGCTGTAATCTGAAGACGAGCCTGTGTTCTCAGGAATATGCGATATTACGGGATTATACTAGAGTCACTTCTAATTGTTTCCAGAAAAGTAACTCAGCTTTCCCTTTCCAGTAACTCCCAGCTGAGATTTCCTTTCCCAGTCTCCAAAGACCAATCTGGAAAAGGAAGCACTGGCCTGGAAGAATTATAAATCACTTGACAATTTCCAAATGATTATTCTATCTAGATTTTTCCCAATTCATGTCTGGAATAAAGGAGTTAATTCAGAATTCAGTCTGAAGAGACATGCTTGTGTCTAAAGACTTTAAAAAGCTACATTTGCTTACCTTAATTAGGCCATTTTCTTATTGGTAGATGCTTGTGCAATGGGCCAACACTTTGCTTTTCTTCTGCAGCTTGGCAACAAACACCGTGGTGCAGACGTACAACACTGGCCGTCCTGTCTGGAGCTGCTGCTGGTGTCTGGATGACACAAACTACATCTATGCTGGCTTGGTCAATGGCTCCATCATGATATATGATTTGAGAGACACGAACTCTCACGTCCAGGAACTAGTCCCTCAGAAGTCTAGGTATGGCATAAGGGTTTTTCCTTCCTCTCAATTTCTCTAATATATGTTAAGTTAAACATAGCTTCTTCCATAAATCATGCAGCAATTGTGAGAGTTGAAATTGGTTGATGGGAATCTCCTGTTCAGAAACTCAAATTTAGCATGGCAGTGAGAAGCCTCTCTAAGGCTGCCTGGTATATGTAGAATTTAGTAGGAGAGCTTGGCCCCTGTGTCTTTTTAAGGCATAGTGTGGTCAGAAATTGGACATACTGGTGCAGCCTGAGCAGAAGAACTGACTGGTTTGGAGCTGAGTTTAGTATTTCCTTTAGAAAGGACAAATTTGAGGTGTGAGATGCTGATACTTCAGTCTCTCAGGGAATTACATATTTATACATAAAATTACATATTTATACATAAAATACTCAGGGAATTAAATGCTGATTTCCACGTATCTGATGTGTGCTGTCCAATGCCCCTTTAAAACATAAGGCCCAGAAGTTGTGTCGCTGTTTATACCAGGAGCAGAGAGATGCAGCAGCACACAAATTCAGCAAGAGCAGGCAAAAGAAGCAACTTATTAATTTCTAACCCCATTTTATATGCCCCAGCCCTATAAGGCAATTGGTCAGTGATCACCCATCTCCCAGGGTGTTTGGCTAAAGTCCTACAGCACCCATTGCAAAATATTTTTCCAATGTACCATAAACAGAACTTACCAAAACACCACGTTAGTCTAGGTTACAAAAACCATCCTACTGTTTCTCGTAACATGCATGAGAAAGGCAGGACTCTCACCGAGTATTGTGAGAACCTGAGAAAATCCCTCTGCTAGCAGCTTTTCAGCATCCACACTTACGTTGAATTCCACTTATTCTTGACAAACCCTTTGTGCTTGAAGGACTGTTTTGTAGCCTGCTTAGTCCCTCTCTTTGCCCTGTGGCTGGAGCTCTGCAGCAGTGTGGTGGAACACCAGCGTGGCTGGGGCCGGCACCACTGACTCTTGCCCATCGTGCTTTCAGGTGCCCCATGGTATCGCTGTCCTACCTGCCCCGCATGGCCTCGGCGTCGCTGCCTTATGGGGGAATATTATCTGGGACCTTGGAAGGAGCCTGCTTTTGGGAACACAAAGCTGGTAACTCGTACCGGCCTCATCACCTGCCACTGGAACCTGGAGGGTGCATCGATATTCAGACGGAGAGCAGCACGCGGCACTGCCTCGCGACATACAGGCCTAGTGAGTAACGGCAGCGCGCTTTTCACGGCGTGCCTGGAGTTAAGCAGCAGCTTTGGTGCTGAGGGCTCAGCAGAGGTGTAGAACCTGCCTCAGCCAGAGCAGTGAGCATCTGCCCGGAGATGAGAGCTGGCTGAGGGCAAAAGGAGGCAGCTGCAGGGTGGGGTTGCTTGTATTCCTACAGTTAAAACTTGCGTGCGATTACATTTTACGAAGGTTCTTTTTTTTTTTCCTGCCACGCAGGTAAAAATAGCCCCTGTGTGCGCTGCGTGATGATGGAACTGACCTGCAGCCCGCTGACAGAGGCCTCTGAAGATGTGGTGTGTTCTTCTAACCCCATTCAGACTTTCAGTGCTGGGCCCACCTGCAAGCTGCTGACCAAGAATGCCATTTTCCAGAGCCCGGAGGAGGATGGCAGCATCTTTGTGTGTGCTGGAGACGAGGCATCAAACTCTGCCCTGGTATCTCTCCTCCCTTTCAGTGTTGTGTTGGGGTTGACTGCAGCTCTTAAGAGAAGCCGTATTAGTCACAGCATCAGTGTGTTGGTGGGATAATGAATGTGGTTGGGGTTGAGGGATGGATGCATGCAGGTGCTTAAGAATGACTGAGATGAGGGGAAGGATTGTTCTCTAGATGAAAAAGCTCAGATGCAGGGGACGGCAGACAGAGGAGAGGGGACTCGAGGGGGCATTGTTCTGTGTATCCAAGCAGGGTGTGATTGTAGAGAAAGGGTCCTGTAAGTAACTCAAGGGGAGTCTTTAGAGAGGAGGCTCTGTTTTGGCAGGGAGAGCCCTGCACTCCCTGATCTTGTCTGTCCCACAGCTCTGGGATGCTGGCAGCGGCTCCTTGCTGCAGAAGCTGCAGGCTGACCTGCCCGTGCTGGATATCTGCCCTCTGGAGGTGAACCAAACCCACCTCCTGGCCACCCTGACTGAGAAGATGGTGAAGATCTACAAGTGGCAGTAAGAGAGGTCCCCAGCCCTGCCACAGAGGATTTCCAAACATGCTGCTGATCAACCCTGCACTGCTGTTTGGCTCCAGACTCTGCTGTCCTGCACCTGCTGCTTACAGGAGGCAGAAACCAGTATAGCACCTTTCTGACGGCGGGTGGGAGCTGGGATCTGCTGATATCTGAAGCAATTCCCTTCTTTCATCTTCCTTTTTAGGTCCTTATTTTTTTTTGGTCAATTTTCTTCAGTTAAACTGCACAAGCTGCCTCAGCACAGCAATAATTCTTGGCCTGTCTCCAGCGTGTGCTGCTACACGTTTTTTTTCCAGTGTGAATACAGCACAGGGACTTGCAAATCTCTTCTACGGATCAACAAAATACAAGGAATGTGACGACCTGAGACTCTCACTGCACTTCCTTCTGGAGTGCTGCTGTGATTACTGGGTGATGGAAAGGTGGCAGTACCAGCACCTCACTCACACAGCCCATCCTCGCTGCGAAGGCAAGATCCCTGCTTCAAGGGGATGTACTCCAGGTTCTTTGGAAGGTCTGGGGTCAGTCAGCAGTTCCTTCCTGATGAGGACAGACCCTGTTTTGTGACCCTGAAGAGAGGAGGCTTGGAAAAAGTCTACAGAGAACCATTTTGTGTGTGTGTGTACGTGTGTGTGTGTTGTTTTCCCCCCACCATGAGGGTATAATTTGCACTGTCATTCCTTAATTCTCTGCCCCAGTTTCCTTCCTCTTCTCTCTTCTCACAAGCAAACTTGGACAGTTCAGTTGTGGAAAATGAAACTAGAGAAGCAGAGGTGAAGAGGAGGTGATGACTCTTGTACTGTTGGCTCCTAAGTCCTTCCTTAAAGACAGCAAGGTACTGAAGTAGCTGGTACCGTGGGCGGGGGGAAATGCTGGCTGCTTGGTTTTTTTCAGTTGAGTGGCTGGTTTTTTTGCTTGGGTTTTTTTATCCCCTTTTGAGAAACTGGTGGAAACTCAGGGATTTCATCAGCTCGCTTTGACTGACCTTTTGCCTTCCTAGCTGCCAGCTCACGGGACGGTCCCAGGCAGCTTGCAGTTGTGTCTGTGTGTGAATGTGCTGTGGAGTCGCTGGCTTGTGCAAACCTGAGCCCATGGCGGGGGGATCGTGGGTCAGGGGCTGTGTGCTGGCCACGTGCAGTGGGCTCTCACCACTGGAAATATGCTGCAGGGTGTGAGAATGTTTTATCTCCAGGTCAGATCACGAAACAGGACTTGAAACAGGTTTCATTTTATGGTTAACGAAAGCAAGCTTGCAAAAGTGCTGGAAGCTGCAAGACGAGTTCCTGCACTGGAATTGTCTCTGGACACAGCTCTGCCTCTGGCCATGGTCAGAAGTGCCTGACCTGTCGGGATGGAGTGTGCCACTGCTTAAACTGCCAGAACCCTTTTATTTGCTGACGTCTGGGGCTTGCGCAGTATAATCCGGTCTTTAAAAACGAGATTGAGAAGATCTCTGCTTAACTTTATATTTTTGTCTATAGTATTTTGTTCCTCTATTTTTATATACTGTGAAAATAAAGTGTTTATAGTTATCAACTATACCTGGTGCTGCTGTACTTAAAAAATAGTCTCTGGGCTGCACGCTGCGTACCTTGCAAATGTGAAGAAGCTTCCTTGTCTGCAGGTGAGCTTTCTAGTGCTCTGTAGTGCTCCAAGTTGTGCTGAGATTCAGACTGAAATAACAGAGGTTTTGAGTGGCTGGAGCATCCTTGCCGAGCCAGGCTGCTCTGACCGGGTGAGGGGAAGGAAAAGCACTGAGCAAAGCCAGGCCAGGCACCTCCAGCAGCTTTTTAACTGGAGAGAAACTCTCTGCTGTGAGGCTTTGGTGTTTTAATGAGGATTGGGATCCATGGGTTAGTAAAAAGAATAACACTGTGAGGAGGTCTCAAGTAACAGCAGCTCAAAGCAGGAGGAGCAGGCTGGGCTCTGTTGGCTTAGTGCAGCGAGCTGCTTGTTCTCTGCTGTCCAGAGGCAACTCCAACCCCTCATCCCCCAGGAAATTTGGAAAACTTTAAACATACACAAGAGAAGGAATTAAAAGGCCTCTCAGTTTCTGATTTTCAAGGTAGCACTTGTTTTCTACTTTATACCGCCCTAGAGGAATATGAGATACAAAGTAAATTGCTATTAAAATAATAAGGGCAGAGGACACTTTCCTGTTCTCTTCAGCTTTCAAATCTGGAGCTGAAGAAAATTCTCAAAGATCTGAGATGTGCAGAACCTCCTAACACTCTCCCAGGCCCAGGTTTGCAGCATGCTCTGGGAACGAGCACCTAAATTGTCTGCAGAAAGCCATTGGCAATCCAGAGCTGATAAAAGGTCAAACGTGTTAATTAAATATTTGCTCATCTCTGTCTGGAGTCAAAGGGGGGAGGTTCGGGGGTGGAAGAAAGGAAAAAAAAATCGGTGTCTCTGCCTGTCGTGAGGCAGCTGCTGTTAGAGGCTGAGCTGTTTCACTGGTGTTTTAGGCAGTAAGCTGCTCTGTGGCTATTTCTGCCACTGTCTCTGGGAAGATTTCGTTATCGTGGAGCCGGGTGGCCCCTTGACAACTCCTGTAGTAGATGTGCTGCGAGGTGAGAGGTGAAGGCGGGCAGCGCAGCAGCCCCTGGGGACAGGGCCTCTCTCTTAACTGCCCAAGGGTCGTCTTTAATATTTTTCTTTGGAGGGGAGCCCCTTTCCTAATTGTAACTTGTTTTAAAACCAGACCTGAGGGGAGAGTTCAACAAATACCTGCAACATGTGGGATGCTGACAAAAGGGAGCGCTAAAAAAGCCCGAGGGGAGCAGCGAGCACAGCTTGGGGTACGGGCACCAAGGCAGGACCTGTCAAGCGCTTTGCTTGGCTCGGGCCGTGCCTGCCGCTTCCTGGAGTGCAGAAAAGCACGATTTTATGTGTTCTGAACCAAATTGGATTAAACCCAGGTGCTGCAGCAAGTGAAACAAGGAGCTTAGTCTGAACCTTGTTACGCTGAGGTAGCCGGAGCATCCCAGTGGGATTTCACTTAGTTCTTCTTGGTTTGCAAGGAGACGTGGCAGGATTTTTCTGCTAATGTAGATCAGCAGAATTTCTACCAAGGCAGTAAATCCCTTAACAGAGCCCGTTGGTGCTTTATGGAGGACAGAGACTGAGGAAAAGGACAGTGGGGTAAATAAAGGAACAAGCAAGGAAAAATTAGTTTTCTGTTGGGTTTGATTCGCATCAAACACCGGAATGAAGAAATGTGAAAGAACAGATTTCACTGCTCAGACAGGGGCCTGATCTCCTCTCCTGGGATGGTGCATCTGATTTTTCTTTCAGCAAAGCTGCTGCTAAGGCTTTTCCCTACTAAAATGTGAATTAGTTGAGTCCAAGTTGAGCTCCATCCCTAATCCTGCCAAACCAAGCAGAGGAGGGAGCAGCACCTTGGCAGCGGGATTCTCATCCCCCGTGAGCCCTCTCAGCCCCCACAGTCAAGCCTAGTGGAGTAAACAGCCTCCCTGGCTTGAGATAACAATATTTATCATTGTTTATTTGCTTTTCAGAGATGTAAAGATATTTAGAGATAGTGCTGAGAAGGCAGATATGCCCCATGCTCGCATCGCTTCCCTTTGCTGAAGAGGATGGGCTGCGGGTGCCCTGGTGGGGCAGAGCTGGGTGCTGCTGGGTGTGTGCCCACAGGGAGCTCCTGCCCAAGTACAGGAGGTTCACTAGTAAAGTCTTGGAGCTGTAGCAGCATCTCAACAGCAGTGAGGACATGGGAGATGTTGCTTCTACCCCATCTCTAAGTAGCAAAAGAATAAAAAAAATAGATGAGTTGGGGAACTATGCCCTAAAATACTCATCTAATCCTCGGGACAAACTTAGCAGGTAACAGGCACTGTCCAGCCTGTGCTGGTCAAGAGAAAAAACTGTCTCAAATTAATTTCCGTGATTATCCCACTCAGTGAAGCATAATTAACGTGAGGGCCAGGAGGGTTTAGTCTCACAGCAAGTCCAATTTGGTGTTTCCACTACCGGCAGAGGTGCAGAAGGTGGAGGAAGGTCCCCGCACTTCCGACGGCATCATGCTGGGAGCAGCATCGACTGCTTGGGAAGGCAGAAGCAGGACTGGGATGGAATTGTAGCAGGGTGGAGGAAGGGTTGGAAAATTGCCTGGTTTCTTTCCTTGGCATTCTTTTTTTGTAAAGGTAGGTGTGAACTGCAGCAGGAGCTGTGTGCATCCAGCGGGGAGTGACAGGCTCTGCAGGAACAACCCGGGGCTTCTGATGCTTTGCAAAACAAAGATGTGTCAACAGCAACGCTCTTGTGAAAAACTCATTGTCACCTTGGGCTGCAGAGTGAGCTGTGCATAAGAGGCATGAAGCTTCCCCTGTGCTTGATGTTCAGGAGGCTGCAGCTCTGCTCTTGCCTCCTCTTTGTCCACAGCTTCGTAGAATCATTCTCGTTGGGAGAGACCTTTAAGTTCACTGAGTCCAACTGTTCCTCCAGCACTGCCCGGGCATCACTAACCCATGTCCCTCAGCACCACCTCTCCACGGCTTTGAAACCCCTCCAGGGATCATGGAGAGTCCACCACTGCCCTGGGAAGCCTGGGCCAGGCCTGGACAACCCTCAAGGGGAAGAAATTGTTCCTCAGGTCCAACCTAAACCTCCCCTGGGGCAACTTGAGGCTGTTTCATCTTGTCCTGTCACTTATTCCTGGGGAGAAGAGCCCAACCCCACCTGGCTCCAACCTCCTGTAGGGGAGTTGTTGAGAGCCAGAAGATCTCCCCCAAGCCTCCTTTTCTCCAGGCTCAACAACCTCAGATCCTTCAGCTGCTCCTCACCAGACTTGTCCTCCAGACCCTTCCCCAGTTTTGTTGCCCTTCTCTGGCCACGCTCCAGCCCCTCAATGTCTTTCTTGCAGTGGGAGGCCAAACCTGAACCCAGGATTTAGGATGCAGAGTATGGAGCTTCCTCGGAAGCATTTATTGATGGGGATGGTCATGATCTAGAAAAGACAGCACTGAAGTTTTGGGGGACCTGTGGGCTGGAGGGAGGCAGCCTGCGCACAAGGAGAGGGCCTCAGTCCGCTGTGTGGGGACCAAGATGAGATTCAGAGGGGAACCTGTGCCTGCGTGGTCTGTATCCAGTTAAAAACTGCAGCAGTTCCTCTGCGTGGACCATGGAAAAGCTTTTCTTCTCCCCAGAGAGGTGAGCTGGAGGGTGAGGACGCTGCTGGGAAGGAGTGAGAGGCGTCCCAGCAGCTCAGTTCTCCCCAGCCTCTCTGCATATCTTGCAGCTATAAAAATTCTTGAAGCAGCGAGACTTCAACATGCTGCCCGCTCCGCCAGCAGCAGACTGCGAGCACTGAGCGCGGCACCCAACGCCTGAGAGCCTCACGGGTAAAAGGCTTACAATGTGGCAATAAGGGAATTTCTGCCAAGGGCAAGGGGCTGAGGTGTGCAGCTGGGGTTACTGCATGGGAAGAGATGTCGCTGTGCCTGCAGAAATCTCTCTTCCTTGGTTAATTTGCTGCGTGGACGGGGTGACTTAATCGCAGATTAGGCAGGATGGTAAAATCCAAGGCTGGGAGGAAATTCCCCTTTAGCACGAGATGCTCGGCAGAAGGATGTGGGCTGCTCTGGTGCAATCGTGCTGCCGGGATAGCACCTGAGAAGCAGTGGTTGCTGAGCTGCTGGTGGGACTTGTGTCCCACTGCTGCTGCTGACCCAGCACGTCGGCAAATATGTTTATTTTTTACTGTGAAATTTGGAGGTCTGGCGGAGGTGGCCAAGGTATTACCAAAACGCTGCTCTGATGTGGTTGCAGACAATGTTTTCAGAGGATCTGTCACTAAACTCAGCATCCAGCTCTTCCTTATTGCCCTAGGAGGAACCGTTACCTCCCGCTGCAGATCCTGCTTTGGGGACAAGACCACTCTTGCAGAAGTGCCTGTGTCTCTCCATTCCTGTCCCTTTGTACCCAGCTTGGGGGAGGCTGCCATTCAAATCCTGGGTTCAGTTTTGGGCCCCTGAAGACAAGGACAATGAGGGGCTGGAGTGTGGCCAGAGAAGGGCAGTGGAGCTGGGGAAGGGTCTAGAACACAAGTCTGGTGAGGAGCAGTTGAGGGACCTGGGCTTGTTGAGCCTGGAGAAAAGAAGGCTCAGGGGAGACCTGGCTCTCAACAGCTCCCTGACAGGAGGCTGGAGCCAGGTGGGGTTGGGCTCTTCTCCCAAGGAACCAAGCAACAGGACTAGAGGAACTGTGCTCAAGTTGCCCCAGGGGAGGTTTAGGTGGGACCTGAGGAACAATTCCTTCCCCACAAGGGCTGTGCAGGGCTGGCCCAGGCTGCCCAGGGCAGTCCCTCCTGTGATCCCTGTTGGGGTTTCAAAGCCATGGAGATGCGGTGCTGAGGGACAAGGTTTAGTGGTGCCCTTTCAGTGCTGGGGTAACCGATGGACTTCATGATTTTAAAGGTCTTTTCCAACTGAAACAGTTCCCTGATTCTACCACCATGGCAGCCAAAGCCTCTCAAGCTTTTAACAGCTCTCCCCAAGGAGGACAGCGCTGCGAGCTGCTTCTCGGGTGGAAGATGAGAGATTCGGGCAACATCTGGCCAAAGCTCCTGGATACGGGCTGCGGGAGGCACAGCGCTGGGCCCGCTTCCCAGAGGCGAGAGCCGCCCCGCCTGGCCGAGGGGTCGCGGCGGCCGCGGGGCTGTAATGGCGACCGGGCCGTGATGGCGCCGGGGGCTGCGGCCGCCTGCGCTTCGCGAGCAGGCGGTGGGCGGGGCGGAGCCAGGGGCGGGGCCTGTGAAACCCACGCCCCCACTACCGAGCCCCCTCCGGAAAGGGGCGTGGCGCGCGGCGGGGGGGGAGGGGGGAGGGTGTGCGGCGCGGTGACGCCACCGGCGCGCTGATTTGCATACGGCGTGCGTGCCGCTGGGTGGGCGGGCGCTCGCGCCGGAGGTGGCGGATCCAAGATGGCGCCGTGCGGACGTGTCCGGAGCCGCTGCCCGGGCCCGGCGCTGCTCCTGCTCCTGGCGCTGGCGGCGCGGCCGGCGACGGGCGGTCCCGCTCCCGGCCTTCCCCCCGCCGGCGGCGGCGCCGTGGCCATACCGGTGCAAGCGGCGGGCCCGGCCGCGGCGGGCCCGCGCGGTTCCCGCAGCGGCGGCGGCGGCTCCGGCAGCGGGTGGAAGCTGTCGGAGGAGGCGGTGTGCCGGGAGGACGTGGTGCGGCTCTGCTCCAAGCACAGCTGGGCCAACAACCTCGCCGTCCTCGAGTGCCTGCAGGACGTCCGTGAGGTGAGGGGCCGGGCGCCGCGCCGGGCCTACCCGCGGCCGTGAACAAAGAGCGGGGGCTCCGCGCCCCTCGAGCTCCGTCGCCGCGACTCGGCGGGGCCAGCGCCGCCCCGGGCTGCCCTTCCCTGTTTACCTGGTGCTTCCGGGCTTAAAATACGGTGTTTGCGGGCAGGCCGGCGCTTCCCGCGGTGTGGAGCTCGGTGTGAGGGGGCAGGCGCGGGGGTGGCGGCGAGGGCCGGGGGCCCACCCCGGAGAGGAGCCTCTCCCGATCTGCTGGCACCTCCGCGCTGCCGCCCTGGCAGCGGCCTCCGGGGAGGGAGAGCTCTCGGTGGGGCGGCTTTGGTTTGGCTTGGGTGCCTTACGGGGTTATTTTGTTTTCAGAGCTGTGGGGAGAGGTGCCCGCGTAGTGCTGAGAAAGCCTTTCGTGGCTGGTAGCAGCAGCGACCGGAGAAGGGTTTTTCAGGCTCAGATTCCCACCTTCGCTTAGAGCTTGGCTGCAGAGGTGGTTGGTTTCCAGTGCTGGCTGATGCATGCATCAAACTGGAAGTAAAATCTTCATAGCTGGCTGAGTTTTTGCAAGGAGGCTGGCTGGGTGATCTGTTGTTCCCGAATATTTGTCCTGAGTCGTTTAAGTCCAGCTCAAGAAGCGACTCTGTTGCAACCTCAGTGTCTTTTCTAACCCCATTTTTTCATTCATTCCTTGGTGGTCCTTGCTCAGTTTGAAGAAGCCTGCGGGAGGAATGTCTTTGGTGAGCTGTTTGGGGTTGATGTCTGTTTACTTCTTGGCCTCTCTGCTGTGAGGTCCAGGAATGTCAGGCTGGGCCAGTTATAATGGTTATTCTGTCGTTGTGGAGGCAGCAGATGGCAGTGACTTAGTGGTTACTCTTACCCTGAACCAGTAACTGTCAGTGATCCCCTTCTGACTTAAAATCCCAAAACAATTTAGATGTTTTTAATATAACTTTGTGTTTTAATTTTGGACATTTAGTTTAGTAGGACACTTTTTGCAGACTTTTAAAAGGAGTCCTGATGCAATCTCTGTCACGGTAATAAACTGTTCTGATACTTGCTTTCTAGATTGTCCCTTACTCTTTCTTTGACTCGTCTCGGACCTTTTGGACCCTTTGTCAGCGAGATACCATCTCTGAGAGACTCTGAGCTGCGCTTGCAGGCGGTGGCTCGCAAGCTGCCAGCCTGCCAAAAAGGCCAGCTCCTGTTGTTCTCTTCTTTCCAGTTGTGTGGCCCCTCCCTTTGCATTTCATAGTTCCAGTGCTTACTGGTTTGCTGCCATTTTAGCAAAGTGGACCTTTTTATCATCTAGTTTATCAGCTTTCTGCTGGAATGGTTTTGTCATTAAACACAGAGGGGGGTCAGTGTAGGGCTGAGGCACAGGAGAGTATATGGAGAAGCAGAAGATCGAGGGATGCCTCACATCACATGTTATTTTCCGCAAGTAGAAGCCCTGACATTGGTTCTGCCTGTCTCATGAAAGCTCCACTCCCTTTTGAATATGAAGTCTTGCTTGTGGTTTCCTTTTTCCCCTTTCAAAGCCTGCCTTTTGTCAGTGGCTGGCTGGCTGTTGGTGCTGTTGAGCGGTGATGCTGTCTGAGAGCCCGCACCGAAGGTGAACCTCTTCCTGAGGTGACATCCCAGGCATCGATGGGACATCTTGGGGTCGTTTTGGATTGAGTTTTCTATCCGAAGGTGCCCGTCTGTAGCCTTGTCCTTATTTGTCTGTCAGCCTCCTAGGAGCACTGTCAGCTGGTCTTAGGCTCAACAGTTCGCCTGCTGTAATGTGATGGGCTGTGTCCTGACATAAAAACGACCTCCCAGGGTGCTGCTCGGAAAACTGAATTAAAAGATCTGACTTCTGTGCATCCCTGCTCTTTAACTCTTCGTATTTAGACTCCGAGTGAAAGGCAGGAGTTACAAACATTGTGTTTAAGCAGGGTCGGGTGTCTTGGATGTTCCCTTTGGAGGTGAGAGCAGAGGGAACAAGTGACGTATTGGCTGTTACTGTTGTTGATGCAACTATTAATTCTGAGCCTACAGCATCTGATGGCTTGTTTGGACATCAACCAGAGAAGTGACAAGTACATTTTAAAATGGGTCTAAATCATAGGAGCCCATTTAAAAAACAGTAAATAAAATATTTGGGGGAGGAGTTGTGTGCGTGGTGGTGTCAGTGAGGACAGTATTTGGACACTGCTTTGGTACAAGTAGGAGGTAAGATGAGATGCAGTTTGGTACAGGAGCAGTCTTTTTTTCCATAGGTGTTCAAGGTGATTTTACTTTTCTCATAAGAGATGTTCTTGTAACATGGGGAAACTTTGAAACTGGGAGTGTTACTGTTAAAAATATCCATTGATTTTCTACTTGGTGTGATCCAAAAAAGCTGGGACACTTAAATTTGAATAACCAGGGGAAACAACTACTTGAAACCTTCCTTTTGACTCCATAAACTATAGAGGAAAGAAAAGATGTGCTTTTTTTTTTTAGCCAGTGTGAACACGATCACATTATTTCAGTATCAGCTGCTTTGTTGCCATGGATGTCTTTAAAGTCAGCCCTCCCTTAGTTCCCATGAATGTAAAGAACAGGAGTGTTGAGTCTGTGGGTACAGCAGCTTGTTGTGTAGGGTGAATTCAGCAAAGAATAGCTTGAAACAAGAGAAAACTGTTTAAAGCAAACCATCCAAACAACAAACCAACCCCCAAAATAATAACTTTTAAAGTTTTGTGTTTGAGAGGCTACGTGCAGAGCGTCAATTTGAAGTATTCTCAACAGGGATACTGAAGCACTGCTCGTTTTTAGAATTCTTTTGAAACATTCAGACCCTCCCAAACTGGTTTGAGATATTTTCCCCACTGATTTTTCTACTGAGTTGATGAAATGCTTAATTGGCAGAGCGTGCAGGTGCAGAACTCTTCTGCGTTTCACGTTGTTCGACTGCTTGGAAGATGGAAATCAAGGGACGATCAGTGCTTTTTGCTTTCCTTTCACAGGAGAAGAATGGCAAGGATGCTCCTTAACTGGAGGAGGTGAGGGCCAGAGCTAGGCAGCGTAAACCTCTGTGACTATTACCAGAAACCAGAATCAAAAGCATAGTTTCCTGCCTTTTCCAGATGAATTCTTTCCCCTCCAGTTAAAGTTATTTGCGCGCTGGCTGCGTTACTGTTGAAAGTCACTTTAATTTTGTCATTGGCATTTTTAATTGTTAGCCAAAGAACTCTGTGCCAAGATCTACAAAGAGTCAGCTGGAGTGGTGTATGCTTCTGTTTTTCAAAAAGGTGTTTTTAAAGTCTTGGTATTTATTTTCTGTTCTCTTGCTGAAGCTATTCTGATGGCTGGCCTGTTTCTAGGGAGGCTTCAGAGCGTGCATTTCACTCAACTTAGAGTGTGGCCTTTAAGCGCTTTTTAATGGGCTGCTTATTAAACTAATTTTCATGGTGGTTATAGTATAAATAAACCCATGAAATATTAATATATTTGCTAGGTAAAACTTTTAGCATGATTAATGATGATTTGCATCTAAAGCATGACGGGGTTGTTGAATCTGAGGTAGGAGACATTAGCAGGTATGAAAATACCTTAACCAGCATAGCTCTCTTTTCGGGCTTATTAATGAGCATAATTTTCATATTAAGGCATACCTTAGGTCTGACTAATCAGTGAATTAACTTAACGTCCTCACTGTCGAGCTTTGTTTGCACTGTGCCTGTAAAGATGATGTAATATTTAAAGCATTATATCCATCTCTATAATGCATTATAGGCTAAATAATATTTCTAAGATCAAAGAGTTGTGATTAAGTTGGGATTAGAGATCAAAGTTTTTGGCCTCCCGCTGCTTTCATCACTGTGAATGGTTCTGTTTCTTTGGTAGCACCTTTATGGCAGGGACGGTGTAACTGAGCCAGAATGTTTTGCTTTCTGCAAAGCTCTCTTAATGTTACAGATTGCGTTAAGAACAAAACAAGTTAATCTTAAAGCCATGCATTTTAAGAATAGTATTTTTCCTGTTATTTCAGGTGCGTAGTCAGAAGGCTGGAAAATTCATTTGATGGGACTGGGAAGTGTGTAATGTTTGATGGGTTGGGAACTGGCACACTTCTTCCCTATAAATATTTTACAGGAATAAAACTCTGGGTGTACCTAAGCACCTTAAGTGGTCTGATGAAAGAGTGCCAGGGAAATTACTGAAGTTGTAAAATTAGAGATGGAAAAAAGAAGCCGGACGGTAACGCCGGGAGCCTTCGTTTGGTAACCCTCTAGCTGGAGAGGTTGTGTGTGCTCTGCTTGGTCCCTAGTTTTTCTGTTTTCTTGGTAAAAGGATCAGAAAAGTGAAAGCTTCCCTGAAGCGTTTTGGTCGCGTCGAGGTAGAGAAGCGTGATCTGTCGTGGTAGCTCAATTTGTTTATTTTACACAATTTATCCTTGTAATTTATTGACTTGAAGGGTGAGGGGTTTGTGTTGACTCAAGACGGGATGTTATCGGGCGTTTGAGCACGTCCTCGAGTCATTTCCATCTCTCTCTTGTCCAAGGGGAGGGTGGCATCAAGTACCTTTTTTTGGGATGTCTGGTCTGTGGCAGCAAATGAGTGTTTACCTGTCCAGAGCTGTGAGTAATTGAGGGCTGGGGATTAAACATAGCCCGGGGGTGGGCTGGTTTTTAGGAAATGTGGATAGTGAAAGTGCTGTTTACCATGGTGGACGTCTCCTCCAGTGCTTGTAGTTTGGATTTGTCCCCCAAAACCTCTGGGCATTCTCCCTGGCTTTCAGGGGAATGGGAACTGCCTGTTTCTCAGGGTGGTAGGTCTGGAGTTGGGGGATGGAGACTGTTCCTGGTTCCCTGACCATTACTATGGCAAAGGAGTAGGCAGTTGGTGATGCTCTTCCAGTGCCTACAGCATTATCATCTGGTTCAGATACCAGCACGCAAAGGGATTTTTGTTTGTGGGGTTTTTTTGTGGTTTTGTTTGTTTTTTTTTTTTTCCAAGGCAATCAGAAATGTGGAAAATGCACCTTAGGCCTTGCCAAGGGCTTTGCTTACACTCATCCATTTCCTAAGGGATATTGACCTGGTGATCATTCAGAGCTACCTGTGCAAGGCACAGGAGTTTAAAAACTCTTACATCCTTAAGGAAAAAATAGAGAATTCTTACCTGTAGTTGAACTTCAGCTAACAAAGCAAAATTGTGTTACACTTTTAAGAGATTGAATTAATTATTGGGCTGTAACCAGATTCTAAACTCTGGAAGTTGAAGCCTGTGCATCTGTATTAGAAATTTTCAGATGCTGTTCTGTCTCAAACTGAATTAAATGAAGAATTTACAGTGGTTTGTGGCAGATGCAAATAATCTGAATGGTCAACACTGGTCCGTCCTGCTTCTAAAATATGTAAAATGGAAGGTGGATCTATCAAAGGAAGGGAATCTATCAATGTTGGGCCTAGGAGGAAGGGATTGAGATGATTTTAATATTGAAAAAAAAACCAAACCCATGAGCAATGACAAAATAAAACTATGGAGACAAGTCTGGAACACTCTGTGAAGCTTTTTCTCCCAAGGCTTGGCTTCTTAACAGAGATTAGCCATGTTTTTCTTCTGAAGTTCCTATTTTTCCCTCTGTTCAGATAGCGTAAGCCCAATTTCCTTCTGGCTTTTGTAGTTAAGTCTTTAAGTAAAATTCTAAATACACTTGAAAAGTCCGCTTTGTGTTTGGGTTGCTCGCTTTGGCATCAGCCTCTGGCTTCATTGCGGGACGTAGCAGTATTTAAAAGTACTCTTTTCATCGATGGTTTCTTTCCAGCTATGTCCTGGACTTACTGCCTTGTGAGCAGTGTGTTAAACGCTGGTTCTTGGTGCTCTGTATCCTCAGCAATCTTAACGGTCGATGAACTCCAGAGTTATTTTCATGGGGTTTTTTTTTTTTTGATGGTTGACTTTGTGGTCGGTGTTTGGTTTTTTTTAGTTCTGTTCTTGGCAGGCTGGTACTCGCAGTAGCTGGTTATGTATCAGTTTGCATGGGATGTTTGACTTAATAAAAGGGATTATTTTACAAGCCTGCTTGCTCCAGTGAGCTGGTGCTGCTGGGCTGCTGCAGCTCTTGAGTGTCTAGGGAAAGGAACGGAAATACAAGGAGAGAGGTAAAGTTTGGTGCAGCTTGGCTCAGGATGAGCAGAGAAAGCTGTGCTGTGCAGAGCTCTTTTTATGGGGAGGTGATTCACTGGGCCAAATAGCTGAATATATTGACAAGCAGAGACTGAGTCAGTTATGATGGCAGAGACAGGTATAGCTAGACTGTTTTCCCCGCTGGCAACCTCCTCTACGAGGGAGGATGGGGTTCCACTGGAGGAACAGAGCTCTCCCTATCTCTGCTGCTGCTTTAGGTTGTCACAGCTGGAGTGGAATGACCTGAGGAACGATTATTCCAGGCGTGTTATGTGTCGTCTCTGTTTTCTAGCATAGAGACATTGTCTGGGTGTTCTTTATAGTGTAGCTTTTCTTTATGTGAGCATCACTTTCTCTCTTTTGGTCCTTGGAAAATGTACGCTTACTTTGGAAAAAGCCTTGCACTTATTCTTCCTAATAACAAACCCCAAAGAACTGGCTGAATAAGAGGTCTGGTAATTGCCTCTTTATGTGAAATCTTGCCTCAGAATAGTGGTTTTTATCTTCTGGCTAATCTAGTTTAAGGTCTGGGAAGTTGGTTGCTATGGTATTAACAAATTCCAGTTCTGTTAGCTGATAGGGTTTTTTGCCATCATGGGATACTTTCAGTTTCTGGATGTTCAGTGCATCAGTATCCATTGCAGTTTGTTAGGTGAGGAGCAGAGAACCTTCCTTCCCCAACTAGCAGCTTGTAGCATGATTACAGCCTACCTTTGTCAAGACAGCGGCTGGAAGCTGACACTGTTCCCTTCTGGCATTCAGAAAAGCTGTCTCCTGGCACGCTGGCCTCGGCTCTGAGCTGAGGGATTTCCTTCAGCAGTTAGAGAGGTGTCTGTTTTCTCTACACTGTCTTTTTTGGGGGTGTAGTGCCTGAGTTTATTTTTTTCCTTTGGATAAGTGTATCTTGTATCTTCGTGAGCTTAAATTTCATGTGTTCATTCAAGTCAGTACGTGGTTGTGTTGTATGTCTAAAATTTTGCCTAAACTCTCACTGTATGTTTAATGTCTTTATTATTGTTAGTGCTGTAGCTTAAGACTAATGGTACAGGCCTAGTATCCCTTTTGCCAGGTAACAACACAGGGAGGAATGAACATTAATCGTGCAGGGCAGGAATGTTTGTTTGATGCATTTATTTTTTGCATCTTTGCCTGAAACAACGGGTAAGAATTGCCGACAGGAAAGTAGTATTTAACGTAATAAGTATTCATGGTTTCTCTGAAGTGTTTTACTCTCTTGCAGTTCGTGGTGTGTGCTCCTGTGAAAAACTTCTTGTAGTTTGCGTATTTGATTCTCGGGAGATTTGAGTCTCTTCTGGAGAATGCAGCTGGTTGTGTTGGTATAATTAAGTACTTACGTGTAAGGGGGTAGGTTAATGACAAATAGCTATTCCAGCCTGCCATGCCAAATCATTCAGGCAGTGGTGCTGTCTTCTGTTTCACAAAATAATGCCTGGCTGTATTTAGTGTCAGATCTGCTGTCTAGATCTCTTGACTCTTACCAAGAGGTTCAGTTTACTAATTGAGACTTTCTTTCCTAGATAGTCCTGCTAGCAGAGGGTAAAATACTTTCCGCTGAGTGCACTGCAAACCAGCTCAGTAGAGCGTGCATTCTTGGAAGTGTTGAAGCAATTGCCCTGCAAAACAAAAAGTTTTTACAGAATTAGAAAGAGAAGAGAAGATGGCAAACCCAAACCTGCTTGGCTTGTAGACTTTCTGTAACAGTCCAGGCTTGATTTGAGCTGAGTCAACTTTTGTTACCCTGTTCTCACCTGAGTGGAAATAAGATCTGGAGGAAGATTACAGTAAGCTCTTTAAGTATCAAATTGACTTTTTTTTTTTTGGCTTATGTCAGTGCCTCTGTGGCCTATCTACATATATCATAAAATAATAAAACCCCCCTGCTTTCAAGTAAAGTGACTGCAACACTGCAGCTGTCATAATTTACACCATGAACTGTTCATAAGACTGCAGTTCGTAGCTGTGTTCGTGGTGATTTAAATCAATATTAATAAGAACCTCCTCTTGCAGGATTCAGCTACTCTAAATCTGGTCTCCGTCGATACAAGGTCCTGAGTAACTGCAGTTTTGGTGTCATTCAAGAGGCGTGGAGAAGGCTTTTGAGTTGTGCATTAGAGTTGGCAAGTGGAACTGTGTTCTTAATGAGCGTTGTAGAATGACACACAGGAAAACCTTTTGAGTCTGTGGAGCTGGAGAAACTCGGGATGCTGTGAAGTGTGGTTCACTGGGAGATTTCTTACAGTGACCATAATGATCCATTTTTTTTCCTGCTTAAAACAGTGAGGTGAGTTTTCTGCACTTGTCTGCTTTTCAGGTAGGGATTCAGCAGGATGCCACGTCAGTGCTTACTGGAGGGGACTACAGGTTAGAAAATGCTTAACAGCAGCCACTGCTGGAAAACCCAGAGCTGTTTGAGTCACTCAGAATTCAAAGATGTGCAGTAACATCACTGACTTGTTTGAACAGGAGGCTTCCAGGCAGTCATCAGCAGCTATCTTCACTTATTTTGGCTCTGATTAGTCGTATGAAGCAATGGTATATTTTTAAAGCCAAAATAGAAAAAGCTGAAGCACTGGTTTATGGTGTAAAGCTTCCCTGCATTGTTATTAAACTGAGAACTGGAATGGTGAACGCTCATCCTGTCTCTAGGAATCCCAGTGAGAACAGCATCATCTGGCAAGGTGTGGTGCTAGGGAATGTACTTTTCCTTCAGCTGCTTCACGGCTCATTTAAATGTTATTAATAGCCTTAATTTGATGTCGATGTGCAAAAAGCTCATTCTTAGAGGGCTGTAATTCTGTTTCTTGCCAAAGACGACCAACGCCTTGCTGTGTTTGATGTTTTTCCTTTGTGACCCTTTACCTGGGCTATAGCAGGCACCGAATGTCTAGTGAACCATTGCTGCTGACACTCTCCTCTCTGACTACAGAGGTAGCAGCAGTGTATAGGGCAGACTTGCCTGGGATAAAGCTTGTGCACATCAAACCCCGTTCGTGTGCTCTGAGGCTACACTGGCTTCCTTGCTATGAGCTGCTCACCAGTGAGGCCTACACAAGGGTACAACAAGCCTCAAACTAGAGGGTTTTCTGCTTCCCTCCCCTCCTCCAGGCATTTGTAAACTCTTCCAATGTCCTGTTGTAGAAAACTGTAGTCTAAACTTGTTCTGCTGGGGAGAGTGCTGATGGAATTCAAATTCTTCTCTTCCTAAAGTAATTTCCCCAAATACTTTGTTCCCTTGGGACATTGCAGTGCAATCCATCGTGAGTTTGTGATGCCCTCAAAGATTATTTAATTAATGTTGTCTTGTAATGTCTGTTTTGCTCACTAGGGTTCACAGTGACTAAAACTTCCATTATTTGCAAGAGGTGTTTTCTGAAAACTTTCTGAGAGGGAACACTGGAGAGCTCAGGTGGGCTGTGTGGTGCTGGGAGGAGTATGCAGCCTGGATTTCTGCTGTGTAACTAGAAGAGATGATATGAATCCGTGCTGCAGTTGTTTTACCTGCTGGTTGTTGGCACACCACAGCTTTATTATCCAGTTTATTATCTGAAGTGGGTTAGGGCAAATGCAAGTAGGCAAAAACCTTCTTATGGCTTAGAGTTGTACATCATGGATAGCTTTGAATAGCCTGGCAGCATGTTGTTGCCATCTTAAAGTGATCTTGGGTCTCTTGGGAGATGGAGTTGAATCTCTGACTGTAATCACTTCCTTGTCACTCAGTGAGACCGCTAATTTGGAATTGGGATCCTGTTTAGGAAATCAGAGCTTCAGCTTAAAGAGAAAAAAGCCCCTCAAAAAAGCTGTTCAAGCAGAATGGTAAAAAAGGAAGATGTTCAGAGCAAGGTGGCAGAGTAGCTTATAGCCTGTTAGACATGTATGAGGGCTTTCCAGTACTTTAATCTTCAAAACTTTATTGTCTCCAGCTTTAAGGCAGAGTATTTCATATACCTTTCTTGTTCTGATCTTCAGTTGGGCCAAAAGAGTCTGTCTGAACTGAACTTTTGTTCTCAGGAAGCATTTAAAATGAACTGGTGGAGGCTGGCTGATATTAGAATTCACTGCCTTGGGAACCATGTGGCTGAAATGACTTTTGAACATCCCTTTTGGGGTTTGGCATGGTTTTCTTGAGGTTCTTAGCATGTTGCATGCTTTTTGTAGCACTAAAAGCCGTAAGAGAAAATGAATCAGGAGGTCATCTTTGAAAGGAAATCTAAAATCATGTCTCAGAAGTGTCAAGACATTGTGCGTGAGTAAAAGTTGGGCAGTGTGAGTATAGTGCTCTCATATTTACACAGCTTGTTGCTTTGTTTTACCCCCTGTAATAAATTTGTCAGTTTGGGTCCTACCCCTTGGCAGTGCTGTGTTGAGTATGTTGTAGTGGGCATTCAGACCTGAATCCAGGACTTCAGTGAGCTTCCTTCTGCGTATGCTAGGATTTGAGACCATCTGGACAGCGAGCCGCGTGGGTTGGCAGTAGATGAGCATCTTCATGGGAAGACATGGGGGAAGATGAAGAATTGACCAGCACGGCCACTTTCCCAGTCATGGAGCCACCTGGAAACAAAAGGGAGAACAATGGCATTGGGGTTCTTCTCTCTGCTTGCAGAAGCTGAGAGGATCCAGTCTCAGCAGGCAGTGCTCTTTGCCACTGTTTCCCAGCAGGGACTCTTCTCATGGGATGCTAGAGCACGTGTTGAGCATCTGGGCATGTAGCCATCCTTAATAGTCAAGGTGGACTCTCTCTTGTTTGTTTTCTTTTAATATGGAATTTTTCATATTCCTTATTAGTCAAATGTCGAACCAAAGCTATGCTAACCAAATAATTAAGTCTTTCTAGGGCAAGGTACAGGAACTATTATTCTAGCTTGCTTTTGTGTGGAAAGTACTTATTTTCCTAGAACTAGACTGTAATATTGCAAGATACTGATAAAATCACAGAATCAGCCTGGTGCCAATAAATACAATAGCTGGAGAGAATGGTTGATTTCAAGGAGAAGCAACTAAGAGGTTTCTGTTAGAATCTCCTCTTGGATCGCATGTCATACTGCTGGGATGTGGACCTTGAAAGTACTGATCTTGCAGTATCGGTGTTCTTCGGCTGGATGTTGAACAGACAGTAAAAAGAAAGAGGTCCTGTAAATCTGACAGGTGTCCTGTAAATCCATCACGTGTGTGAGGTTGATGCTGTCCTGGAATGGACTTGGGTGAGAACCTGTTACGATCCTGCATCGCTTCGGGAGCTGCTGGTTAAAATAGCTCTGCTTTGGTTTCCTCAGCTACAGAGCTTGGCAACAGTGGAGTAGTACACGGGCTGAAAGCGTGGGCAGAGCAGCCAGTCTGTGTAGCTGTTGTGAACAGAGGTGAGGGGGTTTTTTGGGGGAGTTTCTTTTGCTTCATCCTTCTGGAGCAAGAATCCGCAAGTTTGTTTGAGTCCAAAAGGAATTCTAGGACTACAAGAACAGCAATGTGTTGTTTCTCTACCAAAATGCTTGAGGCTCTTGTCAAAGAGAAGTGTGGTCTGGAGTAGGGTGTTACTGCCCTGAAGAGCTGATTTGTGCTTCCATTTGATATTCCCGTGCCTGGTAAATATTTGGGATTTGGTTACTGTAGGCATTCATCCTTCGGGAAAACGGGAACTCCTTTTAATGCAACAGAGACCCTGGGAGCAGCTGTGGAGGAGGGCAGGACCCAGGTGGCTTGTCCCCAAGTGTCCTCCTGAGTTTCTCACACGCCTTTATGAAATCACGCGTAATCTGCGACACGACGTGGATCCGCTCGAGAGCATCAGAGCCTGAGCTGCACGTGATGAATATCGCTCCTGCCTTTGGGAATATTGCAGTTTAGGATGAAGGGACCGGAGGGGGCTACGCTTCCAGCCCCAACAGGCTTTCTTTGTGTCAGAGCTCTGCTGCTTGGGTAGGGTGTGTGGGATTTAAATGTAAAACTCATCTTAATAGTTTTCAATCTTGGCACGTGTCAGGCTTGTCCAAGCGGGAATGAACGGAGCGCAGAACTGAAATGGTGTGTGTCTCTGAAGGGGATGTGCCATAGCTGAGTCCTGGTTACTGATGTGTTCAGCACCTAATCGTTTTTTCATAAGGTGTTTGGTTTCTTTTTTTTTTTACAAAACATCCTAGTGAACTGAAGGTGAATTTTTCTCTGTGAAATGTTTAAGGAATTGTGAGTAATCTGTTGTTGGTGTTGGTTTTTTTGTTTGTCTGTTTTTTTGAAGGCTCTCTCGTTGGCTTAGTTCGTCCTGTTTGACCATTTACTTAGTGTTGAGGTCTCCATGTCCTGAATGGTGATTTTTGGGGGGATGTTTCCAGTAGTTTATGCTGCGAATCTGGGGCAATGCTTTAGCAGGGAGGGGAGACTCCTCCAACCGAGCAGTGCTGTCGGTGGCAGGCAGGAAATATATGCTAGAGATGTACTGACAATTACAGCAAAATTGCTGCGTGAGGATTCAGAATTTCCCCGTTCCCACGAGGGGAAACAGCTTTAGTTTGGATTTCTTTATTAACAGTCTCTCTCTCTTATGGAATAAGCTGGCCCCTGTCTGGTCACTCACTCAGAAATGTTCCAAGTTAACCATTACTGGTTGAGGTGGTCAGCTCTTCTCCCAGGAGTGATTTCTCTGGATAAAACACTGCCTGTCTGGGATAGCTTTCAAGTACTATATGTAACTCTTAGGCACTAAGATCTTCCTGCAGCTGATTTGCCTCATTTGTTTCCAAGCTGTTTGTTTACAGAGCTTTTTTTCCTGATTTAATGCTGATATTTGAAGAAGGGATCATCTCAAGGCTGTGTATGGCTGGTGTGTTTTAACTCATAGAAAATGTACTTTGTCCTCTTCAACACTGCATTCAGTAACAAGAGGAACAGTATGGGCTGATTATATGTGCAGTTTGGGTCTTTCCTTTCTGAACCAAGCGTTTTGTTTGTCTTGTGTCAGGGGAAGATGGCAAAGGTTCTAATGAACCTTTCCTGGTGGTTTTTTTGTGCTTTTCCAGATGCCCTGTGTTTAAGGTCAGTATTCCCTGGAGGTTTGCAGCCTCAGCCAGCCCTTGATACCTAGCTCTTGTCCCACTTTTTATGCTGTCTTTGTGATACACTCAAACCTCAGCAGAGTACTTCAAGAGAAAGGGTTCTTCGTAAAGCCACATCTCCTTTTATTCTGTCATGCTTTGTGATACTCCTAGGAGGAGTGTTTTTGGGAGAGGCTGAAGTGTGATGGTTTACAGGCTGCTTCAGGGGCTTAGCACTCTGGTTAAGAGTCTGGGAGCTGATGGGATAGAGAAAGATGCTCCAAAAGAGCAAGTTAGCGTGAGCATCCACACACAGGGAGGTAGAAGTGAGACATGCTTTTATGATTATGCACTGCATGTTATTAACAGAAATCAAGGTGATGGGTAATAGTTGGAGGTCTAAGCGATTGATGAAGCGAGCACTGATTTGACTCGCAGAAGCAAATTAAATCCAGGAGTAATAAGTTTCTGACAGTTGTCTGCTTGGCTGCTGAAGGCTGTTGCTCCTGCAGCCAGAGAGGCTGAACAAAACACGCAGCAGGAAGAACCGCACAGGGGAAAGGGGAGCTGGTGTCAGCGTGTTTGGCAGCACTCCGAAGGACTTTCATCTGTTTTGGTGGTCCCTGCTCCAAAGCCATTATCCTAAGAGAGATTTGGACAGTGTCAGCTCACCCAGGTAAAACCTTGGTGGCTAAAGTTGCAAGTCAAGACCCTTTGGAGAAGCCTGATACTAAAGTCAGGAGGGGAAAATAGTTCAGTTGTATGCAATAGAAAGAGGGCAAAGCATTGGTGAAGCCTCGACGGGCAAAGATGTCCATGTTATGGGAAACTGGGTTTAAGGGGGTTAAAACTTTGCACCTGTGACACATGGCTGTGTAAATGAATTCAGATTAGATATCTAGGGAGGCTAATGGAAGCATGTTTTAATGAACCCTGGCTAATTACTCTATTAAGTTCTTGATCAATACCCAGGAGACCTCAAACTGCTTGCAGATTGTTTAAAAAAAAAAAAAATTATGTATATTTTAAATCTTCTGCATATAATCAAAACAACTGGAGGTACTTGGTTTGTAGAGTTCTGGTTCACCGGGGCTTTAGGTATTTGGAGGCTGCAAATTTGAAGCTGAAGACTTAAGCACTTCCAAAAGTATTAATTGTGAATTTTTGATGGGACGTGCAGATGAATAAAAGGGCTTGAGGGAGTAGATAGTAGGAGAGAACATGAGGTTTTGGAATAATCTTCGCTATAAGCGTATCAAAATATGTGGGAAGATTAGGTGGGTTGCTTTAATGTGGTCTGGTTTTTGCTTTAGGCTTGAAACCTGTTTCACGTGCTTAGTGTAGCCCAGACAAGGCTGCTGTGTGTGGCTTTCTGCAAGAGGAAAGAGTTCCTGTAACTACTTGCTGACGTATTTATGTTCTTAAGAGATGGTCCCTTATATAGGCCACTTTATGTTGTCTCAAACTTGCTTTTCTCTGGAGTATTGTGTATGAATTTCAGTGGACTCAACATTTATATTAAAGAAGAACGTCAGGCAGGCAGCCTTACCCTGAAGGGATAAAGTACTGTCTTGAAATCAGTTTGTATTAAGGAAGCTGGAATATGTTTAGTCTTTCCTGCAACCCATTGCACCTTCTGGTCTCTGGAGTTAGCAGCGCTGATCGTATCAACGGGGGGGACAAAAAAGGGTATCTGTGCATCCCTCTCGGACTAGAGCAGCAAGGGAATGGCTCCAGGCACAAAGGCTTTGGGCAGCTGGTTGGATGTGTTAATGCTGTTCCACCTGAAACCTTGCCCTCTCCCTATGCTTTGGTAGCAAAGGGGTACGAGGAGCAGCGTGGGCCTTGTAAAAAGAAAGTTAAGAGCCTGCTGGTCTCATTACAGGAATCCTGTTCTCCATAGAAATGACCCTCAGTGCTGCCTTAAACACCCACCAACCCCAAGCTGTAGGTCTTGCTGAAGATTGTAAACCCTCGCTGGCTCCCACGGAAATGATTTAATGGTTAATGCATTGACTAAACAGATCCTTTGCCCAGGAGCTTTCCAGAATTGAACTTGGCAGACGGTTGGAGGAGCTCATTCCAGAGGTATGAGCACTCTGCCTAAAAGCTTTTTTAATAGACCCCAAAAATGTGTTAACTTGGTAGAAACCTTGAGAGGGATGTTGTCACTTGCAGCCAGAGAAACCAGAGCCCAGCTGGGTCTTGAACTTTGTGAGAGAGAAGTCCCTGGAGCAGGCGATCGCCAAACACAGTGTTGAGAGAGAACACAGAAATGGTGAAATTTTTCAGAGGCTGAATCCAGCTCTACCCTCTCTTCAGAAAACCAAAAAACCCCTTTTCCTGCATTGGAGCTTCTCGGTGCTGTGCAGGCTGGAAGCAGCAGTTGTGTCATGTTATGTTAGGATAGTTCCTTTCAAGTTTTCAGAGAGATCACAAGGCTGAAAAATAGCCAACAAACTGTTACCCGTATTCCTTCAGAAAGGAGCAGGAAAGTTGGCATTTTATTCTGTAGTGTAATTGTAGAGTTTGCTTTCCCTGTTCTCTTATCTTCCATTGACTGTTGTTGCTTTTGTGCCTCACTCTTGGCCGCTTTGTTTCATTGTTGATATAGTTTTTGTTTAAAACAGGAAAAAAAAAACCCCAAACCCTGTTATCGAGAGATTGTTCGAGCATAACTAGAGATAAAATTAACTACCAAGGCTCTGCTGTGTGCTCTGAGGAGTGGCTTCAGATGATGGCTCACATTCCCAACTAAAAATAACTGCAGGCAGTGATATAAAAAGACAGGGGTGGGCACAGGATATCAACTGGAGTGAAACTTTTCATCCAGTGGTGGATATAAAATGACGAGGTCAGTGGAAGATGGCTTTTTTTTTACGTGAAGAAGTCTAACTAGTAATTATTTTACAATTATCACTCTTGAGTGCTTTCCATGCTCACAGAAGGCACAGCTGATGTGGCTTTCGGCCTTTACAGAGCCTTCACCAAACAGCTTCAGTAAATGATTGTAACCACAGTGATTCTTTACTGCAATCATAGAATCACAGACTGATTGGGGTTGGATGGAAAGGACCTTAAAGCTCACCTAGTCCAACCACCCTGCCAGAAGCAGGGACATCTGCAACGAGAGCAGGTTGTTCCGAGCCCCGGCCAACCTGGCATTGGGCACTTCCAGGGATGGGGCATCCACAGCTTCCCTGGTAATCTTGCGTTTTCTTTCTGGCAGGAAGGTGGAGATGAAATACTGGATGATTTCTAACTGCTGGGCTTACTGATTATTTTTCTATTTCACCTTGGTTCTCCTGACTGTGCTGAAGGAAAAGAAACTACTGCTGTGGATCAAATCAAAGCCTTCAAATATAGTGGCAAATCTTCTGAGAACAGGCAAACACGCTCTCTAGTTTTACTGCAGTGAGCTCCAAGTGCAGATCCCATGCACTGGTTGAAGGATTTTTCTCCCCGTGTGAATTGGTGTCTGCTTAGATTTCTGATGGCCCGACTGTGCTGGTAAAACGTTGTGTGTGTGTCTGATTGATGCTGTCCTAGGAAACCTGCAGGAAAGGCCATAGCCATTCAGACTTCCTAGGAGCAAAAGCGATGAATTAAGAGTAATAGTAACAGGTTTTCATCTTTACTGGTTAATTTTGTGTAGTTCCCTGGCTAATAATATAATTTAATTTAAAGTTTTCCTTAACCTTTTACGTACTTGAAAGAAACACAGGTTTTTTAATGGGTCAGCTGCTGGCAATTGTATTCATTGATGTAAGTATTAATAAAGAGGCAGCACAGCTGGTGGTCCACAGCTTGGTCTATTGATGGCTGTGTTCAGAAATCTGCTTAATTCTGTGCTAAAACTGGGTGTCTGGATGTGTTGCTGTGTGCAGACTCCTTTGCAGGCTGTCTGCAAGTAGTTCAAAAGCTGTTGCTGCTTAAAAAAATCAAAGAGAACCTTGCAGCCAGCTGAGCTGAGAGAAAATCCTTTTCTTGATCTCACAGCAGCTTTATATTCTCCTGCAAGGATATCCTGGACCACATCTTTGGAGCTTTAATTCATTCAACTGGACTGAGTTCACATGAAATGCTTCCTATGCTGTTGCTGGTTTAGGAGGAGCCTCCTGCACCGCAGATGGTTTCCCTGTGCGTAGGGATGCCAGGGGAGCTGCTCCCAGGACCGAGCTGTGAACTGAATTCCTGATGGAGCTGGAGCTTGTGCAGTGGACACAAACCTTTGATCAACCATTAACTCAAACAGTGCAGCTCCTCAAACAGTTGCATCTGTGATGGTGTTCAGGGTGCCAGCGTGACAAAGAGCTGGAGATGGATGGGGGATGTGTCAAGAGTGGAGCAGGATGGGTAGAACCATAGAATCATTTTGGTTGGAAAAGACCTTTAAGATTGAGTCCAACTGTTACTCCAGCATTGCCAGGTCACCACTAAACCATGTCCCTCAGCACCACATCTCCACAGCTCTGAAACCCCTCCAGGGATCACAGGGACTCTACCACTGCCCTGGGCAGCCTGGGCCAGGTCTGGACAACCCTCAAGGGGAAGAAATTGTTCCTCGGGTCCAGCCTAAACCTTCCATGGTGCAACCTGAGGCTGGTACCTCTTGTCCTGTCACTTGTTCCTTGTGAGAAGAGCCCAACCCCATCTGGCTTCAGCCTCCTGTCAGGGAGCTCTTGAGAGCCAGGTCTCCCCTGAGCCTCTTTTTTTTTCCAGGCTCAAGAACCCCAGGTCCCTCAGCAGCTCCTCACCAGACTTGTGCTCTAGACCTATCCCCAGCTTTGGATCCTTCAGCCTGGTTTGAACTGCCACAGTTGAGCATGTTGGTCTCCAGAGTGGCAGGCAAGAGCTGGCAAGTCCCACAGGCAGTATGGTGAACGTGATCAAGGAGCTTGGCAAGACTTGAACAAATCTCTCTTGCTTAAGAGCACCTGTTAAAGCATCAAAGATGTACATGAAGCTGAGAACACCTGGAAGTCCTTAAATCAAGTCCATCATCTTTGATTTCACAAGAGCAACAGAAAACTGAAATTACTCTGTAGAGTTAAACTTGTGTATAGCCTTGTAACAGTGTTGCTCGCCTTTTTCAGCTCATGTGGTTCTTGCCTAATAACTTCAGGTGAACAGTCTTGGAGGTTCTGGAGAAAGCACAATGGTCTCTCGAAAGCTGAGGTGCCTTTGAGTCTCATGTATGAGAAACAGCAGCAATAATGCAGTTTTATTGGACTTGGCAACATGGAAGCCCTAAAACTAGAGCGGAAGGGGCGTTTGATTTACACACAATGCTGTGGATATTAGTGTATAAAAGAACCCTCGCAGAGAAAGGATGTGACTCCAGGTAGTGACACCTGCTTTGGAATCCTGACACTGCTGGAACTGGCTGAAGGTGCAGACCTGAGAGCTGCACAGCTTTAACCCCTTTCTCAGAGTCCTTTCTGTCACTGTTTGCCTACTTTTTTATTTCAGACTTATTCTGTTTGATGTTGTACCGTGGTAAAAGGGGGCTTTCTGGTTAGGCTGATTTGCCATTGTTTTCTCTACATCACTCAGACTTGCTGATTGGTTTTGATATTAAACTGGTTTTAGTGATCTGAGAGAGGCCGTGTGGAAATGGATGCTCTAGGTCAACAAAAGGAGCACCTTGATTTCCAGTGAACTTCTGGGTGGCTCCCGGACAGATGGAACTGTGCTTAAAAGCGATACATAGCCTGTATGGAAATGCTTCCTTCTCCCTTCTAGGCAACACAGAAAGGTTGTCTGGTGCAATTTTCTGGTGACCTGTTTCTAATTAACATGCAAATGAACTGCTTGGTGCTGGAGATCAGGATTACAAATGCAAAGTGCTACTATGTGTTAGGCTGGGGAATCCTCGGCATCTGTTCCGGCTCTATCTGCCTGCGGAGTGGTACCCTCTGGAGGAAGGGAGCTACTGCAACCTGCTGCCAAACAGCTCCTTTGCCTCGTTTTAAAGAGAATAGTTTTTAACTGGGGGATGTCGATGTGTGTTGCCCCTCAGAGGGAGCTGGTTGAGTGCATCTCCAGCCTGCTGCACCAAAACTGGCTGCCGTGAACACGGGCAAGATGAGCTGCTTGAAATCATTCCCTGGAGGAATCACGGTGGTTCGTGAGGAAACTTCATTCTTCATCCTGGTATTACAAATGCCAACCGAATGAAGAAATTAGCATATTTATTAATGCTTGTCATCACTTAAAATTTAGTTTTTCATTAAATGCTGCTGTACAATTTATATTTAGAAAGCGACTTTGATCTAACAGGTAGAGAGGATTAATTTAGTAAAGGTCTGGTCAAAAAGTGAAGTTGTACCTTTGTCCTTGAGGCATCTGCTTATTTTGATGTCGTGAAACATCTTTCGTCTTCAGGTTTTTGTGCCAACATTCCCTATTACCAGGGATTGAAACAGCTGATTTAGTATCCCACTTGGTCACAAGTTGTATAAGGTACAATAAAACCCCACTTGATTTTTGGATTGCAGCTTGTTCCTAATGCTGGCAATTGAGAGAAAGATCTCTTGTGCAAACTGAGCGAATTTGCAATAGAAAAAAAGGAAGCAAGTAAGTGCTCAAAAGCCATTTTCTTCTCCAAAACGCAGCTAGGACTTCAGTTTTGTAAAAGAATTATGTTAAAACATCAGACTCTCAGCAAAATTGGGTCTTTTAAAGTGGAGGAAAAATGACTTTCAGTTGCATGAGTCAGTTCAAAGAGTTAACAACCAAATGGTTTGGTTACAGATGGGCTCAGGTTGTTGCTTGTATGGCTTTCTGAAGCACAGGATGGTGTGAAGACAGTGGCAGTGTGTGTGGTCAGTGCTAAACTCCTCTGTCCTGAACTGCACCAGTAAAGGGGCTGGAAGAGAATCTGCCTGAAATTTCGTGCTAACTATATCAGAGCAATATAGTAACAAAATTAGTTTTGCAACAAAAAAAAAAGATGTAGCTCAAATTAGCATGAAGGCTGTTAATGAGCCTAATTAAAAGGAAAGACTTCTGAAGAAGCAGCATGAATGGCTTCTAAATTCAGGGCTGTTCTTGCGTGGACTGCACTTGATTTATTTCAGAAGACGCTGTAAATCTGCCTCGCAAGAATCAAAGCCTTTCAGCAGCACCTTCCACCGTGGTGCTCCTGTGCCAAGGATGGACGCCGCGCACCCTTCCTGCCTCTCCTCTCCTGCCAGGGTAAACCCTCGCTCTGCTAGTCTGACTTCCACCAAAACTTGAAATAGAAGATGAGGCCAAAGGGTCAAGTCTTCAGTTCAAATAATCGATGGATTAACTCTGATTAACTTCTGTCAAAGGGCAGTGAGAACTGGCTCCTAGCTGTGAGCCCCACGAAGTAAGATCTCACTTGTTCTGGCAAGGTTTCCTGCTGTGCAGCAGAGCTGTCGAAGGACAGTCTCCCAGAAATGTGTGGGGAAACCATCTCTGTGTTTCAGAGAGTGTCTTACTGTAAAAAGTCAGCAAACCAAGCCTGGGCCACTGTCTGCTCTGCCTTCAAAGTGATGTGTAGGGAAATCTGCTCTTCCAGATGTTTGGTACTTCCAGTTCTGTAGTTAAACTGAGCCCTTGTGATAACTCGCTGAGCTGAAAATAACAGAGTTAGTGTTTTTCCCCTTACACCAGACAAATGGCTTTGCACCCACCTCCCCCTTCTCTAAAAACCAAGCCACAATTAGTCTCTGCTTGCAGAAACAATTTTTAGTTGCGTAGCTGGGGAGCTTCCTTCCGCCCACTGCCGCGGGTGCCGCCTTCAGCAGGTACCCTCCTTTGGCCCTTCTTTAGGGGTGGGAGGCTGGGATCCATCCACGACAGCTCACCGGAACGCACGAGGGAAGAATATATGCTTGAATAATATGTTTTCTTCTCGGTGTTTCATTGCAAGAACAAGCAGAACAACTCAAGTTTCGTGAAGATTGCTGTGTCGTGCAGTCCCAGTTGGTTACTGGAGGATGCGGGACCACCGGCGCTGGAACAGGCTAGCATCGCTTGTGCTCTGAGAAGCAGCTTTGCAAGTTCCAGTGGACCCAAGCCTGCTGCGTCTGAAATTACCCGCAAAAGTGTGACTCTGTGGGAAACGGCAGTGCTAGTGCTTGTGGTAACAAGCCTGGGAGCTTAGTCAGAGCAGAAGAGGCTTTCTCACAGCGTTTTGAACTGGGTTTGGTGTAGGGACTTCTTTGTGGTTGCTGCGTGGCTCTGACAACTTGATGCTTGCCTGCAAAATGCTCAGTTTACAAGTCTTGGGCTCTGAAATGTAATCACAAATATAACTGATAAGGAACAAATTAGCTTTCTTGCCTCTACTTTTTTTTTTTACTTAGTGCTTCTAGCACAGGAAGGTCTGTGCAGTGTGGTGAAAACTGCGGAATAAGTCCTGAGACTTCCTGATATTAATCTGTAATTCACTCTCATTTCTCATCCAATTTGCCTGAAGAATTGGCAGACACTCGGGCACAGTGGGAATTTTTTTTTTATTTATAAAAATTACTCTTTTGAGAGTCAGCCGAGCTGTTCTGTCAACCCCCAAGCGAACTTCCTCACAGCTTTGTGCCCTTCTTCAGCTTCTTACGGTAAGAGGTGCTCCCAGGACTTGTAACATTGGCATTGATAATCTCACTGGTGCTGTAGAGATGAGAATACAGATGTTTTTCCCAGTTTCTGGCCTGCTCTTAGGTTGAGCTGGGCCTGGGGAGTGGCTGTGAGGGAGCAGGTCCATGATAGCTCAGGTTGACCTAAATTAATCGTGCCCTTATTCTGTCTCGTTTTTTCCCCCCACTCCCAGCAGCACTGACCCTTGAGGCTGTTGAGAGAGACTTTGGGGCTTCAGCTTTGTGGAAAGCAAGAAACTAGCAGAAAACTCCTTACAGAAGTTCTTAAGGAGAAGCAGGGATGGTGGTTTGGATTTATTTTTCTTGCATGTTATAATTCACCAGCTGTTCATTTGCTTCCTGAATTGCGATAGACTTTACTTGAATGACTTTGCTTAAGTGCACATAAAGAGCACCAAAACCCTTTTGATTTGTAGTGCAGATGGAAGGTTCTTTGTCACTGAATAGGGTTAGATGGGTTTAAACTGACAGGGAGATTTAGACTGGAGAGAAGGAAGAAATGTTTTCCAGTGAGGGTGGTGAGAGCCTGGCCCAGGTTGCCCAGAGAGGTGGTGGCTGCCCCATCCCTGGCACCATTGCAGGGAAGGTTGGCCAGGGCTCTGAGCAACCTGCTCCAGTTGCAGATGTCCCTGCTCCCTGCAGGGAGCTTGGACCAGTTGATATTTAAAGGTCCCTTCCAACCCAAACCATTCTATGAATTGGTGGACATTTAATTGCATTGCCCCTCTTTGTGTTGCGGTACTGACCCTTCTGCTGCTCCCTGCTACAGGCAGGTGTCAGTGAAATGTCTGTGCTTCAGCAGCTTCAGAGGTGTGAGGACAATAGGCTTGTCTTGGTGGGGATTCTTTGCAGTACAGCTAGGCCACCTTAGTTACTTGTGATAATTCATGAGTGATTTGTTTTGGAGCTGTTTTACCTTCTCTTTCCAAGACACACTCCAAACCAGGGAGAAGTTTTCTTGTGCAGAAGCAGGTTAAAATTAAGTTCTTCCACAGCATCTTCTCTTCTTGACCTTGTTGTTAAGGCTAGTTTGGCCATTATAAAAATATCCTTGCTAATCTGGTTGCCTCAGGTAATCTGGTAGGTGCAATGTTATAGTTAGAATTGTAAATCTGCATTTACTAAACTTAATGTTGCAGCCTTCAGGTAGCCTGAAAATGATGCGTTTGGAATGTATGGTCTGTGATTAAATAAAAATTGCCTGAACGTGGCAGGTCTTAATTTTCTCTAAGGCTTTTCTGTCCTTCTGCTTGTTTTTGAGATCAGTGATGATGGAGGTAATACATTGCTCTGCCCTCCCCTCGTGATTGTCCGGGCAGGAAGCAGGGAACCACCCGTGTTGGTGCCAGGCCTGGCACTCACCATGAGCTGTGTATTGCCAAAATGCAGCTGGTAACAACGCACACGGGGGGGAAGTAACTGAAAAAAACCTCTTCAAATCACATTTAACCGACCCTTCCAACTCAAGCTATTCTAGGATTCTTTGATCTTGCTCTTGCTGTGTAAGTCCCCTCTCTGCCTTATTGCTCCATCCCAGTTCAGATGGAGTTTATAGAAGACTGTCTAAAATAACTTCCTGTTTATTGAGAGTTGGAAAACCACTAAGGATTGCATCTGAATGCTGACGAGAAGGTTTTTGCTCTGGAGTTCCTTCTCCATCTGCTTTCACTTCTTAGATGCCTCACACTCTTGTGTCATATTTGGGCTCTTGCCCGGACAGTAGGTAACTCTCAGTGCTCACTTTGAGTATATATTTTGTTAAGATTTAATTTCCACTAAAAAATAAATTAAAAAGCAGTAGTATGTGTCTCATAAGAGGTGATACCAGTGACTGCTGTGCCAGATATGCATTCTTCTTACACACCTACCAGGTGTGCTCCAACCTCTCAGTGTTATTTGGACATACCTGCCTTGTTTCTAGAGATCTGTTTGATGCACCTGATATGTCTGGTATTCTGGGTTTTATCTTCCTTAAAAATTGTCATGGGACAATCATATCTCCATCCTCTTCTCTCCTCTGTTTTCCTATGGTAATCCTAAAATGCATAGCTAAATTATTTGATAAGCTGGTGTGTGTTTGTTCAGATAGAAATCTGCATGTAAGGGATTTTAAAAGCACGCACTGGACAGAAAATTGCTTACCTGTGGGTACTGCTGTCAGCTTTTCCCCTGCACATCCCTAGAAGTATGTCATTCGCCTTCCTGTGGGTATGCAAACCATGTCTTGTTGGCATCCCACTTGGATAAGAACAGATCAGACTCTTGAAGTCCTATTCTCAAGTGTTATCTGCTGGGGAAAACATTATTCTGCCTGTAAATAATCCCCCCATTACCAGGCTGTGTAGTGAGGACTGTCTGGGCTTTGCCATCAGCATACTGGAAGTAATCCTTAAAAGTAGTTATTGTCTGGTGGGTGTTCCTGTGCCTGCAGAGACCAGAGATTTATAACTTCATGCTGATTTCTTCAGCTACAACTGGGCTTCACCTGGCAGGAAAATCTCAGTGTGTAGCTTCAAATACAATAATACCTAACTATTAAGACCACCACTGTTGACCAGAGACTAGAATAAATTATTTTCTACCAAGTGACTATTGTTGCCTACTAAATACTTTGAACTCTGAAGTTCTCTTTGAGAGAGAAGCGAAAATTCAGGTGGCATGCAGCAAGAGGAAGGTGTAGCCCTGCCCGTGCGCTCGCCCTCAGCCCTTCCTGCCCGCCCTGCTTGGCGCGACCCACTGGGTCTTAGCTCTGTGTCCCTGAGCCTTGGCATTGATTTTTCCTGCTTGTCAGAAATAATCCGGAAGAAGAATAACCAGCCGTTCCTAGAGCAGTCGAACTGTTGATTAAATTCCCGTGTTTCTCCGGGTGAAAGTTGTCAGGTGGCGATGCCGGTGGTGGTTCTGTGCAGAGCGGGGGTACCGGGCTGGCTGGAGCAGTGAAGTCGCTGCTGCGCTACAAAGCTCACTGCTTTTCTCCCCTCTCCTTCCCTCCCTCCCTCCCCCGTTATTTTCTCTCTGTCGTTATTAGTTGAGAATCTGTAGGTGTGCTCACTCTTTTTAATTGCAGCTTGTCTTTATCCATAGCTTTTTAAGTAGGAGTTATGGAAACAGTAATTGGAAGGATTTGTGGGCAAGGTGTCTGGCTTTTCCTCATACCAGTAAGACATCTTTCTACTAACGTCGCTTTCCAGAAAGCTCTTCAAGCTTACTTTTAAAATCCAGCATCAAATGTCTGTCTCTTTTTTTTTCTTGGTTTTTTTTTTTCTTTTCCTTCCCCAGAGTTGCTCATCTGTGCAAAACTAGTCAGCTATAATTTCTTCGTTTGGCTTAAGGGAAACTGTTACTGATCTGGCTGCTTCCCATGGTATCATTTTAAATCCTCTGAATTACCACTACGGTCAAAATTTTCAAGCAAAATGCTTGGCTTAATGGCTGTAGGTAACTATTGAGCTGAGCAGCTCAAGCTGAAAAACCTGAGTGCTTTCTGGAATGGAGCTCTCAAAAATACAAAAAGCATTAAAAGCCGAGCTCTTACGCCAGAGAAGAGCAGTGCCCGCGGAGGAGTGTACTGTGCTGTCCCAGGCTTCTCGTGCGAGCAAGGCGAAGTTAAACCCTTATCCAACCTGGTGAGGAAGTGCACAGCTTGAAAATGATGTAGATATGGTTTTCTTTGGTTTAGGCCTTCAGTCAGCGTGGTGACTAGAGAGAGGTCCATGGTTTGGACCTGTAATGAGGCTTTTGTTTGCATGTCTGAAGGCAAGCAGAATTTTTATCTGGTAGTTTGTTGCTAAACCCATGGAAACCTTGCCTTAGTGACTGTGAAGACTTATTCATGTTGATTTTTCTGTGGAACAAAAATCCAAGTGATATTTTCTAGGGTTAAAATAAACATGAGAGTTTGCTTTTCTTCCAGTTACATAAGGAAAACATTCTGATTCATCCAGGTGAAAAGTTCTGTGGCTGTGTACAATACCACGCTGCTTCTATGCTTTTGAAGGAATTATGCTTGAGCAAAGGAGGAAAAAAAAAAAAAAAAGCATTTAAATGAGTTTGTTTTCTCTCTAGTCTCTTCAAATGACCTGTGGCATGGAGTCTGCCTTTCCCCTGCGTTCTGTACGCAGATTCCCGAATAGCCCGAGCTCGCCGAGGGCTGTGAATCAGGTCTGCCAGCGGGTTGGTGACTCATTTCCTTATTGCTGCAGATGTCTATAGTAAATGTTTCTGGGTAACTCTCTCAGATGAAATGCAACTCCCCTGGGAGAGAGGAACAGGCAGCAATCACTTTCAGTTGGTGTTGCTCAAACACTCGGCCCGCGAGAAAAGCCCGTGTGGTTGGCTGGTGGCAAAGGGCGAGTCTTGGGAGCTGCTGTGTGATGCCTGCTGTAGTTTAACTTGTTATTATATAATCTTGCTTCTCTGTCAGGTTTAAAAGCAATCCGCACAGTTCGTTAGGTAGCGCTGCTTTAATCGAGCGTGGCCTGGTTTTGGAGAAGACTTCGTGCTCTCCCGTTTGGCCGAGCAGGAATAAAGCGCTCCTACAATTTTTGCATCGGTAAAGGCATTAGCGCTGGCTCGTGTAAAATCCAGACAGGCACTGCTGAAGTGTAGGAGAGACAGGGTTGTAAAATACCCAAGTGTGTTAGGCATCCCGAGTCTCCGAGCAGAAAAGCGGCGCTGCTGCTGGCGATGCCAGGGCAGGCGGGCGGTCTGTGCCCGAGCCTCCGCACCCGGCAGCTCCAGCGTGAGTCACTCCCTGTGCCCGGCTGCCCTTACTGGCCGAGACATTTAGAACTCTGCTTAATGTTGTGATGTGTAATCTGTCTGCAGAATGCCCGACGCTGCTGTGGATCGGCTGGTTTCATCTTGTCTTTCTGGTCTTTTCCTTATTCTTGTCGTGGCTCTGACGAAAGGAGAACCAGACGCTGGGGAAATCAATTTACCACAGCCAGTTGTGTGGCTCCCAGGCAGATTGATTTAAATAACCAAGGAGCTTGGATTTGAATAATTTCAGTCTTGCTTGAACACTCTAGTAATTTTTCTAGAGTTTTCTAGTCTGGTGATATTATTTTGCAGCTAATTTTAGCTTTTCTTGCTAAGCTTGGTATGTTTCCTGACTAAATTGATATCATCTGTAATTATTTAAATGCTTGCATCTTAATGTTTCTATTTTTTTTAATAATGTTTAAAAATGGCAAGACGTAATCTACTGAATTACTTTTTCCACGCATCAGGCTGCTTTTGGATAGAAATGGAAACTTTAATTAAAATGCAGAAGATGAGTATTGTTAAAGTAGAATTAAAGTTACTGAACTTAAATACTGGATCAGAATAGCTGTTTTACATGGAAAAACTGTTAATGCATTAGTCTGGCTTTCCTGGTCATTATGACCTTTGAGACTTGAGAATAACCGATGTATGTATTTTATTTCTGAGGATTAGGAAAAAATGATTCTTTTTTCTTCAGTTCCTCTTCAGTGATACCTATTGAAGGTATTGAAATGAATGCTGTTGTAATTGAGAACCCATTTTGTACACGCTGAAAAGGCTCTTGGTCAGAAATCAGTGATGAAATCCCTGAGGAAGAGAGGAAAGATTTGCTGTGGCAGCATCTTAGCAGGTTCCTGAGCTGTGTCTGTGGCTTCAAGAGCAGAAGCATCCACTGCAGTTTCCCTGTCTCACAGCACTCATATAATGGTGTTTTCCCCAGCATCCTAGTGAATTTTGAATTCGGTGCACCCTGCCCAGTCTTGTTGCTGATGATGCCTCCTCCCACTCTACTCTGCCCTAGTGAGGCCACCTCTGGAGTCCAGTGCTGGGCTCCCCAGTTCGAGAGACAAGGAGCTACTGGAGAGAGTCCAGTGGAGGCTGCAAAGATGCTGAGGGGCCTGGAGCATCTCTGTGCTGAGGAAAGGCTGAGAGCCCTGGGGCTGTTCAGCTGGAGAAGAGCAGCCTGAGAGGGGAGCTGAGCAATGCTGATCAACAGCTAAAGTGCCCCAGGGGGCCAAGAGGATGGGGCCAGACTCTTGTCAGTGGTGCCCAGTGACAGGACAAGGGGCAACGGGCACAAACTGGAACTCAGGAGGTTGCATCTGAACAGGAGGAGAAACTTGTTTGCTGTGAGGGTGTCAGAGCCTGTCCCAGGCTGCCCAGAGAGGTTGTGGAGTCTCCTTCTCTGGAGAGATTCCAAACCTGCCTGGACAATGGGATCCTGGACCCCTGCTCTGGGTGACCCTGCTGGAGCAGGGGGATTGGACCAGATGATCTCCAGAGGTCCATCCCAACCCCCACCATTCTGTGATACCATCCATCAGATGAACTTGGTGGCTATTTCACTTCTCCAGTGTGCAAGGAGAGAGGACTCCACTTCTGTCTGCTGGCGCTTCCTTGAATTTCTTCCGTTTCTCGAGCAGAGAGGCTGGTGGTGGGTACCTCTTTGTGATTAAGGCTTCAGTTGGCTTATCCTGACCGGTGGATTTTAGCTGGCCCAGATTGCATTTAACTATAATTCATGTTTCTGAAAATGGCAAACCATGTAACTAGAGTGTATAGTTACAAGTGTAACAGGATGGATGCCTTACCTTAAAGTTCTCAAACTTACTATTGAGTGCCTTCTAATTTATTTTTTTCCTTTTATAAAGGACATAAATCAGTGGCAGATTGCTTTTTAACTGTTATTTGGGAAGCACAGCTTAGTTAATTTGCACATGCATCCCACAAGCAGTCCTTCCCGTACAGGCTGGACTCAAAATGGAAGCAGGGCACTGTGTGGTTTCTAGGACTCCCTAAAAATAGCCTACAAACTTTTTTCTGCTGAGTTCAGCGGGTGATGGTGAGAATCCAGCAAAACAGATCCCTTGGAGGAGAGGCTTGTCCAGGGCTGGGGAAGCGCTCCTGCTTGCCGAGGCCGTGTCCTCATTCTCGGTCTCGGAGGGATGCTGCTGTTGGGCGTCACGCTGGAGACTGTAACGTGTGTTAGCACTTTCTGCTTATTTCCCCGTGTTCCCACTGCGTACAGAGGCAGTGGTGCTCCTTGACTGTATTTATTTTAGCCCCTCTTGGTGGCTTTTGCCCCTCGAGTGTAACTATTTTGAATAGCCAGCAGGTTTTCAACAGAGAAATCTCTCTGGGAGAACTGGAGGATGAATTACGTTAGCAAGTCCAGCTTTAGTTTTTTTTCTGGCGTAGGCTGATCTCTTTGAAGTATTTTAAACCCCAAAATTCTGACCCTGTGAGTGATGTTGAGTCAAGCTTGGCATGTGGTGTGGCTCTCCTCAGCTCCTGAGTTACGTTTGACCTAATGAACTTAGCTTGGAAGGTGTCCTAACAGTGTTTTATTTGATGTCGCTCCAGCATCGGGGAGCCTCAAGTCAGCCTCAGGTTTTCCCAGCAGCTGTGCAGCACCTACAGCTTCTGCAGTGAGCTCCTGAGTGTCGTGAAGAAAGAGAGGGTGGACACAGCCAAGGACAGGGTGGTGGCTGGGCATGGCTACTGAGCATTTGTCATAAGGTTTCTTTTAATGTTTTGAATAGCACCGTTATAAAATTGACTTTTAGAGGGGATGATAAAGTTGATGCTTCTGTTTGACGCTGGAGCATGAGGAGAGCTGGTTTATTTTAACAGCAGGGTGTTGCCCAGCTTAGGGCTCTCCGTTCTTCAACTGCCTCTTGCTGCAGGGAAGAAGTGACTGGTGTGTTTGGGCCTCATGTATCTTCTGCAGAAAGTTCCATGGTGTTACTTCAAATCCAGTTGCTAGAAGTGGATGAACGCTGCCTGTGTTAAGGCTGCTCTGGCTTTTGAGGGAGACTTTCCCCTGTGCTTCATCTCGGAATGCAGCTGGACTGACAGCCAAGGTCCAGGAAACGTCGTGCTTTCAGGAAATCTCTGTCAGGGTAACACCACGGCAAAGCTGGCACGTGGGGTCCCTTGGTACATCCCGCCCCCAGCTTTGGCATGGCAAGGTGACAAAAGAGAGGCTGGATATCGCGTGGGAATTCAGGAGGACAGAAGCCATGTGAGAAGCTTAAAATAATTCTTTTGTGACAATGAGGGACTGGTGCCTGAGTGTTGTGCAAGGCCATTTGCCAGCCTGTTTAGCCACGTACAATGTCCATCGCTTTTTGGAAGTACAGATATTAACTGTAATTGTGCCTCTATGGATCTGAACTGAAATACTGATGTTAGAGAGAACTCCAGGTTTGTTTAGTCTCTGTCCTTCAAAAATTGGGGCAGCAGGTTGGGGATGGGAATGAGTCGGGCTCTTTCCACTGTCCTGAATGAAGGAGGAAAGACTTCAAAATAATATTGTACTTCTTGTGGTTTGTGGTTAAGGCTGAAGTGGCTTCTTTGAGGCATTTGATTTTTTGTTGCCTCTAAATAGAATAGCTGGAGGAGATAAAAATAGCCAAGTCTGCTTCCCACCTGTTTGGATGCTCATCTTATTTTGGTTTGGAGGTGGAATGTGTGAGTGTAAATCACCGGGATTAAAGCAGCACTGCTGGTGGCCCTGGATGATGGGCAGGAGATGCTTGTTGTGCCTTGGTGAGAATGGGCGCCCTGACTGATGTGACACATGTACCTCGGTGAATAAGCCAGAGGAAAGTGCTCCAGGGAATGAGCTTTGGGATCAGTGTAGGGCTTTTGGTGTGGAAAACTGGAGTCATGAGCCCACATGTTGAATAACAAAGGTGAATGTGACTGCTGGCTGGTTGAGTGCTTAGAGCATTGTTCTCTGTCTATGCTGAATGAAGCAAGAGCCCTTGGTGGGGAAGCCTGTCAATAATTAGAGATACCATCCGGCATGGGAGCTATGGGAGCCTGGTGAAGCTGCCTGCCAGTGGGGAGCTTTGTTGCTTAACACTTCCCAAAGCTGTGAGAGGCTGGAGATGAGCAAGCAGTGATTGCTCTGAAACCTGCGCTCAAGTGCTGCGCTTCTCCTGTGCCTTGGGATGCAGAGCTTGTCATAGAATCATAGCACCATTTGGGTTGGAAGAGACCTGTAAGATCAAGTCCAACCATCAAGCCATCACTACCAGGTCACCACTAACCCATGTCCCTCAGCACCACATCTCCACAGCTTTGAAAGCCCTCCAGGGATCATGGGCACTCCACCAGTTCAGAAGGATGTACAACATATTGTGCCGGGGGTTTTTTGATCTTGCTTTGTGATGTCTTTTCTGAATGCACATACTTGTCTTCATGGTGTCATCCCCACAGAGGACATAAAGTGTTAACATGGTGGAAAAGTTTGTAGAATCTAGAATTTGGTTGCAATGGTGAAAAACAGTTGCAGAATTTGGTGTTTGGGGCTATTTGCTGCTTGGGCTTTTTGTGCATGGGGTGGCCAAAGAAGCGGCTGCCGGTCCAGATAGTCTGACTTTCATACTCCGAGTTCTGTGTACGTTTTGGGTGTGGTTGGTAGGTGCTTGGGTATGAATTTGGGTTGTGAAGCTTGCATAAACTACAAGTGCTTGACCAAGGTGGAAATAATTATTCAGTTAAATGATTTGTAGCATCGCAGACTTTGGCGCTTTGTAAGTGGGGGGAAAAATTATTTGTGAGATAAGCAAAGCACCTGGAAGGTAGGAGCTTGAGAACTTCAGTGCATGGTATATGCACAGTAGCATGCTTCACCCTGGCTGTTCTCGAAGCGTGAATGGTTAAGTGTCAAGGGTTTTTGCTGACATGGCAACAATGGGTTTGTTTTTAGTACTAACAGCCCACTGGCGTTAGAGAATAGTTGAAGCTCAGCTTAGCAAGCTCAACTTCTATTGCTAACCAACGTGTAATTAAATTATGAAGCCTTCTCATCTGTTTTGAACTTAAATTATCACTGCTTTTGCCTTTTTTCTTTAATTTTTCTTCCCGCGTGACTCTTTCCAGGATTGCAGGATGTGTGAAGGTGGGTTTACTGCAGCCATATGCTCGTTGGCGTGGAGTGCCCGGGCGGTTGTGAGATGTGTGGTTTTTCTCCTCTTAGGAAAGCTGTGTTGATTCTTGGTTACCGTGTCTGCTCTCGTTTCCACAGGTTCTGCTGCAGAAGCATTTCTAGGGGCTGCCTTGGGTGGGGATTGGGTTTGCAGGAAGGTGGCTCCCCCAGGTCTCTGATCACTACCTTGTGTGTCGCTGATGTGTTTCTGGTGTCGAAGTCTAACCGGCTTGATCCTTGCGGATTGAATCCCTGTGTTGTGAGTTTGCTGTCCCGCTGGGTGCGGTCGGTGCCAAGGGATTGCTGTGGGAAGGACACAGCCAAGAAGTCGATTTTCCTTTCATCAGCTCGATAGCCTCCTCGTCAGAAGTCAGCAGACCTGCTCTACCATATCTGTAGCTATTAGCGATAAAAGTGTTTGCTTAGGTCAGAGTGAAAAACTTCAAAGCTGGGATTTATGAGCTGCCTGCACCCGGACCTATCTGCACCGCTCTGGGTATCGGGCATGTGACAGCCCGGAGAACTGCGCAACTCCCGTAGCCTGCCCTCTCTTTCAGGGCAAGGTACTTGCTTTAATTAACATCCTTTCCTAGTTGACTTGTTTGATCTTTTCATGATCTGTTCCTGAATTTGGGGGGGGAACATCTGCTGGGTTCCTCCCATCCACAAGCCAATTGCCGGTTTGCTCCACGCAGGTTCTTTGTGGCTTTTCTCCTTGAGCAGATCCAGCAGTGCCTGGAGATTATCCATAGGTAGTATTTAAGATATGCCTGGTCCATTCTTTTCAGCAAGCGTGCTGCTCTTCTTGCCTTAAAAGAACAGTGGAAACATCTGCTGCCATTGCTCTGCGAATAAAGGCAGTTTTGTGGTTGATTTCAGACTCTTCCATTTGCAAGGGAGCGAAGGGAAGGAAGGTCCAGCAATTGTTGGTGATTAAAATACCCGGCAGAGAGTTCTCCCAAAACCTTGAGTTTCACCCACAGCACTCGATTAGGATTCTTACCTTGCTTTCTAAAATCCAGCAGTGTGAATTCTGGTTTTTAGGACGGGATGAAATGAGACCAGCTCGAGTCTATTTTGCATACACAGCAGGAAGGGGCTGTGACTTGAGCCGTGGGGCTGACAGTAACTGCACCCCGTGCTCTTCACTAGGTGGTGATGCACGACACTGGTGCGTGACGTGGCTACGCCCGGCTGTGACTATGTACAGACCTTTGAATTCCTCTGTAGAGTTCACCATACTAATGCAGTATGATTCCTGTCTGTTCTACGTGGTTGAATGGAAGGCAGTGCTTTTTCTGTTCAGGTTTTCTTATAGCTGGTACTTTTTTCTCTGCTCGGCTTTTCTTGGGAGGTGCTGTTCGTACTCTGGAATGTGAGCGTGAGAGCACGAAGGAGTTTGGAGAGCTTTTTAGAGAGCTGCAAAGGAAGGCAAGATATTCCCACTGAAGCTGCTTAACGGCAAAAGCTTCTGAGAGCCCACAGACACATGTACTTTCTGTAAAGTCTGCTTTTAATCCTTCAGTTAGGAGATGTAAGAGGAGTCCTCCTCCCTCCCTAATCAGTGGAACATCCTCCTCGCTGTCCACTTCGTCTCCTAAAATGCCTCAACTAGCACAGTGTGCTCATCTGGGCTCTGTCCTCTTTCCCCTTGCCCCGTGGGTCTCTGAGCATCCATGTTCCTCAAGCTCACCACGTGGGAATGACACAATGCAGCTTTTCTTGCTCCTCCACTTCTTTTAGTGGTAATTTGAAACTTACCTCTTTTTTTTGTTTATTTTATTCATGGCTCTCACTACACAAGGATATTGTTCTGAAAGGTTTGGGAAGTTTCCTGGGTGGATGTAGCAAGTAGAGGACCACAGGCTGTTTCCTCAGAAAGGCAGAACTGGTGTGGGTTGCGCTGGGAAGAATTTTCTTCCCCGTCCTGAAACTCAGCTCTTTGGTTTATCAGACACAAGATAAAAAAAGCATTATTTTTTCTCTTTTTGCTTCTGTTAAACTGGGAGAAGCAGGTCAGCACTGACACTGAACCTCCACCTACACTTGTATTGGTAAGAGCGAAGGATCACAGCTTTAATTAGCAGGTGGTTATCTTATTCCACATTTAAAGGATTACTGGCTAGATCTTATGCTTTTGCATATTTAAGTACTGAACTGAGAGCATCAGCAGCACTGGAGTTTAGTGAAGGTCCCAGTTAACTTCTGTTACCCTTCTCTGAAGGGTAAGAGTTGATTTCTTAGAGCTGAGGTTCACTGCAGAGCACGGGGAAGGCCGGTAGTTCAACGTGTGGTATGTAAATGTTGTGTATTTCAAGAAAAGCTGGTTTAAGCTTCTCAAATCAGTGAAAAGCAGGCTGTGATCTTCTGGGGCTCGTCTTTCCAGAAAAACTGATCTTTAATCTTTGGTGGATCTGAAGCAAAGGTTACTGGATTGGTGGATGCAGAAATAACTGAAGCAGCCAAGAAGGGCTTTCTGGCCCGGGCAAGCTGCTCTTGCAGATGTGTTAGTCCTGTCATCTGGGGGAAAATTACTGTCCCAGCCTATATATTTGTATACAGAAACTATCTTTGACTAAGACTGAGGCAGCACTTTAAGTGGAGGGCGTTCCGACTCACCTTTTGAAATTATCTTAGTCTAAAATTAAGGAAAAACCACCTTCTATGTCCTGATTGTGTTGGTCTTGGAGGCTGCTTTAAAACCGTGTCATTTGGATGACATCTTAGTTTTCAGTTCTTCAGCCTGAGGATAACAAGCAGGCATCTGCTAGCCTTTAAAAAAAAAAAAAAAAGTTGATATCCTAATTTTGAAATTCATGATTACTTTGGGAGAAATGGTTTTAGATAGTGGCTTGCTGACCAAACTGCAATTAATTACCGTGATCCTTCAGGTGCCGTTTTGGTTTTCATGCTCAAAGCGGAGAGGTAATTTCTGCCGCTTCCTGCTATAGAAAATAAAAGTGCTTTAGCTAATAATGCCTGTAATTAAGGACTTGGAAATGCTTCCCGTGCTCTCTTTTATCCATCAGCGTGCGTTGGTGCTCCCTGCACAATGGTGCGAGTGTTGGCGTAGCGCGTTGTGCAGCGGCGAACGCGCTGAAAAACCCCTTTGGGATGTGGGCTGCTCGCTTCCCAAACTAGCGAAATGCCAGCCCTCTTACATCAAATACCTGAGGTCTAACGCGATGGTGTCGATGATGGGTTTGAGCTTTTGAGTGGGTTTGAGTGTCTGTGGCTCCTGGAGCATGTCTGGCATCTTAAATGTCAGTGGAAGCAGAGACCCTGTGAGTCAGGGTTGGTTTTCCCGGGGGCGTGATGGGCAGGTGATTTTTGTCCTGCGTTTTGTGCTGGTTTGCTATGGAGACGAGATACAGAATGGAATCATTAACTTTTTCCAAGGAGCTCTCCACCGAGAGCTGCTCGGGCTGGAAGGAGGGCAGGCCAGTTTGCAGCCAGAGTTCTTTCTCAGGTGGCTCCCCGTGGACTGTGGGTGTTTCTGTGTAACTGGTCTGGTGAAGGCTGTGCATTAGAAATTGTCAGGTGGAATATCAGGAGGACAGAGAGGTACCTTCAGTACTGTAAAATAAAGAATACAGTATTTTGAAATGATGTACAGGTATTGGATGTGACCAGTTTGTTGTGGGTGAAGGTGTAGAGCTGGGGGCTGCCTTGGACTGGCCGCTTTGACACAGTGGCAAATAAAGACATGGCTTCTCAGATGGAGAATAGCAACACTGATCTGGGGAGGGAAGCAAGTCCCACCTTTCTTTTTCAGTTCTACACATGCAACTTATTTTTCTTTATAACTTCACTACAACATCTTTGTCTTTCCAGAGATTTTTTTTTTTTGCCACCTTAGTCTGGGCAAGCAGGCCAAACACAAGCACAGTCACTGTGTTTTTGCAGCATCTACTTAAATGCAGCTACTCTTGTGCCATTTGTGTTCTGCAGAGTTAAGGCGATGTTGTGTCTAAAGTACCTGTAATTTCTGTCTTTTTGGTACTTTGATATCCTCGCTCTCATTTTGCACCTTTTAAAATTTCCTATTGCTTATGTCAAATTGCTTCTCACAATGAAAATGAGTTGACAGTGTGTTAGTTTCTATAGGTTTATGCTCTTCTGTATGTTAAATGCATCCCAGAAGTAGTGAACTGATGCTTCTTTTTTCTTTTTTTTCAGCCAGATAATGAAATCTCTTCAGACTGCAATCACGTAAGTGTTGTTTTTTGGTTTGGTTTTGGTTGGGTTGTTGTTTTTTTTCCTTCAGTCTCTGGTTCTGACCTTTGCCCCTTACGTCCTTTATCGAGGCATTTTGCATAGTGCAGTAGTTTGCAAAAGGCATTAATCAGGACACATTGGGGGTTCTGTACTGGCCTGTGGAGGAAGAACCTAAGACGATGACTTTAACCCAGCATAGCCACTGTGTTCTTACTGGAGACATCGGGGGGGAAGCCAACTAAGAGCTTTATAAACCACACTTCTGGCTCAGGGGAGGCCAACAGACATCTTTCCTATTTTATAGTTGCGGGGAGGTTCCCATGAGTCACTGGGAGCAATATCATGGGCTCCTTTTGGGAAAGATGGGAGCTGTACCGAATTTAAACTCCTAATTTCAGCTGTTGAAGCCGCCTGTGTTACTGTCACAGCTGCTAAATTCTTAGACTTGCTTGGAAAATGCTGTGGGGGTGTGATATTTAGAGGCAGTTTGAACCACTTGGCTGGTTTTAGAACAGATTTCCTCTCAGCACTGTGTTTAACAGTGAGCAGACTGTTAGCCAGCTTTCAGGCTGTCAAGCTGACTCTTCAAATCCAGAGACTCTAAAAAAAAAAACCCCTAAAAATCATGAGAGCTCAGGCTGGGATTAGGTTTCCTTTGGCTTCTCTTGTTTGCATTCTGTTAGAACGCACTGCATCAAGATCCTTAATTGTTTGGTTAGCTCTGGAATCAGACAGACAAGTGCACGCCTCGGTGACAATCTTCGTTTTGGATGCTTGGGAAGCTGTATTTTGGTTTATTATTGGAAGATCTATTCCAGCAATGAAACCCAACCATGCTGTACAAGTAGTAATTTCCAACTGTGTTTGTAAATTAACCTTTGGCACCGCGCTGCCTGACTTCATGGCATCTGTAATTCTCTGCGGTGCAGGGCTGGAGCAGATGAAGGGCACATCATGTTTCTGCTTTCGTTCTTTGTTGTTGTTTAGTGTTTTTTTTCGTTTGGGGTGGGTTTTTTGTTGTTTTGGGTTTTTTTCTTTTTTTCCTCCCCTTTTAATTTTTAGTTTTTTAAAAAAAGGAAACGTCAGCAGTTCAAAGGTTTCTACCTGACATGTAGCTGCCAACAGAAATTACCTTGGAGGAAGGAGAAATTGAGAATTCTAGAAATCAAAGGTGGACCTTTGCTGGATTAAATGACAGTGTCTGTGCCGCAGGGCAGGCATCAGGCTGCTGCTGGGGGATAGGAGGTGTGGGCAAAGTCTCATTTTCCCAGGCAGAAATTGAAGGGGAGTGATCAAAAGCTAGACCACAGACAGAGGTGTCTCGTGTCCATGTGTTTCCTTTGCCTCTCTCTGCAGTTGTTGGGAGAACAACTGCTGATCATCTCCTGGGCAAATCACTGCCTAGTGCTAAAATCTGGATTTTTGAACTGCACGTTTAACCTTTCTTCTCCCTGTGGGGAAGGTTCCTTTGAAGAGCATCTCATTTCGGGACTGTCCAAAGTCTGAGATGCCAAATACACAGAGCTGGACCTCATTCTTGTTTTTCCCATCCTGGCTGGGAGAGGTCTACAGCACTTTCTGCTAAGACAGGTTCTCTGTTTATTCACTTTTATCTAATAAACTTGTTTATCTACAGCTTGCTCCCTTGGAAAATACCCTTGTTTCCAGTCATTTTTATTTTTTTTTTAAACTTTTCATGAGTCCAAAAACATGATACAATGTGTGGAAGATGGCGCAGTTGTGCCAGTTCCATTTTTAGTTCTCTGCCTGCTTCTACCCTCTTGGAGATGCTTTAAAATCCTTTCCCTGTGTACAAACACGTTTTTGCCTTTTCTGAGTGTTTTGTGTACGGTTGAAATGTCAAAATAAATAAACAGCTTGACCAAACTGTTTCTCTTCCTGATAGTAACTTGATTTTAGCATGAAGGCAGAGTACTTGAAATTAATCTTTAGAACTATTTAATCTTTATGATACTGAAAGATGTTTAAATGCAACTGAAGTTCCTAGAGAAAAACAGATGAGCTAATAGAGCTTTTCTTGGGCAACATCTCAGCTATTAATTTGCTGAGGTTTTGCTCTCATCCCCCCCCTGTATTTATACTTCACGGTGCCTCAGGAGGAGATCTGGGCTGTGTATATATCTGCAGAGCGTGACTTGCCCGAGATTGATTCTTGCACAGTGACTCAATGCATAGAGGCTCCTATGTGAGTGAATCTCTGGCTCCTAGAATTATCCTTCCCGAGGCATTTGGCAGTGTAACCTCTAATGTCTCATTGTGCTTAGCAAGAGAGACCCTCTTACAGATTTAAAATATATCTACATCCAACAAGTTGTCTGGTTGCAGCCCCTCACAGAAGGAAGTGAATAAAGGACCAGTTGCATTGTCCTCCCTCCTTTTCTTTTGCCAGGCTTTTGTGAGGTTTTCAGCACGAATCGAGTGTGGAGGCTTTCCAGTTCTGTTTAGATCATCCACAGCAGGCAGACAAGCCATGGCACAGAAAGGTGGGGGGGGCTGAAAATGCTGCTGAACACGCAACAGGCGGCAAGTTACAGCTGTCATTGTTTTATCTTTTTGGTTATGAAATTGTCTTTGTTAGAGAGATTTCCTTTTAATGAGTCAGCTCATGACCTTATGGAGCGATTTTTAACAGTCTGGATTTGTTGAAGATGAGAAAATTCAGTATTGGAGAAAGGAAGGGGCAAAGTTGTTGTCAAGGAGACTTTGTGTTGATCGTTGCGCTATAGAAGAACGATGATACAGTTTGGAAATAAATGATGTTTCATTCTTTTCAGAAGCAAAATATTTGTCATTCTCTACAGCAAGCTCTTAACCCCCCTTTCTACAAATGCTCTCTCTAGCTCTTGTGGAACTACAAGCTGAACCTAACTACAGATCCGAAGTTTGAATCCGTGGCCAGAGAAGTCTGCAAGTCCACTATTGCAGAGGTGGGTAAGCCAGAGGAACAACGTGGCTGCTGTTGTGGCACCGAGCCCTTTGTCACTTCTTTCTGAGAGTGAATTAGTGTGCAAATAATGTTTTGGCTTCGGGGAAGCTGTAGTTTTATATTCCAGATTACTAGGTGTAATTAATTCAATCTCTTTGTGGAACACCAGTTACCTCAGTAGTGCAAGGCAAAGGGGCAGGGGAAAGAAATGAACTCAGAAAGCATCTGGTCTTACCTCGCCTTTTGTCAGAAGTCTGTGGAGAATTCGGTTTGTCCCCTCTTTGCTCAAGTGTCTCACAGTTGTAGCAGCGTTGGTGTCGCAGAGGTTCCACTAGATTTAGCACGAGGCTGATTCTGGATCTTTTTTTACTTTCCTTTGGTTGGGTTGGTTTTCAGCTAGGCTTCAGGGGAAGACAATCACTTGAAAGACAGTCAGTTGCATGAATAGCAGATTGTGTTTCCATCTCCAGTTTGTACTGGCAGTTTATTTTCCATAGGGTTAGCTTTCAGTGGTGCAACCTTACTAGATGAGAGGAATATGTCAGTGCTCAGAGCAGGTTTATGCTGAGTGGTTCCCATATCTGCACGGCTTGGTGGAACCACCTACACACTTCCTCATTCTTAACAAGTCTTCGTTTGAGAGGAACACACAAAGATCTGAGAAACTGAGGATGTCAGCAGCAGCCTGGCTCCGAAAGTTGGGGAATTAATGGTGTAGTTGAGGGGTACTTGATTGCTTTTTCTTGCCTGTGAGGGTTCTGCTTCCCCTTCTCAGCACCAGCTGAGCTGTGGTAAGAATAAGATTAATAGGAAACCATTAATTAGTATAAGGAGAGATCAAGAAAAAGTTCATACAAGAAGGCCATAAAATTAAACAGCGGAAGGAAAACAGCTCCCATTGAAGGGTTACATTGTCTTTGGAGTTCAGTAACTCACCAAAGCGAACGCTGCAAAATCTGTCAAATCTCCCTTTTTGCAGTCAGGGGAAAAGTTTATGTCAAGTAGCTGCTGCAGAATTTTTACCTAACCCTGGCACCGTTGCAGGTGAGGTTGGCCAGGGCTCTGAGCAACCTGCTCTAGATGCAGATGTCCCTGCTCCCTGCAGGGGGGTTGGACTCGATGACATTTAAAGGTTCCTTGCAACCCAAACCATTCTGTGATTCTTGAAAATGCTCTTTTAATAGTCTGATCACCACATTTATACAATGACAGCCTGTCACTGTTGTAAATGGTGCTCTCAATCTGGGATATGATGTCTAAAAGCAGTGAGAAGAGCATGCATAGCATTTTAGCTTTATGTAGCCACCAGTGTTCCTCTTACAATTGTGGCAAATGATAACATGAACTGCTGATATTTTCCTCTTTGGTGAGTGGCTTGTATTTAAAGAGAAGAAAAAAAGTATTGCATAAATAACAATCTCATGTATTTGATCTTCTGATACTTAATACTGAGGCTGGTACATAAACTATTCCACTAATTTTTAAAAGTATTCCTAAAAGGCTAACATGTAGCAGGGAGTATACTGCTAACACACGCTATCAGCTTATAAATATTTTTCTTTAACTCTACGTTAACAGATGGGTGCTTTCTTACTGGTGGCTGAGCTCTGACTTGAAGTTTTGTTTTGTATTAAGAATAAAATACAACCAGAAAAGTAATTTCTAGTAAAAGGCATTTGGGAATTGATAACTGTCCCAACCCAGGTACATTCTGAAGAGTCCACCTTTAATTGTATCAGCTAAATATAGATTTCAGTATCAAGTTTTTCCTCAGCTGTTATGATTTTATAAGTTCTGGCAATAATTTGAATCTGGAATTTCGAGTTGGCTACTAGATAATGGTGGTTGTTTCAGAAGTGGCTGGGCAATAACATAATTACTTGGTCTTTTATACAGTTCACTGGCTCGGGACATGGAACTCTGGGGCTGTTTCCAAAGCTGGGCTCTTCCAAAACCAGCATGTTGCCGTTGTGCTCTGGTTTGGCTCGCGGTACTTGAGCTGTCGTTGGGCCAAACCAGCGATGCAACTCTCTCAGAGAAAGCTTGCACAACTCTCTCCCTTTCACCCTGCAATATGTAACACATGTTTTCACTTCAAAATGTATTTTATGCCTTATCTATAACAATTATGTTGACCTTAGTAACTGCTTTTTTCCTAATAGCTCTATGGGTTAAATACAAAGTGTTCCAACTGCCTACGTCTGCCTTCAAATAGTGGTGTTTAAAATGTTGCATGTTTTATTGGTTATATAGAAAGTAATGACCTCAGGAGCTGAGGCACAGCGAGATCCATTTTATTCATCTAGTCTGACCTGCAGGAGTCTGTCAAGGATGCCCTGGGTTAATTCCCATTTGGATTAGAAGATATCTTTCTAGAGATGGCTCTCCATCTTTTAACATTTTCAGTAGAAACATTCTCAACGTTTGAGACTTGATGAAATTGGTTCCCTGCCTGTTCCCTCAGCGCTGCCCTTCCTTGGTGTCGTTATTGATCGGCACGGATCTCCCTGCAGATGGATGAGCCCTTCGGTATTTGCGCAGGAACAAATCTTTGATGTAATCAAGTCGACCCGTGTATCTATGGCTTGGAGAACTGTCACCACTGCTCTTCAGGCTGTTGAGCCTCCTTTCTGCGTCCGCATGGCTGCAGTTCTTGGCGTGCCCCCGAACAGGGGACACCAGAGCTGGGCAAGTGTTTCACCACAAGATTCCCAGGGTTAAAAAGAGCCTGTGCAACCTGGGTACTCCTTGGAGCAATGCACCGTGCTGCTCCTGCCGCAGGATTCCTCTGGGAGCATCCTTAACTGCTAAGTACCCGTGTTTTCCACTTCCTTTGGAAAGACACTGTCAAAACCGCCTGTGCCTTTTACTTCCAAAGGTGGTGACAGGTTTGGCCTTACTGTCAGCTTCCTGGAGCAGTGTGAGCTGTGATTTATACTGGGGACCCGTCCATTCCTGTGCACTGCTTTTCCAGTCCCTGCACGGCTTTCAGCTTTCATTAGCCCTGATTTTTATTTCTTTTAATTATTTTTTTTTTGTTTTAGACCACCGAGTAAAACGGCTTAGTACCAACAATCAATTCCTAGAAGAGCCTGCTAAAAAATGAATTTGATGAGGATTTTCCTTTGTAGTAATTTTCAGCTTTCAGCAAATTAGAAACAGTTCAATAAATACTGTGTTGACTTTTGCATCCGTGTCGCTTCTGGCCAGAGTGCTCTACTGCACAAGGTCAGGTGGTTTAAGGGGGTCCAAGTGTGATTCAGTGATATTGTAATACACTCGGGTCTCTAAATAAGGGTTTGTCCAACTAGCATTTTTCCTACAAATCCACTTGATTGCAAGGGTTCAATGTGATTATTATGAAAGATGATTAATGAGCAAGAGGGTTTATAATCCTCAAGGTCGCTACATTTGCTTTCTTCAGCAAGCACACAGGAGGTATTTCTCCTTTCTGAAATGTCTTCAAGTATTCTGGCTTACTGAAAATCAAACTAAAGCCTGGAGGGTTTCTTCGCCAGCAGATTTTGAAGCTACAGATGCAAGTTTCTTTGAGGATCCCTTTTTTTAAACAAGGTTAAATTCAGTAGCTGCAGATGTTGTATTTTTAATCTTCTATGTTTTTTTTTTCTTCTTGCTTTAAACAGATCAAGGAGTGTGCAGATGAACCAGTTGGTAAAGGCTTCTTGGTGTCGTGTTTGGTGGATCACAGGGGCAACATCACCGAATATCAGTGCCATCAGTACATCACGAAAATGACAGCCATTATCTTCAGCGATTATCGGTTGATCTGTGGCTTCATGGACGACTGCAAGGCTGACATCAATCTCCTGAAATGTGGCAGCATTCGACCCGGAGAAAAGGTATCCAGAGAACTCGTAGATTGTCAGTAGGCTGGTGAAAGTCGTTCGCTTAAGGAAACGCGCTTCCGGGGAGGCTCTGCAATGCTATTATTGTCTTACTTGCGACTGAGAAAATCCATGGTGTGTCTCATCCTCCTGAAAAGGGCCACGGCCCGGTTCTGTCAAGTGCCTTTTTAATAAATATGCATTCCTTCCTCTCCGAGGGATCGCTGCGTGGAGGCGACTTTCATTTGTCTCTCCTTCCCGCACTACAGGTGAGCCGGTAGGTAGTTGTCTTTTTGACCACGCTCCGTCAAGCCTGACTCCCTAGGATGAATCCAAAGGATAGGTTTCAGCAGACCTTTCACGGGGCTTATTTCACAGCCTGGTTGGCTCTGCCAGAGGAAGGTTATCGAGGTGATGTGGCCTGTGCTTAGAACCCTGCTCGCTTTCTCAGGCTGTAGTTGATAGTCTGGGTCAGGAGCTTTTATCTGTTTGCTTCCCTTTTCTGCTGCCCACCCAAAAACAGTTGAAGGCATTACCTCGTGAGTCTGGACTACTACAGTATGACACCAGTACTGTACTGGTTTTACTAAATCCATGTTCTTTTGCCTCGTGAGACTTAAGCGGAGGTTGGTGCAAAGAACAGCTTGTGGTGAGTAGATGTGGGCTTATTTTCAAGGCACTTTCTTTCCCTGTCTGCTTCAGCCCAGCTAATGCAGGCAGCAAATCCATAGTGCTGCTTTTACGGGAAGTTTTTATGTTTAGGGATAAAGTTAAAATTAGCCTATCAGTTTTTACAGGGTGTTTTAGATTATAGCTCTTGACACTTTTAAGAATTAGTCTTTTAGACCAGCTGTTAATGAGAAGGTGAAAAGATTTAGCAAAAAGATAGACAATTTTGATTTCAAAACCCCAAAGTTTTCCTACTTGTTTGAGATGTTAGCTGCTGTGAGCAGCTTCACATCCATCGTGTGTTAGATTGAAGTGCTAATGTATTCCAGAAGACTTAGCTGAAAAACAGAAAGCACCAAAATAAGTACTTGCTTGCAGGAACAAAAGCAGCCATAGAAGTGGGAGGAACTTGCAGGCACCACAGGTTTGGACTAGTAACAGCTACAGTAAAGGTTCTCTTCTAATCCTGTCCTGAAGGACCTCATGAAATGAGAAGCCGCTTTTAACAATCGGTATGGAACCAGAAGTACAATATGGGAGTCCTTGGCATCAGGTCTACATTGTACCTGTGGCCTGACCAAATTGAAATAAATTAACATAAATTAAAATACTTATGGTGGCCCTGAAGGCTTGGGTGGTGCTGATTTGCTGAGCCTCAGCCTGATCTCAGCTGATGGAAGTGACACCAGTGCTGGCAGGTGTGTGTGTGTGACTGTGTCACCCACCGTGTTGGTGGCAGAAGTGAAGATGGGTGAAGGATGAGGGTGGTGCAGGGGGGCTGAGCTCACAGGGCATCTGGGAGAGGAAAAGGAATGCAACCTTTGGGTCACCAAGCTTCTTTGGGTTAGCAGAGTGAGTTGCTAACCAACCTTCTGTGGGAGCTAGCACGGTTCAGGCATAGTCTTCACTTTCTTGGTACCCAACCCAGAGTATTTTGCCTTGGTTTGTGAAAACGTCGTGGCCTGTCATATGGGGGCTTTTGTTACACTGCCATCCTTGGCACTTAAAGCAATGGAAGTATTTTATACTGCTATGGAAACAGCTATAAATGGCTATGCAAGCATTTCTTTTGTTGGTGTTCTCTTCTATCCCTTTTCTGCTTTGGAGAAATCTCATCTAATTTACTCCCATCAGATGCTGGTTCAGGCTTTATTTCCATACTGTAGCTTCTGAGAGGTGCCTGTAGAGAAGGCAGTCATTACCCTTTTGTGCGACTGAATGTAACTGTGAATTTGAAAAATAGGACCTGGACACCCAAGGAGGAGGTTGGGGGAAGAGATTCATCTGTTTTTTTGGGTTTTTTTTTTGTGGAGATAAACGCTGCTGGATCACTGACTCCATCTACATCAGGCTGCTACATTGCAGTATGATATCCCCATCAGAGTAACTGGGATAAACTGGCTTTTTAACAGTAGAAGGCACTTCAGTAGGTACTTGGGAATTGCCTCGCTCTGCTAGTTAACTGTTTTCCTTTATCTATACTTCTTTTGTTTTAGCTTGCTTTCTATTTCCTCATCGAATTGTTTTCCTGCTGGCTTTCTTGCTTCTGATGTGGTGTTTTCTGTGCTTTCTCTTCCATGTTTCCTGTTGGTTTTCTGATCTGTAAGAGCAATAAAGTACAGCTTGCAAGTCTGGATCTGCCTGTAGACTCATTTTGCTGTATACAGCAGAAGGGCTGTAGCTGGGCCATTTGAAAACATTGTTTTGCAGTACGCCTGTGTTGTGGGCTTGGTTTTTCTTTTTTTTTTTCCTCACAGTTAGTGGAGAAATATTTAATAGTAGTTTCAGTCACTTTTCCAGTTGGTGGTTGTGCTTTATAGCGAATTTGATCTCCTGGTATTTAAAGCTCACTTTATCTTAGCGCAGTAGGATCTAATTTGAAGTTGAATTTGTAATTGCAATAGAGCTTTTCTTCTTGAGCTGTCAATCTTTGTTTACTTAGCATAACAGTGTACTGTCAACTGAACTACTGGGATTTAGCTAATCCAGCAGCTATCCCCGTAACCCTGGTGTCCAGTTAGCCTGGTGGAGTGCCAGACTAGGTCAGTGAATCTCCCAAACAGCATCAAGTGGGCACGGGAACATTAATGGCACATTCACAAGAAGGCTTGTGAGTGCTTGTAGGTAGGAGAAAAGAGAAGGGCTGCATCTTTCAGGAGCTAGCTGTGTTGACTTGTCTCTGTTTCTGTTGAGTCTGATGTGGTTTAAAATTGCTCTAATAGAGGGCAGCAGATTAGACAGCAGCACAAGATGATCTGCCCAAACGTAAGTATTGTATTTGCAAAGCAATGCAATAAATTAGTCATTTCATCTTGTGCCGCTGAAATGCAACAGTAAACATTCAGCATCCGGCATATGGAAATCCACTTGGCCTAGCCTAGTAAAAATAGGTTTACTTCCATGTATAGTGTGACCCTGACCAGGAATCTAGACCCACGCTGCAAGAAACCTGATTTTCCTGGCAGAAAAAGCTTTCCTTGTGTTCTTCTTGCTAGCTTACGAGGGGAAGCTGCAGGCAAGTGAGAGGAATCTTGACCTGCCTTGCCTCCCAGCTGCAACCTCACCTAGGCTGGAACAAAAAGCTGCCTGAGGAGCTTAAAATGATTGTTTTCAATCATTCATGCTTGTCAGCTCCTCAGTTGTAATTACTGCCTGTGACTGACCACAAGGATTTGCAGAACAGCGGTTGTGTTCGGCGTGGTTACGGATAAAGGACAATTTTAACTCGTGTGGTGAACGTACTGCTAACAAGCGTTCCTCAGAGCCTTTTTGGGTCTGTCCTAAAGGGACTCTTGGTATATAATTATAGTCCTTCAAAGATGCTGATACCTGGGCAGCATGTGGAGTTGGCCAGTTCCCAGCCAAAGAAAGGAGCAAACCAAAAGAGTGAGTTTTGCGGTGTGTGGGGTTTGAGCCTTTTTTTGAAGGGGAGAGCTACTTTTTGCCCTGTTCAACTGATGATACTTCAGGGTTGTGTGTGTGACTTTTAACTGTCCAGTTCAGCTTGTAGCAGAGTTAAGACAGGAATGGAAGGCTGCCTGCCTGAGGAGTGAGGTGCATCAGGACAGAAAGATCTGGAAGACTTGCATGGCTTTGAATAGTCACGGTCAGGATTTATGGACGCTGCTCTCTTACTGCAACAGCGATGGGTGGATCTCCTTGACAGAGCGAGCTGAACGGGTAGCCCCTAAATGGGTACTGCCAATGCCAGGCTGATGTATGCAAATATTCACGTCATGTTGTATGCTCCAGATAGACTGAGTTTAGTAGCAATATCCTCTCACAGCAGAGCAGTGTAAATTGAGGTGGTCCTCACAAGAAAAACCCACAGAAGCCTTGAGAGATCTGTTCCAGAAGGCTTCTTGTTGATAAGAGGAATCAGAGGTAGAGAAAGGGTAATATTTTAAGTGCAGAAGAAAGGTGTAGGAAACAAAATGGAACATGGCCCTGCCTCTTCCAGGCTCTCTACACTTGTTGGCTGTTGCTGGTCATAGTCCAAAGTTGTCTCCAGGCTTGCAGGACAGTGGACGTGGTACAGTATTGGACCAGAATGGCTTTGTCTAAGACTTCATCTCCTCTTGAATGCTCTGAATTTTTTTTTTTAGTCCCTTCATGGAGGAATTAGCACTGAGAAGCCTGTGTTGGTCAAAGCTCCTTTGTGGCCTCTTTAGCATCACTGATGCTCACCACCCAAACTGAAGGCTTGTTTCAGCATGGAGGAACTATGATTTTTCTCTCCCCCAAGTACGTTCTTAGTGCCATGTTGTTGCTATGGTATGAAGTGAGCTATGTCAGATTAAAGATAATTTGTCTCTTTTGGTAAACTGCTCTGAGCAGCGTGACTAAGGAGTGATAATCTCGTTAAGTCTCATTAAAACAAACCCAGAGCACTGGAGGGGAGGATTTCACGGTGACCGTCATCAGGCTGGTGATGTATAAAGTGTGTGGTTAGGACATAGATTAACTGTTGCCTGCTCTGAATGTAAATGCGGTTTAGGCTGAACTAGAAGTCTATGCGTAGGAAGTTTATGGATTAATTTCGGTGGTGGTTATCCAGAATCACAAATCACTTGATGTAATGGGTTTGTTACAGGTGTTCTCTTGCTCTTCTCACGTAGGATGCCCATTCTCAAGGAGAGGTGGTGGCGTGCCTGGAAAAGGGCCTGGTAAAAGAGGCAGAGGAGACTGATCCTCGAATTCAGGTGTCTGATCAGTGTAAGAAAGCCATTCTTCGTGTAGCTGAACTGTCTTCGGATGACTTCCACTTGGACCGGCATCTCTACTTCGCGTGCCGAGATGACAGAGAACGGTTTTGTGAAAACGTGAGTAACTTCCTCTCATCTTCTCTTCTACAGTGATCCATTTAAGAAAAAAATCCCAAACCACTGAGCAAAGTCGTGTAATACTGCAAACACGCCCCTTGTAGCTGTCATTTGGTGACAAATCCGGTGTTAAATTCACTCGCCCAACAAACAATGTTATTTCCAGTGGGTAATGAACTGAATGGAACTGAATGACTAGATTATTATTTTTTTAATGCAATAAAGTTTAGAAGATTTTTATGGTATAGAAGCTATCACTGTCATTAACTAGAATATATTTCTAATTTAAAAAATAAGCCTCTTGAGGTGCAGTTTAGCCTGCTCATTAAGCATTACAAGTCTTATCTTTAATGGCAAATGTTACTCTTCTCTTTCACAGACGCAGGCTGGGGAAGGCCGAGTCTACAAGTGCCTCTTTAATCATAAGTTTGAAGAATCAATGAGTGAAAAGGTAGGTATCTGTCTTAGCAAGACAAATCCTTAATGCAGAAATCATCGGGTCATTCATCAGGCCAGGCTACATTATTCTTTTCCAGCGTTGAGGAAAATCCATCATGTATGTGGTCGGATAATCGACTGCTTGAACAGATGCTTTTGCTTTGATACGTTTGTGTTTCCAGCTACGTGCTGACGTCTTGAATTAATTGTGCTCAAGCCTTTGCAGTCAAGGATTTAAATAAATCAAAGATTTTTGGGTGGGTGATTTGGGAAGGTCGAGACAGAGCTCAAAAGTGGTAGCTCTGTGGTGGAGAGTTTAAAGTCTAAGTTGCACCGTGCTGGGGTAAGCTTTGGGTAAATGCCGTCGTCAGGTACAGATTAGAAACAAAGCTCCCAAATGCTTCAGCACAGGAAGCTGTGTGTGTATTTCACTTCTGTTCTCAAAGCTGAGTGTCTGACTGTGAAGCAACAAATTCTGTGGGAAAGATGCATGTTCGGTTTCTGATGTTTTCCTGAGGTTTTTCCTGAAGGTGAGGTTTTCAACAACAATGAAGACATTCTGGAAAGCCAGTCCTGAAAAGAGTTGTTATTGGTGTAGGTGTTCTGGGAAGGCAGCAAAAATCACATGCCTTCAGTGATTTTTGGAAGCAACATCATAGTGTTTGGAAAGATATGGAATGAAATGATTTTGTTTAAACTGGGTTTGATTGTACAGGAATGGTGGGGTGTTCTGTTGTCTTTTGAAGGGTCTTTTCCATGGTGAGCTATCTAAGATATGGAAGTAAGAGGCTGAGAGGTTAGAAAAAGCTGTGGCTTTTAGACTTGGTAGGGAGATACTGGTGAGAGGTCTAGAGCACAAGTCTGGTGAGGAGCGGCTGAGGGACCTGGGGTTGTTCATCCTGGAGAAAGGGAGGCTCAGAGGAGACCACTGGGCTCTTGACAACTTCCTGAGAGGAGGTTGGAGTCAGGTGGGGTTGGTCTTTTCTCCAAAGGAACAAGTGACAGGACAAGAGGAAACAGCCTCAAGTTGCCCCAGGGAAGGTTTAGTTTGGACCTTGCCTGCAAGGGTTGCCAAGGGCTGCCCAGGGCAGTGGTGGAGTCCCCATGATCCCTGGAGGGGTTAGAAAGCTGTGGAGATGGGGTGCTGAGGGATATGGTTTAGTGGTGACCTGGCAGTGCTGGGTTAGCGTTTGGACTCGATGTTAAAGGTCTCTTCCAATCAAAATGATTTTATGAGACAGTGGATACTCTGAGGACGTCATCTGCAGAGCAGGAGCAACACAGAATCTAGTTCTCGTTCTTGTAGCTGCCAAGGTTGGACTATCTGAAATCACTGGTTCTGTAGAAAGCTGTTACCCAGTAGAAAGTTCCTCCGTGCTGATGGCATCGGCTGCTGCATACACATGTAACTGATAGTAGCTGTCTGGTGGGTGTCATGCTTGGTGTAACCCAAAACTGTTTGCCAGACTGAGCTCCCTGGCTGTACCCGACTTTCCCTTGCTTGGGGGATGAGTTAGCTGTGAGAATTCTATCTTCCTGTTTCTGGACACTTTAAATCTGGCCAGTCCCAAGGTCCCATTCGTTGCACAGAGACATGAGCATGAAGAAGGGGTTGGGAATATGTTGGAGTAGGGCTTTCCAGGTCCTGGAGTAGGATGGGAAGGAGGTGGGAAAAAAGTCAAATCCCTGATGTAAGGAAGGAGAGAGGGCTCTAGGGCTTTCTGTTTCTTCTGCTGAGATTGTTTTCTCCACCCAACACATGCCACAGTTTTCCTTCCTTCCTTTCAAATAGGCTGAGAATGGACAAATATGCCTGAGCTATTCTGAATTATCCACAGCCCTCAGATTTAATTTTCATATAATTGAAAGCAAAAGCTAAAAAGCATAGTAATGTTTTTACAGGCCCTGTTTTGGATGGAGTTTAGAGGGATGTTCTTGCAGCTGCTGGGTTCAGGTTTGGCCACAGCGCATCCTCGTGAGCCCCACCAGTTGTGGAAAATGGCTTGAAATTCCCATGGTGAGGCTGCTTTATCTGCTGTCATCTGTTCAGCACGTTGCAGAACAAATCCAGAGAACACTCTATTTCGTAAATGCAACTGGAAGAAATTGTTTCTTGAGGGCATGGGGTGAGCATGTACCACAGCTGGGATAAATGTCAGCAACTGATCCTAGTTACCGAGAATGAGTCACGCTCTCAGCCGTAGCTCTTCACAAAAAGCTGGATGAATGTGCAGTTTAAAGTGCTCTGCAGAGAGCTGCTACCTTTAAAACTCTTGATCTGTTGACCTCGGTCTGCATTGTTAACTGTGGTTTCTATGAGACAAACGAAATTTAACTGAAGGCCAGCTTAAACTCTGGGCATTTTAAAGCAACAGTCACCTCAGCACAGCAGAGACAGGGACCTGTTGGAGCAGGGCCAGAGGAGCCCCAGCAATGCTGGGAGGGCTGGAACCCCTCTGCTGGGAGCCCAGGCTGGGAGAGCTGGGGGGGTTCAGCCTGGAGAAGAGAAGGCTCCAGAGAGACCTTCTGGTGGCCTTTCAGGACTTCAAGGGGCCTGTCAGAAAGATGGGGACAGGCTTTTGAGCAGGGCCTGTTGGGACAGGACAAGGGGTGATGGGTTTAAACTGAAAGAGGGAGATTTAGACTGGAGAGAAGGAAGAAATGTTTTCCAGTGAGGGTGGTGAGAGCCTGTCCCAGGTTGCCCAGAGAGGTGGTCACTGCCCCATCCCAGGCACCTTGTGAGGTTGGCCGGGGCTCTGAGCAACCTGCTCTAGTTGCAGATGTCCCTGCTCTCTGCAGGGAGCTTGGACCAGTTGACATTTAAAGGTCCCTTCAAACCCAAACCATTCCATGATTCTATGATCTTTTGAAACACAACTTGAAAACTTCACAACAGCAGGCCTAGCTCTCTGCCCCCCGTGCATGGAAGCTCATTCACCATCCCAGTGTCTCCCACAGTGCCGTGATGCGCTGACAACCCGCCAGAAGCTGATCGCCCAGGACTACAAAGTCAGTTACTCACTGGCAAAGTCCTGCAAAAGCGACCTGAAGAAGTACCGCTGCAACGTGGAGAACCTTCCCCGGTCTCGGGAAGCCAGACTTTCCTACCTACTCATGTGCTTAGAGTCTGCTGTGCACAGAGGTGAGTGGAGTCGAATTAACTTGCTGGCACCTTGTATTTAAAAGCTTCTCTTAGACCTTCAGCTTCAATGTGTATTTACAGGCCCCTTCTTCAAGTAACCTTTTCCAGACTTGAGTTTCCTCGTCCTAATGCTTTCATCACTGTTGATCTGAAGATCAGAATAGCTGAGTAAACCTCTGATGCTGACTCCTCTTGTGTAAGCAAGAAGTGTAAAATGCAAAATAGCAAATCCCCCTTGGACGGATGATGTGTAATTGCAAATCCTTCTATTCACTGTGAATACAAGCAGCGTTTTTCTCCTCTATGTAGTAAGCATTAAATATGCTACTCGGTTAAAACACAGAGTAGGCAAATTGGTTTTCATCACTTGGGGAAAGCCAGGGATACTCAATCCTCTTGTCAGTGATGTTTTTTCCTTGCAGTTCAGTAGCTTGGGTAAAGGCATTAATTTCTTTAACTCTCACCTAGTTTTTCATACATAGGTATGAGAATATTCTTTTTGTACATTTAAAGTGCAAGCTGGAGATGTCCTAGTGCTAGTGGCTGTCCTAAAGGCATGAGGGCCTGATATGGCAGGACCATGCTAAAGGTTCTCTGTTAAATTACCTTTACATGTAAACCAGGACGTTACATCCTCTAGATCTGCACGAGGAAGTTGTTTGGTTTCCCCCTTGGTGTGTTGCTGGGTGCAGGCCTGTGTGCTGCAGTCAGTGCCCCTGGCACCATTGTAGCTTTTAGCTTCTGATTGATGTGGAAATGATGCATCCTGTTTGTGGAAAAGTTGTGGGTTGTTTTCTTTCCTTCTGTCTGCACAAGGGCAGCTGCTTTCCAAAATTACACTCAGAAAATTGCTGTTCTGTTATTAGCTTCCACTTCCACAGTGGAACAGGTTCTGCAGCATTGTGGCTCATGCACAAAGCGTAGCCCAGGAGGAACACCGATTATTCCACACACTGTTTATTCCATGTGTCTGCATTTTACTGTCTGCAAGCCCCTGTAGGGGTGTAGGACCTCCCATGCATGGGGTGTTGCACATGTCTGAATGGGTTTGGGAGAGCATGGCAAGAAAAGCCAACGTGCTCCTTTTGATTAAATACAAAACCAAACCAAACTGTCTGCATAGGCACTGTAGGAAAGATGCCCCATCCCTGGCACCATTGCAGGTGAGGTTGGCCAGGGCTCTGAGCAACCTGCTCTAGTTGCAGATGTCCCTGCTCCCTGCAAGGGGGTTGGACTAGATGAGCTTGAAAGGTCCCTTCCAACCCAAAGCAGTCTGTGATTCTGTGAAAGCCTATAGCAGATCAAAGCATTTATTAAAGCTAGATTTCTGTGCAGCTGCTGGGGTTTGTTAGATGCTCCCTGTATACTCTTGGTAACATGTTCTATTCTGGTTTTTGGCTCCCTGAGCAAGTACGTGCTGTTGCTCTAGAAAACCTTTTCCTCAGAGAACACGTTTCACCTGCTGTCCAGGCAAATTCCTACCCCAATTACATATTGAGCTAATAAACTACCAGAGGCGACTTCCAAAAAAAACAACCAAACAAGCCCTTGAGCATACAGGGAAAAGCTGACCTGGGCTGCAGAACTGCAGATTCACAGTTTTCAGCTGTGCTTCAAAAGCAGTTTCTCTAACATGAAATCCAAAATAAGTTTCTTTTAATCTTTCAGGAATCCTTTTTTAAAAAACCATGTATTGAATCCATAGATTTTACAGGTTCAGTTAAATGACAGCAGCTACCATACGGCTGGTTGAATCCCTAGCACATCTGCCTCTAGCACATCTGTTGTGATCTGGTGTTGTGCAGAGTGTGGACACCATCCTTCTTCCAGCATTATGGTAGTAGGTCAAGAAAAGTTGCTGAGAGAGGTGACAGAAATCCCATCCCTGGCACCATTGCAGGTGAGGTTGGCCAGGGCTCTGAGCACCCTGCTCTAGTTGCAGATGTCCTGCTCCCTGCCAGGGGGTTGGACTAAATGACCTTGAAAAGTCCCTTCCAACCCATTCCATGGTTCTGTGAAGGGCTTTCCTAAGCATCAATACTGAATCCCATTGTCTTCTCTTGGCTCAGGACGACAAGTGAGCAGCGAGTGCCAGGGTGAAATGCTGGATTATCGGCGCATGCTGATGGAAGACTTCTCACTGAGTCCAGAAATCATCCTGAGCTGCCGCGGGGAGATCGAGCACCACTGCTCAGGCCTGCACCGGAAAGGTCGCACCCTGCACTGCCTGATGAAAGTCGTGCGGGGCGAGAAGGGGAACGTCGGGCTCAGCTGTCAGCAGGCAGTAAGATGCTTTTCCGTCGCTTCGGGGTGGCTCAGTTGGTAGCAGCACTGATTTAGCTGTTACGGTTTTGCCTTGTGATGGAGGTTTTGCCAAAGGCAGTCTGGCTCTGCTGGGCACCAGTGGGTGCTGGTGGCAGGTCTGTAATTGCCGTGATGTGAAGTGTAACTTGGTACCTAGCAGCACATTATTAATGTGATTTCCCCCCACCCCCCAAAAAAATACCTTTGGGATTGTTTCACTCTTGATTTTATGCTGGATCTCCCCAGCTGCTCTCAAGTCATGGAGCTCTCTCCTGGGTGCAAGACACAAGGCAATTTGGTGGCTTTTTTAAAATTTTTGACACATTCCCTCTCTGTTCCTGCCCCCCTCCCCTCCCTCTCCCCTGTCCTTGGAAATGCACTGAGTCTTCTCGAATCACTTTTCCACTCAGTTTTAATTTTGCTATTTCATTCAGCTTAAATGATGGAAATGGGACTTCGGGGCCAGGTAGGTACAACAATACTGCTGCACAGCGTCCTAGTTGCAGCCACAAACGTCCTTCTCCAAAATACTATTTTATAATGGGATGATTCTTTGGCCTTTTGTACTTAATACCTGTTTTTAATGGCCCATGAACCTGGAAAAGTGACACCAGTGCCAAAATTGTCTAGGAAGTGTTAGTGCTGATGTAGGAACTGGGGGATTTGTACACTCTTGACCTCCTGCAGTACACAGAACCACTCTAGTCCATTTTCAATGCTAAGTTGCTTAAAGCCTGAGCCCAAACGTTGCTAGTTTGTGCATGTTATCAAAGATAAATTAACTCTGGTAATTTTTTTTGTAATGCATAGGGTGCTTTAGTGATGAAGGTTATTTCTGTGTAAATACCAGGTGTACTGGTGCAGCAGCTGTACAGTTTGAGTCAGTCCTGCGGTGAGCTGCAGTGTGTGACTTAGGCTTTGCAACATTGGTGTGGAAAAACCCAGTGCTTGTTTCTGTTTAAATGCTAAGTGGAATTTGCTGCCTCAGAACTTGATTATTTGCTAACTGTCGGAGGATCAGCTCATCTTGAGAATAACTTCCAGCTCATGAAGCACACATTCAGAACAAGTCGTAAGTCAAGGCAGGGGATCCCCAAAAGTGATATGAAATTCCAGACTTTTGGAGACAAAGAACGTCTGTAGAAATCTGTAGGGGTCTTTTCAGTTCTCTCATATGTAAGCTACTGGTTTATTTTTGTACAGTAAGTTGATTTAACAGCAGGAGTTGTTCATGGCTTCCCTTCAAGTTAAACGACCTGTGTTCTGTTCTCTGTGCAAAAGGCAGCAGGAGTAAATTAAGTGTTGGTTTTATAAAATACGTTGTCCGTATTGTTATGGGCAAAAGCAAATAGATGATTGTGAGAATAGAAAAAACTTTTCAGTGTTTTGGGTTCCTGATGACTGGCACAGTGCTATTATTGAGCTGCCTACAGTGTAGAATCATGGAATCATTTTAGCTGAGAGAGACCATTAAGGTCAGGGAGTCCAACCATTCACCCAGCACTGCCAGGGCACCACTAAACCATGTCCCTCAGCACCACATCTCCACGGCTTTGAAATCCCTCCAGGGTTGCACTAGGTTGCCTTTGAAGGTCCCTTACAACCCAAACCAGTTTGTGGTTCTTTATGACTCTGATAGTGGTCAAATGGCAGCCAACATGGGATCCAGTTTGTAAAGGGAGCTGCACCTTCATGGTCAGAAGTGATATGTTCTGTATAAACTACCTTTACCCCAACTGTCTTAACATAAAACCTCTACTCTCTTTAATATAAGATGTTTCTTTTTAAAAATACTATATTTTAGTGAAAATATCCCAAGAACTTTGGGCCCAACAGCTTGTCCCTGCTCCGCAGTACTCTTCCAAGCTCCCTGCATCCTTTAGAAGCTGAGACTGGGCTTAAATTACTTCGTCCATGAGCAAGTTGCAGGAAATCCCATGTTCCTCCCAGGCACTTTTGTCTTTCCTCTCAGTTACAAGCTTCCTAGTGAATAAATAACCCTGACTTGGATTTTCCCTATTTCTCTGATGCTTTTTTTTCTTCTCACTGTTCTGTGATGTTAGGGCTTTGCCCCTCAAAGTTGCTGTTTAGGTGCAGACTTTGAAAGGTGGAGGATAAAACTGTAACTGTGCTTTTGATTTAGGTGGGCTGGGGGCCAGTGACAAAAATCATTAAGCAAGTGTCAGGCTGCTACCAGCATAGAGCATTTGATGTCGGTGTGCAGTTGCCTTCTAAGCTAGCTTGCTTTGTTTCCTTTTCTCCAAATTTGTTGGCTAAAAATGTTTGCCTTTGAAATTATGATACCAGTCTCTCTGCTTCCCCCCCACCCCCCCAAATTCTTTGGGAACACACAACTTGGTGGGAAATGTAGTGGTTCATGGGGATCTTGGGCTGAGTGCTAGCCCAGAGAGCTTCCCTTCTCCCCAGAGCTATGGATGACGTGAGATGATGAGATTTACCCAAACTGCCTTCCCTTGTCCCACCAGATGCCTCCCAAATTCATGTTCGGATGTCATGGGCTGTATGAAGATGACTCGTCTGGATCTGCTTTTGAAGCTTAGTGCTGTCAATGCTAAATTATATTTCCTTATTAATAAGAGACAGTTATTTTTCTGAAGCTTTAATCAGAAAAGCTGTTTCAGAAGAAGAAAAGACTTGATGAAACTTCGTATTGTATTTATCTATGACAATCTGGAAGTATTTAGAAGTCCCCAAAGGAGTGTGGGGATAGCCCAGCTTAGAAGTTGGCACACCCACTCTCTTATGTCTTTGAACAGTTTTTGTTTTCATCTTTCACTTACACAGTGGCTTCTCTTAAGTAGATGGAAACTGATACTTTGCTTTGTTATATATGTGTATATATATAATATATAATTTAATAATAGTATCTATTTTATCTTCTCTATGTTAAAAATTATTGAATATAGACCAAATTGTGGTTACTTCCAAAAGCTTGAGCAGACATCCCTGAGAAAATATATTTCATGGGCCAGCAGAACGGGACACTTTAATCCTGTATTCCAATTAAACTCTTGGTTCTCTCTGGGCAATTCGACAACATTTTCAAGCTCTGTTTGTAGTCAGGCCTGGAGGTCTTTAAAAATTGTTTTGGCTTTGTAAGCGCTCTCATTTTGATGAGAATAAATTATAATTTGTTCTTCTGTCCACAATTTCTTTCTTCCAGCTACAAACGCTGATTCAGGAGACGGACCCGGGCGCAGATTACCGCATCGACCGGGCGCTGAACGAGGCCTGCGAGTCGGTGATCCAGACGGCCTGCAAGCACATCCGCTCGGGGGACCCCATGTAGGTGCCTCTTGGGTACCACTGCGTTTTGTTTCTCTTGGGCATCCAGCAAGGTTGTGTGGCTTACTGGTAGAGATACTAAAACCTGGCTGGAAATTATAGGCTCCAAATTAACAAGTCATACAGGATGTGGGAACGGAGCTCTGTCTTTGTTCTTGCTGTATTAGCAGGCTGATATTTTTATAAGCAAGCTGGTTTAGCACTGGTGGAGGACATTGCTATCTCAGAAGCTTAGGTTAAATTTTTAACAGTTGAGGTGCTCGTTTCTCTTACTAGGTAAGTCTTTTGCAATACTACAAAGAAAAGTAACAAGCCTTGAAAGGCCAGTTCAGCAAACACTGCAGAGAGAAATGTCTCCTTTCTCTTCAGGTCTAATACACATGGTCTCCTGAGCCAGATTTGATAGAAAATATCCCTATAATTTTGTTGTTTATCAGACCTCCTGCAATGACTAAAACAATAGCATTTAAGAGGGTACAAATGCGATACACGGTTGGGTTTTGATGCAGTCTTTTTGAAGGAAGAGAAAGATCTTCATTCTGTTTGAACATCTCACCAGTCTTCCCAATGAACCACAGATTAGGCAACATCAACTATTACAAGGAAGCTCGGCAGGATTATAACTGTCTGTTGCTTAACTTGGTTTTTTTTTCTTTCTTTCTTTCTTCTGTTGCAGGATTCTGTCTTGCCTGATGGAGCACTTGTATACTGAGAAGATGGTAGAGGACTGTGAGCATAGGCTCCTGGAGCTCCAATATTTTATATCTCGTGATTGGAAGTGAGTGCTGTAAAACAAGATTCATCCTCACCTGGTGCTTGTATTTAGTGTTTGTCTGCATTAGCAGGTCCCTGTAAAACAGCATAGTGTACTCTCATTCAAACGAGGCCTTATAAGCGTGGCAGGTCTGCAAGGCATTACTGCTTGTCTAAAACAGTAGAAGCAAATGCTGCTAAGAAAAAGTGTGGTGCCCACTTGAATCACATAGTCACTTAGAAATGATGAAACCCTAAAAAGTATCTCCCAAGTTTGAGCTCTGAAATTCAATGTGTCTTTAATTAAAAGAATTGTCTCGAGCCATACTGAAGTTAGAGGTCACTTTCTGTGCAGGTGGCAGCCGGTTTTACCTCCTCTGAGTGCTACAATATGAGAGTTAATAAAACCAAGCTGCTAAGTATAACAAAGAGCCACTGTGTGGGAGGCTCCCTGCTTGCTTTTCTGCTTTTTTTTTTTCCTTTTCTTTTTTTTCTTTTTCCTTCTCCTCCAAATTCTTTAGGTGTGTTTACAGCCTGTAGAGCAGTTCTAATTCCCTTCGGAGCATGGTTTTCCCAGCTTGTTCATCCAGTGATGGCAGTGCTTTGCCTTAGATACGTACAGAGCCCCTGTCTGCGTGAGTTAAGATGAGGAGAGTATAAATTTGATAAACATGACCAGTGAGGAAAGAATAAGCAGCTGGCATTGCCAGCAGTTGAGAGCTGACGTGGTCTGTGAATCTGCTGCTGCTTTGACAATACATCAGGCTTCGTGGACCAGAGAGTTTAGGGCTTTGTGTCTGTTTATTTAGTCATCTCAGTAACTGCCTCCATAGGTAGACAAGAGTACTTCCCACCCCGTTCCTCTTTGCCTTCATTGCTAGTTCTCCTGCCTTTGCCATGTTTCCCATGGGTAATTCATTGCTCGAGCCAAACTGAGGTGATTGGAAGAAGGATGACTGAGTATTTGCATTTTGCTGGGAGTAAAGATAATTGTAATTCACATTGCAGGCTGGGAAACAGTAGCTCGTATTTCTTACTTAACCACTGCTTCCGAGGACTAGCTTATAAAAACTCTTGTATTGATTGTGTACCTAGCACAGATGCACAGAGCAAAAATGGTTTTCTTACTGCTTTTATCTGTATAATCATGTCTGCTGATGTCACTTGATGCTTGCCTTCTGAAGTGTTGTAGAAATCTTAAGTTTCCATTTTGGAAAGTTGGCAAATATCTCACTTAATCTTTAATGTCATTCGACATCATCTTAAGCAATCTGCACTTGGAGTTTTCTTGTATGCAAAAGCAAGGGATGCTGAGTCTTCAGTTAGCCCAAACCCAGAGCAGACAATAATTAATCTAACTCAGATTATTACAAAAATCACATTTCAAAATGGCAGCAGTACAGAATACACGTAAGACATTGCACAAGCGAAACACGGTGTGTAGCTGCCTTTCTGCTGCTTCAGGACATCAGATGGATGATTTCTTCTCTCGTGTGCCAGCATTTGGCCAGCATCCTGCAGAAGAGAGCAGGAGGAGCTTCAAGAAGTGTTGGTGATTTAATCTGTAATTAAAGATCTTGGTGTATTTTTGCAAGATTAGGGTGTTGATTCCAACTTGAGCGACAAGCATTTTGGCACCTGTTGGGTCAACTGGTCAGAAACTGCTACTGAACAATGGGGTGGTGTAGGAAACTTGGACTTTCCCCTCAAAAGCGTTTCAGAATGTGAAAACAGTTAATGGTTTGAATAAAGAGCCAGTGCTAACTCTTGTGTTTGCAGGTTGGATACGGTCCTTTACCGCAAGTGTCAGGGAGATGCCTCCCGTCTCTGCCATACCCATGGCTGGAATGAGACCAGTGAGCTGATGCCTCCAGGGGCTGTTTTCTCCTGCCTGTACAGGCACGCCTACCGCACAGAGGAGCAGGGAAGGAGGGTAAGCGCTCTGCTGCAGCTTTTGGAAGTTGGAAACGCTGTGTTAAAACTTGAAGAAAGTTGCTTAGAAGCTACGTAGGTGGTACTTGCACTTCCTTTGATGCTCATCTCCTCTTCAGGTGTGCCTTGAAGGTCTGTGGTGTTCTGGTGAGGCAACAGCCACACCAAGATGTGACGAGGGGAGCTGACAACATCTTGCATATGTCTGTGTGGACACAGTGCAAGTCCTCTCCCTTGTCTTTCCTAAGAGGAACGTAACTCCTTGTAGTTAGCTAGCATAGCTGTGAAATTAGTTTTATGCAAAAAGGAGTTCCAAGCCCAGCTTTCCTACGCTGTTTCTAATTAAATTTTGATTTGAATGCAACTTCAGAGTATACTCCATTAAATTCTTCCTATTAATGTAAAACACCCTTGCCATTCTTTGGAGCACAGTGCGCTGGTTAATGTGCTTATGCTGTCTTTGAAGAAGACAGTAGGGGTCTTTTTTTCTGCCCTGCAGGCTGGAGATCCACCATAATCACATTTGTTTGGTTCAGAGCTACTCTTTTCAAGTTTGCTGCCCTCTCCTGCCTTTATCAAGTCACTCCCTTGAAAGCAGCTGGGTACTTGGTTCCGTTTCTTTTGGCACTGTAGTGTACACAGTCCATAGGAGTTGGTGGGTTTACACAATGGCCTGGCTTAAAAATTAATTTCTACAGCTTGATTTAAAAGGTCTTTTGAGGCAGAGGTCAAGTATTGATTGAAAGCTACTCTCTTTTTGGAATAATTTCTTTTTAATTCAGTTTCTTAGTCTGCTGAGTTGAGGCTTTTTAATTCCATTTTATATTAGTGCTGACTAAAGAAATCAATAGCCACCCTTCAAATAATCTATAGGAGAGAGAATAGGCTTTTAACTATATTTTTCTTGTGCAAAGTAGGCTAAGGAAGCAGCTGCTGTTTTGAAACTTAGCCTTGGAAAGCAAAGTCATCAGAGACTAGATCTCTATTTTTTTTAATGCTGTCCAGAAAATGCTGGGTAACTTCTAGTGGTTTGGATTTTTAAACATATGAAGCTTTAAGCTACAACTGGTGCATGATAAACACCGTAGCATTAACCCTTGATTTTCTACTATTTATTTCTTCCTCAGCCTGGCAAATGCTGGCTCTGGTGTGCTGCAGTGGGGATCTCCAAGAAGAAATTGCAGCTAGGCTGTATTGCCTCACTCTGGTTCTTCCCTTTCGGTGTTGAGGGCATGAGCTATTTAAAGTTCCTTCTCCAGCAGCAGGCTGTAGCATTGAGTGAAGGAGGCAGGGCAGCAGACGAGCTAGGGACCTGCTTTGACATCTCATTTCAAAAACAAAGCGAAGGTTTAAGAGTATAAAACTTATTGCAGCGGAATGAAAGAAGCCTCCAAACTAAACGACAGAGCTCCAAACTCTTTTGGTGCCTGTGTCACTTGTAGCAGCCTCAGCAGGTGCATGCTGAGCCATTACAGCATGACTACTGTGCATTCTGGGGTTGCTGGTGGCATCTGTGGTCACTCTCGGTACCTTACCTGACAGCATCTTGTTTGCACTGGGTGGATGTAGAGACCGCGTATGCTAAGCTGCTCTGGGTGACCCTGCTGAAGCAGGGAGGGGTTGGATGAGATGATCTCCAGAGGTCCCTTCCAACCCCCACCACGCTGTGATTCTGTAAATGTTGTTTGCAGCTATCACGGGAGTGCAGAGCAGAGGTCCAGAGGATCCTCCATCAGCGTGCCATGGACGTGAAGCTGGACCCAGCCCTGCAGGACAAGTGCATGATTGACTTGGGGAAGTGGTGCAGTGAGAAAACTGAGACGGGGCAGGTACTGTGTGCAAAGCTGGAGGGGTGGGAAGGGGGAAAAAAAGGGGATAAAGGGACATCTTATTGTTAGCTGGGAATAAATTAAAATGAGTGCAGTTTGGAACCTAATTGCACTAGGCTTAGACAGCATCGATTCAAAGGAGCTTTGCACTAACTGCCTGGCTCCAGTAGGTTCAAACGTGTAGTGCAAGGAGAATGGGGGTAGTTACCAAGGAGGACTTGAATGAAACAACCCCACCCTGCCTCTTTTGTCATACTCTATTACAAGCTTGACATTTCCCACGTAAACTTTATCCCATTTCCATTTGGCAAATAGTGACATGCTTCCTGTGTTTATACAGAACTTAACTAACATCTGCTGCTACTTAGCAAAGTTTCAACAAATCATTTCATGTTGGATTGTGGGGCCCTGGCAGAGCTGTTGGGAAGGAGCCGTTCCCCAGCAGATGCAGCAGAGCGTACACCATTGCCTTTTTGAAGTGCCCATCATAGGCTGTAGCTCGGGTAATTAACCTCTGGTTAAGGTTATGCAGAGAGCAAGTTAAATGTGATATTCCAAATGTGAAAGCATAATATGCAACTTCTGAGAACAAGCAGCAACGTCCTAGACTGATATTCTCCATCACTACTACGTGTATTAGCTCTGAGAGCGCCAGTAGAGGAGCAGGATTATGAAGTTTAGGACTTTATGAGGAAAAGGGCAATTTTACGTTTGTGACAATATTTTAAGCCCATGTTTTCAAATTGGGATCTTGGATCACTCACTAAAATGTTTTAATTTTTGCAGGAGCTAGAATGCCTTCAGGATCATCTTGATGACTTAGTGTCTGATTGCAGAGACATAGTGGGAAACCTCACTGAGCTGGAGTCCGAGGTGAGTGGTTTTCAGCTCTGGGATCAAGGGAATAGTTGAGCATGCCTAGTTGAGCATGTCATTCTGATAGTGATGGGGAAAAAGCGTGGTGAGAGTAACTGCAGAAGTGCAGCTCTCTGGGATGAAGCAGAGACCATCCATTCTGCCCTGTACAATGTAAGTTTTCATGTGGGGTTCTTGAAAAGAGTTAAAAAGCAGTTCAGGATTTTAGTCTGGTGATGTTTCTCCTGCTTAAAATCGATTGTGCTACTGAAGTTACTGATGTCTTGCACAGCTAACCCAGTTACTTTTAGTACAAGTCAAGATATAACACAGGACTTCTTTTTTTGGGCTTGCTGGCAAGTATTTTGGAATACCATATTGCAGCTTCCCTTCTGCCCCCCAAATTTTGCAAGAAGTAACTGCCAAGTGCATCATCAGAGGTTTTCAGTGAGGTCAGCAGCTATACCTATTTCATGATGTTGCATATTTGACTCTCTTGCCCCAAACTGTTCCCTGCATCTCTTAAAATGTATGTTGTGCCCTGGGGAAAGCTTCCTTCTGGTGATTACAAAATGGTTTGCTCGGAACTGTCATTAATCTTTAACTACTGCCTAGGTGTAAAGTGATTTCTAGTGCTGTAGCATCCAGTTGGGAGGAGAAGGGCTGAATTATCCACACAGTGAGTCTCTGTGGAGAGCAGGCTCTTCCCTTAAGCTTCAAAGCTTGTTGTGCATTTGCCACGTTGTCAGAGAGAGCGAACGCTGGGATTTCCGTAACTGAAGGGCAGTGCTGTCTGGATTGCATCTTTCAAAACCCTGTAAACTGGGTTGACTGTAAATTGCTATCACAGGAGTTTTCAGAGCTTTTTTGCCTGTCCATTTGCTGTGAAAATGAAATCTTGCCTGTTTTCTGCAGGACATTCAGATTGAAGCCCTGCTGATGAGAGCATGTGAGCCCATTATCCAGACCTTCTGTCATGTGAGTACTTCATAATGATGTGAATATCTCTGGGGGAAAAAAAAAACCCCATCACTGTGGGAAAGTTTAAAAGGTTTTAGTTCTTGGTGTACTTGCTACAGTTAAAAAGTAAAATCAGAGGCAAGACTTAGAACTAAGTCTTTAATTAAAAAAAAATCCTAAACCAAAAATTCCAAGTTCTTTCTAGTACTTCTGCTGTTGTTAGAGCTCTAGCACAAAACCTTTAAAGATAAAAATTGCCCTGTGATTGGTAAAATCACTCATTAGGGGGTTAAGACCTCACCTTGTCCTTCCCCCTTGCCCACAAGCAGTGTGTCTGGCCACTCCATTGTGTGCAGCTGCTCAGCATTGCTGAAATAGCTTCTTACATTGCTCTAGCTTTGAGTAATTACACAGCAATGAAGGCACCTAACTGTAGTACTTCATGTGAGCACTGAGATTCTGCAGAGATTTGCCTGAGATGATACTTTTCTGAATTATATTTATAAATACTTGTGTTGTACAACCCTTGGGTGGTCAGTTAATGCTGAGTGTAAGTTCACAGTAGAGTGGGTCTGTAAATTCCAGCACTTCCTGGTCACAGTGGGCTAAATGAGAATAAAAATCATGACTTGTTAGAGTAGCTCGTTTTTAAGCCTTTCATCTCTTCTTCAGGAGGTTGCAGATAACCAGATTGATTCTGGGGACCTGATGGAGTGTCTAATACAGAATAAACACCAGAAGGAAATGAATGAAAAATGTGCAATTGGAGTTACTCATTTCCAGCTGGTAAGCAGCACTTTTCTCCTTTATCAGTGGAAGCCTTTTCTGTTTGGTGTTGACAGGAATGAGCTCATTATGAAAGCCCTTCTTCTTCGAGCCTGATTTCCCACTGTATTTAAAGTGCTCTTGTGAATTCAGAAAGTTGTGCTTGCATGTCTGGTCAGAAATGGTCACTTCTGGAGATGATTGATGTTCAGGAACTCCTTCCTTCCTGGAGTATGGTAAATAGGGTGCCAGCTTCTTCAGCAGCACAGCCATCCCCTTTGCTCCCTCGTTAACAAGTTGTGGACAAAAACATTTGTTGATTGTATGATTCAGTAAGTGTTCGTTTGGGCAGCACTTGGTTCTATCTAGGTGACCAAAGTGTTTTTTTTCTTTTTTCTCTCTTTTTTTTTTTCTTTTCTCTCACAGGTTCAAATGAAAGATTTTAGGTTCTCGTACAAGTTTAAAATGGCTTGCAAGGAGGATGTGCTGAAACTTTGCCCCAACATCAAAAAAAAGTATGTAGAGCCTGTTCAAATGGCAATCTGAACATATAAGTATGTAATACAGTTACAGGATATCTCATGATAGGGCACAAAAGGCAGGACTCCCTTGGAAGGCCAATTGTTTTGTGTGTTTTCCCTTAGTGACTGCATTGCCTGCCTCTTTAGAATGACTTCTGCTTTACTCTTGTGTACCAGCCTGTCCTCTTTATTTTCCTTGCTCTGAAAATAGCTAATTATAACAATTAGTGGACCGTGTGTCCCAGGATGTTTTATATCCTTGCTAGCTTCATCATCTTTTAGATGTGGGGTACTGTTGTTCCAGTTGCTGCTCTGGGAAGGGAGTATATCCCACTTGTTTTAGCTGGTTTATTCATTTCAGTATAAAGAGCTTTTTAATGGCCTACTTCAATGATGTAAGGCTGAATTACACACAAGGTTGATCCTGCTCGGGGATAGCAAGACTATTTGCATTTTATGATACAAATGCCCTTCTGTAATGCAAAAGAATTGCTCTCAATGCCATGTAGGTGTTCACCTTCATCTGCTTCTGAAATTATGTGAAGTTTTTCCTTAAGTGCTTGCATGATTTGAAAGCAGAGGTCTTGCTGGGCAGGGGTGTGGTGGGTTTTTGAGTATCTTCCTGTCTGCTGATCTAGACTCTGCTTAGATAGCATCAGATTTCGGTTTTATTTGTGATCGAGATCCTCCATATAAAGCTGTACCAGGCTAGAAGTAAGCACAGATGCAGAAGGACTTTCTGTTGTGTTTGGATTCTGGGGGTCGATGTCTCTGCTGTGGCGATCCAACACCATTCCCAGCTGCTCTGAGTGAAGGCTGTACGAGTAAAAAGCCGTTTTCTTTTCTGCAGGGTGGATGTAGTGATCTGTCTGAGCACAACTGTGCGCAATGATACTTTGCAGGATGCCAAGGAGCACAGGGTCTCTCTGAAGTGCCGCAAGCAGCTGCGTGTCGAGGAGCTAGAGATGGTAAACATGCATGGAACTCTTGATCTGCCCGCCCTTCTAGCGAGGCCCTTTAATTAAAGCTTCCTGCTTTGTCCACCCTGGATGAAAAAAAGGAAGCTCATTTGTAAGATGTATCTAATTTATTTTTTCCACTCTTCTTGCAACACGAGGCTCGATTGCCCTTCATGGTGAAAGGCATTAAAGTAGACAATCATGACTTAAATACAGTCTCGTGAAGGCCAAGGCAAGCTAAATGGTCATTGGACTTTCAGCTAGAAGTGATTCTGCTGAGTGTTAAATAGCAATGTGCTACACATGCTGATGTCCTTAAAGTCCTCTTAGAGAGAATAAAAGCTTCATTTTACAGACTGAGGAAGCAAGCATGGATGAAGCAACTTGACTCCAGCTGCTCTGAGTTGCACAGTGGATAAATAGGAGCAGTATTTGTTGTGGTGGGCAAGGCTGCCTCTCAGCTTCCTGCTGCAGTGCCTGCAGCAGTAAACTCTTAAGGTCTTTGTCCAGTTGATATTGTTTGAGTGTTAAAGTTTCACCTTAAGTAGGCCCCTATCAGAAGAGGCAGTGCTTTTGCCTCTGTGTGGAAGAATTTGAAAGCTCGACATCAATAAAAGCAGGAAACTTCATTTGCATCCTCCAGATCACCCAATAGATGAGTGGCTCTTAATGTGTGCTTCAGCTTTCACATGAAAAGATTTTAGTTGTCTTGGATGTTTGTGTTGATGCCCTTTTAGGAGGAACAGTGGAACCAACTTGGCAGCTCTAGAATTTCATTTAAGCCCTTTCTTCAGCGTAAAAAGCCAATTGATCCGCTGCATGGATTTGCAAAATGACCACTTCTCCCACCCAAGATGCTTAAAGTCAAACAAACTGATCTGCCTGTTGTGAGAATTGCTTGGTTAGCAAAGTAAAATAATCTTTGGAGTTCTACTTAAAAGTTCATATTGTGATTTCTCCTGCAGACCGAGGATATCAGACTTGAACCAGAACTGTATGAGGCTTGCAAAAGCGACATCAAGAATTACTGCCAAAACGTGCCCTATGGCAATGCTCAGGTAATGGATTTTATTCATAATTTACAACTTAATTTCTACTTCCATTTCAGCAAACTTTTGAAGAACACTTTTTTGCCCCTGCAAGTGCAGCTTTAGATTTTCATTTCGATATCACCGAAATCTTTCAGCTGTATTTTGGAATGTTAAAATATTCTCTTTTTTTCCCTGTCTCACAAGCATTAATACTGGGTGAATGCAAAGCTGAGAGCACTTCATTCTTCAGCTAACGCTGGTTTTAAGCTACTAGCAGCTGGTTACTGCAAATGTTGCTGAAGATTTCTTAGGCGTAATGTCTGCAAGATGAGGTTTGGGGTTTTGGAGTAAGTCCTGGTGACCCTCTTCATCCCATTAAACCTTCGTAAAAAAAATAAAATGATGAGCTTAAAGTAAATCCTGGAAATACAGATTGTCTTGAGTTCTGATAAAATTGAGGCGTTGGGACCTTCCCTCCAGAAATCAGGTGAAAATAGTCAGAATGCAGAGCTGTGTGTTCTGAGCAGGATGTGACAGAATCATATCAGTGATGTGTCCGTTATGGTTCTAACACTGTGTTGTAGATTATTGAATGCCTAAAGGAAATCAAGAAGCAGTTGAGTACCCGGTGCCACCAGAAGGTGTTTAAACTGCAGGAGACAGAGATGATGGATCCAGAACTGGACTACACTCTTATGAGGGTCTGCAAGCAGATGATCAAGGTAATGGTGATGTGCTGGTTTAAGAGGGTGAGGTTGGGATATAAGAACTGTATTTGTATTGTGCATCCCCTAAAAGCTTGTTAGAAGAGTGCTGCATTGTTTCAGAAGTGTAATTGTGTGCAGTACCCTGAACTCACATTGTGGCTGAAGCAGAACATCTTGAGAACTTACTTCTTGCCAGTACAGACTCAGGCTTATATTAAAAACCCTGTAATCTCACCAAAACAGTGAGGATTGGAAGATGTCACAGTCTTAGACCCATAAAATTAATATCTAACAAAAAAAATTAGTACCTTGGGCTGAATTTTGGGTAAGCTGGTTGACTTCTTAATATCTAGTTCAATAAAGAACAAGATCATACAATAAGGTCAAATCTGTTTTGATGCTGCCAATACAAGCTGGAGCCTAGAAGCCAGTCAAGACCCTACAGCTTAGTGCTCACCCCATAAGCAGAAATACTTGTGCCCATAGTCAGCAGTGGCTTTTTTAATAGGAGGTGTTGGCGCTGGGGAGCGTGTGTGTATATCTCTGGGTGGAGCAGATGGTTATTCTCTTCCATTAATATAATTGGGGTGACTTTTTGTTTTTTCCCCCCAAGTGCTTAGTAATGAAACTTGGCTTTTTTTGCCTTTTTTTTTTTTTGGTAGCGGTTTTGTCCAGAGGCAGACTCAAAAAATATGTTGCAGTGTTTGAAACAGAACAAGAACAGTGAAGTGATGGATCCGAAATGCAAACAAATGATTACCAAGCGCCAGATCACGCAGAACACAGGTATCCTCATCGGAAAAAAGACTTAACTTGCTTGAGCTGTGGAGTGGTTCTGCATGGCTGGAAGAATATTTCCTTTGTTTTGTTGTCCTTTGTGGTTGTCAGTGCACACACTGAGGGTTCTTGAGGGTCAGCCTGCATTATTGGAGCTGCTTTGTTGCTGAAGCTCATTCCTCACAAGGCAGTGTTTATTCACAACAGAATTTTACATCTCACCAAAATGCAATTTATTGGTGCTGCAGTGTCATGCAGAACATTCCTGCCAGGTCTTTTTTTGGTGTGTTACATTCTGTAATCTGAAGAGATTTGTACTCTAATGAAGTTCTGTCGTCTTTCCTGGTTAGATTATCGCTTAAATCCAGTGCTCAGGAAGGCCTGCAAAGCAGATATACCGAAATTCTGCCAGAATATCCTGAACAGAGCCAAGGATGATACAGAGCTCGAAGGGCAAGTCATCTCCTGCCTGAAGCTGAAATACGCAGACCTGGTGAGTAGAGCTGGTGCGTGCAAATCGGAAGTGGTGCAGGATTGTGCTGAGCAACAGGCAGTGAATAACAAATCAGACCTGGGCTGATGGTGTGTTCAGCGTATGTACCAGGCTGTGTGTAAATGAGCTTTTATGCTCCTGTACGAGTATTACAGAGTACACGAGTTAAAATGCGAGGTGATTGATTTATGAAAATAAAGGTCATTGAATGGGTTAATGACTTTCTCCTCTTAATAGCGGCTCTCTCCAGACTGTGAGGACCAAATTCGAGTGATAATCCAGGAATCGGCTCTTGATTATCGGCTGGATCCCCAGCTTCAGATGCACTGTTCTGAAGAGGTAGGAGAATAGCTCCACAGCTGCTTTTTTCAGGATGAAAACTCCCTTAATGAAACAAAGAAACAAAGATTTTGTCTCTTAAAACATGAACTGTCTTGGTGACTAAAACAAAATAAACAACGTTTGAACTGATTTTAGCTTGTCAGGTTGTCTGCTTTTGAGATATATTTGTGGAGGGGGGATGGGAGGAGTGGTCAGTGTGCAAGGATTGAATTTTTCTGTGCAGTGCTAGCATAAAGTTAAACTTTTCATCTGGAATCTCATCAGCACTCATGACTATGGAAACATACTGCTTTCCTCTTGTCAAAAAGAAATCTGCTAGTTCTCTGGTTTTGTCATCCTTAACTGGAATGCAGTCAAGAGTTTTGAGCTTTCACTTCCCATAGCCAAATCAGTCATGTCTCAAGTAATTCTTATTTCCTATCTTAACATGATTTCTATGCTGTTTTTCTCCCCTCCTTCCTCCACAGCACAGCACTATTGACTTCTTGCCATTGGGTTTCAAAGGGTGTGCATATTGTATGGGCCAGGCTGCGTTCGTCCCTGGGGATTCTAGGGGCGAAAGCATCTCATCATGTGTTCTCTAGCTGCGCCTACTGATGAGCTAATGTATTAAGATATAAATGTGCTAAAAGGCAGAATGATTGCTGTGAACTACTTAGGTGAAAATACCTTTTTCATAATAGATTTCCAGCTTGTGTGCGGAAGAAGCAGCAGCTCAGGAGCAGACTGGGCAGGTGGAAGAATGCCTGAAAGTGAATCTGCTGAAAATAAAAACCGAAATGTGCAAGAAGGTAAAGGAAATAAATCGCATGTGTCCCTAAAGACATCCCACCTCTGCAGAAGTCCGTGATTTTTTCCAGATCACAACCCAGTCCGTGTTCTAGATAGTATGAGGCCAGAGCTCTGCCAATTTCCTTACACATCTTGGTTCTGACCTTCAGTTCCATTTCAATTTGCCAGTAAAAACTGTGCTGATGATGCCTCCTTTGCAATTCCAGGCTCTGATCCTTTCTTGATGACAGTTGCCAGAGTTTCCTAATCTGTTTTTCTTTGTCTCTGTTGCAGGCTTCCCAAGTACTGGGTACGGCCAGGGCACTGGCTGTGGTCAGGGGTCATATGAATTGTCCCATGACTGTGGCACCTTATTTCAGTTGTAACTGAAGTAACCCTGGCATATTGACTTGGTTTTTTAGATTACTATGGGTATTTTCATGATCATAACTATGGTAACCCTTAGCAGCCAGGACATTTAATCCACCCCAAACCAGCATTCATAGCCTCACCCAGAGACAGTCATCGTGGGTTTAAAAAGATGATGCACCTTTCTGAAACACTGAGCAGTAAGGGTTTTGTTCTCTCTGGTTTTTTGGGAGTTTTTTTGAGCTGTTCTTGTCATTTTTCCTCCTCCCCAGGAAGTGCTCAACATGCTGAAGGAAAGCAAAGCAGATATATTTGTCGACCCAGTGCTCCACACAGCCTGTGCCCTGGACATCAAACACCACTGTGCTGCCATTCCACCAGGGAGAGGACGCCGTAAGTGCTCATGCTTTACTCATATGAGCTGCATTTTCTTACCAGCATTATCCTACATGCAAGATGTTTGCACCAGCCCTTTGCCGGCAGTAAGGTGGAACAGCTCCAGAGGTCGTGGATGTCACCAGAAGATGGGTATCAAGAAATCCTTCCCTGTGTCTAAGGCAGGACCTACTCTGTGATACTGATATAATGTCCTTGCAGCCTCATCTGAAAATTTACTGAGTATCATCCCTGTTCCATCATTCATGTGATTACTGACAATAGTGTGTGATACCAGATCATAACCTCTATAAAATCCCTCCTCAGTTAAATCCTATTGAAAATGAGCTCTTAGTACACACAGACTGAAGGATGTGGACTCATTTTTCAGAGAGGTTTATCTCCCACCCTGTATCAGCTTCACGCAGGATACAGCTCCCAAGTTTACTTACAACAAGGTGATATCAGACTGTATCAAAGGCTTTCTCAGAACTCAGATGCTTCTCTTGCAGAAGCAGATCAGTTTGGTTTCACAAGATTCATTCTTGGCTTAATCCCTTTGGTGGTTCTTTCTTTTTGTCAGTCTTTGGCCATGGTTGGCTGCTTAGTTTCTGTATTTTTGAGAGATAAAATTAAACTGAAGTCCTCTGATCTTTTTCTTCTCTGCTTAAACATAGCAGTTTTTTCCTCTCCAGTATTATAGAGGGTAGGTAATTGTTAATGTGCTAAGTTCACGTAGCAGCTAAAGACTTTGAGCCTCCATCAGCTGTTCCAGGCCCTCCAAGACTGAGTTCAGTAGGTTCAGGCCACTTGAAACATCATTTATTTAAGTATTTCCTCTGATTCTTTTCCTGTTTGAGGTCAAGCTTTTGCACTCTTACCGGTATCACATTAACTAGGTATGGCTGTTTAAGAAAAACTAGTAGGGAGAAAAAAAGTTCTGAACTTTCCCATCTTTCTAAGTTTATCTGGCCTTAAAAATAACAGTGAAGTTTTTTCCGATCATTATCTTTTGTGCTGGTTGCTGAATGCCTTTCTGAAATTCTGGATATCCTTTATTTATTCCTGTTTCGACGGAATTCTTTTGATGTGCATTCTGACGTGCCTGCCCTGGAGGTGTGCAGAAGTCTGGCTCAGAGAAGGATCTGGTGCTGAGTGTTCAACCTGATGATTTGGTTTAAAAAGTCTGGAGTTGGTTTAAAGTTTGCAGCCTGTTTGCTGTGTACAAAATAACTCTTCACTGCAAAGCAGAAAGCACATAATTAGGGATTATTCAAGTAAGGCAGCATACATATAAAATAGAAATGTTTATGTCAGTGTCTCACATGAGCACATAAAAGAGTTTACACCGCTCCGTAGGCACCCGAACATTGTGATATGTTTCCTTTTCACAGGACTGTGTGAAAACTCAGGAAGTTCAACCTTTCCAAAACATTTTGTAGATCAAAAGAAACTCCTGACCAGCCTAAGGAAATAACACCCTGTTTTTTCCTGAGCTGAATTTGATCTGGGTTCTTTCTAAAGGGTAGTGGGATGGAATTCAGAGCACAGCTCATAGAAGGTGCAAATTTATAAGACTTTCTAAAATCACTTCTAAATCACAGGAATGACATCTTGGATATGTACTGCGGTTTCTTTTTGGAAGCCAAAATTCCATGCACCTTAAAACACAATATTAATCATGAATCTTAGCAAAATGACCAGGTCCAGGGGTACTAGAGAGCTTTGTTTATAGTCTTATCAGGCTGGCTGGTCTATCAGAAAGCGATGTAACCATCAGCACTTACGAGAATTGAAGCGTGCTCGTCGGCAGCGTGTTGTCGAGGCCACTGGTTCTATCTTGTAACACCCTCCTGTGCACCTTACAGAAATGTCATGCTTAATGGAAGCTCTGGAAGATAAGCGTGTGAGGTTGCAGCCTGAATGCAAGAAACGCCTTAACGATCGTATTGAAATGTGGAGCTACGCTGCAAAGGTGAGTATGGAAAGGATTTCCTTTTGGTTTTTTTTCTTTGCATTGGATCTTTCTGTTGCAAGCTATTTATGAAAAGCTTCAACTGTCATGAAATTTTTCTTTGAGTCAAGTTTAGCATTTTAAGTTTGGTCCAGAACAACTGAAATCAAGTCTCCTCCTTTGAAGTCATGTGTCCCACTCTCTGTGTCTGGGATGCCTCCTCAACAGTGCAGAATTAAACTGCCTTTTGTGCACACGGGGTCTGGGGCAATGAAATAGGGTCAGCAGAACATCCTGCTCTAAAGCTGTCTCCTGGGCAGCAGTTCCTCCAGATGAATCGCCGCAGACCTGCTTGTCATGGTTCAGGCTAAGCATGATGGCAACAGGAGGCCATAACAATACCAGAGACTAAACCTGATCAATGCCAAGGCTGAGGGTCGCGTGAGAAGTGCAGCTTGGCTCATTTGTTCCCTTCTCACTTCCAGGTTGCCCCAGCAGAAGGCTTCTCTGACCTTGCCATGCAAGTTATGACCTCTCCGTCCAAGAACTACATACTGTCTGTGATCACGGTTGGCATCTGTGTACTCTTCCTCATTGGCCTGATGTGTGGACGCATCACCAAGCGGGTGACAAGAGAGCTCAAGGACAGGTAGAGCCTGGATTGCCTGCTGAAGATATGCCTGCCCAGTGCCCAGTTTTGTACAGCCCTCCTCTGTATAGTCTACCCACCCCCTCTTGTGAGAGGAGAATAAAACAAACAAACAAAAAAAAATCAAAAAAAAAAAAAAAACCAACAAAAAAAAAAACACCCCCAAAAATTAGAACAGCAGCAGGTGTTGGCTCAGTTTTCCCATCCTGGATCTCATCTACAAAATCTTCATCCTATGAAAGTTTGTGTGCAACATTGGCAGCCCAGCCAGCAGCTTTTGTTCCCCCTTTGTTAGCAGACTCTCGTTTACCTGCCTGTAGACAAGTCTCTGTTGTACTGTTGGAACTGCCTTCACTCTCTAAATCAGACTGATACAACCTGCAGCTCAAGCAGTTTTTAAGTCAATTTTTAAAGAAAGACCTCTATCTGCGTACCAACAATTCGAGTTAGGTAATGGTTCCTACTGAAATCGAGTCGTTCTCCGTGGCTGGCTGAAATTGAGGCAGGAAATTCAAGGGTAAATCGCATCTTACACCACAGTTGGCCTTGTTTTGGACATCTTGCTCATCTTATGTAAAGCATCTTCAGAGCATAGTCTTGGACAACCTGAGGATGCCAGTCGCTGGTGTCATCTTCTGGTGAATATCCTGCTTTTGTGACTGTGGAGTTTTTTTGGGGGGGGCTGAAAAGATATCCTCCCTTTCTTCCTCTGCCACTTGCAAGATAGAATAAAATCCTGACCGGGATCCGATAACTCACAATTGAGCTGTACAACTTGTATTGCAGTAGAGCCAAGGCACGGTGTGGACGCGAGGCATGTAGAGCCTGTCAGTAGTGTACAGCGCTGCTGTCCGCGGGCGTTCGGTGCCCTGACCGGTTACTCGGTCAAGTATTTTCTTAGCGACGATGCAGGAAAATTCTAACACTCCCTTTTATTTTTACCTCACTGCTGCTAAGCTGGTAACTTCCCAAATTAACTTGTCTGCAAGTTACGGTGTTGACACGCTGGCAATACAGCGATGCAGAAAGCGACTGGACACTCAACATGCTCTACCTGTAAAGCGGTTACTTGTGGGCTAGTGCAGTGCTTTGTAACTGGCCTGCCTAGGGCTTAATGGTTTCACTGATAGCCTGAAGAGTGTTTTGCATTTCCACAACTACAACCAGTAACAACTGGTGTTTCCTGGGCTGTAGGACACAGTTGCTGGTCCCGAAGGCCGAGCAGGAGTGGATGGGAGGATGATAGTGTTGTGTGAAAGGCAGAAGCATCTGGATCTTTAAGAGAAGCAGCTTCACGTTCCCATCAACGTGTGTACTCACACTATATATAGTTACACTTCCAGAACCTGATACTCACACCCAAGAGCCCAAAGAAGGTTTTTTAGGAAAGCTGCACCAGTAGTCGTGGCCTCTTCTCCCCATCATCATAGTTCCTCAAGTACAAGGAGGTGCAGAGGTCATAAGCCACGTGCTTTGGCTGACGCTTTGTGTGTGTTGGCGAGATCTAGAAGTGACTGCACGAGAGTCCACGTGTACAGTAGGACGTCCTTTATTTGCCTTTTAGATGTGCTCGCCTGCCTGCGCTACGGTAAAAATCACGTGCCTGAAACTGTCCGATTTAGGCTGTTGCTTGAACCATAACTTTTATTTCCCCACTTAGTGCAGTGCTAGGGAAGACCTGACATTTCCAGTTCTCTGCATCGTTCTCGAGAAGAACGGTGGTTTTGTGACCCTTTGGAGCGCGGACCAGCTGATGTTCTGATGCTGCTGCGTGTACAGAATGGCATGTCCAAAAATACTGTGAGCTTTTGCTGCACCTGAAGCTTTTTGCGGACGTACCTTCATCCCACCCTGAGGATGGACAGCAAACTATTGGCGATACAGTTTTAGATTTACTCCACCAGCGAGTCTTTCAGACTCTTCTGGGTTTCTATTGAAGTATTGTGAACACGAGGCAAAGAGCAGCGTGGTCGGAAGGTTTAGCGGAGGATTAGGGCAGGGTTGCAGCAAAGTGGTTGGGGTAGCACAGAATCAAAGCCTGAATTCCTTCTCTCGCCCCTCTTCCCTGGTGCTAATGGACCTTAACCAACCCTCTTGTCAAGGTTGAAGTGGAGCAGAAGAGGAAGGGTTGAGCTAGCGGAACACCACAAGCGGTAGTTTGGTGACTGTAAGTGGATGTCGTTACTTGAGGGAGCTCTGAAATCCCTGCTCTGCAGGTGGGTGTGTTGGCACAGCTGCCAGCGGGGGAAGCGGGGTCTCTGCAGCCTCGCTTGGCACGAGGTCTCCTTCTCCAAGTATCTACCAGGCAAAATTAAACTGCTCTATGGGGGGTGGGGGGTGGGGCTTTTTTAAAACCCTTGTGACTTTTTGAAAAGGCGTTTTGTAACCTGAGTAGCTTGAAAAGCCTAATTAGATGGTTTATTGTCTAGAAATAGCATCTTCCACTAAATTCCAAACGACATTGCAGTGAAAATTGTAGGTTTGTAGCCATAGTTCTGAATGTAAACCCTGTTCAGCTCTGAAGGTGTCTTCCTTTACTTTCAGATATAAAGCTTTCTGGTTTTGTTTGGTTTTTTTTTTTCTTTTCAATTTGGAGAAAGTTACGGTGCGGGTGCCTGGAGCGGTGTGTTAGGAGTCAGTGGTCTGCAGTGATGTTCTCCTGGGGTCGGTGGTGTTTCTGCCTGGGGCAGCATGGCTCACCTGGCAGTTCGGTTTCGGTGTGATGGTGTTGTAGCCATGTGTGCGGAGGCCTCAGAAGCAAAGGCAGGATGCTAAATAAATTTCTGCATGATTCCCTCAGATGCATTTTGTCACTGTATGGGCACAGACCTGCCTTTTGAAGGTATGACACTGGTAAAGGGCCCGGGCCATTTTATTGGTGAGCTTCATTATCTCTTCACATTTTAAAATGGGGCCTCCTGCCACTGAGGAAATTGGCTTTTTTTTGTGACTAGATAATCCACCAGTCCCAGTCCTGAAACATTATCCTCCTCCTCTTCACATATACCTAACAACCTAGAGGTCTCAAAAGCACAGAAGCCCACACAAGTACTCTTCCAAAAATAACCTGCTTGTGCTGTTGCCAGCACAACATCTCGCCTGCAGGTAACCTTTTCCATCGCGGGGAAAGGAAGAAGTGGTTTTAAGAACCACTGCTGTTGCCTTGACGTTCAGGAAGCCTTTTTAACTTCTCCGATCTAATCGAGAGCTCTAGAAATAGCTGTGGCTAGCCGAGAGAAGAGTGTCGGTGTGGCAAAACCTGGGGCACTCTTTCCTCTCCGTGCCCCTCGCCTCTCGGTGCAAGGCTGCCTTCCACAGAATGCAGTCTGGGAGATGGGTTGATGCTTTTTGGGTTTGGAGGATTTTTTCCACCTTGTCATTGTAAAAACTTCTCTTGGAGAGCTTATTCTAGGCATGGTGAGGCAGGTGCTCCTGTATGGAAGGGGTAGATGGCTGGGACTGCCTAGCAAGGCGTTTAGGTGACGTGGGGAAGGAGGTAACAGTTTATGATGTGCACCTCCTTCCTGAGCCTGCTGGTCCTCATTCTTTTTGTCCTTAGTAAGCTTATTGATTGTTTACCCAGTGGGTCTAAAGTCCTTTTGCCAAGTTTCAACTTGGGATTCTCCCGCCTCGCCTCTGTTGTTCAGGCTGCTGGAGTACCTTGACTGGGTGGACCAAAATCCCCAGCGCTTCAGAGACTGTCTGGCAAGTTGAGTTGAGTAGCTGTATGTCTGAAGGCCTTGTGACATTCAAAGAATTCTGTAACAAAATCTAAGTGTTTCACCCAGAACCTGAAGCTTCAATCCACACAAGTATAATCAGCCTTTCTCCCAGAGAATCCACAGCAGGCACGCTGCGTGAAGATTAACGGAGAGGAGTGGGCATCCCTAAGGACAGAACCTCGCTGTGGGCGCCATGGGAAGCGATGAGATGAGCCTGAGGGATAGCCCCAGTCCCTCTTGTAGAGGAATTGTGTTCAAGTTGGATGGTGACTACGTGTACAACACAACTTTAGTTAAAAGAAGGTTGTAGTACTACTTCCCCCCCCAGCTTTATCCATTTTGTTTTAAAGAAAAGGTAGTTTGAGGTGTGTGTGAGTGTGGTCTGAAACCAGGATATTTCACCCAGTGCTTCTGGCCCTCTTGAAAACCCAGCTCCGTGGGCTCCAATGGTTCATGTAAAATTAGGTTCTTAATGTTGGGGTTCCAGATCCTCTGTGCTGATCTCCCTGCCTGGGGCCAGACCTGCCACCTCGCTTCCACCCACGAGTCATGGTGAGCAGGGACCCAAATCACACGTGTGCCGGAGGGAGCTCAGCTAGTACCGCTGTTTCTGTCCTGTCCTGGTGGCATTCTGCATCCTGCCCGCTCTGTTGAGGTCCCAAATGCTGGACAGGGAGGAGAAGAGCAACATCTTGCCCCTCACTGGCCAGAGACCGATCGCTGTTTTCTCCTCCCACAACACTCCTAATTTCATTGCGTAGCCGACTGTAAGCAAGAGATCCCTTCCTGGGTGGCTCAGTGCACCCCAAAACCCACCCCACTTGCCCCCCTCCCCGTATTAACTGCGTAGAAGTGTTTGCAGAGCTCTCGCCTTGGGAAACGCTGAGCTGGGGGCGGGGGGCAGCTGTGACTTTGCCCGTAGGCACTCGGAGGTGAGCAGGGGCTGTGCCTGCCGCTTGGACTGGACAGGGTACCAGAGACACCAGCTCTGGGTTCTTGGGGAGGTGGGTGGGGGCGTCACCCTTAGGGTGGCACGGCAGGGCACTGACCCCCGCAGCGTGCAGACCAGCCTCCACCCCTCCCTGCTCTGCGGCAGAACCTGTTTGAACTTAGTCTCTTCTTGGTTTTGTATTATTATTTTATTTTTAAATGTGAGATTAACGAGACTTTTTTTTTTTTATTTTCCCTCCGGTTGTTGTAAATTGTTCTCCCTTTCCGTGTATAAATCCTGGCCGCTCCTCCTTTGGGTTTGGGTTTTGGTTTATTTTTTTTTGTTAATTTCTTTTTTTTTTACATGTCCATGCTGTGTAATTTTGAGATGTTACTGAGATTCTGAACATAATAATGTGCTTTTGGTTTTTTTTTCGGTTTTTCTGTACAGACGAAACGGGAGAATTTAATAAAAAGAGTCTGCAGGTTTGTACTTGTTGTAGCTCCTTCTTGGGGGCGGGGCCTCCCGCCCTGGCCACGCCCCCTCCCGCACTGACCCCCACCCCCTACTAGCACGGGCCACGCCCCCTCGCCCTGACCCCGCCCCCTACTCGCCCTGGCCACGCCCCCTTCCCCCGAGCCGCCGGGCGGGGCGCTGTCGCAAAACGCGCAAGCGGCGGCTGTCGCGCGGCGGCTGGCGGCCGTAAAGCGCGGAAGGTCAGTCGGGCCCCCGCTCCCCAGGTGAGCCGGTGCGGCCCCCGCGGCCCCGCCGTCCCCGCCGCCCGCTCCTCACCCTCCCCTTCCCTTTCCCGCTCCTCCCCGCAGCGCTCGGCAGCGGGGCTGTGCCGCTCCCCCGGGGTCAGGGCTCCGGAGGAGGCGAGCAGGCCGAAGGCGGCCCCTCCCGCACTCCTTCCCCCTCGCCCCTGAGCCGCTTCCCGCCCTGACAGGCTGCCCCTCAGGTCCCGCAGCGCGGGCCGGGGCCGCCCTCTCGGTACGGATCGCTGGGGAACCACCGGCCTCCAGCAGCCACCCGCTCCGCGCAGGAGCGGGGTGAAACCCCGGCTCCGGGCACTGGGCCGAGCTGGGGGGAGCTGGGACCGCTGTCTGGAGCCGGGGCTAACTGACGTCTTGTAAAACTCATGTTACCGGCGAGCGCGGTTCCTGGCTCCGCCTGCCCTGATCGCAGACTCTTCCCGTCCTCAGGTAAAGGCCTGACAACGTTAATAATCGAGCCTGTTGGTGCTCTGTTAACCTCAACCCTTATGAAAGGTTTCCGAGCGTGTTCTGTGCCTGCTGCCCTGCTCTGATCAACCTGTTGTTGGCATCTGAGCGTTCTCACCCTTCTCTTCCAGCTTCTCTCTGCTTCTCTGCTCATTGTGAAGTTAGTTGTTCATCAGAAATGAAGGTGTAACGCTCTGTGCCCACTTTATGATCTACGGTTAAATCTTGACAGCAAAACTCTTGTTTTGGGACTGAGCAACTGCTCCCCTGTTTGTTTACTCAGCTTTCCCGTGTCCACTTATACCCGGCAGACGCACCAGGTGACATTTGCCGCTGCCAACCTTGGGTATCACAAGATAAGTGGTAATGTGATTCTCGTCTTTTCCTTCCTAGAAGGAGTGGTTCTGAGTTAATGACCCAGCGCATCTGGGTGGTGCCGTAAGAAAACTGTCAGTTAGCTGCCAGGATGTTTCTCCGATTGCTGTCAGATGTCCGGTGGCGAGCGGCAAACCCAAAATGGAGAGGAGTGACCTGCTCCCGGAGAAGTACCTCAAGTACAGCAGACCCTCACCCGGTGGCCTTGCCGGCCCAGGCGCAGGTTGTCATCTGTGGCGGTGGAATCATGGGCACCTCCGTGGCATATCACCTCTCCAAGATGGGTTGGAAGGATATAGTCTTACTTGAGCAGGGCAGGTAAGGATTTCTGGGAACAAACCCAAAGGACCAGGATTTCTGCACGTAGCAGCATCTGCTGTAAATGTGTTTTTTCTGTCTCCTCACCTGGACTCGGACCCATGGAATCAGCTTATGCTGAACTTTAATAAGGACACTTTATTGCTTCTTTCCAAGCATGGGGCAGAGCTGTGATGTGAAAGGTGTCCCTTGTATCACTGTGAAGAGTTAGCTCTGGTTGAGGGTCAGACTCTCACACAGCCACTTGCTTTCCCTGCTCATCAAGACAGGGAGAAAACAGTCTGAGAAAGCTTGTGAATCAAGATAAAGACATGAAAATTGCTTGCTAATTACTGGTGTGGGCAAAACAGAGATGCCTCAGGGAGAATTAATTTGAAATAACCATATAATTACTTTCATGCCACTGAAAATAGGTTCAGGTAGTGAGAAACAAGAACTAAATGTTAAAACATCACCTTCCCTTTCCCCATGCTCAACTTTATTCCAGGGTCTCCTACCTGCCCTATGAAGCACAGGGGTGAATGGTGGGGGTGTGATCAGTACTGGGCCCCAGTGGAGTCCTCCATGGGATGCCATTTGCATCAGGAGAACTCTGCCCTGGTGCGAATTTTCCGTGGACCCCAGATCCTTCAGGAGATACCCGTCTGCACTGGCATGACCTCAGGTAGTCAGGCAAAACAATGCAGCTGGCAAAGATGGGCTATTTTGAGAGAACTAAAAACTGGCATAGATCATCCAGCCCCTGGTGACCACCTCTAGAAGCAGGATGTGATACCTGTCCAAAGCTTTACACCACCAGCAGACCTCTAAAGAGATGGTGGGAGATCTGGAGGTTCCGAGCCCCCATCCCTCAAGCAGCAAACACCCTGTGAGCTGGTGCAAGGCTGGGCTTACCCCGCATGCCCGCCGCAGGATTTAGTGCCCATCTGCGGCCGGCACGGTTCAACTGGGCACGCGTCTCTGCGCGCTCTGCAGCGCGTTGGACCTGCTCTCTGTGGCAGAGCACAGAGCACAACTTTTCTGATGTTTGGATTTCCACTGCGGAGGTAGATTCATGTAGTTTTCTGGAGACCTTGGGCGTGAGGCAGTGCTAAGACTTAAAAGGTTTGAAGAGGTGTTTCTTGCAGCAGCTTCTAACACCTTAGGTGCTGGACTGAGAATATTGCCTGTCTTGTTTAGACCTTCCTGCCTGGTGCTGCCTTCAGGAGTAATTAGCTGTGATTCGGTCACGGTTGGGAAGCAGGTACTGTCAGGTTCTTTACGGCCACAAAGAGAGGAAATTGGGCAGTGTCTCAGCTGAGATCTTCGGAGTAACATTAAGTTCTAACCTTCATTTGTAAGGGGACATAAAATCTTTCCTAGCTTGGAGCAGGGCAGGACTACCCCGTGACAGAGCTTCACTGGGTTAGGTGCTGGGCCAACTCAGTCTGTGCGTGCTCAAGGAAAGAGAAGAACGTTGCATTAGCAGAAACATCTTTATGTTCAGTGCAGCATGGTGAGACCACCCTTCAGCTGTTTTGCTAAGCAAGGATATAGCCAAAAGAATCCCTTGCTCACCTGATTCCTAGGTTGGATTTCTGAGGGAGTATGGACACGCTTGGCCAAAAGCTGTCTTCTCAAAGGCAAGTAGGAAACCACTGGTTTGCTTTAGCAGCAGGAAAGATGGCTTGGGAGTGTTGTGGAGGCAGGTTGCAAGGATGATGCTTAAATCTCATTGTCTTGGCTTCCTTTGCCTGTGCTGGAGGGAGTTGTTAGTGGGTTTCTGTCCAAATAGATGGACAGTGGTGAAAGGGCTGTTTAAAAAGGGACAAGAAGTAGGTGTGTCCCTCCACAGCAGTTGCTGCACAGTTCAAGGGACTTGTTCTTACTGTAAACTGCACGGATGCAAGACTCAAATCCACGTTATTTTTTGTCTGAGGGAAATTCTGCTTTGGAGAAAGAATCAGGCAAGTCAACTTAAGCACAAGGTAATTTTTAAGTGCTTTCTTTGAAAAACTTCAGTGTTCAGGACTAGCTGAGGAGAAACGGTTTTGGAACAGAACGCGTTTTCAGCGGTGAGCTAAAGGAGGAGTGTTGTAGAGGTGGTGGTGTCCCTGCATCATCCGCCTTGCAGCTTTTGGTCTGATACCTCTTGGGGGGAGAGGTTTGTACTGTCAGCTGGATGAGACCATCTCTGGAACTTCTCCTGCAGGTTGGCTGCTGGTACCACTCGCTTCTGCGCTGGCATTGTGAGCACAGCCCGGCACGTGTCCATCGAGCTGAAGATGGCAGACTATTCAAACAAGCTCTACCAGCAGCTGGAACAAGAGACGGGGGTAAACACAGGTACCAAAATCAGGGTGTCATCTTTGAGAAAGTGAATCCAAGGTTTGATGCTGAAATACACATGTAATTTTGGGGTGTCTTAGGAGTTGGTGGTTCCTGTACAGAAATGCTGCGTTTGGACTGAGTGGGACACAGAGGGGTGCTGCTGATGTAGACATAAGTGGGCAGAAGTGTATCCGATGGGCAAACCAAAGGCAGACTGCCTGCAAACAGTGATTTTATGTAATTGTTTGTAACTTGGGCAAACATAGGGGAATTTTCACAAGGACACTCCAAAAGTACATTGCAGTGCCTGGAGCAAACTGCCCATTTTTGCTTGGACTTGATGATCTTAAAGTGTTTTTCCAACCTAAGTGATCCTACGTTGCTATTTTCTGCACCCCTTCACGTCCCAAAAAAGGAGACGGTGGTTAATGAAAGCACTAAAGCTTAGGCAAAGCTCTAGACTCGCCCTAACAAGAAAATGCTGTGTTGAAAGTCTCTCTCTGAAATGCTCACGCCTGTACCTGATAGGAAGAACTTGGTCAGTGGAAGTTTTCTGCTGGCAGAGACTTGGGATATCCAGCACGCACAACAGGGGTTAATAATTGCACCTGTAATTAAGATTGGTATTAATTTAGTGCAGGTGGTGGAGTCACAAAACCTTGAGGAGTTGACTTGTTGACACTGAGTTGTTGAGCAGTTATTGGATTGCTTTTTTTTGCCAGGAATGCCCCTTTTAATAGGTGCCACGTGTGAAGTTTAATATCTTTTATAAACACGAGTAAATCATAGAATGGTTTGGGTTGCAAGGGACCTTTAGAGGTCATCTAGTCCAAGCCTCAATGTAGCAGAAAGAGCTAGAACATGAGTCAAAAGATCGAATTACTTGACTAATACATGTTTTAATTACTAGCCGATAAGCGCTTAAAGTTATTTGGGGATCCAGGATTTTCAGGCTCCTGAGTAGCAGAAGTGACTGGTGTGCAATAATATTAAAGTGATGGGTCTGAGGTGAATCACAGAATCATTTAGGTTGGAAAAGACCATTGGGATCATCATGTCCAACCATTAGCCCTACTCTACAAGTTCACCCCTAGACCACGTCCCCCAACGCCACATCCAAGCGATGTTTAAACACATCCAGGGATGGGGACTCAAGCCCCTCCCTGGGCAGCCCATTCCAATATTTCACTACCCTTTCCGTGAATAATTTTTTCCTAGTGTCCAGTCTAAACCTACCTTGTTTCAGCTTGAGGCCATTGCCTCTGGTTCTGTCCCTAATCACCTGAGAGAAGAGCCCAGCACCAGCCTCTCTACAATGTCCTTTCAGGCAGTTGTAGAGAGTGGTGAGGTCTCCCCTCAGCCTCCTCTTCCTCAAACTGAACAGGCCCAGCTCCTTCAAACAATCCTCATATGATCTCTTCTCCAATCCCTTGACCAGCTTCCTTGCCTCCTCTGCACCTGCTCCAGCACCTCAGTATCTCTCTTGTACTGAGGTGCCCAAAACTGGACACAGCACTTGAGGTGAGGCCTCACCAGTGCTGAGTACAGGGGACAATCACCTCCCTGCTTCTGCTGGTCACACTGTTTCTAATACAGGCCAGGATGCCCTTGGCCTTCTTTGCCACTTGGGCACACTGCTGGCTCATGTTCATTCGCTTGTCAATCGGAACCCCCAGGTCCCTCTCCGCCAGACAGCTCTCCAACCACACTGCCCCAAGCCTGTAGCGTTGCATGGGGTTGTTGTGGCCCAAGTGCAGGACCTGGCACTTGGCCTTGAATTGAAGGATGAAAAGGAATTCAGGGTCCTGTGGGAATCTGACTGGACTTTGGTCACTGTTGCAGGGTACGTGAAGACGGGCTCTATTTCCCTGGCCCAGACTCAGGATCGCCTCATCTCCCTGAAGCGCGTCGCGTCATCGCTGAGGTACGCACCAGCAGGAAATAGAACCCGTCTTACGTCTGCACCAGCTCTCCTGCAAAGCTGACAGCATTTTCCTTCTTTCTGTGGCAGAGTGATGGGTATACCTTGTGAAATTATCACTCCAAAGCGAGTGGCACAGCTTCACCCACTGATCAACATTCATGACCTTGTGGGGGCCATGTATGTGCCAGAAGATGCGCTCGTGTCATCTGCCAATGTGAGTCTTGCTCTGGCAACCGCTGCCTCACGGAATGGTATGAGGTTTTTTTATCTACGGCTTGTTCTCCTGCTTGGTAGTTCTCTTCTGTCCATAAAACTGTCTTCTGCTTCTCTTTTGGTACCCTGCCTGAGCACGGAATACTAAAACTTGGTTATCTCTGGAGGGTTCAGCTCCTTTAAATTCTTAATTTTTCTCTCGGGTTGATTTGTAAAATGTTTTTTTTTTAATATACTGAATCCTGTCAGATCTGCTCTGATAGATCAAACACCAGTTTGTTGTCCTTGCTGGTCATGTCTTGCTCTGAATAAGCACACACTTTTATCATAAAGAGAAACTTGTAGGACCTGACTCAAAAGGATGCATGAAAAGAGTCTTAATGACTTCCTTGGGGTTTTTAATGACTTATCTAAAAAGGTGTGGCTGAGCCCTTGGGGACTATTTCATGGGGCATGTGGGCTTTGGAGATGGGTTTGGAAGGGTAGCAATAAATGCTCTTTGCACATCACTTCAGCAAATTTGGAGTGGTCTGAAAGTGGGAGAAAGGTTAGATACGACAACAAAGGAGAAGCTCAACAAGGGTGGAAGTCCATCAAAGTCCATCATATTGGAAGAAGCTACTAAGGAAGATATTTCTTTTTTATTGTCTTCTAGTCCAGCTTTTTATGCATACTGCTCCTTGATTTTATTTTATTTTTTTATAAAATGACTGATTTTTCCATAAAAGGAACAGTCTTGGCACCCAAAACTACACACTTCATGGCGCATAGGAACTGTAATGGAAAGAAATCCAAAGCTGAGATGGAATTTTTTTCTTTTCTTCCCACATTGTTGATACTAGGGTGTATTCATCACCCAGATTGTCACATGGGAGAAAAGACTAACTCTTCACAATCCCAGCCTTTGAATGAGATACAAATTTCACGTGTGACGTTTTACAGACAACAGGGTCAAGACCCAAAATTTTGTCTTAAAAAGAAAAGAAGCCTTTAGGTGGAGTTGAAGGGTTTGGTGTTAGCCTTGACACGTTAGAAGGACAACTTGTACTATGCTGATTTTCTTCTGCCCTCTTCAGGTGTCCAGATTCATGAACGGACGAGCGTCAGTCACGTCTCGGTCCAGAAGGGTCGGGTGACTGGAGTGGAGACGGACAGAGGGCAGATTCAGTGCCAGTACTTCGTCAACTGCGCTGGCCAGGTGGAATTGTCAACATTTTCCCTTTTCTTTTTCTTGTGTGTGCTTTTCTCGGGGTGTTTTTGGTTTGGTGGTGTTGTTTTACTGTTTGTGCTTTGGCTTGGTTTCCTGGAGTAGATCAAAATCATGCGATTCAGCTTTTTAGACCAGCAGGGGTGTGTTATGGCTTCTCCACTGTGAAAACACACCTGGCAACTGCTGTTTCTCAGCTAGCAGCTGTCTTGGTAGTGTGGGGTCTGAGCAGTACAGACACCTAACTCCTGACCGTTCCACTTCTAGTGTTGGCTTTGTACAGATTTTATTTTGCTTTTGTGTTGTAAGTTGCTATTTCTTAGTCTCAGTTTGGGGCCCGGCTTTTCTAGGTCTTACGTGAGGAACAGAAAAGTAGTCTTTGTTCTAAACAGTTCACATTCTAAGCAAACAGCAAAAATGTGTCTCTGTTCAAGATTTAGTGCATTAAACCAAATTTTATAGAATCATTTTGGTTGGAAGAGACATTTAAGCTCATCTATTCCAACCATTCCCCCAGCACTGCCAGGGCACCACTAAACCCTGTCCCTCAGCACCACATCTCCATGGCTATGAAACCCCTCCAGGGATGGGCATTTTCTGTCCTCTTGTGAAAGCAAATTCACAGAGAGCAGCTGTGCTTTTGTCCTGACCGTTTTTGTTGGGATTTTTTTGGTCGTCTTTCTATTTGGATTCGGTTTTTTTCTTCTCCATTCTAACCTGCACTTTTTACATCTCAGTGGGCCTATGAGCTGGGCCACTCCGGGGAGGAACCGGTCCATATTCCACTCCACGCCTGTGAGCACTTCTACCTCCTGACACATCCTTTGAACGAACCTCTGGCAAGCAACGTGCCGAGTAAGGATTCTACTCTACCTCACTTTTCTTGCTGAATTTTATCAGCCCTTCCAAGGCAGCACGTATTTTGACATAAAGGCCACCTAAGGGCTATCAGTTCTCAGCTCATTTGGGACCGTAAAGTACATTCTAGCTATGAATTGCTCCAAATATCCTCTTTCAGCGGTAGAGTCTCTGTTGGGAAAAGCTTTTGCTGTAGGAATTGATATTCAGAGTCAGTTATCTGAGCAGGAGAATGCCCTCGACTCTGGCTTGGCTAGGAGGTGTGTCTGAGACTTGGGTTGTTGCACTGGTGGGCAGGAGAGGGTGCTAGTCTTGGCACTTATGTTTTCCTTGCAGGCTGCTGTCCCCAAATGGCCCATCTATTCCTTCCCTCCAACTGAAGCTAAGGCTTTACAATGGCATTTACATGTCTATGAGCTGTAGGGGCAACCAAACACTTGAGGTAATTGCTCCTCCCCCATGTTTTGGCTGTTGGATCTCTTAAAGAAAAGCCTTTGTGTTCCAAAACTTTGTCTGGGAAGTACAGAGCTTAGCAAGTACTTGTTAGCAAGAGTTTCTGCTTCTAGTGAGTAATTGATATAACTGAGTGCAGGGAATTCAGCTCTCTGAGACAAGTCCCTAAGTGCTTCCTTTTGCTTGAGTGAGTAATTAAAAGAAAAGACATTCACACATACAGACTCACAGTTTTTCTGTACATGATAAAAACTCCTATGGGACATGTCAAGTGGAGTATCATAAGCACTTCAGCTTGACACTACCACTGGAAGAAGCAATCCAGACCTGACTGCTTGTCATCACCCCAGCACTGCCCACCTTCTTGCTGGTGGTGGCCTGCAGCAAACTGGATCAGTGACACATCCCCCCTAAAATTACCTGTTCTTGGTAGAGGAAGGGGAAGGGGGGAGAAGGACATTTCTTGGTGAAAGGTCTGGTCTTTGGTGCAGTTCCAGTGGAACTAAGTCAGTATAGTGGCTTATTGGATCTGACTCCCTCTTGTGTCCTCCCACTCCTGCGGACTCTGTCCTGCTGCCTTGGGTGCTCTTCGGGTTCAATTTGGTCTACCCTGCTGCCAAAAAATTAACCTGTGTGGTTCTGGTGGGAGGTAATGCCAGTTCAGTACTCCAAACTGGTTCACTGAGGCATCACGTGACAACCAGGATGGTGTGGAAGTGGGGTTGGGGGACTGACACTGTACCTTCTTCTGTCAGGAGGCCACTAGCTGGGCCCAGCCTGTCACCAGGCCCCATCGGTGGTGTTTGTGGAACAGCAGCCCCTTCTCTCAATTCCCTTCCCACCTCTCTCCTTTCCTCTGCAGCCATCATAGACCCAGATGGCAGGATCTACGTACGCAACTGGCAGGGCGGCATCCTCTCGGGAGGCTTTGAGAAGAACCCCAAACCTCTTTTCACGGAGGGACGGAACCAGCTGGAGATTCAGAACCTTCAAGAAGACTGGGATCATTTTGGTACGTTCAGGAGGACAGATTCCCACCGCGGTGAAACGCAGGGCTTCGTCAGAAGGTGGAGTTAGCAGCACTGTGGGCTGTTGTTGACCAGTTAGCAAGTGTTTGACTTTACCTGAAGTGAGGGAAAGGGCAACATCCTCTCAAATTCATTCATCTCTTCATTCACCAGTGACTTGCATAAAACCCTTTTACCAAGAACCACACTGCTGCACGTGTAGGTGTTAGAGCTGAATTGAAACCAACTGAATCCAAAAGGGATTTCATCAAATATTTATCCAAAAAATAGGAAAGCAAAAGCAGAGCTGGGTGGCCGCGGAGTCGCAGCTCCACCAACGGCTCACAAATTCAAGCAAGTTAAGCAGCCCTTTTTATCTTCGCTGAGACATCCGTGATCATGGTGTCTTCGTGTCCAGACTTGTTGCAGGTAGTCCTGATAAGACATCCGTTGGGAAATCAGCTTTAGGCAGCCCACCCTTACATGGTCGTTTAGCTTAAGATAGTACATTCGGATACCATTGTGGTTAAGCTTTTCAACATTCACACAGGATGTTCTCCTGTAAGACCATTCCTCTTGCTTAACTCCTTTGATTAGCAAATTGCTCTTAAGTTACATATTACATAGGGTTTAAAAACATGAATACATGTAGATGGACTCCCTCTAGCTCAGCGAGGTTCTGCACAAACTTCTCAGCTCAGTTCTTCCATTTAATTTCATTTTTGAGTGTCAGTGCCACAGGCTGCTCCTCCGGGGATGCTGACCTGCCGTGTAGCCGTGGTGTTGGACTGCCCCAGTGTTAGAAATGCAAAGGTCCTAAGCGAGGACTCGCAGCAGACGTACTAGTGAAGCAGCAATTTATTACACGTTCTTGCAAGAGCCCTAACAAAGCAGGCACATCTCTGGTCAGAGTTTTCAGCGTTTTATCCCCTATTCCCCTCTGCAGAGGTCCCTCCCTTCTTTCCCTATGAATTCGTTACTTCCAAGGTTTACAGTGGTGAGGTGTACAACTTTACAGTGGTGAGGTTTACAACTGAGGTGCCTTCTCCATAACAGTCCAGAATAGTCTGTAGTTGCCTGTCTGACAGGTTCCTGCTTCCCCTGGGAGAAACCAATATTCCTGAGCTTAATGCAGTATCTTTCTACGTTACTATTGTTCATCTTAAATAGCCCTTAACTGCTGCTCCTTTATCTATTAACACATCTTGATTGGCAGTTGGGCACTTTTGTCCTTGAGCTTTCTTTTACCTTAAGACTGAGCTTTAGGCCTCAGTTTCCCATAAGACCACTTAAGGTTTCTGGTCTTCGGTAAAGTCCTGATGGGGCAGCTTAAGTCTTTTATTCCTCAGGTTAACATAAAGATGCTAATACTTGTTATACAGTTTGCAAAAGCAACATTCCTCAGCGTTTTCCAGGGGCAGCTCTGTCAGGCTCTGGCTGCCAGGGGCGCTTCCATCGGCGGGGGGTTGGTTGCTGTGTGGACAGAGCTCGCTATTGTTGCTTCCCAGCCTTCATCCCGCCGCTGACAATGGTGGTTTGTTATGTTCCAAATGTTCTGTCTTTCTCTTCCTGTTTTACTTGGCTCTATTTTGACATTCTGTGTGTACTTTTTCGTGGAGGGCTCTTCTGTAGGAAAGAATGTAGCAGCTCTTTGAGTCCTGTTGTTGGCTTTTTTTTTCTTCTGTAGCCTCTTTTATGCCTGGTGAGGTTGTGCCCTCTCATCTTCAGATTTCCCTTTTTTGAGGGGATCCAGTTTTCCCTGGTGTCAGAGCTCTCTGCAGCCCTTGTGAAGGTGCCTGCCTTTGTCTGTCACTCTAGGCATGGATGGATTTGCAGTGGTAGTATGTTCTTCCAGCTACTCCCCAGGTTAAACTGATTAATTTTACTTTCATTTCTGTGAGACACATCATAAAAAGTTTAAACTCCAGGGGGTGGAGCCAGGATGGGGTGCGAGCTTTGTGCCTAAAAACCTAAAGGTTTTTAGATCTATAGATGCCCACAGACTTGCTTGAAGGTATTTGCTTCACTAATGAGTTGCTCGAGCTCTGCACCCACTTGCTTTTTGGTTTTCTAGGGACTGCTGAAATGAAAGGGCCCCACTTGCTGGCACCCACAAACTGCCTGAGTTTCAGAAGCAGCCACGTGCAATGTTCCAGCGTTAGCCTTTTATCAGTTCAAACAGACCAAACAGTTGCACAGAGTCAGAGCTTACTCAGCCAATATTTGATCCTTTTCTAGGGCTGCAGTTCCTGCCTTTTGAGCTCTTCCATTGCTGCTTTGATCTCTTTCATTGGAACACCTTTTGATTTTAAAATAGCCTGTGCAGTTGCTTAAGTGTTGGGCTGGATATGAGACTAAGTCTAATGCTGATCCCCTCTTTTTACCAATCAGAGAAAAAAAATAGTCTGCAGCTACAGGTTCTCACTCTGTAATTTTAATGCATGAGAGAAAAAAGGGTAAGAGCAGGAGATAAAGACTGTTTCTGTTCCTATCTGCTTAGGTAATGTGAAATATGATTATTTTACTGCTTGTGTGCAAAGGTGAGGAGTGTTATTAGTGCTGTGTCTTGAGGGCTTTAATCTGGAGTGTTCTGCAGAGGTAACTGCTGGACAAGGAAAACAAAGTAGATGGCTTATCCCCTTATTAATGCTCTCAAATGTCAGGCTGTGAGGAATTGCCCAAGGAGCTTTCCAGCGTGACTGGGCAATGAAGTGGCAAGGAAATACAAGAGGATAAATGTGAAGTGACGCAAGCGGTGGGTGGCTGTGTGGGGATGGTCTGATTTTCACCATGCAAAGTGATGGGCTTTGAACTGACCTTGGGGTTGTGTTAGTGCTGTGAAGACATCAGCTCAGGAGCAGTCAAAGCAAAAGACAAGTTTGGAATTACACACGGTCATTATGCAACACTAAATCTTTGGTTTGCCTGATCCTAGGTGTTGTTCTAGGCTCACCGTCTCCAGACGGTATCGTGTGACTGGAGAAGACTGGTGAAAGAGCAGCAAGAGGCTGAGAAAAGCTTGGAACAGTTTTCCAAGTGAGGAATGACTGAGTGGGCTGGGAAGAAGAGGTGTCAGAAGGGAACTAAACAGAGGTCTAGGAAATCTTGAACAAGGAGGACAGGCTAGACGGGGCTCTCCTGTTCACTGTGTCTTCTGTTAGGCCAGCTGGGAGGCATCAGAAAAATGCTAATGGAGTGTGAATTTCTGACAAAATGAGGTGATTCCTCATACAACAAATATCAAACATGGGGAACTCCCTTGTCTGTGGGATGTTTTCGTGGTTTTGGGAAGATTGGTTGCGTGCTTAGAAGAGAGATCTATTTAGGGGTTCCTAAAGAGGAAAAACATAGCAGGTTTTTAGGAAGTCCCTTGAGCTGATGGGAAGAGGAGGCTGGCAGAGTGCATGGGACAAGAATCGTGCACGTTGGCCTGTTCCTACTCCTCCCTAGGTATCAATTTGCTGTCTGCTCCTGTCGTTTTCCCTGACAAAATTGAACATGCTCTTGTGCTGTTGGAAATGATACTGGGCTCTCAGTCTGGCTTGGTGCGGCTGCTTGGTCCTTCTCAAGTAGTTTGATTACAGGAGGTGAATGGTTTGTCCTGTGACCATATCAAAACAATGGAAGCTATTTCCATCTGCTCAGGTAACAATGTGCCTCTGTGGTGCTGTCCAGGTGAAGTAGCTGAAATGTGTCAAGACTGAAGGCTGTGACTTTTTGTCTGTTTTTTTTTTTTATTATTTTTTTTCTTTTTTTGATCTTGTGTCTTAGAGCCACTTCTGAGTGCCCTCCTGCGCAGGATGCCAGATTTGGAGGCTCTGCAGATCATGCAGTTGGTGAATTGCCCGGAGTCCTTCACACCAGATATGCGGTGCATCATGGGAGAGTCGCCCACCGTGCGGGGCTACTTCGTCCTGGCTGGCATGAACTCGGCTGGTATCTCATATGGTGGGGGAGCAGGCAAGTAAGTGGTTTATCACTGTTCTGTAAGAGGTTTTAACCAAGAACAGAGGCTGCTCAAGTGATCCTTTGGTGTAGAATGTTTTGGTCAGTATTGTCACGTCATTTCTGACAGAGACTCTCTGTCTGTTCCAACTGAAGTGAGGGAGAGGAGCAGTTGCCACATTCTGATTATGTTCTCCTGTGTGTATCCCAAATCTGTGTTGAACTCTCCTCCCATCCTGCACACCTCAGGCATCACATCTCCCAGAATCCCAGCATGTTGAGGGTTGGAAGGGATTTCTGGAGATCATCTGGTCCAACCCCCTGCTCCAGCAGGGTCACCCAGAGCAGGAGGCCCAGGATCCCATTGTCCAGGCAGGCTTGGAATCTCTCCAGAGAAGGAGACTCCACAGCCACTCTGGGCAGCCTGGGCCAGGCTCTGACACCCTCACAGCAAACAAGTTTCTCCTCCTGTTGTTCAGATGGAACCTCCTGTGATCAGCAGACTGCTGGGGATCAAATAAGCTTCCTTTGATCTAATTGGTCTGGGATTTTGTGTTTTTTTCATATACCAGAAAGAGATAAAAGCTCAACAAGACATGTATTCCTTTGTCGTCTGTACTCCATGATCCCCTTTGATTTATTACTTGATTGAAGTCCTTAGATCATTCCCATTGACACAGCAGTTAATTTCTCTGACAGCAGAATGAATCCGATGCCAATGAAGCGCCGCATGTGTGATGCCAATGCTGCCAGTACTGTTAAAGACTGTCCTCTGCCAGTGAGCTAGGGATGGGATCATTTCCCAGTAAAATCCAGTTCCTGTGTTAACGTAAATACTTTGACAGGCATGCAAGTGTGATCCCAGCAGTGAAGGTACTTGCAGAATGATCGTCACTCCCTCTACCATTTGTGTTTGGCAGCCCAGCATCCCTTCTGCCATACGGCCTTCTTAACAAGCTGCTCATACGTCATGGCAGGTGCTGGGATCTGCATTTGTCTCCTCTACCTTCTGTCCCTTGTCTAAAGATTTAACTCACCAGGAAAGCAACTAACGTGTTTTTTTTTTTTTTCCTTTGTCATAAAAAATATAGAGAATCTTTGCAGTGAGGTTCTCTTAAGAATCAAAATAATTTCCAAAGGTAAAAACACTGTTGGTCCATTTGTTGCTACAGCCTCAAGATCAGCAGCTGAACTTGCTGATGTAACCTTTGATGATCAGGCTGAAATGCTTTTGTTTTTCTGTTTAGTGACCGGGAACAGATCCTTCTGCTCTGCTTTGGTCTGAGCTGCCTTTGTTCTGTAGCTCTGGAGCACACCTTCCTCCTTCCACTGCTACAAGCAGAGCTAAACATAACTTGGTTGGCCCCTGGTGCTGATATGAATGCTGTCACTGATGGCTTGGGGCTGAGCCTACACCAGGGACTGAAAAATGACAAAGCAGTTAGCCTCTAACTCCAACCTAAATGCTCTCGCTCTCTTGGCAGCACCTTGTAGCGTAGCCCGAGGGCTTGACATGGTGTCAGCCAGGCTCCTTCTCCAGGCTCTGGCTTCCTTTACCGTGTCCTTAACTGCCCTGTATCTTTCATCCTAATGGGAAATTAGTAATTTGGAAATCTGGTCAATGGGGTTTATAAAGTAAAACCTCCCAGATTCTGCTAGTATTTAATACACCTTGTTAGTCATCATCTCTCTCCCCACTGCAAGAAATTCTCATGTTCAAATTGCATTGCTTCTGAGTTCAGAGCTAGACTCCTTCCCTTAAGACATTGGCTGATATGTCACAGAATCCCAGCATGGTGAGGGTTGGAAGGGGCCTCTGGGGATCATCTGGTTCAACCCACCTGCTCCAGCAGGGTCACCCAGAGCAGGGGGCCCAGGATCCCATTGTCCAGGCAGGTTTGGAATCTCTCCAGAGAAGGAGACTCCACAACCTCTCTGGGCAGCCTGGGCTAAGCTCTGCCACCTTCACAGCAAAAAAGTTTTTCCTTCTGTCTTCTGTCTTATCTCTTGTCTTTATCTCAGCCTTTCTTTCCTTCTTCCATCAGGTACCTGGCAGAGTGGATGGTAAATGGGTATCCGACAGAAAATGTCTGGCCCCTGGATTTGAAACGCTTTGGTACCCTTCAGAGCAGTCGCACTTTCCTCCGTCACCGTGTGATGGAAGTGATGCGTAAGTGAGGTCTCTGTGTTCAGTGCTGGCTGGGATGTCAGAGGTTTTCCTTCTTTGTGGCAATACAGCCTCCTCCCAGGAGAAAGAAAAGGATGGGGTTTTTGTATTAGCAGTGTTGTTACTAACCTTTCTTAAAGGAGAATTGTCGGTACCGTGCTCTCCTATTTCTGTGCCTTGTCTCCAGCACGGGGAAATTCTTGGGTATCTGCAGGACTCTGGCTTAATAAAACAACACCAAGATATTAACTGGGGGGGTGGGGGGTATTCAGGAAGTCTTTGTAGGGATATTCTGCTTTCTCCCATCAAAGTTTGCAATAAACAGATCTGAGGTGTCGTTGTTACTGGCTAAAGCCACACTCAGTTTCCCCCTATTGATCGATTATCTGTCCTGAGATAACATGGGCAACTTCTTCTCAAGTTTCTGATAGAAGCATGAAATGCTCTGCAAGTTGCAAAAGAGGAACAATTAGTTGAATGCCAAGTCTAAACTAAAACCATGCGTTTAGGTGAAAGCAGAGAAGTTGGGTAAACCTCTAAGCCCTGCTATATCCAGAAAATAACCTTATGCTTTGACCTTCCTCCCGGAAAAATCACTCATGGCATTATTCTGAAGTTGCTTTTCAACACAAATCTCGGTTCTGGTAGCTATAGAATTCCTTCAGTTGTTACAAGAGAAGTTTTGTATTCACTTTCTGTGGTGTTCCCTTCCCGTTCGAACTGATTCTTCAATCTGCCTACTCTTTCAGGAATACCAATACCAGATAATGCCAATAAAATAATTAAATCATTAGCTATGAGGCAAAAACAAGAGAACTATTCAGTAAAAAATATTAATCTTCAGTTTTATACATTTTATGACCTGTGTGGAAACTTAACATTTATAAAGAAGTATTCAAGCATCCTTGAGTTAATTACTCCCCACTGGTAACCAAGGAGGATGCTAAACATAACTTGTTTTCAAAATAAGTATATTCTCTATTGGCTGAAAAGGTGTAGGAGCCATATGGGGGGGGGGGAATCACAATAAGTTAATAAATAATAAAACAATAATTAGAAAAGGCTGAACTGCCAACATTTAAGAAGGTGAATTAGATGATCCTTGTAGCTGGGGGCTGCCTACCCCAGCGTTAGCATTGTCAGAATGATAAGCAGCTGATGGAGTATGCTGCTGGGGAAGAATCACACATAATTAATGCTAATCAGCACGGCTGCCTGAAGAATGGAGCGGTTTCGTTATCTTGACAGTATTGTCATGAGACCCTAAGTATCTATAAATACAAGGGTTCTGTGCAAATATTGTTATTCTGGTTCAGAATTGCTATACATGGATCAGACCAGATTTGTCGACTTCCACAAGCAGCCAAGGAAGGTCAGAACTGTTCTGAGGGAAATCTGTTCATGGTTCAGACACCAGCGAGTATTGATAAACGGGAAGGAAATTTTAGATAACCACTTTGCCTAATGATGGGTCTTTGTGACTGTTGCAGCCCTCATGTGTGATCTGAAAGTTCCCCGATGGGACTTCCAGACTGGCAGGCAGCTGCGTACCTCACCGCTGTACGACCGCCTGGACGCGCAGGGGGCTCGCTGGATGGAGAAGCATGGATTTGAGAGAGTCAAGTATTTTGTCCCACCTGGGAAAGGTGAGGTCATATTTTCATAGACTCATCGAATCGTTTTGATTGGAACAGAGCTTTAAGAGCACTGAGTCCAACCTTTAACCCAGCACTGCCAAAGCACCACTAAACCATGTCCCTCAGCACCACATCTCCACAGCTTTGAAACCCCCCCAGGGATCATGGGGACTCCACCACTGCCCTGAGCAGCCTGGGCCAGCCCTTCCCAACCCTTCTGGGGAAGAAATTGTTCCTCAGGTCCAACCTAAACCTCCCCTGGGGCAACTTGAGGCCATTTCCTCTTGTCCTGTTGCTTGTTCCCTGGGAGCAGAGCCCAACCCCACCTGGCTCCAACCTCCTGTCAGGGAGCTGTTGAGAGCCAGAAGGTCTCCCCTCAGCCTCCTTTTCTCCAGGCTTGAACAATCCCAGGTCCCTCAGCCATTCCTCATAAGATTTTTCCTCTTGTCTAGTGCATCCCTATTGTTCTGTGTAAGGTCTAAGTTTATCCAGTTTATGAATTATCCCTTTGATTCTTCTTTTCATTAGACCTGCTGGATTTGGATCAGAGCAAAACCTTCTACAAACCAGACTGGTTTGATATTGTGGGTTCGGAAGTGAAGTGCTGCAAGGAAGCAGTTTGTGTCATTGACATGTCATCTTTTACCAAGTTTGAGATAAGTGTAAGTAGCCAGGAAGCGAGAGAGCATCGGCCTGGGGATGGCAGCCTTCTGTTAACTACTGACTGCTTTCTAAAATCCTGTGTCTGATTGAGGGTGGATAGAGGGAGTCAAGCTGCATTACTAAATTCAGGCTGTACTTAGCATAGATTTCCCTGTCTGTCGAAGGCTCAGTTTATAGAAACACCAGCTTAGCCTCTGAGTAGAACTTGCCCTCTGGTGCTCTGTCACCCTTGTATCTTGTTATGCTCAAGGCATCGGCATCACCGTCATTACAAACTGAAAGAATTTGGGCCAGGGCCCTTGATGCAATCTTAAACTCAGCTATCTGACTTTCTCTCCCTTTCATTTCCTCTAGTCCACAGGAGACCAGGCCCTGGAAAGCCTTCAGTACCTCTTCTCCAACGACCTGGACGTGCCCGTTGGGCATGTGGTGCATACGGGCATGCTGAATGAGAAGGGAGGCTACGAGAACGACTGCAGCATCGCACGGTTGAGCAAACGCAGGTGGGTGTGCGTGGGCAGAGTCCTCAGCCACTGCCCTCTGGCTGCTGGAGTCTTGGAAGAACCTCTTGGTGGGGATCCTAAACTTGATTCCTCTCCATGAAGAAAAAAGTGTTGATTTTTCAACTTTCCTTCCTAATTCAGTAATTCGAACGAGAGAAAGCTCACAAATTTATCAGTATTGGGGAGAACAGGACATTTTCTGGGACTACAGAGGAACACAGATTTCTGCAAAATGTTAGGCCTTCAGATGTTTAATTTCTTAATCAAAAGGCAAGTGGTTTTCAGCAGTCATTGGAGTTTGATCATTTAAAATGCAAACCAAATGGTTCCTCTTTGGTTCCTGGCCAATCTCCTTATTGGAATTGTGTGCTGAAAATAGTTCTTTTTGATTATTTCAACTTCCACTGCAGTGGGGGTTCTCTAATTCACAGCTCTGCAGTCTCTCAGGGTTGTTTTTTGTGCTCTCTGCTGCAAACTGGCATCATCACAGGATCTCATCCTTAGACTCAACAGTTTGCTCTCTTTGGCATTTCATGAAAACCTTTTCATTTTCAAAAACTCCTTCATGTACATGTCCCAGATGAATGTTGGTTTTATTTCTCTGAACCATTCTCTGTAAAGATGAGCCAGCATGTGCCCAGGTGTCCAAGAAGGCCACCAGCATCATGGCTTGTGTCAGCACTGGTGTGGCTAGCAGGACTAGGGCAGGGATCGTCCCCCTGGGGTGGCCGCCCCTTGAATCCTGGGTTCAGTTTTGGGCCCCTCAGTGTCCTCCCAAAAGGCTGGAGGGCTGGAGAGTGTCTAGAGGACAGTGAAGCTGGGGAAGGGTCTAGAGCACAAGTCTGATGAGGAGCAGCTGAGGGACCTGGGCTTGTTCAGCCTGGAGAAAAGGAGGCTCAGGGGAGACCTTCTGGCTCTTGACAGCTCCCTGACAGGAGGTTGGAGCCAGGTGGGGTTGGGCTCTTCTCCCAAGAAACAAGCAACAGGACAAGAGGAAATGTCCTCAAGTTGCCCCAGGGGAGGTTTAGGTTGGACCTGAGGAACAATTTCTTCCCCAGAAGGGTTGGGAAGGGCTGTCCCAGGCTGTCCAGGGCAGTGGTGGAGTCCCCATGATCCCTGGAGGGGTTTCAAAGCTGTGAAGATGTGGTGCTGAGGGATGTGGTTTAGTGCTGGGTTTATGATTGGACTTGATCTTAAAGGCTTTTTCCAACCAAAACGATGCTGTGATTGTATGCATGTGCTCATTGTATTGGTATGAAAGAGTGCTTCTTTGCTGCTTTTAGTTAGAAACAGCTTTTCTTTCTCTTCCTCTTCTGTCTGCATTCATGTATTGCTTAAAAGCATTGTCCTTCTCTGTGTGAAACCAGTCGCTTTCCTCCTTGCCTACTCATTTCTGCAGATGTTCTCTCTGTCAGTAATGAACTTCAACTCGCAGTTTGTGTGAAAGAGGCTTGCACAACAAGTAGCTCATTTTCACATATCAAGTGGAGTTCTGTTTTTGGCGGCTGTTAATAATAGCTGCCATTGTCTGCAAAAAGACGTCTGCTGAAACAAGCAAGCGCTGTGTGAACCATGAGCTCTCCTGACTGTCCGAGGAGACAGAGTCATGGGAGAAGAGCAGCTTGTACCTTCCGCAAAGTGACTGTGACTTTTGAGATGCCTCGTGAACTCTCTGTAGGACTGCCTGTGTTCCCCTTCTCGTCACTTCTTGTCACCAGAGTCCTGTCACTGTAAGGTTGTGGGGGGTTGTCATGACAGATGCGATGGGTTGATCCAGAGGCTTGAGCTGTGGTTTTTGCACACCAGCTTGTTTTGGTCTCCTGTTAGCTTGGAAGCTGATAAACAGCCCCAAAGAATTAACTGAATTGTCTCGTGGCTGTTAGTTCATTCTTTCTTGATTTCAATTTGTCTGTTCCAGCTTCTTCATGATTTCCCCTACTGACCAACAAGTCCATTGTTGGGCCTGGCTGAAGAACCGCTTGCCCGATGACAGCAGCCTGACCATGGAAGATGTGACCTGGAAGTACACGGGTAAGAAATCACTGAAAGCAGACCTTAGCCTGGAATCACAAACCAGGGCTTGTGCTGTGTGCCAGGGAATTGTTAAAAGTGTCTGGAGTGATAGCTGGGTCTCCTTTCCAAAGAGTTAGATCAAAACAGCAATTCAGAGACTTCCTTCTAGCAAGCTGTGAGTTGGGAGACAGCTTTTCTCTCCTGTGGGCTGTCAGGAAAGAGTTTTAATGACTCTTTCCTCCATCCTTAAATATTAATATTAAATAAAAGTACCTATTACTTCAATAAACATGAAGACTTAAGAGACTGGGGCATGAACGTATGCAAGTTGGACACCAGGCAGGATTTCTCCTGCCTCATCCTAATGCTGCTACCCTGCCCTCTTTAGCTCTCAATCTGATCGGCCCCCGCGCTGTGGATGTCCTGTCAGAGCTGTCATACGCCCCAATGACTGCAGAACACTTTCCCTCTCTCTTCTGCAAGGTGAGTGACTGTGCTGCCTTCCTCCTCACCCTGATAGATTTTCTGCAGCTTGTGTGGAAGGAGGGGAAGAATTATTTTTTGGGGGATTTGAGGGAAATTTAAACTTATTAATATGGGCTTACCGCAGCTACTGAGCTCGGCTGGTGATGAACTCACTAGACTCACTGCAGCTACTTCTCTTTGGGTTCTGCTTGCTAAATATATAGGTGCATATGCATTTGTTTTCAGTATTCCACTCACTGTAGGCTTGGTGCCATCTGACATCTTGGCATATATAACATATTTAATCAATTATGAAGCTGTCAGTCAAACAGGCAGCTGAGATTGATGACTCGTGAGACGTTGTCCCCGTCACATTAAGAAGCTGAGCAGAGAGCTGCTGTTTGGTTTCTGGCTGCTCTCAGGGCCTGTGCCCTCACCTAGTTCCAAGGCTTGTTGTGGAGCCCTTAAGTCTGGATAACGTGACGTCGCTGTTTGAACTTTGAAATTAAAATTCTTGGCAAGCATGTGTGGTGGCGAATTGCAGCGAGGAAGGGGAGAGGGGGCTGGCCAGTGTGGTTTGTGTTACACGTTGTGCTCCCTCTGGGTCTCTGCTCTGCTGCAGTTTGGATGATTTTCCCCCACTCTTGATTCTGCAGGAGATGAGCGTGGGCTATGCTAACGGCATCCGCGTGATGAGCATCACTCACACAGGAGAACCTGGATTTGTGCTCTATATCCCCATAGAGGTAAGAGCACGCTCTAGCCTCAGCTAATTAAGACAGTTGCTTGCATGCATAATGAGAAACCCTTTATGAGCTGACTCAGGCTAATGAAATGTCTGGTCTGTTCCATGGGAAAGCTGCCTGCGGGCACCGGGGGGAATTCCCCTGCTTTGTATCGTTCCAGTCGGGCAGAGCTGCCGCGCTCCAGCGGCAGGGCACAGTCACCTCTGAGCTCTGTCGCGCTCTCCTGGCGTCAGCCCGCAGCTCTGTGTCCCCCCTTTCCTCTGCAGTACGCCCTGCACGTCTACAACGAGGTGATGAACATGGGCCAGAAGTATGGGATCCGGAACGCCGGTTACTATGCACTCCGCAGCCTGCGCATTGAGAAGTTCTTTGCGTTCTGGGGCCAGGATCTGGATGCTTTTACCACTCCTATGGAGTGTGGACGCGAGTTCCAGGTCAAGCTGGAAAAGGTAGAGCGGAAAACTGTCATCACCTCCTGCTGTGGGGTCTGCTCTTGCAGTGGGGTGGGTGGGAGAGAAGCTCTGCACTGAGGTCTCCCATGTGAGTGGGTAGATATGTTGGGGTTTGATGGAGCTGCGTGCAGGGCGTAGCTAGAACCTATATTCTTGTACTTCAAAAAGATGATAGAAATATCAAAAATATTCTGTCTTTATTCCCGGGCAGTGTTCCAGGGGCTTTGTAGCCTCCAGCGTTGCTCGTGTGCACATGCTGTTACAGTTTCCCTCCAGTTCATAAAACATGGTAGACTTTTGGAACCAGAAAAATGGAAAAAAATAGAAGGGTGACACGGTTTCCCCTACAGGGAAAATTAGCATTAAGTTTTTAAAGGCCCAATTCACAAATATTTGTGTGTCTTTTAACGTCTGGAACAACAAATATGACAGGAAAGCTTCTTTCTGAGCTGTGCTTCTTGAGAATACAATCATAGACTCGTTTTGGTTGGAAGAGATCTTTAAGCTCATCGAGTCCAGTCATTAACCCAGCACTGCCAGGGCATCAGTAACCCATGTCCCTCAGCACCACATCTCCACAGCTTTGAAACCCCTCCAGGGATCACGGGGACTCCACCACTGCCCTGGGCAGACTGGACCAGGCCTTGACAGCCCTTGTGGGGAAGAAATTGTTCCTTGGGTACGACATAAACATCCCCTGGGGCAACTTGAGACTGATTCCTCTTGTCCTATCACTTGTTTCTTGAGAGAAGAGCCTGAGCCCACCTGGCTCCAGCCTCCTGTCAGGGAGTTGTCAAGAGCAAGGTCTCCCCTGAGCCTCCTTTTCTCCAGGCTGAACAAGCCCAGGTCCCTCAGCCGCTCCTCACCAGCCTTGTTCTCTAGACCCTTCCCCAGCTTCACTGCCCTTCTCTGGCCACGCTCCAGCCCCTCAATGTCCTTCTTGGCATGAGGGGCCCAAAATTGAACCCAGGATTTGAGGGCAGCCTCCCAAGTGCCCAGTCCAGGAAAACCATTGCTTTCCTAGTCCTGCCAAGCCAGTCTTGACAGGGCGTGAGTTCTGAGTGTAAATTCACCTCATGTCAGTCAGCTTCTCCACTAAAACCCAGCAGCCGCTACAGTTGGTGTTCCTTTCAACAGCTGATACTTCCCTTTCTCCCCAGGGAATGCAGTTTGTTGGCCAGGAAGCGCTGTTGGAGCAGAAGCAGAACGGTGTGTACAAGCGCTTCACCATGTTCATCCTCGAGGACCATGACACAGACACGGACCTCTGGCCCTGGTGGGGGGAGCCCATTTTCCGCAACGGCCACTACGTGGGCAAGACCACCAGCAGTGCCTACAGCTACACGCTGGAACGCCACGTCTGCCTCGGCTTCGTGCACCACTTCGACGAGAAGACGGGAGAAGAGCTGGTGGTGACGACTGACTTCATCAACCAGGGCGAGTACGAGATCGACATTGCTGGGCAGCGCTTCCAGGCCAAAGCCAAGCTCTACCCCTTCAGCTCCCTCTTCACGCAGCGTCGCCGCAAGGATGAGGTGGAACTGAGCGGCTACCAGAGGGAGTAGCGCTGACCGGACCTCACCCGCTCCTTTGCCCAAGCTGGAGTCTCCTCTCACCGTCTTCTGGTCCTTTCTTCTCATCCCAGATATTTCATTCTTTTCCTTTCTTGTCTTGCAACTTTTAATCTTTTTTCCAGCGTGTTACATTTTGTATATTTTAAAACTTTAATTTCCAAGATTTCCTGCTCCTCTCTGTCTCCCTCCCTCCTTCACCCCTTTGCTTGCCAGGCTCCCCATGGATGAAGCACAGTGCTGAGCACGCCTCCAGAAGTTTGTGGGAAGCCTGCAGAGGAGCGAACCCCACCCTTACAGCGACGGGAAGGGTTCGGGGAGGTGTTTGCTGCCTGTAGTCAGGCGGACTCCAGGACTTCACCCTGCTCTCCACATACCATGTCGTCGAGGGGTCGGTGCGGCGGTGCCCGCAGCAATAGGACGATCAGCTACCTCACTGGCACAAGGCACAGCGGTGTGTGAGCAGAGCCAGGGGACGGGCTTTGGGCGAGCCCAGCCTGTCACTGCCCCACTTTGTCGCCTGGTTTTATTTCTTTCCTAACAGGGAGTCAAGTAGATTTCATCATCTGATCACTGAGGTGACGGTAGCACTGGTAAGTGTGGTGCTGGTGGGATTGGATTTTCTTTTTTGGCGTAGGGTCACTGAAACTAAATGGCGGCCTTCTCTAAATACAATTGAAGATCAACACGTGTGTTTCACTTCTATAAAGGAAGGGGATTTGGTTTTTATTAGCAAAAATGCTGGTTTCTAACCAGGACAGATGTTTAATGTTAACAGTGGCGTTGAAAGGCTGCTGCTGTTTCAGCCCCACAGTGTACAGGTTCTTTGGGGATTTTCTTCCACTCTCCTTTGTGTGACTCAGTTGAGCTCATCTGGCGAGGTTCGTGCAGTGAACACAAGTTTCATGCGAAGCTTGCATTGGTTTGGGGAACTCGAGCAGCAGGAGGGGACAACATCTTGTGTTTTGAGCTGCCTGTGATTATTTTGAAATCAGAGAAGACCCAGTGTCGTCTCGCCTGCGGTGCTGGCAGTGTTGCGAGGAACGCTGAGGGGGCATCTCAGCAGCTCCTGCTGGCCTCGGGAAGTTGTCTTCTGTGTTTCTCCTCAAATTTGTTTCAGTTCCTACTTCTCTCTCTCGATAGTACCTCAGCTGAAGGGATCCAACAGAGGGGGTGAAGGGAACATGGCAGTGGGGTTACAAATGGCTTTCCTTCAGCAAAGCTCTTGGCATCGTGCTCTTCATACAGGTGCTTCAGGCAGTGCGTCGGGATTCATCCCTTCCTCCAGTGTCAGAATGCCCTGATTCACACATGGATGGTGCATGGTGAGGGAGCAGAATTGTATTACACACGCTCACGTCGTTGTCTTTTCCTTTGTTCCATTGCGAGCACAATCAAAAACAAAGATCGGTTTGGTACGTGCATTGCCTCTGCCACCCATGGCCTCATGGTGGTCTTTCTGCTCCAGTGTCTTTACTCCAGGAGTTCAGACACAACCCTGCACTGGTGGCTGCCCTGTCAGCCATGGTGAACTCTTCTCCATGATCTGGAACCCTTTTTGGGCACTTTCGTTTCCAGTTAAACGGCCGAGCATCAGTAGTGTAAATGTGAGCTCAGAACCTCACCTAGGTCTCGTTTTAATTTGCTTTCTGCTGCTTCAGTTGCTTCAGTCAGGCCTTTGTTTGAGTCTTTGGTCAAGGTGTTCTCAGCATGCAAAAGGAGCCAGATGGCCTTAAGGCAGCAAAGGTGAAACTCCAGAACCTTGATGCCTTCAAGCAGGTCAGCACAAGCTCCACCATCCAGGATGTACAGGAGCTGTGAAACCTGGGAGTGGAAATCAGGAGAGGGTGCAGGAGAAGGAAAGGTTTGAGCATGTGATATAGTAGGATGAATGTTGATGTCACTTCTCGAGCACGCTGTCCTTTAGTGAATGGTGAATTTCTTTTTAGTCTGTGACCTCTTGGAAGAGTTCAGAATTAATTTCGACCTGACGTGCAGAGATTCCCCGGTCTCTGAAGCGTGGTGGTGACCATGGTAGGACAGCTTTGGGAGATCTCGCAGCAGAGATTACCCTGCATGGCTCTTGAAGGCAGAGAATGTAACTTAGTCCAAACTCCTCAGTTGTTGCTCTCTGAATTCTAATTTTGCCTGATGTATTGGGATTAATCACTTAAGTGAAAGGTTCATAAGTGATCTAACAGCAGGATAAAATCTGACCACTTCTTCCACATCTTTCCTGCGTAGAGGGACGCTGTGATTCCACTGTTCCCATGCTGGGTGTGTGTACCAAGGAGGACCTCTGCTCCACCAGCTTGTCCCCTGGGAACAGGATACCAGATCACTCAGCAGTACTTCTCCATCCTCTTGTCCTTCCGTTGGTTTTATGGGACATTGCTGGACCTTCTTTACCCGGGGAAATAGTTGTTTAACCAAACGAGGCATTTTCTATCTGATCTTCAGGATGAGTCTTAGAGCAACCCTTCTGGCTAGAGTTTATTGACCTCTCCTTGTCACTGGTGAGCCATGATATCTCTTCAGGGGAAAACAAAGCTGAGGCGAGCTCAGGTACTTAGTGCAACTCCTGAAGAGGAATCCTGGCTCCAACTGTCCCGTTTGTTCTCCACAGAGTTCAGACCAAGCCGGAGAGTTAGCAGCTTGCTGTCCTCCACCAACCGCTCATCCATCAAGTATCATTTGACTTGCAGCCAGATTATATCCCCCCTTGCTATTATTTTTTCTGTTCCCTAATTTGTAGGTGCCTGTTAATTCCTCAGACAACTTCTGGCATGGGCATCTCTTCCCACAGCAGTTCTGGGGGGGGGGGGGGGAAATTGCATTTTACTTGAGTCATTACGCCTGCTTAGGTTTATTTTACACCTCAACAGCAAAAGCTGAAAATGCTTTTCCATCATGCCAATAGATAGACACTTTCTCTAATGCCATGTTTGCTATTGGAGCCTCAGAGATGGGGGGGTGGCGGGGTCGGTCACTCTTGATGCTCATTAACGCCTACTCTGGCTTTCCCTGCTGTGAATTCTGATTCTTGGTTTACATCCAGACCCGTCAGCTTCGGCTGCTGTTCAAGCTCAGTTGATTTCATTTCTGGCAGCTATTTTGAACCTGATAATTGTAAAGAATAGTTTGCCTTCACCAACTTGACCGCCCATCAAGGGGGCACTTGTTTTAAAATAGCAATAGAGACGGAGACTGAGGAGGGTCCTCCTGATGCTGTGTTTTCTTCCAGAGGTGTTCTGTGGTGATGTAAGACTCTAATCCCTTTATCTGATGACTATAACCAGAGTGCCTAAAAACAAGGAGCAACAAAATCAGTGGCAGAGTTACCACCTTTGGGACACCTTCATATTAGAAAACTGGAAATCAGATCTCAGAAGCTGCTGCGCCTTGGCGGCTACGATGCTGAACAAGGCGGAGCGTAAGAATCACACGTCGTGATTCTCATCCTGACAGCCTCCTTAACCCGGTTCCGTTGAGAAAGGTGCTCGGTGCTCGTTCTGCACGGCAGGATTGTGGACCTTGGATGGGGAGAGCTGAAATATCCTCCCCTCCTCAGCAGCGAGAGGGCTGCCGGCCTCGTTCCGCCAGATCTCGTCCCGCACCCAGGTGTTGGCAGTTCTCTGAGCAGGAAAAATCCTGCACATTTTGCTTGTACGAGAGAATCACTCGAAGGAAAACTGAAGTGGAGTTTGGTGTGGGGAAAATAATTCATCTTTTTAGCTGAACCATTAGAAGTTGAGTATAACACATTTCAGGAGGATCTTACTACCCATCAGTGACACATGTTGAGGGAACCTGTGTAAGGGGCAGCTCTTGCTGGGCAGCCTCTACCATTAAGTGTTTTTTCCAGAGGTATTGTGTTGCCTTACCCTCCTATCCTCCCCTGAGTTCTCCTGTTTTGTCCTTGAGTGAGTGCTGAAAGGCTTGAATAAGAATGGTATTAGAGAAGAGGGACTTCATTGTCCATATTTAATGAGCTGAGGATAAACTGAAAGCTATTGGGAGTGATGTCTTCTGCTTCAGGAGGGTGCCTTCCAGCGATGTTCCATCTCTCTTTGCCAGACATAGTTTCTTGTTTCCCTTCTGCTGTTTTCTTGTGCTAACTCCAGTTTCCAGCTCTGAGGTGCCTCGTCAGACACTTTCTTATTACTTTGTGGCAAGGAGAGGAGACTGCGTGAAACTTCCACCCTCTCCAAGTCTTGGTCTGAGCTTGGATTCCTTCTTCCTGCTCTTGCATCCCAGCTGCCCCTGGTCACACAGCTGTTCCTGCAGCACCTCCAAGCTCCAGACAGTGCTGCTGTAGGACCTCTCATGTGTGAGGGTCTTCTCTACCCAGTTCTACATCATCTGAGCCCTGTTGGCTCTAGATCAGTCTCTCTCTGCATCTATTCAAGCCCTTCAGCTTTTAGACAATGCAGATGCCAACATCTGAACTCCCAGGCAGGTTTACCACCATGGTGGATTCCATCCTTTAACCCTCCCTCTCCCCATGCTCTCCAGAATGCTTCTCCCAGGCAGCTGGGCCCACAAGCATCTTGGCTAACCTTGTCCTTCTGGCACACTTGAACCAGAATGGTCACACTGGGGGAATACATCTCTAAAACCAAGGTGGTTTCCATGTCTGGAGGAGGGGGAGAAGTTGCATGCAAGGGCAGAAGTTGTTCTTACTTGAAACCAAACGCTCAGCTGCTGCTGATGTCCAGCAAAACCCTCACAACCTTCAGACTCACCTTCCCAAACGATTTCATTATAATCCTTGGCCAGCTTAATTGCCACCCATTTCAGGATGCTTTTCTGTTCTAAACTTCCTCTTTCAGCTGCTTGGTTTAGATTTTTATTTAAAAAAAAATGAAACGGGCATCAGGACTTGGGGAAGGAGGGGTTAATGTCATCAGATGACTTCAAGCTGCCTCTAAAAAAAACATTTAAAGGTTTTCTTTGCACTTTAAACTTCCCGTAAGCATTATGATTATCACAAGCTTGCAGCCCCGGGCAAGAGAAGTCGTGGAGTTTGAGGGAGGGGGAAAAAAAAAACCCTCAACCTTCAAATATTTATAAATGCCTTAAAGCTTTAGGTGAGGTGTTTGGGCTCCAACTGCAGCTCCTGTTTGATTTCCTCCTGGGAAAGCTGTGCACGAGGCAGGCCCAAGCGTTGGCAGATATTTTTCCGTGAGCACCAGGGCTGGCTGAGCTGGGAGCCCCTGTCCAGCTTTCTCTGCTGACTCTCCCTCGTTTGGGTTTTTTTTCCCCCAGAAATGGATTTCTTCGCTGTATTTTTCTTCTTTCTTGAAAGAAAGAAGCCTGGGCTGGTGTAGGAGCGCTTTGTGAGCGTCCCGTTGCGCTCAAGGAAACAAACGTCCCTGCCTGCTCGCTTCCCAGCCGCCCCAGCAGATGTTTGCAGGCAGGAGAAGCGCGCAGAGGGGATCTGCTGCTGCCAGTGGCTTTTGTCAGGATGGTTCTGAGACATCTCACCTCCCCTTTGTCTCAAAGCTCTGCTAGGTTCCCGCTGCCACGCTGGTGCAGTGCAAAGCAAAGCTCGGCTTTGTGGGTTTGAGGAGCTGGGTTTTCTTTGTGCAGAGAGGTGGCCTGGTCGGAATCGGGTACCGCTGCCGAGCGGCAAGTCGTAATGGAAAAGACAGAGGAGAAAGGCATTGGCATTAATATTTATTGGTGTGTCAGTGCTGGTAGCAGCTGATCTTCCCACACGGGTGCTTGACACCTGCTGGGAGCAGAGCAGATACTCGGGAGCCATCAGCTGTCCCAACTGGGGCATGGTCTGTTCTGCAGGTACAGAGAAGCATCCTGCACTGTCCCCTTTCCCCTTGCTGAGATTGCTGCCACACCACAGATTCTTTGCCCACAGCGGAACAGGTTTTGCTTACACCCTGCTTCCAGTATAACCAGAGGCAGACAGCTCCCTGAAGCCCTGCATCTCATGGTCAGGCATGTGGCAGGACACAGAAGCTTCTGCTGCAGAGTGACCCAAGTGTGCTCGGGGGAAAGGAGCACACCTTGTGCTGTGACCTCCGTCGTCTCCAGACGACAGTCCTGCATCTTCAGGAGGAAGTGTCTCTTTGGCCTTTTGACCCTTTTTGGCCCAGATCAACTCTTCGTGGCTGCTCCTGCGGCACCGCACTCACTTTCTGCCGCACTCTGCCCTGGGGCAGGTCCTGCCGTCACTGCTGCTACCAGAGAGCTGAGCTCTGGGGGAGAAGGGCTCCCCGCTTCTTGGGCAGGCACCCCAGCAGAGGCTGCCATCCTGCCAGCTGCACCAGGATGTCCCTTCTCCAGCAGTGCTGCTGGCTAGCAGGTGCACTGATTTACTTGTCCGAGGCCCCTTTCCCTTGCTCGATCAATCTCCCAGGACCAGATTTTGAAGGGCTGGGAGGACTTTCTGAAGTGTGCTACTGCCTACATGTTAAGAACAACTCGAGTTTGAACCTGTGAAAACATTTATTTTTTGTTTCCTAGTGCCTTATGCTTGTGAATGTCGTGCAATGGATGTAGCTGAGGTGGGACAGAGCAAGGAGCAGCTTCAGCAGTGTTGGTTCCCCACCCCATCCACTGCAGCCACCTCCCTCTCCTCTGCCAGGCTCCCAGCAGGCAGTCACTAACAGATCACCTCCAGCAGCACAGGGGTGATGCTTTGTGTTTTTATTAATCCCTTCGAGCTCTGAGCTTGTAGAAACACTAAACTACAAACCGTGGTGGTTGGTCTGTGAGAGGAGTGGGATTCAGAGGGGTTTGGGAGAGACAAAGCTGCTCTGGTTGCCAGGCCCCAGGGTGAAGGACCTGGCCAGTTGTTCCCAAGCGCACAATTCGGGGTGACTGCTGCTCTCCGCCCAGGCCGTGTTGTCACGTACGCTGTATTTATATTGTACTTTGTTTCATTTAATATTTTGGTTGGCTTAAATGTTGCTAGGTTTGTATAATAATAAAGAGGCATTTTAACTACTCCCGAATTTGACCATTTGTTATGCAAAAGTGTCTTTGAATCATAGAATTGGTTTGGTTGGAAAAGATCTTTAAGATCCTCAAGTCCAACCATTCCCCCAGCACTGCCAGGGCACCACTAAACCATGTCCCTCAGCACCAGTTCTCCACAGCTTTGAAACCCCTCCAGGGATCATGGGGACTCCACCACTGCCCTGGGCAGTCTGGGACAGCCCTTGTGGGGAAGAAATTGTTCCTCAGGCCCAACCTAAACCTCCCTGGGGCAACTTGAGGCTGTTTCCTCTTGTCCTGTCTCTTGTTCCTTGGGAGCAGAGCCCAACCCCACCTGGCTCCAGCCTCCTGTCAGGGAGCTGTTGAGAGCCAGAAGGTCTCCCCTCAGCCTCCTTTTCTCAGACCATCTGGGTGGGATCCTGCAGGGACATTGGGCCTGTTGCAGGGTCCAACCTTTAACGCTGGGATCTGGAGTGAGCCCAGGCCCTGCCATGTCACCCTGGGAAAAGTCACCTCCCCTGCCTGTGCCTGCGCCAGCTTCTTAAATTACATCCTTCAGGAGGTTGTCCATGGCCTTCCCTGGGCCGTGCAGGGGCAGGGCTGGAGCCTTTAGACTCCAAGGATGGTCAGGAGGGGCTGTATCTGATGCAGACCCAGGGTCTGGATGAGCAGAACCATCACCTCAGCACAGGCTCTGGCCTGAGGGGTCCTGCTCCAGGGCATGGGTGCTGATCCCAGCTGGTAGCTGGTGTCCAGCCCAACTGCAGCCTCAAGGGAAGGGGAGCATCCTCTCCTCCCAGCCCCACCACCCCTCCTGCTCCCCTTCCCTTGTCCCGACCCCAGTGCCAGCTGGGCTGCAGGCGAAGGCACGGCAGGCAAGGCAGCCACAAGGAAAACCCCGAGCGGTTCTGATGCATGTTTTTTATTGACCTTTAAAAAAAAAAACCAAACCCAAGTTGTTTTAAGACAGTTGTGTGCAGAAGTCGCTGTGTACACAGAGGCTACGGGCGAAGCCACCCGCTCCTACCTAGCCCTGGCTTGGAGCACGGGTGTCCCTCTCCCAGCGGGGCGGGAGGTGACGGGTGCTCCATCAGGCACCGCGTGATGAAGCCCAGCTCTGCCAGGAGGGTACCTCCTCGCTGCCCACCCCCCTGCCCACTGCCCCTGCCCGCATCTCCTCTATGTACAGTACATGGGTGCTCGTCCCTGGCCGGGCGTGCAGCGTGGGGGTGGCTGGCAGCTGCTCGGGCAGAGAAACAAGTGGTTGTGAGTCCTACTGGGACAGCTTAAATAAAAAATAATCATCGTAATTCAAAAAAAAAAGAAAACCCAACCAAAACCAAACCAAAAAGGGGGTTGGGGAAGGAAGGTAGCAAAAAGAAAATAATACTCTCAGGGCAGCAAGGAGCAGCGAGCGCGCCTTGTGCCGGGTGCCGGCGCCGTGCCGCTGGCGGGTCTGGCAGCGGGTTTGTTCCCCGGCGCCTCTGCTCGCCCTGTGATTGTCTGGCCTGGCCCCAGCCCTGCGACGGGAGCTGCCACAGCCTCGGCACACCAGGTTTGGCCTCTCCATGGTGGCCTTGGCCATGTCCCGGTCTCTCCCAGCAGCGCTTCCCAGCTCAGATCCAGGGGGCAGGTACAACGGCCAGATAAATCGGCCAAGCTGCTGCGGGAGCGGGCACAGCCCAGCAGAGCCGGCAGGAGATGGTCAAGGCACTCATTGTTGCTCGTGGTTTTGTGGTTTTTTAATTATTTTTCTTCCCCTAAAAAAAAAAAACAACCCAACCCAGGAAGGTGTAGAGTGGGGCTCACTCTGTGTCCCAGGGCTGGGCTCAGGGCTGGCCCTGGTGGTCGGTTGCAGGCAGGCTGCTCGCACTGGGGTGTGTGGCACCACTTTGACCAAAACCCACCACGAAACTGGGGGGGTTTCAAGCCCTGTGGACAGAAAGGATGAACCTCCCCAGCCCAGGGGATGCTCAGTGCCTGCTCCAGGCGACCCAACCCCACGTGTTTCAAGATTGCAGTGAGAAACCTTCAAAAAAGAATAAAAAAAGGAAACCCTGAAAAACAACCAAACTGAAGCAGAGAAACAGGTAAGAGGCTGCTACAGAAAAGCCAGATACAAAAGGGTAAAAAAAAAACCCCTCCAAGTCCCAAAAAAACCCTACGGGGATTGTTCTCAAATAACCATCGCAACCGGGCGGTGCGGGCAGGGGTTCCCCAGCCGCGCTCTGGCCCCGCAGCCCCTGCCCAGGGCGCTCTTGGCACCGTGGGGCTTTGCTGCTGTGCCAGGCACCCACCGCTGTCACCAGCTGCGCGGGCAGAGGGTCCCTCTCTGGAGACCTCACCCATGATTGCCTTTTTCTTGAGTTTTCCGGTACCTCCTTAAAAAAACCAAACAAGAACCCACCCACTTGATTGATCCAAAGACAGTGGCTTTGATGGCACCTCTGGGGAGGCAGTTTCCTCCTGCCTCTCCCTGTCCTGTGCCATGAGGCAGCTCGTCCTTCCCAAAAAGCCCCTGAGGGTGGACCCCGAGGGCACCGGTTGTGCCAGCCTGGTGTAAGCCACCAAGCCCCACCCTCACAAACGGAACAAAGACTTTGGGATTTCAGCTTTTCGGCAGAGCTGTCTGTTTATAGCAACACAAAACCAAACGCACGGTTCATTCACCCACTAAAGCTATCGCTAATCTGGTTTTTCCCAGCCTGAAAGCAAAGGGAAATCTCATCTCCTTCCATTCAGTGGGGCTGGACCTGCCACTGCATCCCCCTGCATCCCACTGCATCCCCCTGCGTCCCCCATCCCTCAAGCATCCTGTGAGGGAGCCTGGCTGGAGGAATTCTTAGCTGCCTTTTGTCCAGTTGCCCCTGAAATCCATCATACCTTTCTCAACCTTCAGGTAGAGGAGCAGGGATGCCCGGCCCCGAAGCCAGGGTTGCTCTCCACCTGGCCTGGCATCCACCAGTCTGCAGCACAGCCAGGACCTGCTCGTGTGCCAGGAGCTGGGGAATCGACAGCGCCGGCCGCCCCGGGTAGGTAAAAAAGCCAATCCCAAACTAAAGGAAGAAAGAAGCAGCTGGTTCCACTGGCGAGGCTGCTCGGCCGTCACATCTCCCTCAGCCCAGGTACGATGCTCGGGTGCTCCCCAAAGGCTTCTGGGGTGGGGGGGTTGTCTCATTTTAAAAAGAGCAGCATTTGGTTTGACTGTAAGAGATGCGAGGCAGACGCCCCTGCCACCCGGTCCATTGCTGATTGTGGTTACAAATCCTTTCTCAGCTGGGTTTCATAAAAATAATAATAATAATAATAACAATAATAATTAAAAAAATCAAAAACAAAACAAAAACCCCAAAAAGCAAAAAAAAAAAGTCTCCTTTAGCTCGGAACCTGATTGGCTGCTGGAGGCACCAAATATTGCCGGGGGTGGCTCTGCCGGTGACGCGGGGCCACGCTGCCCACCCGGCACTCACTCCTTGCCCAGCGCTGCCCGGGGGGACCCTCACCCTCTGCCCCCGCGGGCAGCCGGACCTCTGCGGCCGGCGTAGGGGACCCGGAGGAGGTGCAGCCTTCGTCAGTTCCCCCGGTACACCTCGATCTTGCTGGTTTTGGCCAGCATGTCGATGATGTGTGCCTCGAAGTCGGCGTCGTGCACCCCGGTCTTCCTGAACTCGCCGGCGTAGCGGTTGTTCTCCCAGTAATGGTGCCAGTTGCCCCGGCTGTCGGCACCGAACCCGAAGACGTTCACCTGCAGCGGTGAGGAGGGGGGTGGGTGAGCCAGCCCTGTCCCCCCCACACCAGGCTGGGGACCCCTCGGCTGAGCACCGTGGAGATTTTACACCGTGCCAAAAGCGAGCAGCCCTCTGTGCGGACTTCCCACCATTCAAGGGTGTCCATCACCGTGGTGTCAGGCAACCAGGGCAAGTGAAACTGCTGCCACTGGACCCAAAGAAGCCACCTTCCTCCTTAACCTGGCAAGAGGTTAAGCAAAGCCACCCCATGCCAGCTGAGACCCTGCAGCCTAGAAGAGGACCCCGCAACCCATCTGGGACCCTGCAGCTCATCCAGGACTCCATGACCCAGCCGAGACACGACAACCCATCGAGGACCCAGCAGCCCAGAAGAGGACCCCGAGGAGCCCTCACCCACCTCATCGCAGACATGGAGGGCGAAGAAGAGCACCAGCATGCCGGTGGAGGGGTAGCGCCCGTGGTGTTCCGTCCAGCGGTCGTGGATGTACTTGAAGAAGGCAGGGTTGTAGATCTGCACCTGGGAGGATGGGTTGGGGTTAGCACCGGGGCCCCAGCTGTGCTCCCTTCCCCCCTGGCACCCCGGGGAGGAGCTCCGAGACGTGCACAGGGATGCTGGGGAAAGACAAGGTGATGGGGACTGTGGCCAAAAGCAGCAATTGGAATGAGCTCCCCTTACCTTTTCTTTGTCCACACGCAGAAAAGGCTTCACAGGTGCATACGTGCTGGGAGGGAAGCAGAGAGGCAGGTGAGCTCCTGAGAGTCCCACATCCCCCAGCCCCACCTGCCAAGGGACTGGCACCAGGCGATGCTCCAGGAGGCAGGAAGAGAGGAAATGATCAATCCCACCAGCCCGGTGCCACTGGTGCCCACCAGGTACTTACAACCTGATCTGGCCTGTGGAGAGGGCACTGGCGATCCAGAGCAGGTCCAGGGTTTTGAAGGGCACCAGCACAAAGCTGACGTTGGCGGGCAGGTTCTTGGCACTCTCGGGGTACATGAAATGGTGTGTGGTCCGACTGCCCACGTCACCCTCAAAACCCACTGTGGGGGCCTGGTTCATCCTGGGGAGAGAGCAGAAAAGGTGGCAACCCCCTCCCAGCCACCCTGTCCCTTGCAGATGGCACGGGTGTCCCCCGGGAGCTGTTGAATGCTGCTGAAGAGCGGTTTCCCAGCCCACTGATGCTCAGGGTGCTGGGGTGAGCTGTGGATCCCCTGAAGCCAGCCCAGGGGAGGTGGCAGGGCTGGACCCACTCCTACCCATCCCAGCACACAGGGGGACCTATAACGGGCTCCGTGACTGAGCACCTGGAGCCAAGCTGTGACATACGGCACAGGAATATCACCCCCAGCATCTCCTGACCTGCAGCAGACCTGGAGAGACGCTGCTGTGGTGCAGAGCAGGAGCTCAGCACCCACCGGTGCTGCCAGCATCACCCCACACCTCTGCGCTGCCCGTGGGGCTGGGCGGGTGGGCAATGCCCCCAGCAGCGGTCCCCTGCCCTCACCGCATGACGAAGTCATGCCCGTCGATCTCCGGCCCATAACCGGAGCCGCGCAGGTTGCCCGAGTTGCCGACGACGGCGCAGCGGCGGCAGCGGCGCGGGTCACGGGAGCGGTAGGGATCCTCGCCTGGCACGATCTGGAAGAGCTTGCTCAGGACCTCGTGAGTGTTGTGGGATTTGAACTGGGGCTGTAGCATCTGCAGAGGGGAGAGGAGGTGGGGGGGGGAGCATCACCCAGTGGCACCCTCCTTGCCAGTGGGCACTCAGCCTGCGACTGGGGAAGCCATGGGGGGGGATGGGCATCCCTTTTCTTACCATCCACCACCTCTGGACATCGGGCGGCAGGTCCATATTGTCCTTGGTCCACACTGGGGAGATGGTGCCGTCGTAGCGCCCGTCAAACCAGTCGGCAGCCCCGGCCTCCTCGGCCGGGCAGCGGCGGCAGGCGCAGCCCCGGGGGTACGGGCCCCCCTTGCTGAGCCGCTGCATGCCGGCGTAGCCGGGCACCAGCTTCACCCGGTGGATGCCACCCAGCCCACCAGGGTCCAGGTAGGCGATGCTGTGGTGGGAGTAGGTGAAGAGGAGGGACATGACAAAGACGAGCAGGAAGGCGGTCGAGAGGAAGCAGAAGCGCAACGAGCACTTCATGGTCGGCGGGCGGCTGGGCCGGGAAGGGCGCCCGCTCCGGCATAGGGCTCGGGCATAGGGCACGGGATGGCGTCAGCCGGCCAGCGAGGCTCCCTGCGGGACCCAGAGACTCACATCACCACGGCGAGGGGAATGCGGAGCCCCCCTAAGAGCTGTGGGGCTGGGCTCCTACCTTCTGGGCTGCAGCTTTCCATCCGCGGCGAGGGTCCACGTGCCGAGCAGAGAGCGTGGCGGCACGGGGCTCCGGCACGGCTCGGCACGGGGCTCCGGCACAGCTCGACGCACCGGCCTCAGCCGTGGCACCGAGCCTCCGTGGCTCCTCCAGGTCCCGGCCCCGGCTGGCTCTCGGCTCTGACGGTGCTCATGGTCCCCGGGGTTTAGCTGATCCGCTGGCACGCTGCCCTGTGCCGCCGCCTCGGGACCGCGGCCACGGTGATGCCAGCCTGGAGTGGGAAGGAGGCGATGGTGGGTTAAGGGACGGTGACGCGGGCGGCAGAGCCGAGGGGCTGCACCCAGCAGCTGGAGGGTGCGGGGGGGACGACAAGAAGTTTGTTTATTCCCTGCTGAGTTTCACAAAATGCCACCCAGCCTGTCCCTGGTGGGGGACGAGCTGTCCCCAAAAGGGTGAGAGGAGAGCCAAGATGCCGGCATCGCCCCGTCCGTGCTGGTTCCTCACCAGCAGCACCAGCGGGAGCCCCCGGCAGCTCCCAGACCATGCCCTCCTGATCTCTGCCAGACAAAGGCTCAGCCATGAACTCGCCTCTGGAGCCGAACAAGCAGCTCCTTCCTGTAGGCTCAAGCCTCTCTCTCTTTCCAGGCAGAAGCAGCCCCTCCAACACCCTCGCCACCAGCTGCCACCAATGCCAAGATGCCAGGAAACAGGCGGTTTGCAGCCCGAAGGGTGCCCCGGGTCCTGACACCGGTGGCTGTCCCCCTCCCCGCTGTGGCAGCGTCCCTCAGGGAAGGTCACCCGCTCGCTCGTGATCCTGAGGGTAAAAATAGCCAGGGCAGAGGTGCCAGCGCCTGCGCCCGGGGAGGTGCAGGAGGAGCAGCTGAGCTCCCCGTGAGCCCGTGGGCAAAGCCAGACCCACTCCCCCAGGTGAAAAAAAGGTTGAAAATCCCCTTTTAGCAGAGTCACTGAGCTGGGCATGATGTGTCACGCCGGGGGGGATGGAGATGTGACCCCCCCCAGGGCTTCTCAGGGAGTGGGATGCCAGGGCAGAACCCCAGTGGCAGCCCTGGCCCCAATTAGGCCAGCATTGAGGCCGGCAGCACTAATTAGGAACTGGCAGGCACTGGGAGGCCTCTTTCCTACAAAAAGAAAAAAAAAAAAATAAAAAAAATCCTCTGGAAGACAGCAGCTTTTTTACTGGGGCTGGAGGCTGCTGAGCCCCCCCAAAAAGCTCCTTGCTGGGAAAAGCAACCCGAGCATGGACCAAACCCCCCCAGCACATCATTCCGACAGGTCCTGCCCAAACCATTAACCCGTGGGCAAATATTCATCCAAGTGGCAACAGCCCTTCAAGAAAAGAGCCAGAAAAGGTGCACGTATCCCAGGCACGAGCCTTGCCCGAGCCTTTTTCCCAGCTTGGGGGGGGGATTTTTACCCACCCACGCAGCACGTTCAGGGACGGCGAGCGACCGCAACCCGCTTCTTGGGATTTTGCCAGCAGAAAAAGCAGGGGTGGTGGCTAAACGGAGGGTTTGCATCTCGGGGAGTTTGGGATAAACCCAGTAAGAGGCTCTAAACCCCAGCCCTGATGCAGAAGGCTGGGAGGATTTGGAGGTAAAAGGCGATTCCAGGCGACTTTCAGCTGTGACGTGGCGGGGCCGCCGAGCAGGATGGGCTGATCCCCAGCTCTGCGGCTCCCATGGGGCTATTTAAAGGCTAGAGGAAAGGGGCCATCACGTGTGTGGGGTTATTGTTGCTCCTGGTGGAAAGGGGAAAATCCTTTTTCCGGCTCCATCTGGAGCATGTTTTGCACAGCCCCATCCCGGGGCCCCGTCGGCAGCAGGGGAAGAACCATCCTCCAGCCCGAAATGCCAGTGGCTCCTTTGAGTCATCGCTTCCCTAGGAGGGGCTGGTGGCTGTTTCCATCTGCCCTGGGCCTTACAGGGACACGGGGCACCTACACATCCATACATACCCCAGTATTAACCAGCTCCTGAAGCTAAACACCAGCATTGCAGGGGCTCTTTGCACCAGGTTTTGATGTTTCCTTCTTAAAATAACAGGGGATTTGGGGATTTCTTCCATGGTGAGTGAGCCCGGCAACGCAGAGACACCATTAAACACCCTCCTGCTCCCCAAATTTATCCCCAGGTCTCCTTAATCACCTCCTGAAGACCACAGGCTCATCAAAAGGAGTTTCTCCTTGATGGATAATGAAGCGAAGCTATTAAGAGGTCCCAGCAAATCGCTCTGCAGCTTTTATAGTTGGTTGATTTTTTTTCCAATGGCATAATCTCTCATTTCAGGACGAACGCTGGAGCGATGTGACTGACAACCCCTGGGGCCAGGAGGATGCCTTCACCTTCCCCATCAGCCATAAAGCTGCTGGGTACATCCCCAACGGGTTTTTTTTAGGTCTTGTCAGCTTTGTTTGCTCATTTCTAAGGTATCTTGAGGTTGTTGGCACTGATTTCCTTGCTGATAAATGGCAGGGTGGGTGCAGGAAGGAGGTGTCACCAGGAGATGGGATGTCACCCAACTTGGGGCAGGGAGAGAAGAGGAGCAGAGGCAGCACTGCCTGCTCTGGCTGCTGCTCCTCCTGGGGATGCTGGGGCTGAAAATTCCCTCGGAGTCCCCGGGAAAGGCACCCCTGTGTATTCAGGTGCCACCCATCCCATGGCCCCTGTGCAGGGGCATCACCTCTGCCACTGCCAAATTGCTGACCGGGTGTCAGAGCAGTACCCAGTGTTTGCAGGGGGAGGCAGGGGAAGCAGGCAGAGACCCCCACCCCAGACCAGCTTTAATGGGTGGAAAAAGTGAGATTTAGGAAGATGTTTTCAACCAGGAATGGAGTGGGCACAAGTTGAGTCTTCTCCCAGCTCCTTCAGCCCTGGGCAGAAAGAAACACCGTGTGCTGGTTTGCCTTACAGCGCTGGGGTTCGGCGAGTCCAAAAATTCATCAGTTACTCCAAAAATTGATAAAACTGCTCAAATCCTTTTTTTTTTCCCCCGTGGCCCGAGCGGCTGCCTGAGGTTCCAACCACCCCTGGCACTGCCGTAGCCAGGGAGCGTGCCGAAGATCAGGGCCGGGGCCGTCAGCTCCTGTTAGCTCGGAACAGAGAGCGGGAATCTGCCGGGGGCAGCGCGGGAAGGGGCGACGCTCCCGTCCCTCTGCCTCACTTGGCTTCCAAAGCCAAAGGCAGACCCGGCCAGAAAAGCGTGGTTAATTAAAAAGGTCCTTTCCTGCGTCACTCGTTCCGAAGGATCATATTTTCCCCTTGATTTTATTTTTTCCTTCCTAGAAGCCGGATGGGAGAAGGTGCAGCCTGATGCTGGCATAAGAATGTTTCTCCCTGCTGCTAAGCGATGCCACGAAGGACTGGCACCGCCGGGCACCAGGAGTGAACAGGAGAAGCCAATTTCACGGGTTAAGTCTCTGCCCCAACAGCAGCAACGACCTGGTAACTTATTCTTCATCCTTTTAATTAATCATACTCTTATCAGCCAGCTCAATCAGCTAACGGAGCTGAATTAATTAGGTTTCCTGTGCTTTAAACCCTCCTCGCACCCCTGGCTGGCAACGGCAGCAATTTCAGCATTTTCTGGTGCCCGGCACCCGGAGGGGTTATTTTGGGCTCGTCCCTCAGCACTGGGTCAGGGCCAGGAAAGAGCGTGGGTGGCCAGAACCCCAGCACAGAGCTGGGATGAAGCCAGCCACAGCCGAGGCCATTTCCTATGGGACTGGGGGGTGCAGAGGTGGTCCCAGCAGTGGGAAAGCTCAGAAAGGGATGCTCCCACTCACTAGAGCATGGGGCTTGCAGGAAGTGGTCCAGCGGAATCCCAAGCCCCTCGGCTCAACCGCAGCACGTCAGGGACCCTGCGGGCACCCGCTCCAGCCTGAACACCCTGTGATGCTGGGTGTGGGGGGCTTTGGCTACGGAACCCATCTGGCTATTCCTGCCCCCAACCAGACAAACCCACCATACCCTGGCAGAAACAGCGGAGGCATCCGACCACCCCCACAGCTCACATCGGGCTGGGAGAGCCACGTGCGCCAGCCCACACGGCTGATGCCCCCGGCCCAGAGAAGTGATGCTGCTCAGCCATCTGCCAGTGCCGCTTCCCTCCCCCCTCCACCATCCCCCCATCTCTCCCCAGGCTGCCAAGGGGCAAAGGGGACCCCCAGCCCCCGTGCTCCAAGGGGGGATTGTTAAGCCCAAGGCCACGCAATGAGTGTGGCCTCAATACAGCTGGCACTGGGAGCAGCAGCCTCCTCCTTGCGTCAGGGCAGACAGGGAGGGGAGTGGGATTCACTGCTCAGCCCGATATAGCTGGGAGGAGACTTTGGACCTCCTGGCCCCAAGTGCCACAGAGCTGGCCAGAGCTGAGGGGCAGACCAAGCCCTACTGCCCTGCACCCCCTGGCTCCCACACCAGAGCTCCCCGTTTGCACCAACTGCCTCGGCCCCTGGGTACCACTGAGACTGGGTACAATCAAGCCAGCAGACTGGGTGTCACCAGGTTGGGTACCAGCAGGACAGGTATCACCAAACCACTGGGTTGCACAACATGAGGCTGGGTACCACCAGCCACTAGATCGTGTCCCATCACCACAGGCACCACTGAGCCAGGCAGCACCAAGCCACTGGGTCACAAACCACGTCAGGTCACAGTTGGGTTGGGTACCATCAGATCAAGTGTCACCAAGTCACCAGGTCAGGTACCACTGGGTCATGTGCCACCAGGTCACATCCCACCAAGCCAGCAGATCACATTCCACCACATTAGGTACCACTGTGTTGGGCACCACTGAGCTGGGTCCCACCAAGTGTCCAGGCTCAGGGCTGGCCAGCAGGTGGGGGTGCCAGCCAGCCCCTGGCAGAGCAGAGAATGTGGAGCCTGGGCCCTGTGGGAAGCCAGTTATCCACTGTCAGCCACATTTCCATCTCATCCTCCCCAGCCACAGTCTGGGGTCCCCCTCCATGCCTGGCGCAGCATGGCTGCACCCCACAGACCCTCCTCCTGGCTGTGGCCTTTTGCCCCGGGAAGGTGAGCAGGGGTCCAGGGCCCCTCTGTGCCTCGCTGTCCCGCTCCCTGGGGCTCAGCAGCTCAGGGGATGGGAGGCAGTGGAAGCCTAAAAGTTTTGGAAGGTTGAATGATGTCCCCCAGGACACAGCCTGAGCAGAGAACTGCAAAGCTCAGTGCACCGAGTAAAACTGCCTCAGGTTTGCTCCGCTTGCAGGCAGCGCTGAGAGGCCATTGAACTCGTTAAGAGAATTGCACCAGCTAGGTTTTCATCGCTGGGGTATTACAAAACGTTCCCCCTGGCCAGAGACCATTGATGGTAGCACAGCCCAGTTACTGCTGGGGACTCCCATTAGGTGTAAAATTAGAGCAGCTCCAGTGGTGAAGGACCCCAACCTCTCCTCCCCCCCCACCTGGGGCTCTGATGCTCAGAGAGAAGTGGGAGCATTTCCATTGTCCTAATTAGCCCAATTACCACTGAAGATCAAAAGTCCCTTGCCAGGGACACAGTGGCACCTGGAGCAAAGTGACTGCAGCTTGCTCTGGTTTCCTGAGAGCCACCATTGTGGGGATTATTTTAGAGTCCCAGCACTGAACCAGTAAGGAAAAAATAAAGATCTGTATATCCCACGTTCATATAAGAATATATACATTGTTTATATATATTCACCACTCATCCGTGTGTGGATCTGGGGCTATCTTTGGGAACTTTGCCGTGAAACCAGAGCCCAAATCTCCCGCAGTCTCCAAAAAAGCTTTTGGGAGATGCTGACATCAAAGAGCAACGTGGACCCAGGAGATCCCTGGAACCAAGAGATCCCGAGGAGCCTGGAGGAGGTTTCCAGCTTCTCCTGCCGCATCCCAAGCCCCCGGGGACTGGCAGGCTCCAATAAATCACAGCTCGTTGAGAAGCACCGAAGCCCGGCCGAGCTGCTGGAGAGCAATTAGCAGTTTGCATTCTTGGAAGAATTAAATGCAACGGGAGGAGCTGCAAGCCATTAAACTGCCGGCAGCTCGGCGTGGGCCAAGCCGGGCGGCACCCAGCGTGCCAAGAGCCGGCAGGAAAATCATCACGCCCTCGGTGCCGTCGGAGCCCTTCGTTGAAAAGCGGCAGTCTGGAGCTTGTTTGGGCATGAAAATTCAAGCCCGGGTCGGTTCCCCCGGCGGGCGGGTGCCAGGGCGCTCCCTGCCCGCATCCCTGCCCGCATCCCATCCCTGCCTGCATCCCATCCCTGCCTGCATCCCTGGCTGCCTCCGGCGCCGGCGAGGTGTGGGCGGGAGAGCGGAGCGCGTCTCGCCGTTCCCGAGGACCGCCATGAGCTCCTCGGAGGAGAGGGAAAGGCTTTTGACAGGCAGCTGCCGCACACAATGGGCAGCGGGGCCCCGCTCGCTGCCAGCCGGGGACGGACGGACGGGCACACGCGCATGGCTGGGGCTTGGGTGGGGGATGGCAGCCAAGGAAGCCCCCCGCCCCCCCCCCCAGCTTCGAGCTTTGCCGTTGCGGACGTGACATCTGGCTCTGATAAAGGGGAAGGAAAAAGGAAAACCAAGCCCAAAGCGCTGAGCAACTTCCCGTCCCCGCTCGCTGCCCTGGCCGGGATGTGGCCGGGATGTGGCCGGTGCTGCTGCTCGGGTGCTGGAAACGGGGGAGCCCCTGGCCCCGGGACTAGTGGGGGACCCCCCAGATCACAGGGGCAAAACCACCTCCGCCAGCTTGGAGCTCACCCATCTTTCCAGAGGGAAGCTCTGCAAGTCTGGGAGGGTTGGCGTTAATTAGGTTTCACCCAGACGCTGTTTTCCAGTCACTCGCAGCAGGAAGGGACGTGGCCTTTCCTCCAGTTGGAGCTCACCCGCTGCTCCAGCACCGTCCTGCCCCCCCAAATCCTCCTGCTGGGACGGGGAGCCCTCGCTCCGGGGGAAACGCTCTGGAGTTTTGCAATAAGTGCCGTGCAGCAAAACCTCGCCTTCCCTCGTGCTGGCACCAGCCAAGCCCTCAGTGTGCGTGGGCACCCTGAGCGTCACCAGGCCCTAAAAGCCAGGCTCCAGCACCGACCCCACTCCAGAAGCTGTGCCTCGGCTTGGGAAACACCCCACAACACCGGGACAGTCGCACATGCTGTTGGGTCAGACGACGATTGGATCCCATGCCTTTGCCCGCGCTGGCACCCAGCACATGCTGACACGGGCAAGGGACATCTCCCCGATTGCTGACACAATTTTGTACCCTGTCCCTTGCGACACTCACGCTCTGGTTGTGACATCCTTGCTGCCGCCACCCAAGCAAGGGATGCTGTGTATCACAAAGCCATGTGTCACACTGCTGCCGAGGGACCTTATGTACACACTGGCGACGGCTGAAGGCACCCAAAGCCAGCCCTCCCAGCCCGGTCCCCTCTGTGGCCACCTCACCTCTGTCCCCAGCATCCCCCCTGGGATCTTGGCCACCAGCACCACCACCCCCGGGGCACAGGGGTGAAGAGGGGCAGCTCGCCCGGCCTGCAGGAACCAGCACTCGTCCCAGACTTGGCTCCCCTGCCAGGGGCAAGCATCCTCCCCGGGCAGTACCCTGGGGCTGCACCCGAGCGCTGTGGCCGGTGCATCTTCCCTGGGGCCGGCACGGCAGAGCGCGGGACCAGGACTGGGTGAGTGTGTCCTCTCATCCAGCACACCCTCCCAGGAGCCAGCACTCGGGGTCAGCGCACCCTCCCCGGGCTAGCGCATCCTCCTGGGACCAGCACCCCGGGACCGGGGACCAGCACCCTGGACCAGCACATCCTCAGAAGGCCAGTAGCCCAGAAGCCGGGCCAGCGCATCGTCCGGGGGACAGCACCCCGGGACTGAACCCAGTGCATTCCCGAGTGCATGCTCCCCGAGGCCAGCACCCAGCACAAGGACCAGCACGCAGCACCGGGACCAGCCCCGGGGGCCAGCGCATCCTCCCCGGACCAGCACCCCAGGACCGGAGCCAGCACCTGGAGCCAGCGCATCCTCCGGGGACCAGCACCTCGAGGCTGAATCCAACGAATTCCTGGGTGCAAGCTCCCCGAGGCCAGCACCCAGTACCGGAGCAGCTCCCGGCCAGCCTTCCCCGGCCGCAGCCCGCGACCCCTTCTCCCAGGGCCCGATCCCCCGAGCCGGGCCGTGCCAGCGACCCTCCCTCCCTCCCCGGGCCCGCTCCCCGCCGCGGTACCTGGCTCGGCTCCGGCATTGCCCCTCCGCCGGGCGCACCCGGGCCCCGCCGTCGCCGCCGCCC